>CM053775.1:9941438-9954416 GCA_028658325.1 Potorous gilbertii
ACCTGTCCAACTATTTTACTGGTGTTTTTCATGAAACAGAAAAAGCCTGGAAGTAAAGCAGGCACATTTAAGAATTTGGTTGTAGTCTTGAAAATTCAGTGATCTGACATTTTTCAGACCAAAAACAGACATGGCTTTGGGCTTTCTTTTTAGCGTTGAAAGGTGGGGGAAAGATTTCCAGCTGGAGCCTGCACATTCCTACATGAGATACAACCACCATGAGGAAGGTTCTACTTTTATCCCTATAATACAAATGAAGCTAAAAAATTAGTTCTATGTCCTGATTTTGAAAGGATAATGAGATTGTATTTGAAACTCTTGGAGAATTTCTCATCTAGTTACTGGATAATAGCATCCCAGACTTGGAAGCACCATCAGAGGCTATCTAGGCTAAGTCATTTCTGAAGAAGGATCCCCTCTCAGTATTCCCTATAAGTAATCATTAAGCTTCCTCATGAAAATGTCCATTGAGGGGACCTACCACCACCCCAGTAAGCTCATTCCAAAGTAACCCTATCTTTCTTCAACCCATTTATCTACCCTCTGAGCCAAACAGAGTAAGGTGGAAAGCCTAAGATCTCTTCCACAGAGAACATGTTTTCTAAGAATTGGCTCAAGTTCCCCTGTGATTATGTTATCTTCCTAGTTCCATTCAGAGTTTTATGTTGTTGCTTATGTTGTAGGTTTCAGTCATGAGGATGCTTCAGCCCTGAATCACTCCCACCATTTGTCGCTTTCACAACTATACAAGTGCTACTGAACAAAGAGAAAATCACACAAAGATTCTGATTAGATCCATTACACATCTATGTCACAAAATCTCAACTGGGCTCTCCCTGCTGCTAGGCAATCCTACTATACCTCCCTTATCAACTCACACTCTCACTCCCTACAATGGCCCTTCCAAACTTTTTTCTTCCTTCCTCAAACCTCTCATGTTTCCCCTTCTCACCACTTTCTTAGCTGGAAACCTTGTCTCATCTTTTACAGAAAAACACTGAGGCAATTCATCATGAACTCCCTCTTCTCCCCCCTTGTTCGTCTCCTATCAGGTGTCTTCTGCCCCCTCTTTCCTCCATTTCCCTTTTCTCACATCAATTCTAAGTCCTTATCAACATCAAACCCTCTACTTTTTTAAGTGATCACCTTCCAGTTCATCTCTTTCAACAGACTGGCACCTCTGTCTCTCTTTCCTAGTTCCTATAAAGCAACACCTGAAACTTCTAGCAGAAGATATGACTGAATTAGAATAATCTGTTATTGCCTAAAGCTTTTAATGTGGTGTTTTAAAATGACTGGCACCTTTGAATTCACTTCACTTACAAAATGGCTATTATCCTAATCTCTTCAATTATAAAATGGCCACACCACTCTTCTCTTTAATTATAAAATAGCTTCTGCCCTTGAGCCTACTCTTTTAAAGTGGCTGCCATGATTATCTCTGTAACAATTACAAATGGCTGCCATTTGTGTCTCTACAGCCTCAAAATGGTCAATGCTATTGACTTTTTGACAGTTATAAAATGGGGGCCACCTTTGCCTCTTCAGTTATAAAATGGCTGCCAACCTTGAACCTATAGTTACAAAATGACTACCATCATTATCTCTATGACGTAAATTACAAAATGAATGAAAAGTTGTGATTCTAGAGCTGTGAAATGGCTGGCTAACATTATTGGTTCTTTAACAGTTACAAGATGACCATTGCCCTTGTCTCCACAATTACCATTAGCTGCCACCCTTATATGCAACACTTATAAAATAGCAACCTGCTTTTGTTTCCATGGTTACTAAATGGTCATAGCTATTGTCTCTACGGTCAATTGCAGCTTCTGACCTCTGACTCTGGGGCTCTTTCCACTGTCAAGGGCTGCTTCATGATTAGCTTTTTATGGAGAAGAAGCCTATTCTAGGGAACTTGGAGTTAGGAAGCTCTGGGTTTCAATCATATATCAGCCTTAGCAGCTGTGTGACTCTTTTCAAGATATTTAATATCTCTGAGCCTGCATTGTTCCAACTATAAAATGAAGACGATAACAGCTCATACCTTATAAAGCGATTATAGGGATCACATGAGAAAATGGCTGTAAGTGCTTTGTAAATCTTAAAGCATAATGGTTAATGTAAGCTATTATTCTTGGACCCTGGACAAGTCACTTAACCTCTGTTTGCTTGGATCCCCTGAAGAAGGAAATGGCCAAGCGCTTCAGCATCTTTGCCAACGACGACATTATCGTCCATGAGGTCATAAAGAGTTGGACACGACTCAACAACAGACACAAATCATTCTACCCTATTTGTGCCACTCGATTTTGAAATGACTAGAAAGGCTGGATTAGTATCTAGTTGTGGAGCAATATCCGAATATCTTCAGTCTCTCAGTCAGAAAAGGCCCTTCTTAGAGATGAAAACTGTAGTTTCTGATATAGGGACCTCCTAAGTGAGGAAACTCCATCCACCTGTGTCAATGGGCACCCTTCCTGCAACGTATGTGGCCTTGGAGAATTGCCTAGAGCAGTGATGTCAAACTCATATAGTAAGGGAGTAGGGGCACTAAGCTAAACAAAACAGTCCCTGAGGGTGCATATCCACTTAGAAAACCATATAATAACATTATTATTGTATTTTATTGCATCTGGAAAATCTGAGTTCAAATCCAGCCTCAGATACTTACGAGCTGTGTGACCCTTGTGACATTCAACAATGAGAGGACCAAATGAGAGAATAATTGTAAAGCACTTAGCACAGTGTCTGGCACATAGTAGGTGCCATTTAAATGTTGCTATAACCTTGATCTCTTTCCATGTTTTTATTTAAATATTTCCCAATCACATTTTAACCTGGTTTGCACAATACTGAGGAGTTATTGTAACCCAATCTGAATGCTTGACTCCTCTGCTTTAGAACACTGGGAGGCCAGGTGCCCTGCCGGGGATCATACAGCTAGTATGTGTCGCAAGCGGTGTTTCAATGCAGGTTTTCCTATCCTAACTCCCTATCCATAGCTGCCATTTTCTTGAAATGCACCTATTAGTTTTCAGATTGCCTAGTTGGGCCCTCCAGGCATCTTGTTATATTATAAAGATGTGTGTGTGTGTGTGTGTGTGTGTGTGTGTGTGTGTGTGTGTGTGTGTATTTGGGTAAAGGAAGTGGGGAAACTGAGCAGCAGGGGTTGAGGTGGGGCCCAGAGGGGACCTATTAGAAGCAATGGAATGGAACTTTCCAACATCCTCACACCACAACCAACCATTTGAAGTGCCTCACTCCTGGTGTGACCCCTGAAAGCTGTAATAAAACTTTAGTGGTTTCATTTGACTTTCCTTAGAAAATAAACAGCAACACATTTGCAAACACTCTTTTCTACCGCAGATGTCTATCTATCTCGCTCTAGGTTCATTTTGCAGAGAGGAAAAGGAATTTCCTCTTGGACTCTTCATCCTGACCTGGTATAATAGTGCACAGGCCACAAGGTTAGCCATACTCTTTCTACTGATTTAGAGTCAGTTGTCTGTTAGGAGGCACCACTGGAGCAGGGTAAAGAGCCCTGAATTGGAGGCTAAAGACTTAGTTTTGAAATTTTTTTATCTTTAACATCGTTCTAACATTCAGAGCACAGTATTTTCAGATAGATTCACATATTTAGAACCAGCTATGACAATAAGGAGAAAGAATAAGACCTTTCATTCTCTATGTTTCCTATTACTCTTAAGCAATAACATTAATCAGAGGTTAAGTGTATCCAAAAACTACTCATCTTATTTTTACTTTTTAAAATATTTATTTATTTGAACATTCTTTTTTTTAGATTTTGAGCTCTATATTCTCTCCTTCCCTCCCACCACTCCCTCACCCACTAAGAAAGCAAACATATGATAGTAGTTATACATGTGAAATTATGCAAAACATATTTCCATATTAGCCGTATCACAAAAAAAGAAAGAAAATTATACTTCTGTTAACACTTAGAGTTCATCAGTTTATTCTCTGGAGATGGATATAATTTTTTCATATCGTGAATCCTTTGGAATTGTCTTGGTTCGTTGTACTGATCAGAGTAGTCAAGTCTTTCACAGTTGATTATCATTACATCATTGCTGTTATTGTGCAGTCATCTGATGTTCTTCTCACTTCACTATGTATCAGTTCATATAGATCTTGCCATATTTGTTTTTCCTGAAACCACCTCCCTCATCATGTCTTATAGTGCAACAGTATTCCATTGCAATCATATGATATAACCTGTTCAGCCATTCCCCAAGTGATTTCTTGATTTCTTTGCTACCCCAAAAAGAACTGCTTGAAATATTTTATATATGTAGAACCTTTTCCTTTTTCTTTGACCTATTTGGGGTACAGATTCAGTAGTGGTATTATTGGATCACAGTTTTATACCCCTTTGGGCATAATTCCAGATCATTCTCCAGAAAGGCTGGACTAGTTCATTACCCCACCAACAATTCATTAATGTATCTATTTTCCCTTATCCCCTCCACCATTTATAATTTCTGAAAGATGCAACTCAGAGTTCTCTTAACTAATTAAATGAAATTTAATTAATTTTTCTAATTAGTAGTATTTTAGAACGATTTTCATATGACTGGAGATAGCTTTGAATCCTTCTTCTGAAAATTCCGTTTATGTCCTTTACCCATTTATAAATTGAGGAATGGCTTTTTATCTTATTTAATACTTAATTTCTTGCCAATTACATGTAAGAACAATTTCAATATTCTTTTTTTCAAACTTTGATTTCCAAATTCCTTCCCTCCTCCTCATTGATAAGGCAAGTAGTTTGACATAGGTGATACATGTATAGTCATGCAGAACACATTTCAATAAAAGTCATTCTGTGAAAGAAAACATAGAACAAAAAAAAAGAAAAATAACAAAAGCAAAGAAAAAGTCTCTTTGATCTGCATTCAGGCTCTACCAATTCTTTCTCTGAGATGGACAGTACCTCTTATCATAAGTGCTACAGAATTGTCTTAAATCCTTGTATTGCTAAGAATAGCTAAGTTATTCATCATACCATATTGCTGTTATTGTATATAATGTTCTCCTGGCTCTGCTCATTTCACTTTGCATCCATTCATGTGACTCTTCCCAGGTTTTACTGAGAGTGTCCTGCTCATCATATCTTAAATCACAATAGTATTCCATTACAATCATATATCATGACTTGTTCAGCCATTCCCCAGTTGATGAACATCTTCTTAAATTCCAATTCTTTACCATCATTAAAAGAGCTGCTATAAATATTTTTGTATACATAAGTCCTTTTCCTATTTGTTTTTATCTCTTCGGGATATAGACCTAGTAGTAGTATTGCTTGATCAAAGGGTATGCATGGCACTATAACTCTTTGGGCAAAGGTCCAAATTGCTCTCCAGAATGGGTGAATTCAGTACACAACTTCACCAGTATTACATTAGTGTTTTTATTTTCCCACCTCCCCTCCAACATACGTCATTTTCCTTTTTCTGTCATGTTAGCCAATCTGACAGATGTGAGATAGTAGCTCAGGGTTGTTTTAATTTGCATTTGTATCATTAATAGTGATTTAGAGCATTTTTTTATATGACTATAGATAGCTTTGATTACTTTGTCTGAAAACTTCCTGTTCATATCCTTTGACCATTTATCAAGTGAGGGAAGAATGGCTCTTATTTCCATGAATTTGACTCAGTTCTCTGTATAGAAGTCTTTATTAGAGAAATCTATTGTAATTTCCTTCTTCCACCCCCCGCCACACACACACACACACACACACACACACACACACACACACAGGCATCATTATCAACTATGTATTTCCCTCCGTCTTGTTTTCCCCCTGTTTATTCTTTGCTCTCGCTCTCCTTTCACCCTGTCCATTCTCAAAAGTGTTTTGCTTCTAACTTTTGCCTCCCCCAAACTGCCCTCCTTTCTATCAGTTCCTGTCTTCTCTAATTCCCTTCCCTTCCTACTTTTCCTATATGATAAGATAGATTTCTAGGCCCAACTGACTGTGTGCATCATTCCCCCTCCGAGTCAATTCCTATAAGAGTAAAGTTCATGTGCTCCTTCCTCCACTTACTTCATTTTCACATCCACTGTAAAATCTCTTTCAGACCTCTTTTATGTCAGATAATTTATGCCATTCTATCTCTACCTTTCCCCTTTTCCTAGTACATTCTTCTTTCTCATCCCTTCATTTTTTTTAGATAATCATACCCTCAAACCCAACTTACAACTTTGCTTTCCGCCTATGCATACTCCTTCTAAATGTCCTAATCATGAGAAAGATTTTCTTGCATACTTTCATTTCTCTTCCCAATTTTTCTTGTACTTGTCTTACTTGATTTTGAAAATCCTTTTTGAGATCTTCTACACCCTGAGACCAATTCGTATTTTTCTTTGAGATTTTGGATGCTGGAAATTTGACTTTGTTGTCTTTTTCTGAGTATGTGTTTTGATGTGCCTTGTCACCATAGTCACTTTCTGCGATCAGATATTTTTTGCTCATTTTCTAGTCTGTTTCTTAACTTTTAACTCTATGCTAAAGTGAGACTATGCTTCCCAAATGGAGGAGGCACTGTCCCAAGCTTTAGGTTTTTGGTGAAGCTTTTTTCAGTGGTAATTCTGGAGACTTGTAACTTTTTGGCTCTTCCAAGGTAGTATGATCTAGGGAGAGATGTGTTCACTACTCTCTTGTGCTGTGCACTGGTTTGTAAGCAACCACAAGCACTCTTTTCAACCCTAGAAATGTGACCAGGGTCCCTTTTCCCCTACATTCACAAACTCTGCTTTGGTAGTATGCCTCCTCACACTGGGACTAAGACCCAGAACTGTGACCCAGATCTAAGTATAGGTAACACAATAGAGTCCTGCCCTGGTGCCAACAAGGGGACCCCTGTAAATCTCCCTACCAGCTGGGGTCTGAGAGGCCTGAAAACCACCACTGCTACCACAGTTTCAGTCACCCTGAGGCCTGTTCTTGGTTTGCTTGGGCCTGATCTGCACTGGTATACACTCTTTTAACCCAGGTGCAACACATCTTTCCTGCTGACCTTTTAATTTGTCTTGGGCTGGAAAATGGTTTCACTCCACGTTTTCGTGGCTTCTGATGCTCTAGAATTTGTTTGGAGTCATTATCTTTTGATATTTGGTGGGGCTTCAGGGAGAAGTCAGGTGAGTCCCTGCTTTTACTCTGTCATTGTGACTTTGCCTCAGATTTTAAATTGTAACTCAACTGCTTACATCCTGTATGGCCTTGGTTGCTCAGTTGTTTCAATTGTATCTGCCTCTTTGTGACCGCACTTGTTTTTGCATTTTTTTAATTTTTGGCAAAGATACTGGAGTAGTTTGCCACTTCCTTCTCCATCTCATTTTACAGATGAGGAAACTGAGGCAAACAGGGTAAAGTGACTTGCCAAGGGTCACATAGCTAATAAGGGTCTAAGGCTGGATTTGAACTCATGAAGATGAGCCTTCCTGACTCTAGGCCTGGTGTCTCTCTGACACTCATGCATGGTGGTTTATCTCTTGTTTCTGTGCCTTTGGACTCTCCCTATGCCCGAATTGCTCTTCCTTCTTACTGCTGCCTTGTAGAATCCCTTTTTTCCTCCTAGACCCATCCAAGCATCATCCACCTACATGAAGTCTTTCCTGGTCTCTCTAACAGGTACCCTCCCTCCCAAACTTTCTTGTACTTAACTAATTTATATTTGTTCTATAATCATTCTGGATGTTTATTCTGTATATATTTACATAGTGTACATGTTGTTCATCCAATCAAATATAAATTCCTTAAGAGCAGAGATTGTTTCATTCTTTGTAATTGTATGTCCAGTATCTAGAACAGTTTCTGGCAGGTACTTAATAAATACTTGTTAATTGATTTGTAGGTAAAAAGTCAACCTGAACAACTCTTTCTTAATACTTTCTCTCCTACCTTGTCACCCACCCCTTATAAGTAGGGATTTGGGGCTTGGTTTTGAGTATTTTCCATAATTTAGAATCCGTATTTTCCATAATATGGATATCGTTGGGCATGAATCTGAACAATACCCCTACATTTAAGAGACTTGGAACTTTAGTTGTAAAATATCTTTTGATTCTTTCCATGAGTAAACCATAAACCTTTCTGGACTTCAGCTACCTCCCCTTTATGATAAAAAAAGACTCCTGGTTGTGTGTTTGTGAGAAAATATGAATGACAGTCCATGGGGCAGACGTAAATGGATTGAAATTTGCACTCTTGGAGAAAACACCCACATCCATGAGTTCAGAAATAAAGTGGAAATTATTGAAGTTCAATCAGTAGATTGGTTGAGATGATTATTCAGTTTAGTTCCATCACTAACTTTCTATGAATCTGTGGTCCTCTGTCAAAAAACCAGCTTAGTGATCCAGAAAGATGAATTTTTATACCACTTTTAAACTGGGAGATTTGCTAAGAATTCCATGGACTTTCATTTTTATGTGTGACTCAATGGCATTAATGATAGGTGTGCCTCTACTTTTCAGAAGGGCAGTCATAGATCATCCAAGGACCCCTAGAATATGTTATTTCACAAAGACATTGCCTATCCAGAAAAACCCAGCATAAAATGTTTTATAGGTTGAAATGAATGTGACAGATCCTGCCTTTTTTTACTATTTAAGATTGAAAATGTGTATCAAAATAGACTAGAGAGAAATATTTTTCCTTATTTGCCAAAGCCCTAGACATTTGACTCAACGTTGGTAGATGCATTTTTGTAGTCTAGTTCTCTGAATGCTGAGTGATGTGTTTCTAGTGTCAGTGTGTGAATATCATCCCCTTTATGGCTGATATCTGCATTTCTTGAGAATTCAGTCCTATATTACTAAGCAACATGAATCCTTCATCCCACTTACTTTAACCTGGCACTTCAGTTCTCTGTTATCAAGGAAAATCTATTTGCTATATTTTAAGTACTAGTGGGGATTGAACCTCTTTCAAAGAGTTCTGTGCCTTCTGTTTGCAGAGGGGAGCTTGATTGGCAGCCAGCATAAGTGATTTCACTGGTAGGCTTTCCGCAGTATTTTTTATCAGCTAGCCGGTTCTGCTGAATGCCATTCAAAACTGCTCTAGATATCATCTAGGGATCCTCTAGCTTAGTATCAGAATCCAGCTGGATGCTCCATGTCAATCACATGCGTCCCTGTTTGTTGTGTTATATTCAAAAGGGCTAGATCCCAATATTCTTTTCTCTCACCTCACCCACTCAGACACTGCCCTGGGCAGAGTGATTTTTCATTGTGTAATAAGGAGTATGCTCAGAGATGTCCTTCCTGGTTCTGACTGACCATATGTACTGGCTCAGTACCTGCACACATTGGAGATGATGAGCTCTTTGTCTGCTTCTTACCATGTGGTGGCTCCTCTCTGAAGGATACTTGGAGGTAACCAAGTAATTCTCTCATCAGTTGCCAAACCAGAGGAATCGGTAACTCGATAGACCATTAAAAAAGAAGATAGAATTCCAAATCCACTTTATTTACCTTCTCTCCTTGTAAAGTAGTACTCTCTGTCTCTAGACTCATGATGAGGGGGATGGGGACAATGGGCTGTGCTCCTTCACCTCACCCCATCACTACTATCACATGAAACTGATTCAACTGGTTAAGGCTTATACCTAGGTCTCTAGCTTTCTTTTCTACTTTATGCTTCCTTTCTTGAGTTGGGGATTGAAAATCATTCTTGAAGTGTATTTGCCCTTATTTGGAAATGACTTTGTGAGTTTGGGTGGTCTAGAGGTCCTGAATCAATTTGGATCAGGAGAGTCTCTTCAGTGGAGATGGATGCCAGCACTTAGGTAATTGAGAGTTTGTATGATTCATAAGAGAGGGGATATATGGACATGCCTATTTGATGGTCCCACAAACTGATTTCTGTTCTTATAGTATTTAAGCATCAGTCTTTCAAGAGACTATGGCAGTAGTTTTAAGTTGTTACTTAATACTGTTTTAAATCATTCTACCAATGCACGTGGTGAATCTTTTGTGTCTGTTAGCATTTATTTTGAGTGTAGAAAATAAATATTTGTCCCATGCCTGATTTACATGGCATATTGAGTACTTTTTTACTTCTCTCTTTGGGGCAGACCCTAGATGTCAGTTATGTGAAAGACAGATGAGAAATTGGTGCACAGATACCAGTTGGGACTGTTATTGATGTTCAGTCATTTCCGTCATGTCTGCCACTTTAAGCAGGTCATCTCCAGGGTTATTAGGGTATGATGAGGAAAAGAGTGTGAGCAAAAGGAGGCTAGCCCCCTTCTCAATCAAGGCCAGGCTCCCTCAGTACTGAACTGCCTGGGGTCAGAGTTCAGAGACATTCTAGCTTCCTACCTGACAGTTCTTCTGAAATTGCTAAATGTTATATCCTTTTCTCAGTGCATTTCTTCCTCAATCTTTCCCCTACATTCAACACTGCTAACCATTCCATCATGCATCACTTCTGTGCAGGCCAATGACTTCAATGACTATGGAGGAGATAGTGAGGCTGATGATGTTGCATAATCCTGACTCACTTCAATATAATTCTCATGCAAGTCAAGGCATCACCCATGATGTTATTGGTCCTCTTGGAAAACTAAGGATGAACGACTGTCCTGAATTGGATCATATGCCATTCTGAATTCCTCTCCTGATCTCCATTTCCTGCTCTCCCAATACCTACTGGACCTCCCTAGCTTTGGGTTCCACCAGAGCTTCAGACTTCACACGTTTGAAACTGAACTCTGCATCCTCTCTTAAAATTGTCCCTCCTTCTGACTTCCCTATTTCTGAGTATAACATTCCAAACCTTCCAGTTACACAGGCTTGAGACCATATAATAATTCTTGACATTTCATTCTCCCTCATTTCCCGCCCCTTGCCCCAACATATAATCATTTTCCAAGTGTGCCTCATCTTTTGCATCTGTCCACTCTCACTGCCAGAAACTTGTTGAGGCCTTCATTATTTTTCATTTAGCCTATTACAATCGTCTCTTAAGAGCAGCTAGGTGATACAATGAATCAGGAGTCAGGAAGACCTGAGTTCAAATCCAGCTTCAGAAATTTACTAGCTGTATGACCCTGGGCAAGTCATTTAACCCTGTTTACTTCAATTCCTCATTTTTCAAATGAGCTGGAGAAGAAAATGGCATGCCACTCCAGTATTCTTGCTGAGAAAACCCCAGAAAGGAGTCATGAAGTGTTGGACTTGATGGAAATAATGACAGTCCAAACTGGTATGTATGGGCCAATTTCTCATCTGTCTTTCACATAACTGCTAAAATTGCCTCAAGTTGCAAGTTTGATCATGTCACTCCACTGCTTAGAACTTTTCACTGACTCTCCATTGCCTGTAGGGTAGAATATACCCTTCTTTGCCTTGCTTGGTTTAGCCCATCTGCCAAGATAGTTTCATCAGGATGGGGCTGTAATACGTGCTACAACTTCTTGTAGCCACAGGTAAGAGTTGGGTGAAAGATGGATGCCAAAAGTGGATGGACTCAGTGTAAAAGTGCAAAGAGAAATACAAAATTACAGGAAGAATTTTGTGCCTTTCAGTAGACTCAACTCTATCTACACAGATGCTGCTTCATTTACCAGATTTCTTTATGTTTATCATAGTTGCACACTAGTAAATATACTAATCATTTGCATAGCAGGATTATGTTTTCTGGCTTCCCCGATCATTCAACATAATCTAAGAATTCTTTCTATGTCACAAACGTTGTCTATATCTTTGAAAAGAAGGCAGCCTGATCATGAATTGCCTCTCCTTTTTAGAAACGCCAGCAAATTCATCAATCGTTTGTGCAAAGCCTTAATAATGATGGACTCTTGACTTCCCAGTTCTTCCTCTGGTAAGTTTCTAGGCACAAAGCTGGGACAAAGTTGGAGCCATTTCCTAGAGAAATGCCAATGTTGATTTCTTCATAGTGCTTTGATTTCATTGTGAAACTTCACTGCCCAAAGAGTCTTCCATTCAGTCTTTCTTTAGTCATTTGGTTATCTTTGTCTGCTGCTCTAGATATTATTTGGACTCTAACTGATGGGAGGTCATAGATGGTTTGAAATCTTACCCAGTTCAGTCTCCTTCTATAATCCCTTTCTTGTGCCCGTCTCAGTTATGCCACTGGCACCTGAGCCATTGAAAAAGGATTCTGAATTGGCCCTTGTATTTCTGTTTTCAGAAAGAAGTGACTTGGGGGTTACTTTTTTGAAGAGTTGTAATTGTAACCATGGTCTCACCTGGTTCTTCAGTCCTTTTCTTCTGCCAAACTCCACTCCAAGAACCTCCTCCACTTGGGGTTACCTTCTTTTCTTCTTGCTGGTTCCTTCTCCATCTTCACTGCTCACCAGCAGAATTTTTCTCTTTTCTAAGTTCACATACACTCCCTTCTTCTCTCTTTTTTGTATTGCTCACAATTCTTTCCCTTCTAATGTCTGAGCCCACATCTTTCTTTTATTGTGTGATTTCATTCCAGGTAGTCTCCTTGGTAAATAACTTCTCAGCCCCATTTACCATTTACAACCCCATTCTTTAATTTGGTCTGCAACTAATAAGACTCCTCTGTGTGCCAAAGGTCTCACACACATACACACCCACATAGGTATATGCGTGCGAAATGAAAGCCCAGCACTGATATTACATTTCTGCTATATTGAATTAGAAAAATTCAATCCGCTTCATAATAACTAACTTGTTTTGTTGTTTTTCATTTGCTTCCATCATGTCTGAATATCTCTTTGGGATTTTCTTGGCAAAGATTCTAGAGTGGTTTGCCATTTTCTTCTCCAGCTCATTTTACAGATAAAGAAACTGAAGCAAACAGGGTTAAGTGACATGCCCAGGGTTACACAGCTAGTAAATCTTTGAGGCTAGATTTGAACTTAGATCTTCCTGACTCCAGGTTCAAAATCCACTGTACCACCTAGCTGCCAGCTAGCATTCACATAAAACTTTACAATTTGCAAC
>CM053775.1:9954916-9970143 GCA_028658325.1 Potorous gilbertii
TTAGAGCATTTTTTCATGTGATTATAGATATCTTTAATTTCTTCCTCTGAAAACTCCCTGTTCATATCCTTTAACCATTTATCAATTGGGGAATGACTTGTATTGTTGTACATTTGACTCAGTTCTCTATATATTCTAGAAATGAGGCCTTTATCCCCAAGATTAGCTGTAAAAATTTTCCCAATATACTACAACCCTCCGAATTTTGGTTGCATTCGGTTTGGTTGTGCAAAAACTTTTCAGTTTAATATAATCAAAATTATCAATCTTACACTTCATAATGCTTTCTATCTCTTATTTTGTCAAAAATTCTTCCCTTCTCCATAAATCTGATAAATACACTATTCCTTGCTCCTCCAGTTTGTTCATGGTATCAACCTTTATACCTAGATCGTGTACCCTCTCATCCCTATTTTAGAGATGAGGAAACTGAAGCTGAGTGTTTAAGTGACTTGAGTTAATGTCAGAGGTAGAATTTAGATGCATCATCCTGATTTCAAGTCTAGCACTCTCTCCACTTAGAGATTTTCGGTTTGTGACCTTGGTATGTAGTCCAAAACAGACAGTTTTTATAGTTATTCTTTTAGCTGACTTAAATATTTCTACAGAAGGGACTTGGAATGTTCAACTTGGAATGTCATCTGTCAGATGAGTGAATGATACCAAACGATCCCTAACATTTCTTACAGCTCAAATATTCTTTGATTCTTTGTATCTTGAGGATAGAGTGGTCTGTACCACAGAATAACATATGAGTGAATTAGAATATTATGCATCATCAACCTGATAAATCATAAAGCATCAGTCAGCAGCAAACAAAACAAACTTTGATTATGGGAGGTAGAAATGATATAGATACCTAACCTTGACTCTTTCAGTCTCTTCCCCAGCAAGACTATTTTTTTCTTTTTAAAAAAATCAGTATAGCCTCCAATTCTTACAGGAGAAGTTAAAGAAGTTACAGGAAGAAATAGATAGCAAAACTGTACTAATGGGGAACATCAACCTGGCCCTCTTTGCACTTGATAAATATAACTTCAAACAAGAAAGAAGTTAAAGAGGTCAATAGAATTCTGGAAAAGTTAGATATGATAGACCTCTGAAGAAAAGTGAATGGGGATAGAAAAGAATGTACCATTTTCACAGCAATATATTGCACAAACACAAAAATTGACCACGTACTAGGGCATAAAAATCTCACAATCCAGTGCAGAAAAGCCGAAATAGTCAATGCATCTTTTTTAGAACATGATGCAATAAAATTTATATACATACATTTCAATATATATAAAATATATAAAGTGCATGTATATGTATATGTGTATATTATATGTGTGTATAGGTATATATGTGTATATATGTATATGGGTGTATGCATATATATGTATGTGTGGATATATATATATATATATATATGTACGTATATATTTGTGTGTGTGTGTGTGTGTGTGTGTGTGTATAGCCAAAGGGCCATGGAAAGATAGACCAAAAATTAATTGGAAACTAAATAATTTAATCCTAAAGAATGAGTGGGTCAAACAACAAATCATAGAAACAATGAATAACTTCATTCAAAAGAATGACAATAATGAGAGAACCTGCCAAAACTTATGGAATGCAGTGAAAGCAGTTCTTAGGGGAAGTTTTACATCTCAGAATGCTTACTACATAAATAAAATATAGAAAGAGGAGATCAGGGAATTGGGCATGCAACTGAACAAGTTAGAAAAATAACAAATGGGAAATCCCCAATTAAATACCAAATTAGAAATACTGAAAACCAAAGGAGAGATTAATGGAATTGAAATCAAGAAAACTATTGAAATAATAAATAAAATTAAGAGTTGGTTTTATTAAAAAACAGTAAAATAGATAAAGCTTTGATCAGTTTGATTTAAAAGAAAAAGAAAGAAGAAAACCAAATTACCAATATCAAAAATGAAAAGGGTGAATTTACCTCCAACGAGGAGGAAATTAAAACAATAATTAGAAATTAGTTTTTTCAATTGTATGTCCATATCTAAGTGAAATGGAGGAAGATTTAAAATGTGTAAATTGCCCATATTAACAGAAGAGGAAGTAAAATACTTAAATAATCCTATCTCAGAAAAAGAAATTGAAAAAGCCACCAATGAACTCCCTACGAAAAAATCTCCAGGGCCAGATGGATATACAACTGAATTCTATCAAACATTTCTAGAGCAATTAATTCTGATACTATATAGATTATTGGGGAAAATTGGTGAAGGAGTCTTACCAAATTCTTTTTATGATACAAATATGGTTCTGATACCTAAACCAGGAAAAGCCAAAACAGAGAAAGAAAAGTATACACCAATTTCTCTACTGAATATAGAAGTAAAAAATTTAAATAAGATATTAGCAAAAAAGATGATAAAAATTTATCATGAGAGTAACATATTTGATCAGGTAGGATTTATACCAGGAATGCAGGGCTGGTTCAATATTAAGAAAAGTATCAGCACAATTGACCATGTCAACAACAAAACTAACAGAGACCATAGGATCATCTCAATAGATGCAAAAAAAGCTTTTGACAAAATGCAACACCTGTTCCTATTGAAAACACTGAAGAGCATAAACTAAATGGAGCCTTCCTTAAAATAATAAGTAATATCTACCTAAAACCATCAGCATGCACTATATGTAGTGAGGATAAGCTAGGTGCATTTCCAGTAAGATCAGAGATCTTATGGATCTCTGAAACACGGATGTCCATTATCACCACTGTTATTCAGTATGGTACTAAAAATGTTAGCTTTAGCAAAAGAGAAAAAAAAATAATGGAAGGAATTAAAATAGGCAAAGAAATTAAGTTATCACTCTTTGCAGACAATATGATGATATACTTAGAGAGTCCTAGATAATCAAGTAAAAAATTACTTGAAATAATAAACAACTTTGGCAGAATTGCAGGATACAAAGTAAACCCACATAAATCTTCTGCATTTCTATATATTACTAACAAAGCCCAACAGCAAGAGTTAGAAAGAGAAAATCCCATTTAAAGTTACTGTAGACACTTTAAAATATTTGGGAGTCTACCTGCCAAAACAAACCCAGGGGCTATATGAACAAAATTACAAAACATTTTTCACACAAATGAAGTCAGATCTGAATAATTGGAGAAACATCAGCTGCTCGTTTGTAAACTGAACTAATATAATAAAAATGACAATTCTATCTAAATCAATTTACTTATTCAGTGCCATACCAAACTATCAAAAATTATTTTCTAGAGCTAGAAAAAATAATATCACAATTCATCTGGAAGAACAAAAGGCCCAGAATATCAAGGGAATTAATGAAAAGAAATGCTGGGGAAGGCATCCTAGCCATATAAGATCTTAAATTGTATTATAAAGCAGTAATTATCAAAACTACTTGTTAGTGGCTAAGAAAGAGTAGATCAGTGGAATATGTTAGGTTCATAAGACACAGTGGTCAATGATTATAGCAGTCTACTGTTTGGTAAACCCAAGGACCCAGATTCTGAGATAAGAACTTACTATTTGACAAAAATTTTTGGGAAAACTGGAAAATGATGTGGCAGAAACTGGGCATGCACAATGCCTGACACTATATACCAGAATAAAGTCCAAATAGGTATACAGTCTAGGTATAAAGGGTGATACTATAAACAAACTAAAGGAGCAAGGAATAGCCTACTTGTCCGATTTATGGAGAATGGGGAAATTTATGACCAATAAAGAGATAGAGAAATTTATGAAACGCAAAATGGATAATTTTGATTGCATTGAATTGAAAAGTTTTTATACAAACAAAGCCAATGCAACCAAGATTAGGAGGGAAGCAGAAATCTGAGAAAGAATTTTTACAACTAGTAACTGTGATAAAGGCCTCATTTCTAAACTATATGGAGAACTGAGTCAAATGTACAAGAATAGAAGTCATTCTCCAGTTGATAAATGGTCAAAGATATGAACAGGCAGTTTTCAGAGGATGAAATTAAAAATATCTATAGTCATATGAAAAAATGCTCCAAATCACTATTGATTAGAGAGATGCAAATCAAAACAATACTGAGGTACCACATCACACCTATTCAGATTGACTAACATGATAAAAGAGGAAAATGATAAATGTTGGAGAAGATGTGAGAGAGTTGGAACACTAATTCATGGTTGGTGGAGCTGTGAGCTGATCTAACCATTCTGGAGAGCAATTTGGAACTATGCCCAAAGGGCTACAAAAATGTGCATATTCTTTAACCCAGCAATACTGTTTGTTGAGCTGTATCCCAGAGAGTATAAAAATGAGGAAAGGACCCACATGTACAAAAAATATTTATAGCAGCTATTTTTGTGGTGGACAAGAACCAGAAATTAAGGGGATGCCTATTAATTGGGGAGTGGCTAAATAAGTTGTAGTGTGTGAATGTAATGGAATATTATTGTGCTATAAGAAATGAACAGGCAGACTTCAAAAAAACCTGGAAAGACATATATGAACTGATACTGAGTAAAGTGAGCAGAATCAGGAGAACATTATATACAGTAAGGTCCACAGTGTGCAAGGACTGCTTTGTGATAGACTTAGCCCTTCACAGCAATACAAGGACCTAAAACATGTCCAAAGGACTCACAATTCAAAATGCCATCCACATTCAGAGAAAGAAGCATAGAGTCAGAATGCATAATGAAACAGACTATTTTCTCTTGTGTTTTATTTTGTTTTGATTTGGTTTTATCCATGTTTTCTCTCATTCGTTTTGATTCTTCTGTGCATCACGACTAATGTGAAAATCTGTTTAATAAGAATGTATGTGTAGAGCCCATATAAGATTGCATGCTGTCTCAGAGAGGGAGGGAGGAAGGAAAGAAGGGGGGAGAAAATTAAAAACTTATAGAAGTTATTGTTGAAAACTGGAAACATTTTTTTTTAAATCAGGCATGCTAACTAGTAGTACAGTGTACTGCTATGAATTTCTGCTTTCTAATGGAAATGTTGAGTGTTGAATTAACTTTTTAAATTGTGATCCAATGTAATCAAGAAACAGAATTATCCACCCCTTAATAATTATTTTCTGTCATTTGATTTCCCTTTGTTTTACTGAAACGTTTCAACTTTCTCTTGTGTGGAATGATATAAAATTTATTTGATTGACAAAGTAAAAGGATTAGTGATCTATTTATATT
Organism: Potorous gilbertii; assembly: GCA_028658325.1. Classification (NCBI taxonomy): domain Eukaryota; kingdom Metazoa; phylum Chordata; class Mammalia; order Diprotodontia; family Potoroidae; genus Potorous; species Potorous gilbertii. The sequence continues at coordinate 9,960,097 of CM053775.1, forward strand.
TTGTGCATGGCCATTTTCTCATTTTCCCAAGTTCTTACAGAACTGAATCTAGAAATTTAATAGAATTGTTCCTTGGGAAATGATTTTTACACTTTTTAGTATTTATTATTTTTTTGCATTCAGGGCTTGTTATCCTGCCATTTAATATTCTCTATGCTTTTCCTTGTAACCCTTATTTCAGTGGAGAAATTCAATTCTTGCCCAGTAAATAAGCAGTTATAACGAATTTTGGTAAAGCATCAACAGAACTGGAAATGATGCTACCACACATCAAATCATCTTGTTCTCCACAGAGGACAGTTTTTTGTCAAACTTGTAGCAGGTAAGGAGTGTTTATAATTTTAAACATATTTTCCTCATGGTTCCTTCCCCTGCTGTTATTCTGACAACAGCATTGTCAGAATTGATGTCTCCTCTGTCATTCATGCGTCAAAAATATAAGATACGTGGTGAGAAGGTTGTGTAGCTGAAGCAACCCACTGAGGAACTGGGATTAATAAAACTCCACCCTTCCATCTCTCATAAGAAAGGAGAAAACATTTGCCAGACTTTGCAGATCTGATCAAATTAGTAAAGTGCTCATAGCTTTGTCATACAAAATACTGACTTCCCGAAATGTCAACTCCCTTTTTTAGTCTCTTGCAAGGTTTATTCATTTAGAGTCTTTGTTGAATAAACTGAGTCTTTGTATGGCATTTTCCTTAGGCTGTGACTCTCTTACATGTATACTACTAATTCTATAATCATTCTAACTTGCAATAGTGATGTCAGTTATAAATACAAATCCCTTCCATATTGAAAAGAATGTAACTTTTTATCGATACATACATATACATATGCACTATGTATATCTTTTTATATATGTTTATCTGTGACTAACAATGGCATATCCATCTCATTGTATCCCCTATGAAGCCATTGCTCATTATCAGGACTCCATTTCCTAAGAGATGGCATGATATGGCACATGATGATCTTTTTAGGAGCCCTGGACCTTAAGGAGGGTCAAAGAGATTCCTGGACTAGAGAAGCCAATAAGTGATACAGTGAGATACTACAAGTGTTAGTGTAGGTGCCTAGGAAGATTGATGCATTCCTGAGACTCATATCAGCTCATTTGTGGCAAGCTATGCCTTGTCCTTCAGCATGAGTACATGAATCTTTAACAAATTTCCCTTCATTTGAGATCTCTTCCCCTTCTGTTCCCTCTATCTTCTAGCACTTCCTAAGAGTTGGCTCCCCTCAGATGATGCCACATCAGTGACCAGCTTCTAAAGTATTAGCTACCTGTTCTCTCCTTCTTCCTCACTGACTGGTCCCAGAGGCAGTGGCAGAATTCTCCTTGCTCCCCATTTTCACTACCAGTTCCTATTCTACTGTGCGATACTCAAAAAGCTCTCCTTTCAGGTTCATTCTCTTAATGTTCTGCCCAATCTCATGCACAATCCTCCATCTCCATTTGCAGGCCTTTGCAGATTGTCCCTTATGCCTGGAATGCACTGCCACTTCATCTCCCCCTCTTGGACCCCTTGTTGATGATTTATACTTGATTTGGCTGGCAGAGCAAAATAATTCCGGGTATAGTCACCATTTCTATGAAGCCATTTTCTCATTTCCCCACATTTTTATTGAATCAAATGGCTGATATCCCTTGTTTCCTTCAAAACTCTGTTCACACAACACCTCCTATGGTAAACTATTTAAAGAGAGAGGACACTACTATTTAGAGGATGAGGATTACTTCCCAGATTTTCTCATTATTGGTTTGAGGATGAACTCCTCATCCCGGGAGTATGTCTCCAAATTTTTTTTTGTTCCTATTCCTTGCCTAATTGTTTCAGTCCTAGTTTCTTCCCTCTTCTGCTAGTAAGGTGTAAGTTGAGTTTTTTCTTTATTTTATTAAATTAAATTTATTTATTTTTAGTTTTCAGCATTCACTTCCATGAGATTTTGAGTTCAAATTTTCTCCCCATCTCTCCCCTTCTCCCCACCCCAAGAATGCATATAATTTGATAAAGGCTCTACATATACATTCATATTAAACCTATTTTCACATTAGTCATGTTGTAAATAAGAATTAGAACCAATGGGAGAAACCACAAGAAAGAAGAAATAGAGAATGAGAGAGAGAGAGGGAGGGAGGGAGGGAGAGAGAGAGCATGGAAACTGTATGCCTCGATCTGCATTCAGACTCCATAGTTCTTTTTTCTGGATGTGGACAGCATTTTCCATCGTGAGTCTTTTGCAGTTATCTTAAATCCTTGCTTCACTAAGAAGCAAATTGAGTTTTGATGCTGCTTCTGGCTGAGTTGAGATGTGGGTTCAACCCAGTGAAGGTCTGTTTAGCTTTCAAAATATCCTACATTGACTTGAGTGCAGCATGAGCTATATACGCACATCTCTATTTTAGCAGACAGGAACTACACGTGAAGTGAAAAATAGGAATGAAATCCTTCATCAGGTTTTATTGATCACTGGTAGTGCATCAGACAGTAGCAGTAGCTACATTGCTGAAGTGCACAGACTAGGTTTTTTGGGTGGTCTAATATACCTGAGTACTTTTTAATTTCTGGAAATATTCTCTCTCTCTCTTTCCCTCCTTTCCTCCCTTCCTCCCTTCGTCCTAAGGGCTTCATAAAGCCAGTTTTCCCTGGTTCATGATGGTCTTGAATAAAAAGTATAATTTGATCAAAAGGGAGTATTTTTTTTAGCACACCACATGGTTGACTCCTTTTCCTGTATGTGAAAATGGCTTACTTGATGTCAATATTGGAATATAAATTATCCCAGTTCTTGGTATAACTTACTCACTACACAGGAGGGGACCTTATTTCTTATATAAATCTTATTTCTCTTTCAGAAATCAATCTTTTTCAGGTTTCTTTGACATTATTCAGTTTCATAGTTTATACCACTTAGCCACTTTTTATATTGGGGTTAGTACTTTTGTTTCTGTGAAATAAATGTGCTAATAACATTTTAGAGGAATTGCTCTTTCAAAATTGTTTATAATTTGAATTGACTTCTTTTACTGTAACATCACCTTTATTTCAAAATATGTGCTTCCACCCTCTCCTACTCTGAAAATTTTCTCTTATAACAAAGAATTTTTTGAAACTGGGTGCAGGTGGCAGAGAATGACAATTCAGCAGAACATACTAATGCATCATTTGAAGCTGACAGTATATGCAGTATTCAGGATTTTTCCTCCCTCAGGGCCAATCTTGGCATTGTTACAATTAAACAGCTTTCTATTGACTTTTGGGATCTTCTTGCTCTACTGCTTAATCCAGTCATATTCAAAGTTTTGATGATTAGATTTGTTTTCTTCCATTTATTTCTTTTCTATTTTTTTCATACCTGTCAAAAGGGTTACTCTTAAGTATATTTGTTCTATGTATACTTGCTATTCCTATGATGGGAGTAATGTGAGTCTTGGATTCTGAAGATTTGGCTTGAATTGGACTCCTACTCTTATTAGCTAACTTCTCTGGGACCCAGTCCCTTCATTTGTAAAATGGGGATAGTAGCACTGGCATGACCTACTTCAGGGCATTGTTGTGAAGAAAGTACTGTGTACATTGTTAAGTGGTATAATACACGTTTCCAGAATGTGGCTTAGTACCTTGAACTTAGTAGGTGCTTAATAGATGATTGTTGACTTTAATTCTATATTATTCTCAGATTTTAGGTATGGCTCAGCACTATATGAGAAAAATAAATAATTCAGCTCAACCACTATGCCTTTAGGTTATGACTTTAGGTAAATCTCAAAAATGATAAAAGAAAGAGAACTAAACAGCTCCCTCATCGATTGTGTTTCCCTCTGAAATAGAAGTGGTGGAAGATCGTGCTTCAGTGTGACTGCTGCCTGAGGCTTGGGCTGAGGGCCTTCTAGCACTTGTTCACACTTTCCTGGAGCCACCATCTTAGTCCACAGATCTCTAAGGCTGAGCAGAATAAGTGAAAATGGCTACTGCTTTCATCTTCATTTTTCTGGGCATTGTGCTGGGCAAGGCAAATTTTCTTTGTATTCTAAAAAATGAGAATGAAAGTTGACAATCACTAACTAGTTAATCTATATGTCACAATAAAATTATGTCCATTGGAAGGAAGGGAAATTCACTGAAATAGAAATAATCTAGACGTTTATAAGGGAAAGTATTATTATTCAGAGGCTAGCATTCTGGGTAACAAATGCTACTGAATAACACTACTCCCACACTTGAAAATTTATGTAAATTTCACTCACCAAATGGATCAAATACAAATAAAGGGAACTGAACATATCTCTCACATTTGCAGACATTGCCAACATTTATATATAAAGTTTGCAATATACTTTCTTTCTATGCATTGTCTCATTTGATCCTCTCAACACTCTTATGAGGTATAGTTGACTTTCATATAAAGCATTTGACATATGAGGTAATAGAAATACAACAAATGAATGACTGAGAACTCAAATATCCAAATGCATTTGGGGTACCATCAGTTTGGTAATTCCTTGCAGTGATGTAGAATACAAGACATCTTGTGAGACTCTTAACCACATTCTCTTTTGAGCTTGCCATACCCTCCCAAAAAAATCTTGTTTTCTTCCCCCTTTTTAAAATATTTTTTTCTTAAAACATATTATTTTTTATATGGGATATCTATGGGATAAGTTGGAGGAGAAATTCTGGTAATGTAAAAATGATCAAGAAAATTTGTTATTTTTGGTTAATGGATTTTAAACAAATACAAAACAAGAAATTTTTAAAAAGCATTGCGATGTGTACAGCAGAACATAAGAGAGGATTCAAAATATAGCAGCAGTAAATTTCTATTTCAAGAAAGTCTATGTAATAAATATTACACAATCTTTTTTTTCTTCCTTGTAAGTTTTCTTTTGTTCTCTGCTGTGCCCTTTTTACTTTGTTCTTTTTCCCCCATCCTCTTCCTTCCTCCAAGAAGGCTACAATTAAGTGCAGATACATGTGTATATATTCACATACACATCTACACGCATACATATATATATACACATACAGACATATATACATATGTATACATACACACATACATATATTTAGATATCTAAAATCATACTCCTCATATAGACGTATATATTTATGTGCATCTACATAAGACTATATACCATACTATACTTGTAACCCCTCTGTTTCTCTTCCTTCATAAGTCCAAGTCTTTTCATATTTTTCTATCCACCTATTCATCATTTCCTGTACCACAGCACCATTAAATACTCTAAAACAATATTGATTAATATGGCTGACATATAGTATAGTTTCCCTAGTTTCCTTTTTTGATTAAAACTATTTTAGTTTTGACTTTGTGTGAGGTTATGATTACTACCCCTGCTTATTTTCCCCTAATAAATTTTACTCCTGATCATTGTTTTATGTTTAAAAATTTATTTTTAAAAACAGAAATCACAGGTCTTGTCCTTATCCCTATATCCCACATTTATCTATTTAATAATATATTGGACAGGCAGGTGACACAGTAAAAAGACCACTGGACCTGGAGTTGGAAAGACCCAAGTTCAAATCTCCCTTCAGACACTTACTAACCGTGTGACCCTGGACAAGTCACTTAATCTGCATTTGTCTCAGTTTCTTCATCTATAAAATGGGAATAATAATACCTACCTCCCAGGATTGTTATGAGGATTAAATAAGATAATGATAAAGCACTTAGCACAGTGTCTGGCACATGTAAACATTATTAAGTCTCTACTGCTAAGTGCTGCAGATTGTTATCATTTTGTATTCCACAGTATAGGGTCATCTCCTTGAGAGGTTACTTTTCTATTTGTTTTACTGCTTATATTTATTTTTGTTTTTATTTTACATTGTTTATGTTTGTATTTTATTTATGTTCATTTGATTTTTAAATTTGTATTCTTACCACATTGCACAGTGCCTGGCATGTAGCAGATAGTTGATAATTTTTTCAGGTTGATTGATAAAAGAACATTTCAATTCAGTATTAATCCAGGTATTCAAAAACATAATATCTTTGATAGTATGAGGATTTCTAAACAGAAATTTAAAAAAGTAGGCTCATCTCAGGAAAGACTGTGTCTGAGGATAGCTGGAAAAGTATATAAATTTGGATAGTCAGCATTAAGTATAAAATGTGCTACAAGCACAAAGAAATTGAAACTTTGAAAAATAGAATACAGGAAGTCTTCCTTTCATACACATATAAACTTGGTTATATCATTTCTGTATTTCATGCATAGTCACATTTTAAATGTTAAAGAATCCATGGAGTGCTACAAAGAACTATCACTGGAAATGAAAACTCTAAAACATATACCTTAAGAGTGAATGATGTGGCACTGCTTGGAAGAGTGGAAAAAACATCTGTAAAATAAAAGCTTTAATTATTCCTTTAACAAACAAATTTTTAGGGCCCCCTAGGTATGTTAATCTTGCTGTATAACCCATTGTCATAAATTGTCTAAAGTGCTAATTGATGGCTAAATATGACTGAACATTTTGTTGCTCTGGGCTAGAAGCTAACATCCCAATTTGGTTTCTTCACAGCAATATTCCTTATACACTAATTGACTAGAACATAACATCACAGATGATAAAGTATAAAACCAAGTTACTATGCATTAGATCCTTTGCTTGTATTTTCTTTAAAGAAAACAATTCTCACACCCTTGGGGTGCCAAAGAAGGAAAAACCCCTATTTCATCACGTTTTTTGCATCAAGAGAATTTCTCCAAGTTGTGTCAAGAAGAAATGGATACTATTAGGGTTAAATGTTTCTCCCTCCTTATCTTCCACTCATTTCATGTACATAATATCAAATAATTCCATATTTCTCTCTGCCACCTTCAGGAAACAAGAAACACTTCGTTGCTTCTTTCTTTTTTTTTTTTTTTTTTTTTTACAACTGATACCTTTTTGCATCACTACCATCTTTCTTTACTAAAAGGGATTAAATTGTCATTTGACCTGGAAGTAGGTTGAGATAGCTGTCCCCTCAAAATCATTGTTCAAAGCTGAATCAAGGAAGGACCCAAAGTGGTCTTAAATTCCACAAGCAAAGTTAGCCCAGGATGGATTGGGAAGCTCTCAAGAATGACACTCGGAAGAACCAAAGAGGAAAAATTTCATTAACAACAAGAATGATTCAGTTCAGTTAAACAAGTATGTATGAAGTGCCTAATGTGGCAGGAGCTGTACTAGGCACTGGGAATACAAAAAGAAAAACAAAATACAGAGCTTTCATGGGCAGGGTGTTGGGAGGGGGGGCAGCCGGAAGAGTGTCAGGAAATGAGATGTCCACAAATAAGTAAATTTAAAATAAATACAAAATAGTTCAAGGAGCAGGAAGCAGGAATACCAAGAACTGGGTCAGGGGCAGCCATCTGTAAAGAGTAGCACTTTGAGCTGAGCCTTGATGCCAAAGGATATAAAGGGTTACCAAGAAATAGATATTAAGAAGAAGAACATTTCAGACATGGAAGCAAGTGATCAGATATTACTTAGTAGGCCAGTTTGGAAGGGGAGTAATAGGTGAGCAGCCTGGAAAGATGACCTTGAACCAGATTGAGTGGAGCTCAACCTGTGTTTTAGTAACATCAATTTGGCAGCCATTTTGAAGATGTGTTGAAGAGGGGAGACTGCCTAATAAGCTATTAAAATAGTACAGATGAGAAATGATGAGGGCTAGAACTATATGTAAGAAGAGAGAACAGGGTGAATGAAAGGAATGCTGTGGAGATAAAATAGGCAAGATTAGGCAAGGGATTATTCAGTCAATTATTCAGTGGAGGTTGAAATAGAAGAGTTGATGGTGACTTCAGAGTTGCCAGTTGTATGACAGGAAGGAAGGTGGTACCCGTGACAGAAATAGGGAAGTTAGGAGGAGGGTTGGGTTTAGGAGGAAAGATAATGAATTCTGGTTTTAATAGGTTGGGTTTGAGATGCCCATGAGGCACTGTTGATTAGGCAGTTGACAGTGTAGCACTGGACCTCAGGAGAGAAGTGTGGGATATATAATGATTTGGGAATCACTTGCAAAGAAATAATATTTGAAGGCAAGGAAACTGATTAAATCACATAGACAGAGACATATATGCACCCATATACATACATATATACATTTAGACTTAGAGTTGAGGGAGAGAATATGAATAGCAATGATTGAATTGAGCTAACTCCCAAAGAGAAAATTTTTAAAAATATGTATGATGAAAAAAGATTGATTCAGTTCAACAAGCATTAAGTGAATCCTATATGGCAGATCCTATACTAGGTGCTGATAATACAAAAAGAGAAACAAAATATTTCCCTGTCCTTACAGAGTTGACATGGTGCATTAGCAAAGTACAGGATGGTAGTAAAGTCAGAAGTAGAAGCATTATCAGAAAGGCAACTTCTTCCTCTTAGCTTGGAGCAAAGAAAGAGAAAGTGGGGGATGATGTTCAGGGTTGTAGGTATTTAATGTATAAATTTGGTTTGAAGAAGATGATGGTGAATTGCTTCAATTGTTTTCAATATGTGACAGGCTTCTTCTGAGAAGGAAGGAGATGGAATGGGAGACGGGGCTTGAGAAGAGAAGATTTCAGCAGACACCATGGGTAGGGTGATAGTCATACAAGGTGGAGGGCCAATTTGAGATTTGACAGCAAATATATTTTAAACAAAGTGGTATCTTTTGTTTCTACATCACCTACATTTTTCCTTCAAAAAGCCTTCCCTGATGATAAACATGTTAAGAGGGGAAAATAGTTAATCAAAACTAACATGATGATTTCATGCCCTTTGCTCAAGCAGTATCAGTTACTATACCTGTATCCCAAAGAGATTAAAAAAAAAAACAAAAATGAAAAGAACCCATATGTACAAAAGCATTGGTGCCAGCTCTTTATGTAGTGGCAAAGAATTGGAAATGGCCATTAAATGGGGAATGGTTGAAAAAGTTGTTGTCTGTGATTGTGATGGAATATTATTGTACTATAAGAAATGATAGGGGGAGGAGCCAAGATGGCAGAGTAGAAAGATTCACATATGCTAGCTCCAAACCCACAGCCCATAAATGACCAATAAAAATGAACTCCCAAGAAATTCTGGAGCAGTGGAAGCTGTGCAGCAATGGAATGGAGGAGATTTCTGTTTCAGAGAGCCCTGAAAAACCGATCCCAAAGGTCTGTCGCACACCGGACCAGAGCAGGGCCCAGCCCTGCCTTGGCCGTGCACACCAAGAGGAGCAGATCCAAGCAGGCTTCAGGGACAGAATCCCTGGTGGCCACTAAGGTCCCTCAACCCACAGGAGCTACAGGTCAGCGAGAGAGACTTCTGGGCTGGCTGAGAGGGGAGCAGGGTGTCTCTATAACTCAGGCCCCCCTGGGAGGCAGCAGCAGAGGCAGCGGCACCCAGGGGCTCCCAGAGAAGGAAGGAGCTTGGGTCCAATACTGAAGGTCTCTGCATAAACCCCGAGGGAACTGAGCCTGGGAGGTGGCCCTGCCCCCACCTGAGAACCTGAATTTAATCTTACCCTGAATAGCAGCCCCACCCATGATTGAAAGCCCTGAAGCTTGGGAGCAGCATTCGAATTCCAGACCCCAAGCACTAGCTGGGCAGATCTAGGCAGGGCTGGAGAGGAATCTCAGAAGTCAAGTAACTGGCTGGGAAAATGCCCAGAAAAGGGAAAAAAAATAAGGCCATAGAAGGTTACTTTCTGGGTGACCAGATATATCCTCCCATCCTTTCTGATGAGGAAGAACAATGCTTACCATCAGATAAAGACATGGGAGTCAAGGCCTCTGTATCCCAAACATCTGAAATAGATATCTAATGGGCTCAGGCCATGGAAGAGCTCAAAAAGGATTTTGAAAATCAAGTTAGACAGGTGGAGGAAAAACTGGGAAGAGCAATGAGAGAGATGGAAGAAAGCATGAAAAATGGGTCGATACCTTGATAAAGGAGACCCAAAAAAATGCTGAAGAAAATAACACCTTGAAAAATAGGCTAACTCAATTGGCAAAAGTGGTTCAAAAAGCCAATGAGGAGAAGAATG
>CM053775.1:9987420-10008199 GCA_028658325.1 Potorous gilbertii
GTTGACCTTATGCTATTTAACATTTTTTAACATTTAACATTTAACATTTTTACCAATAACCAGCTAATAATGTAAGCATAGAGGACATGCTTATCAAATCTGCCGATGACACAAAACTAGGAAAGACAGTTAACATTTTTAATGATGTCAGGATTCAATGTAGTCTTGACAGACTAGAGCTTTGGGCTGAATCAAGTAAGGTGATATTTAATGAAACAAATATAAAATCTTATACTTGGGTTCAAGAAGTCCACTTCACAGACAGGGGAAACCTGGTTAGATAATAGTTTGTTTGAAAAAGATCTGAGGCCTTTAGTGCATTGCAGGGTTTAATTTTAGACAATAGTATGCTATGCCAGTCATGAAAACTAATGCTATCTTTGGCTGCACTACGAAAGACATAGCTTCCAGAAATAAGGTTTGGATAGCCCCACTGTATCCTGACCAGGTTAGGCCACACAAAGATTTGTGTGTTTTGTTCTGGAAACTACACTTTGGGAAGCACCTTAATAAGTTGGAGATCATCCAGAGGAGGATGAAGGTCCCTGAGTTCTGGAGGAGAAAAAGGCTCAGTGCAGAGATGAAAGCTCTATTCAAGTATTTGACAGGCTGGCATGTGAAAAAGAATTAGACTTGGGGTTTTTTTTGACCCCAGAAGGTAGAACTAGAAGCAACAGGTAGAAAGTATGAAGAAGCAAACTTAGGCTCAACAGAAGGAAATTAGCTTCTTCTGGGGGGTGTGTGTTCCCCCTCATTGAAAATCTTCAAGCAAAGACTGGCTAACCATTTGTCAAGTGTGTTGTAGTGGGGATTCTTTTTTTGTTTGGGATGGGGGTACAGAGTGGGATCAATAGCTACTCAGGTGTCTTCCAACTCTGAGATTCCGTAACTCATTTCTCAACCTGAGAAATGATGAGTTTGTTGTCTAGCCATGGGGAATAATCTCTAATGTGTAGTTGAGGGGGAAGATGGAAAGATGTGTTTGAGAGGAGAAAGCAGGTGGGAAATGTAGTGAGACACATTACATATCTTTGTTAGCTTGTCAAATTTTTGCTTACCATGGTCTTTCACCAAGTCAAATAAAATATGATGTTATGGACTATCTTGTCAATTTCAGCAGAATTTTATTTTATAGCTCATTAGCATCTCCTGAGAGGCTATAAACGTAGATTCTTTTCTTGAGCTCATAATAATTCATGTCACTTATATTTCGATTTCCTGTAAATTAATTTCAGTACAATAATGGTAAGTAAACACTTTGCGCAATGTCTTTCACTTACTCTTTCAAAAATAAAGTAACTATTGACCAATGGCCAAATCATTTTCCTTTCCTTATGTATCCCAGCAATAGCATTTCTTTTAAACAGTGAAAGGTATCCCCTTTTGCATCCTCAAAAAGATGATTAGCCTATCAGTATACGTCTTAAAGCAGTAGTGTGCGGTAAAAAAAACCTGAAGTCTCCTCTATCTGAAATGGGTTTTGTAGCCACTGTCTGGTTTAGAAGCTGTTAAGAAGAAGATTCCTCAGTGTCAATTTGCAAAGTCCAACCAGTTAGCTTACTGGCAATAAGAAATTGAGACATTGTCTTGGCAGGGCCCGGTCAGTCTGAAGAGCTACTTTGTAAAGAAACAAGTTGACCAGTGTCTCCAAGACTTAGTATGGAGCAGCTTTCCACTGATATTTTTTCTTAGGTCCCATAAAATAACAGGTTTTCTCAGAAAAATCCCGTCACCCAAGTGAAAATTTGAATGCTAACCTTGGGCACCATACCACTGTCCATTTCTTTCATCTTTCTTCTGGGCTAAAGCTGTAGCTAGGTATTAAACTTCATTTAGCTTCTCCTACATCCTAGAGATACTCCACTTGTGGGTATCTACAATCTCTCTGTCATGAGAAACTCCAAAATACAAATTGATAAGCAAGTGTATCTCATGCCTCAATATCAGCAAACAGGATGGCATCATTCCTGGTAGAGATATATGCATCTACCAGGAAAGCCACATGGTGATTCCACTCAGATTTTTGTTCCAGTGAAGGTTGTCTGCAAGTCCCTGGCAGAATATATAAACAGATGCTATCAGTCTTGGACTGATAAAAGAGCTTACTCAAGGCTAAGAAATCATCATATTCTCATGCATACAGGGTCAAACATATAACTTCTCTGGATCTCAGTTTCTTTCTTTATCTAGATGATGTCTCAGCCATCCAAATCTAAAAGTATGATCATATATTCCTAAACATTTAAGTTTTTACCATATACAGGTATACTTTACCTAATGTCAGTAATTAGTTCCATGAAAGCAGAATATTTGGGGAGATAGATGACAATGTTACGGGAGGTCCTAGGAATATTATTATAATTGAGTGATGGGCTGAATGATATCACAGTGGGATTTGGTTATTCTTCATTAATAACCATTGCCAAATGATGGTGGAAACAATAGTCTGTGGTGTGGTGATACATAGGTACATACATTAACATTTGCTATTCAATAAATCTTTAAAAAATATCGTAAAGAAATTTTTGTCTTCCCTTTCCCAATTAGACTCTTAATCATGATTTGAAGTATAGCATACAAGGACAGATTTGGCCTATAGATATCTGTCCTTTCCTGTTTATATGCATCCTGTTTCTTGACTTTCCTTTTGGATTGGATTTCAAAGAACCCAAACAACACCTCATATAATTCAATCTCATTACAAGGTTCACCAATAATATACAAACTCATTTTGTGTACACTTTCATTTGTACAAAAACGAGTGCAAGATATGTATGCTCTCCACTCTTCTTCACGGCTAGGCAGCTGCATCCTTCTGGGTGGCCTGCCAGTATATGGCGGCTGTGGAGTTTTACATGAAGGCAAACACAGGGTGCTGGAGCTTTTTGAAGATGTATCAATCTTTAGAAGTTGGCAAGTGTAAGCCCAGGGGTCAGTGAGCAGATCTCCTTTAGATACAGGGACTTTATTGGCTATAGGATACTCTAGCTATTGTTAATGATATGTCCCCCTCTCCTAGGTGAAGGGACTGACATTATCACCTTCCACAGAGCCCCAGAAAAGCCTGAAGAAGGCTAGAAACTATGATGCTTTGTATAGATATTTTATTTGCCAAATCCAGAGGTAAACTATGAAATCCCTTTGTCTAGAAAACACCATAGTCCCAAATATTTCCACAAATGAGGCAATCTCTTTCCAGTATAGAAAGAGCCTACATCATTTTCAGTACTTAAATTATTAGACAGATTGAAAAGAGAACTGCACTTGTTTTACAAGATTGAATTTTGCCCTTGGATTGATGCATAAGTGAGTTTGGCGAATCACTTTTAGAAATCCTAATGAAAAGTAAAGAAATAATTTAACTGAAGGCATTAGCTGATGATCCATTAAGCATGAAGAGTTCAAATTTCATTTGTTGAAAATAGCTCATGCTGAAAAATATTGTTTACTTCTGTTTTTTTAAAAATGAAAGGAGCATAGCACCATAATAGTTTATGGATTAATTGATCATGTAAATGTCTCTGGATCATTATCCAACATGATAAGATTAGGCAGTCTTTCACTTCTAGTAGTTCCATGTACCTCAGTTCCCACTTAGAGTATTCTATTAATTCCATCTGTGTTTTTCCAAAAGATAGAAAATGGTTTCTCTCTGCCTCTGTTCTCTCGCTGACCCTTCACCCACATGGTGAATCTAATTTTTCATGCTTCAATACGTAGGAGCCCGTCCCTCTGACCTGAGCCATTGGGCAACTTATCTTGCCATATTTAATCTGCCTCTCTGCCCGTGGAACTCAGGTCTGGGCCTTCTAAAGACCCCACAACCTCTGCCCCTCCTTTGCACAGTTCTTACTCTGAGGAACTCAAACAGAATTAAATAAAATTACATGTAGTTATTACATATCGCAATATGCAGTTATGTATATTGCTGTGGGTGGTTTATTTATATGCACTTTAAAAGCCTTTATTCTATACAAGGTATCAGGATGCTGTGCAGAAAGTATTGACTTGGTAATTATAGGATATGACTTCAAAAATCTCAGTCTGCTGCTTTGTGACCTTAAACAATCACCTGTCCTCTCTGGGTCTATTAAAGTCATAGGGTTAAGACAAGCTGATCTTTTTTATGTCTGTGAGACTTTTCCAGAACATTTAGGTTATTTGTAAAAATATGTATTTTATTCTTTCCAATTACATGTAAAAATAAATTTTGATGTTCATTTTTTTAAAATTGTGAGTTCCTTTGAAGGACATGAAGGTTGGATGACTCATCCAGGGTCACACAACTAGTCAGATTTGAACTTGAATCTTTCTGACTCCAGGTCCAGTTTTCTATCTACTGTGCCAGCTAGCTTCCCCTACTTCTTTTCTTAAATAGTATTTTATTTTTTCCCAATTACATATAAAGACAATTTTTAACACTCATTTTTTAAAAAAATTTTGAGTTCCAACTTCACCCTCCCTCCTAAACAGCCAGGTTAGGAAGCAAGTAAGAGATCACTAATCAAGTTGGATTTAATACAGGAACTGAGAAGTACATGAGGAGGAGAATCTATACACTGCATTGAGGGTTGAGATAAATGAAGCAAGTGTCATTTATACATGGATCAAACTCCTGAGCTAGGTATCAACCTACCCAAATGAGCAATAAAATGGATTGAAATTTAGTTTCCATTTATTTACTATTTTTATTAAGTATCAACTACTATTAACTACCTATCTCATTGGGCTTATGTGAAAAACTTATTTTATAAACCTCTATTATTAATTTTTTTTAATATGATTTATGTATTTTCAGTTTTCAACAGTCACTTCCATGAGATTTTGAATTACAAATTTTCTCCTCATCTCTCCCCTCCCCCACCCAGCATGCACCCTAACCACCCCTTTCCCCAATCTGCCCTCCTTTCCAATACCTCCGCCTTCCTCCATCCTCCTCCCTTCTGTTTTCCTCTAGGACAATATAGATTTCTCTACCCCATTGCCTGTACAACTTATTTCCTAGTTGCATGCAAAAACAATTTTTAACATTCATTTTTAAAGCTTTGAATTCCACATTCTCTCCCTTCCTCCCTCTCCACCCACCCTCATTAAGAAAGCATTTCCTTGTTATTACTTATAGCATAATAGTTTTCTATCATGATCATGTACTGCAACTTATTCAGCCATTCCTCAATTGATGAGCATCCTGTCAATTTCCAATTCTTTGCCACCACAAAAAAAAAAGAGCTGCTATAAATATTTTTGTACATATAGGTTATATCCTTTTATAAAAATCTCTTTGGAATATAGACCTAATAGTGGTAGTGCTGGATCAAAGGCACAATTTTATAGCCCTTGTGCATAGTTCCAAATTACTCTGTAGACTGACTGGATCAGTTCACAACTCTACCAACAGTGCATTAGTGTCCCAATTTTCCCACATCCCCTCCAACATTTGCCATTTTCCTTTTCTGTCATATTAGTCAGTCTGATAGGTGTGAGGTAGCTAAGGCTAGATGCTCCTTAAGACCCTTCCCAGCTCTAAACTATCCTATCATCTTTCTTCACTTACATTCTCTATAATATATTAAGTATGGTATATGTAATCATTTCTATAAAAAGGTAGCAGCATCAGACCCTCTGTCAGAATTATAACCCTTTACAGCAACATTGTTTTATACAAAAATGAGACTCAATGCTTATGTTTTATTTTCAGTGCCTTCTCTGTCTTTTTAACTTGCCAATAATGTCTCAGGCTTTTGACAGTCAGAGGATCCCTGCCATGCCCACATGTCCCCTCTTGCCTGCCAGGTCCATGTCATTTGGATGAGACCCTCAATTAATTTTAAGCAACAAGAATGTGCCTGTAAAATTTCTCTGTCATTAATGTATTTAACCTAATTTGCATATTTTACTTAACCATTCATTCACATCTTTAAGGAAGTTGTCATTGGGTCATTTCCAGTAACATCTTTCTATTACCTGACTGTCTATGTTACTCTAATTTGGTTTTAATTTCATAGGCAGCTGGAAATATGACTACATTTCCATATTAATCACTGCAACAAGAAAAACAAATAACTTTTCTTTTTCCTTGACTAGACTACACTTCTCAAAAGTTTCCTTTCCTTTGTGATATAGCCACAAATTTAACCAGAGAGGACATTGGCCTTTCTGGAGGAAGTTTAATTTATTTTTATTTTTCAAATATATGTCCAGGACACTAAGGCACTGAAATGGGCATTTTCATCTTCCTCCATTTCCAGCACGTGGACTTTGCCTAAAATTAATTAGCAAATTTATTGCTTTTGCCTTAGAATTGAAAAAAAAATAGAAAATGAAGTCTTCTCTGTGCTTTCAGATCTGAGTGGGTGTTCATTGTTCTACCATCATTTTCTAGTTTCTCATCTTTTAGAATTCATTCATTTCTTCTGTAGACATTTATGAAGACCCAGCTCTGTCACTCTGTGGGTCTCTAAGACCTTGTGATAGATGCCATGAAAAAAAAATATCCTATATGATCCTTGCCATAAAGGAGTTTATAGTCTAACAGGACAGTGAAGATTTACATATATATATATATATATATATATATATATATATATATATAATTGAATTATAAGGTTAAATGAGCTGAACCTATAAGAGGTACATACCCTTCTAGACTTTCCAGATGACCTGCCCTATCCTGGATTCTCCATCTAGCATCTGAGTCCTAGCCACCTCTGACATTGGCCATCTTTCCACCAAGTCCTAATGTAGCCAAGCTGAACTGAAGTTGTGGAGGAGGGAGTGCAGTGGGGATAAACCAGAATCAAGGAGACTGGTTTGGTAGTTACTTCAATGGTCCAGGCAAGGGGTAGTGAAGTGTTGAATAGTGGACAGTTGAACTATGGGGCTAACCGTGTATATAGAAAGGAGGGCATGGATACATGATGTTTCTCCTAAGGTAGAGTTAATCGGGCTCTGGATATGTGGGGTTGAGGGACAAGAGGCAGAGTGACTGACACCTTGGTTTCTAAATTGGGGAGACTAGAAAGATGGCAGTGCCATAGAATGGAATAGGAAAATCAGAAAGCAAAGTGGCTTTGTTGGGGGAATGTAACTGCCTGAAGGACATCTCTACTTTGATTTTGGATTGGCACCTTAAATTCAACAGTGTTTGAAACACTGCCCATTGGAAATGTAGGTCCAGAACTTAGGAGATCCCAGGTTAGAGATTAAGTCTGGGGGTCATACACATGAGGGTAATAACGTAAGCCTTGGGACAGAGTGCGATTGCCAAAGGAGGGGGTATGGGGAGACAGTTGAAACCTGAACTTTGAGGAACACATACACTCAGGGTGCATGAGTAAGAAGATCAGAAAGAGAAGGAGCAATGAGAAGGGTAGAAGGATACAGGTGCCAAGTCAATGCATCCACAGGGGAAGAACATGGTTACTAGCCTAATGTATAGCAGTCATTAAGAATTGACTGAATCCTGTAGTCATTAAATTAGGTGATTGGTTAGTTAGTGGTGACCAACCCCACCCCCCTACTCAATAAAGTCCAGTGACTGGAAGAGAAAATATAAGCCTATTTTGGCCCTTGAAAGCCCTTCATAACCTGGGTCCTTTCTACCTTACTGGTCTTGTTTCACCTTACTCTCTTCCACTTCCTAACCCCAAGCTCAGCTATCCATTGCCACCAGCTTCCTTGCTGTTTCTCTCTCAAGATGCTCCATCTCCTGGTTCTAGACATTTTCACTATCTGTCTCCCATGCCTGGAATTCTCTCCCTCCTCATCTTGCCTCTCTACTTTGCTTCCAATATTCAGCTTTCTGTAAGAACCAGTTCTTTTACTCTGTCGATTATCTCCAAATCCTCCTTTCTATATCTTGCCTGAATATACTTGTTTTGATTTTGTCTGTCCCATTAGACTGAGCTCCTTGTGAGCAGATACTAAATTTTGCTTTTCTTTGTATCTCCAGTGCTTAGTGCAGTGGTAGCACATAGTAGGTACTTAATAAATAATTTTTTAGTAACCAACACTGAGAAATGTGGGTAATATAAAAAGATATATATAATTTATTTTAAAAATATAATTTTATTCATTCTGCCCTTAGTTTCTTTACAAGTTCAAATGTACTCATCAAGTAGTGAGGTTGCCTTCAACCATGCCTGCTCTTACAAGCTAGCTTTTTAAAAAGTTTTAAGCTGCTGAAAGTTAATGAAAATCAGGAGGATCCTTTTGGAAACTTAAATTCACCCTGAGAGCACTTTCAGGTATAGGAATTTTAAAGCCCAAATGAAGTTTCACCACTGTGTTCTTTCTTGAGCATTTACCCCTTTTCTTTCTAAGTGTCTGGCAGTCACCTGAGCATATGACCTGGAAGAGATGCTAGGTAGCCAGAATCCTATGAGCAAAGTAATAAGAAACTCATCTTAACGTGAAACCTGGGTTCAGGTACCACCATTACACCAATGCATTATATGGTAACATCTAATTCTATGACTGCGAAAATGAAAACACTGCAGTCAATGTCATGCAGGTTTTATTTCAATTTACAACAAAAGAGCCACCACAGCAATAGCAGAAAATGGTCACATAATGTGATCTTTAAGCAAATGTTTATTCATGAAGTCCCCATTTCACTGCCATGCTTCTCCAGCTGACTGGTCGCCCAGCATGTATGGTAACAAACACCACATGGTACACTAGTAGGCAGCAAGCAGACATCTGCTCAGCATTCTCAAATAAATAGCAAATGTCATCCTACAGAAAAAAAAAACTATATATTTTACAGAGTAAAGACTTGATTGGGTCTTCCCCCACTTGCCATTTTTACTAGAACAAAAAAGGTTTACTTACAAATTGCCAGACATTTTATTGGTGTCGTTGACAGGGCATGAGCCCTTTTCTTCAGAGTTGGCATAGATTGCTGCTGAAACTTAATTCTACCCCAAGCCTGAATGGTCCCTTAACCCTCTTCCAAATGGGATGCCAAGATCCCATATTCCCTTATCTGAATTTAATTCCAGCTAAGCTGAGTTTAAAATGTGCTATCTTCAGGCTCATTACTAGGGTATGGGCCAATTTTGACGAAAGTGAGCTTATGCAGGTGCTCCCATGTTAACTCCCAGCGTCTGTGAAGATTTTTGGGAACAAATGATTCTTCAGCTGTCTCCCTTTGCCAGCACTGTGTGTGTGCCCACTCTCTAACTAAGCGGAATGTGGAAAGCAAAGCTGTTCAGCTGGAAAAAGAAACCAATACTAAACTCAATTGGTGTCAGATCCTGAAAGGAATGTAATGTTATTAAATTGGTCCTTGCAGGCAAAATAGCTTTCTGAGACACCTGCCTCTTGCTCGCTGGAAAAAGAAAGCCTTAATAATTTTTTCTAGTCATTATAACACAGAGGGAAGACATTGGATTCTGTGATACCTACATTCTAAGGGATCTACCACTCACTGCTTCTTTGGAGTTTGGGAAAAGGCTGGGATTATGGTCTACAACAAGGTAACAGATTGACTAATACTACTACTAGTAGTAGTTCACATTTATATAAAATTTTAATTTATGTAAAGCTCTTTGCTTGCATTATCTTGTATTATCTTCTTAACTCATTTTACAGATGAGGAAATTGAGGCTTGAAGAACTAAAGAGATTTATCTGGGGTCACACAACTAGTTGGTATTTGATGTAGGGTATCAACCCAGTACTCCATGCTCTCCTATCTCTGGTTCCATGTACCCCTTATCACTCTGAGTGACAATTGCCCCTTGGAAGTCATACAACCTTCTATTGGAATGGGATGGTGCCCATAGAGGCTTAACATTTTCTCAGAAAAATAGCCTCTCAATATATGACCACCCTCACAGTAAACACAGTATCTCAGTATCACAGTAAACAGTTCCCGTATCTCACCACGTTATGCAAAGTTCCACTCCACTCTGCTCTCTCCATCCTCTTATGCCAGAACTCTGCTTCTTACTGAGAGACTATGGAAATAAACATCCCTTCATTCTTAATGAACTTCATATGGGTGTGTCACCTGTTCCCTCTGCCTCCCACCTTCCTTTTTTCCATTTATACACCCTTCCATTTGGCAATCCTATATAACAAAAGACGTTGATTCTTCTGTGGAGGCAACACAGCGTTAGTCTGTGGTACAACATTTCAATTCTTTCACCTTTGATTTTTATAATTTTTGTAGATTCTCCTTACATCTTGATTTCATCACTCAGTATTTTCATGACAATGTATTTACCTTTGTTGTATTTTCATGACATTATATTTACCTTTGTTAAGCTTCTTTATGAGGCTGAATAATATATTCCCACCTAGAATTTGGGCTTTTGGTTTTTGATTTTGTTTGTTCTTGCAACAGCACTGCTTTTGTTGAACATTCTTTTTCATTATTAGACTCAGGATTGCAGATTATAGCATTTTCTTAGTTGTGGCTCATATAGTTTTGCTCTTTGGAATAACTTATTTCATTCCCTTATCCATTTTTCATGACAGTAGAATAGCCCTATATTATTCAAATTGCATTCTCATTTCATATCAGATCCTTATATCAGGCTTTACTTGGAAAAGTTGCTAAATTTAACTGCTATGAGTCTTGGTGTTTGAAGTATGGCAGTGTCCCTACCCATCTCCACCCCTTCCTTCGCATCCCCAATAACTTGCAGATTCTCTTGATCTGTGATTTGTTGTCTGTTTTCAAAAGTTGTGAACAATTTTATTGCATTTCCTGTATTATGATATTCAGGGTTGGGGGAGATATTTTGGTCATGTTTTGTTGGTATTTATTTGTATGTTTTATTAATATTTATTTGTATTTTATTTATATTTATGATGGTATGATATTTTGTAAAGCTGTGATTCTTAAAGTATCTCTGTATAGCGTATCTTGAAGTTCAATTGCTTTGACTTGCAGAAATTCACTTGCTATTTTAATGGTCTTGTCTTTTGCTTCTCTTCTGCTAAATATTTCTCTACTTCAGAATTTTTGTGTTCCAGATGTTGCTTTCTCTTATGGCTGCTGTTTCTTTGGAGAGACTCTTCATCATATGTTCAATTTTACTTCCTTTGATCCATTCTGGAATTTCTTCCATTTTCTATAACTGCGCAAGGATCCATGATATTTACAGATCTATGCATTCTCCCTATTTTTGGTATCCTTTCTGCGTTATCTGCTTGTGTGTTGAGCTTTTATTGAGGCTTCCTAACTCAACATTTTTGATGTTTTAGTCTTTTTTCTGTTCATACTCAGAATTTACTCTTTCACTTCTTTGACTCTGACTTCTACTGGTGTGTAAATCTCTGAAGGATCTCTATAGTGTTCCTTTAGTGTCCTGGTGTAAAAGGATATTTTGGTCACTAGACCTGTATCCTTGACCTGAGTAATTCTCAGGGGAAGAATATTGACCCAACTGGCTTTTCAGTTCTTTCTCTGAGTATCACCATAATTTCTCTATCTGTTCTTCCTTTCCTTCATGAATCTGGACATAATCAGTTTTTCTTTACTCTCACAAAATCAGTTCTATGAGGGACCCCAATACCCGGGGTCTCACAATCAAATGAGTTTGTATTTAGTTTGCTTAGTGTGCTTAGTGTGTGTGCTTAGTGTGTATGTGTGTGTGTGTATGTGTGTGTGTTTGGAGGTAGGGGATATGGAGAGGGCCAATGAATAAGGGTTCTATGTATTAGAGTTCTCAAGTGTTAATTCACAAGGTTCTTGCCTTGCATGGATAAGAGTGAAGGAGAAATGATTCAGTCTTATTTTGCAGAATCAGTTGCAATCATTCTATATCTAGACAGATGATTTCTTTATCTTGAGGTTTAGGGGTTGAAAGAAGTTTGAAGAAAATGATTGGTCTGCCATCTTGATGTTTCTATGACTCACCCTAGACCCTTATGAAGTTACATAACACTAGGCAAGTCACATAACCTCTCTGGGCTTCAATTTCTTCATCTTTAAAATGAGTTAATATATATCTAAGGTACTTTGTAACTGTGTTAATGTGACCTATTATAATTTTAAAATCTTTGAAATATTGACTGCCGATTTCATATTTTTAACATGAATATCTGCTTATGTCTAAGGCTGCTCTGTCCCTTAGGATGTGGATCTAGCTTATCAAATGTATTTTGAAGATAAGGTAACTGCAATATATCCAGAGATGTTGAGTGTTTCACCTAGAGCTAGAGTGCCTCTAATAGGTATTAGTTAGAATTCAGAATTCATGACTCACATTTCCAAATTTGGGAATTTAGAATCATTAAAGTCAGAGCTGGAAAGGACCTTAGAAGTCATTTTACAGATGAGGAACTGAAGCTCAAGGAAGCAGATGATCCATACCCAGAGTTGCAAGTGGTAAGTAGCAGAATCTGGCTTCACAGAAAGGAGGTTCCTTGGCTTTAGATCCAGTGGTCTTACCAGGGTGCCATGCTGCCAGTTCACTTTGATGTTATGCCTGTAATGAATAATTACAATCCAACAACAACAACAGCTAGCATTACATGGTGCTTTGCAATCATTATCTCGTTTGATCTTCACGGCAATCCTGGAAAGGAGGTGCTTTATTATCCCCATTTTACAGATGAGGCAACTGAGGCAGGCAGAGTTTAAGTCACTTACCTATGGTCATACAGCTAGTAGTGTCTGAGACCGGATTTGAACTCAAGTCTTCCTGTTTCCAGGGTCCAGCCCTCAATCCACTGTGCTGCCTAGCTGAATTATAAAGTCATCATTTGTGAAATTGTAGTAACCATAACTAATTAAATATTCACTACAATTCAAAGAAAAATAACAAATGGCCTATTTCTGAAACTGAAGCATCTCACGCTGATTTCTGCTAGGTTGTGGTCTGTGCTTCATAATTTTCACAGAAGCATAGAAAATGTAATCTATCTCACCACAGCTGAAGACTTAGTGCATATACAATTGCCTGTATAACCCTGTGAAGGCATGTACGTAAATTATTCACCTAATATAAATATTTTCCCATTTACATTGCCAATCTGTTTTACAATGTTAACCTCATATAATTCCTATGAATTGAAAATTGTTTCATGGATATAAAATAATTGGTTCCAAATAGGGAGCACCAGCATGCCAAAATTTATTGCTTTTATGGAATGTTTATTAATCGCAATGCTAGCTGTCTTGGAGCTAGAAAGATTAAGATTGACTCTGTCTTTTTCCACAATATTTGTACTTTGAGGATGAGACTGCATATTAAGAGTGCTGGAAAGGGAGGTAAAGGATCTGAGTTCTAGCCCCAGCTCTGCTACTAGCTTAGTGGGTGACTTTTGGGAAATCACTTTCCCAACTTGGGTCCTCAAGGGCCTCATCTGTAAAATGAAAGGATCAAAGTAGATTTAGAAGAATCTTTTCCACTCCAAAATTTAATGATAATTGTCACAAGATATGTCTGGTATCTTTTCCTCTTTTCCTTCCTAAATAACCTTACATGGCCGTATATTCATCCATATGTACTGGGACAAAAATAGTGCAGTAGAATGGAGAGGGATGTGAGAAGACTAGATTTTTCTACTAAGAATTTCATCCAGCTGAAACATGAGTAACATGCCATTCTCATGTTTTTCAATTACCTTGTTAATAAAAGAACAAAAAGCTAATACACCCTATTAATATTATATTGAGTACATCTTGTTTAAAGTTCATTAAATTCAATAATCCTTTACTTGTGTTTACTCCACTCCTTATATACTCAATACTTAAAAGGTCCTTACTTTCTCAGTGATTTGGGAGTTCCTTGCAGCGAGGCAGATTGCAATCCATCATGTGCTACTCTTGCCCAAGTTCTCTCAAAAGTTCCCCAGAAGGGGTGTGTCTCACATGCTGGTGGCCTTCCTTGCTTTATCTCCTGAAAGCCTGAGGATGACTGTGGAGCACTCTGTTTTTCTCACATGCCATCTATTTCTCTTACTATGTGACTAACGTAAAACTCCTAAAAAGAAATATGTCCTACCTTTGATGACAGCTATGTGACTATGGGGTTATCCAATACTCATTGCCCATTCCCTGCTCCCTATCACCAGTACCTTAGATTGAGTAACTTTCTTCTCTACTCCTATGCAGAAAATATTACCATTTTCCCTTTCTAGCAAGTACTTCAGTATCTTCAGAAATGCTTCAGAAAGTCTTCCTTTCATAGGCTTGGATATTTTTGTTCTTTTCTCTCTGATCCTTTTTTTATAAGGTGATAGAGGCTATGTGTCTTCTTTTTGCAAAATTATAAGGAATAGTATGACATTGGTTCCCAGTTTTTCATTTCTGCATCCCTTTTACTCCTGGTGATGTCTTCTTCCCTCCACTTTAAGCATTCAGTACCTCAAGCTCTCTTTACTCTTCAAGTGGCAAAATAATCAGCTTCCAGGAAAATCCTTCATAGACACCATCTCATTGATGGAACTGACTGATACTTGGGTCTAAGTCACATTGCCTCTCACAGGAGAATAATGTACTTTTCCTATTTGTCTTTCTTTACAATATCTATTTTTACCATTGACATATTCAAACTCAAAAATCATAGGAGCTATATTTGGAGCTAAAGGAGACCTTAGAAGATCATTTAGTCCAAGCATCAATTTTACAGATGAGGAAACAGAGACCCAGCAAGGTGAGGTGACAAGGGACAAAGCTGAAATTTAAAATCCAGTACATGCTGCAAAGTCTCTTTTTTTAGATTCAGCTGAAGTCTTATGAAAAGTGTCACCTTTTTAATGCATGAAAAAAATTCATACCAAGGCACTGTATTTTAATGGAATCATAAACCAGACATTAAAGGTGGTTGTGGTCTTTAGCAATCCTTCACTTTCTCTCTCTCTCTCTCTCTCTCTCTCTCTCTCTCTCTCTCTCTCTCACACACACACACACACACACACACACACACACACACACACCTCATCCCACTAAAAGTATTCTTTATTTCTTCATTCTTTATCTCTTCACATTTTCCCAGAGAATTTTGTCTGAAACTTTCCTTTGCCCACATTCCACTTTACTTTGTATTTACGAGTCTCTATATTTATCCTAGCTTCCCTGATAGAATGTCAGAAGATATGTTATCTTTGTGTCTGGTGCCAACTGGGCATACATTGCCATATACATATACACTTAATACTCCAAACAAGGTCTGATGTAGGGAAATTTTAGGCTTATCCAGCTTTTTGCTACCTTTAATCTCCTCCACAAATGAGTTTCAAAATGATTGGAAAACTTAACTTTACAGTTTACTGCATGATGAAAACTCATCTAAAACAAAAAGACAACTATAGAGTTAAAGTGAGGGGCCAGAATAAAAATTTTTATGCTTCAGTTGAATCCCCAAAAGCGAGAGTTCCAGTATGATAGATTGAAATGAGCATAAATTTTGACCCAGAAGACTTAGTTTCAAATCCTAACTCTTGCATGGTCTAGAGTAAGTCATATCAACCTTTCGGACCTCAGTTTCCTTATCTTTGAAATGAAGAGGTTGGAATAACTGATATCTAGGTCTCTTTTTGGTCTGAACAATGATCCTATGATCTGTGTTTCCTCACATGGTGCAGTGAATAGTGTTCTGGGCCGGGAAGTAGAAAGACCTAACTTCAAATTCAGTCTCAGGAATTTACTGGATATGTGACCTTGGTATTAATCAAGTGCCTTGATGATTGTCTCAACTTCTTCTGTTATAAAATGGAGATTATACTAGCACCTATCTCTAAGTGCTATGAGGATCAAATGAGATAAAATTTATAAAACTCTTTGAAAAGTGCTTTGCATATAATAGGTACTGTTAGTATTACTATATGATATTCTATATCATTATAATATAATTACATCATTATATATCATTAATTATATTAATATATTATCACATGCTTATTTCCTTCCCCTCTTCGAGTCGGCCTCCTTTGTCTCACTTAAATGTAGATGACTGTCAGATAGAACAGATAAAGAATGAAGGACTGAGAGAAATGCTATGCCAAGAAGCAATGAGAAAGGAGTCAAGTTCTAGCTGTTTAAAGGTATTTTTCTGTTTAGACAATGACTGAGGTAGGATCTATCTAATGGAGCACTGTACGAGACTGTTGCCGACCCCAACAATGGTAGGAAGGAAATATTTGGTGCTACCAGAGCATCTTGTCTCCCCATGAAAGTACATGATCACTTTGGACTTAGGAGTCAAGAAAGACTCTGGCGCTAGTAAGAAACAAATTTTGCTGACCCAAGGTGGCAACAAATATCACTAGAAAGTGTGAAAATTGTACCCAATGTGTAAAAGAAAAAAAACATTGCCAACTCATGCTACATTTTTGGAGACTACAAGCTCTAGCAAAACTGAAACTCATATGCATTGACTTTTTATCTGTGGAATGAGATTGAAGATGTCTCATATCCTAATGGTGATAAATTATTTCATCAGGTATATAAAAGCACAGCCAACTGGGATGCAGAAAGCATCCACCATTGTTAAAGTATGAATTCAGTGCTAGGCTGCATTCTGATCATGGTGGAGACATTAAGAGCAAACTATTTGAGGAAAAGTTAGCTTTTTCAGGTTATCAAAGTGTCATTTCCAGAGACCCATAACCTGAGTATTACAATCACATGCTGATCAACATGTTAGGAATCCTTGAGATTAAAACAAAAACCACAACTTGTGACACTTCTAATACATGCATAGTATGTACATATATCCACTAAGAATGTTACTATAAGTTTTACATATTTTCTCATGTTTGGATAAGAACCATCCCTACCTATCACCTTGTGCTTTCAAGTTTCAGAGGGTAGAAATTATACAAATTATATAAATCATCACAACCTGTGTATGTCTTAGAGTGAAGCTAAAAGAAGCCCTCCAGCTAGCCACAATTTTGGTTCTGAAGAGCTCTTACAGAAACAGTAATACTGTCATGCTCACATCCATTATCAAGACTGCCAAGATGAAGATGGTCCTTGTTGTTCAAGGAACAGAAAAATTAGCCAACCAATGGATAAAGTTGCTGAGAGACTAGAAACTTTGTCTGTTTGAAACCTAGCTAAGTGGATGGGGGTCCTGCAAAGAGTATTTACTACAACTACCTATTGCCTATAGAAGAATTAGATGGATTTTCTGATGAGAAGGTGGAGAAAAGTGATAACTGACCACAAAAGATGAGCAGAGACAATCCACAGAATGTTGATAGCCAGTCAGCCCTTTAACAGATTTAACTCTAAGGAAACAGACCTATAGCTAAGATGATCAGCCTATATGATCAAATCACTTCAAGGATAGGGGCAGAGAAGTCAGTAGATCACAAAAGACAAACTGATTTGACCTGCGAGCAAACTGATTTATGATGTTACAAGTGAACTAGAATAAGTACATAGAACAAGGCAAAAATATTAGATATTACACATGTAAAGGCACTTTGCGTGTAATTGCATAAGCTTATTGATATACCTCTTGATTACTATATGTTTGAGTTATGTTTCTGTTATATTGGTTTACTAATATGTTTATTTGCTTATGTATAGCAATACCTGTCTGGTAGCTCTTCATCGTTTCATTCATTGTTTATTTAATTATGTGCAAAAGATTACATTTACATTTGTTCCTTATAGCCCTCCTGAAATTTATATAACTACTTATATCCTTTATGTTTACTGCTCATAATTGTTTGGTATGTAAGGTAGATAAATATCTATATACTCTCAGTATACAAATGTACTCTACCCTGAATGTAATTCAGACATTTATTTACCAAATCACCATGTCAAGTAATGCGTTGTATTGTGCTATATCTCTTGTATGTATTGTTAATGTGTATTTCCTTTGAAAGGTAGTGTGAAATGACAATGTGGGATATTGAGACAATCACCTTTAAAGTGTGGATACTTCTTTTGGTGCTTCTGTTGTATAATTATAGATTTCAAGTGTACCTCATCCGATTTTCACCAAGGCCTGACTATAGAATTTCTGGCCCTAGGGAGGAATGCAGCACCTCTTTTGAAAGCATTGCCATAGTAGTGCCATATTCTATTAATAGTTATAATAAGCCAAACAGTTTCATTTTCTAAATTCACCAATTCAGTGACATCTTTTCGCACTTAGCTTTTAAAGTTTCTGGGAGGAGGAAGCCAGAAGATTTTCCAACTTATTCATGCTATGAGATAGGAAGAAAAGTGGACCTCTAATCCCTGGATGTTGGCTTTCCTGATCCTTTCCTCCAACTTTCTGGTTTCTATTGTAGATGCCAAGGAAGTTCAAACTGAGGAGTGACCTTTCCCCCAGCCAAGAATTAATGGGCCATGCTGGTGAGACTGTAGAACTGGAGAGAAATTTGATCCTACATGTCTCTATCCTGCCTGTTAAAGTATATTTAGCTCAAAACTCAATTCTCTGTTGATAGACTCCCCTTCTCCCTTTAGGGAAGGATGGAATTTAAGGAAAGAAGTCAATTCCATTCCCTTCCATGGGTAGCTGAGGCAGCTGTTTCCTTACAAGTGATTCATTCTTCAGAGCGTTGTCATTGTTATTGCTTAGGACTTTGTTTCTCCTTTTATGTAAAAGAAAATCAGACGGCTGCCAAGCCCTTATCTAGTGTGATTAATGACCAGCAAAGGTAAAAGTTGGAGAGGGGTTTTTGATCCCTTGAAAGAGATGAAAGGCATTAACTTCAATTCTATGAGAGCTGAAACAAGATGGAAGCAGTAGACATTGATTTTGTTTGGACCTCTGGCAAGCCAGAGAGATATATTTTAATCATTTCCCTAAATAAACACATTTCCCATAAACCTGAAAGTATATAATGTATAGCACAATGTATGTGTGCATATTTATGCATAATTCATTGAACTTATAAGTAAGCCCTTGAGGCAAATGCATTACTGCCTTCATATGGGGTGCTTCCCTCCTCTACTCGTTTTATATGTGATGTACTCTATTAAATAGGTGTGAATTGTATTTTAAAAATTTTATAGAATTCCCTTGTAAATACATCTGCACCAATATTGTTTTTCCTTGGTAGTTCAGTTGTGGCTTATTCTAGTTCTCCTTCTGGGACTGGCTTGTTTAAGGCATTTATTGTTTTGTTAATTTAAGTATTTTGTGTTTTATAGGTATTCATCCATTTATGATTCACCAGAAAGAGGTTAATATGTGAACCTATGGGAGCTAAAGAGTTTATCAGTGAGAGGAGAGGACAGAGGACAGAGTCTTAATGGGAAAACACACAAGTCACTACACTAATAAGCTGAGCACTTTTTGAGCAGTTACAGATTTAATTTAGGAGACTCCACAAAGTTCTGGGAGAGGAGGTTGGCCAGACATATGGGGAGAAATAGAGAGAATCAATGGGTAACCCACATTCTCTTTTGGCATTTATCCTATCAAGATATCCAGAGGAAGGTCCCACTGTAGTCTGTCACAAAACCTGTGGAGGATTTATGAGAGCTTGTGAATAAGAATTGCATAGGCTAAGAAGGCATAGAGGTATCACCATTTATACCTTTGGAAGCAGCATCCACATCAATGAGATGGTAGATACATCAAAATAATAAAGTGTATTTAGCTTTATGTTAAAATAAATAACTGAGAAAAATAAAATGCAAAACAGAAAATAAAAAATCAGAAGTGATCTCATATTTCCACACAAGAACATCTATTTCTATTACAAGTTAGTTTGTAATTTGTATTGTTAATGACCTCCTTTCAGTATGTGAATAAACCCTAAATGATTTTCTGCATTTTAGTAGGTTCCTAAAAAAGAGACAAGCTGACTTGGCCAAGCAAGATATTTCAGCAATATACAATACCTGTTAAACCTCAGGAGGAAGAGGAAATCAGTTGAAAAGCAAAAGGTAGAGATGAGAGAAGTGAAAGGGAGGAAGAGAGAGAGGGAAAAAAAACAGAGAGGGGGTGAGAGGGAGATGGAATAGGAACATAAACCGTTAGAAGTGGGATCTGAAGCTAGTTCTTCCAAGCTTTAAAGTCCAGTGCTCCATGCACTGGTCATGCTGGTATCTCTTATTATTAGACATGATGTTAGATTGAGCAGTGGTCAGGACATTATTGAAATGCATGCTAGCTCTTCAGACTTTGCCTACAATTTAAAAATTCCCCACAATCACAATGTTTTTTTAGAATAAATTTTTGATCATATATAAAAGATCTGAAATATATGGAGGGTAAAAAGGATTGACATTTATGATTCCTCATAATCAAAAATATATAACAATAATATCTAGATGTAGGTAGAATCATTCATGTGATTTTATCTGAATTGTCTTGGACTTTAACCATGAGAACGATTGTAGTTTTAATAAAATTGAAATAACTGCATGCTTTTATTTCCTAGAAGATCTGACATAGCCAACTGTGATGATATAAGGAACAAGAAGTCTAATAAGACTACTATAAATGCACTATAAAACACATTTTAATAGACTTTCTTGCTGAGAACCAACCTAACTGAATACAAAGAGGCTCATTACCAGTAGACTGACTATTTGGCGAGGAATCCTTTGGCTAAGTATGACAAAGAAAAAGACAAAATGGGCCTCAATCCTAGGCAGCTCTGAATTGGAGCCAAGATGGCAGAGAGAAGCCAGGAAGTTGCCTGAACTGTCCACAGTTTCCCTGAAAAACAACAGCTTCTTAACAAATACTGGAGAGAAAGAAGCCAGAAATTGATAGATCAAAATAATTTCCTAGCTTCAGATAACTTAGAATAACTTTAAGGAAGACTGTGTTACTTGACTAAGAGGGGAACGCAGCGCATCATAGATAGTATCCAGGCAAGTCAGCAGGAGGCTC
>CM053775.1:10008699-10027298 GCA_028658325.1 Potorous gilbertii
CTTTAAGGAAGACTGTGTTACTTGACTAAGAGGGGAACGCAGCGCATCATAGATAGTATCCAGGCAAGTCAGCAGGAGGCTCTTAGCAACAGCACAGAATAGCAATGAGGCCCCTTGGTCCTGGCTCATCAGGCCAGTGGCACAGCAGGCCAGATGTGAGACCTTCAGCCCTAGTGCAGAAGGCAAACTGCCAGCCCCAGAATGCCAGGTAGAAAAAACACAAATAGGCCAGGTCACCCCAGTGCAGTCTGTAAACCGCCAGCACCTGAGGCCCCAACATGGAAAGCTAGTGATTATGCCCCTGGTCCCCAGCACAGGAAACTTAGGACAGTGCTCCCTGCACCCCAGGAGCAGAGCTCAACTTTGAAAATCACAAGATAGACCAGGAAATGAGCAAAAAAAAAAAAAAACAGAAAAGGGTCCTGACCATTGAAAGCTACTGTGATGACAAGGAAAATCAAAACACAAACTCAGAAGAGGACAACAATGTCAAAATGTGTACATGTTCCCCTCAACAGGGAATATGAATTGGTCTCAAGCCCAAAAATTCTTCTTAGAAGAGCTCAAAAAGGATTTTAAAAATCAAATAAGAGAGGTAGAAGAAAAACTGGGGGGAAGGGATGAGATTTACAAAAGAGAGTCAACAGCTTACAAAAGGAAAAACAAGAATTGATTGAAGAAAACAATTCCTTAAAAAATATAATTGACCAAATTGGAAAAAACATCCACTGAAGAAAGCAATTATTTAAAAAGTAGAGTTGGCCAAATAGAAAAGGAGGTACAAAAGCTCACTGAAGAAAATAATCCCTTAAAAATAGAAATGGTCAAGTGGCAGCTGATGATTCTATGAAACATCAAGAATCAGTCAAATAAAATCAAAAGAATGGAAAAAAAGAAGAAAATATAAAATACCTCGTTGGGAAAAACAACTGACCTTTAAAATAGACACAGAAGAGATAATTTAAGAATAATTGAACTTCCTGAAAGTTATGATTAAAAAAAAGGAACCTGAAAAGTATCTTTCAAAACATTATCAAGGCAAACTGCCTTGATATTCCAGAACCAGAGGGTAAAATATCCATTGAAAGGATCCACCAATCACCTTCCCAAAATGAAAACTCCAAGGAATATTATATCAAAATTCCACAATTATCAGTGTCTACATTGCAGGATCAGATGACTTGGAATATTGTATTCCAGAAGGTAGAGGGGCTTGGATTATAATCAAGAATCAACTACTCAGCAAAATTGAGGATAATCTTTCAGGGGAAAGTTGGATATTCAAAGAAATAGGGAACTTTCAGATTTTTCTGATGGAAAAAAACAGAAATGAACAGAAAATTCTATCTTCAAATACAAGACTCAAGAGAAACATAAAAAGGTAAACAGGAAAGGAAAAAATGTTATTCAATAAGGTTAAATTATTTACATCCTTATATGGGAAGGTGATACTATAATTTGTAACTTATGCTTGTAATTTTTGAGAAGTATATCTCTATTAGGGAATTTAGAAAGAGTATACATAGATGAAAGGTGTAGGTATAAGTTGGCTTGAATGTGATGATATAAAAAGGAGGTAAAAAAGGATTTTACTGGGGGAAAAGGAAAGAGGGAAGCAGAATAGGATAAATTACATCACATGAAGATGTGCAAAAGATCTATTATAGTAGAGGGAAAGAAGGGAATGGCTGAGCATTGTTTGAAACTTAGTCCCATTGGCTTTGGCTCAGAGAGGGAATATCATAAACACTCAGTTAAGTATAGAAATTCATCTTACCTTCTAGGGAAGTAGAAGGGGAAAGGGGATAGAAAAGCAAAGAAGGGAATTGATAAATGGGAGGGCAGATTGGGGGAGGCAGTGGTTAGGATCCAAACCCAAGCCTTCTTGATTCTATGTCTAACACTACAGGCAATAGGGTGCCACTGAAGGGTTGATACTTCCAACCCCGCGACTCTCTGAAGTAGACTTTTTGCTAGTTATTTTCAGTTCATTACAAACAATGACTATAAAGTTCAGTTACCATTTACACTATATTACATATGACTGCTTTTGAACAACAAAGTCTCTTAAAATATTTAATGCTTGGATTTCATTTGTTTTTTATGACATCCATAGGGCTGAGGGTAGAAAAAAAAGTATATGTGTGGTAGAGACAAAAACTATTTAAAAACATGTTTATGAATGCATTTAAATATGTGATAGACAACATAAATTGAATTCCCTTAAAGCTTATATTATCCCTCCATTAATATATTTATGAATATTTTATGATTACTATATTGCATTCTAATTTCCCTTTACTATGATGACATTCAAGCAAAGTCTTATTATGACTTTCAAAGTGGAAAAAAGAAGCCCACATAATTTAATCTTCCTTCTATTGGAGTAGAGAGTGTCCTTTCTTTCTAAAGGACACCTTGCATTTGAGAAGAACAATTAAATCTTCACTCCATCATTCACTTAAGTGAGGCAGTTTCCTTAACTGTGAGACAATCCCTGCACTGGCTATTTCATGAGCTTATTGTGAGAACAAAAACAAACGTAAGCTTTAAAATGGTCTATAATGTGGCATTATTGTTAGTGTCATCATGTTTATCACATATATAATTCTCATTTTAAGGAGCTTTTGACATAAATGTTATGATATAAATGAGATCTAGGTGCTATCCTGTTACTAGTCTTCTATATTAAATGTTCTGTGAACTGTTGTGCAAATGGATAAGGTAACTGGTTTTTATAATTGAATAAGAATTTGGGGACGTAAGCTCATCTTCTGAAGACTCCCTGACAGTTTCTTTGAGTCAACTCCAGTAGCAATCAGAAGAAAAGGCATGACATGTACATTGTGCTGTTTCCACAAAGTTTAATGTCTTCTACTATATCTTGGTATTTAGTTTTTAATTCTACGCTTTTTGGAGATTATTAAAAAGATTATTTGGAGATTATTTAAACATTTATCTAAAAGGAGATTATCTTCTGAGTTATCTGTTGAAAACATTATTCTTAAACATTTTTACAAATAGATTTTATATCCAAGAAGTTGTGTGCAACGATTTGGTCTACAATTATTTTCCAGTTCCAGTATAGAGATTTGTCATCTCTTAATTTGTAAAGAATTGTGAGCTTCTGGTGTATAATGCTAGCCACCTGATTTTGCCTTTCCAAGTTTCAGGGAAATACTAAGTATTTGCATCTAGCAGGGACATGTTGTTCAGTTTCTACCACTTCTTTGCATGAATCCATTAATTAACAATATGCATTAATCAGTAACTCTAGGCTTCTTAAGAATGATAATTTTTGTAATTTCTGATGGAAACAAACTGATGCTTTATTACTTATGTAAATCTCTCTTTTCTATGAAGAAATTTGCATGATTCTATCATTTATTCAACACCTCTTTGTCAAATACTGAGTTGATGTTGATATAGCCCATATATAGTGCCTTTGGCTTCTGCTCTCCAATTTTAACCATTTCATAGGCTCTTTTCAGAGATAGTCCACTTGTAGTTACATTCAATAAATTCCATACTTTCAGCCTTTTCTGCCACTCTGTGAAGTGACATATGTTTGTTTCAAAAGTATGTCTATTGTTTAACCAATTTATGTGCTCTGAGAACTTTTACTTCCATTTGAAAAAGTATCAATATTTCTATAGCTTATATTGAAAATAATGAGCCAGGGTTTAAAAAATTCAATTATTTTTCTCCCCCATACCTAATCCCCTTGGAAGGAAAAAACTCTTGTACTAAATAAGCACAGGCAAGCAAAAGAACTCCATATTGACCATGTATAAAAATGTCATTCTATATCTTTACTTAGTTCATCATTTCTCCCTCAGAAAGTAAATAGCATTCTTTACCATTGATCTTCTGGATTAATGCTTTACCATTTTGTTAATCAGTGTTTGTAAGTCTTTCACAATTATTTCTTTTTCTTATATTGATGTTATATATAAATGGCTTTCCTGCTTCTGCTTATTTCACTCCATATCACTTAATATAAATCTTCCCAGGTTTCTCTG
This sequence comes from Potorous gilbertii, assembly GCA_028658325.1. Taxonomy (NCBI): domain Eukaryota; kingdom Metazoa; phylum Chordata; class Mammalia; order Diprotodontia; family Potoroidae; genus Potorous; species Potorous gilbertii. The sequence goes on from CM053775.1 coordinate 10,012,722, forward strand.
AAATAATTTCTGCATTTCTTAAATGGAATAGTGTTCCATTACATTAATGTATCATAATTTGTTTAGCCATTCACTAGTATATGATTACCCCCTAAGTTGCTAGTTCTTTGACACCAATAAAAAGAGCTGCTATGAATTTTTTTTTGTATTTACAAGATATTTTCCTCTTTCTTCGATTTCACTGAGATATAAGGCTACTAATGGTATTACTGGATATGCATAGTTTAGTAACTTTGAGGGAGTATTTCCAAATTGCTTTCCAGAAATCCATATGTTTTTACTAATATTAGGCAAGGTTTTATATGGGTACCTTCTAAGCCAACATAATCTATGTTATGATGCCAAAAGTATATATTAAAAACTATTATTTCATAGGTGTTGATGGCTCTAGTTGTATTCTTTCCATTAAGCTGTGACTTCATGATACTAATCAGCCTCTTAATATACTCAACCTCAGTTTTTTCCTTGATATCCTTATGCTTAATATCTCTTGCTTGGACAAGAACAAGGTATTTGTAAGTATTGCCTTCATTCTTTAATTCATCTTCAATTCTGGATTCGAGGTCAAAGTGTTCAGTATCTTTTCTACTTTTGAGCACTTAAAAACAGAATTGGCGAAATAGAAAAAAGGGGTACAAGATCTCTTTGAAGAAAATATTTCCTTAAAAATTAGAAATGGGTAAATGGAAGGTGATGATTCTATGGGACATAAGAAACAATAAAAATTTTAAAAAATGAAAAAATAGAAGAAAATATGAAATATCACATTAGAAAAACAACTGACCTAGAAAAGAAATTGAGGAGAAATAATTTAAGAATTTTGTGCTACTTGAAAACCATGATCAAAAAGAGAGCCTAGCCATCATCTTTCAAGAAATTTTCAAGGCAAACTGCCCCAATATCTAACATTCAGTGGATAAAATAGAAATTGAAAGAACCTACTGATTATTTCTTGAAAGAGATCCCAGAATGAAAACTTGCAGGAATATTATAGCCAAATTCCAGAGCTCTCAAATCAAGGGACAAAATATTGCAAACAGCCAAAAAGAAACAATTCAAATATCATGGAACCAAAATCAAGATCACACAAGATTTACCAGTCTCCACATAAAGGAGCAGCGGCCTTGGATTATGATATTCCAGAAGGCAAAGAACTAGGATTATCACCAAGAATAACTTCCCCAGCAAAACTGAGTATAATACTTCTGGGGAGAGAGAGAGAGAGAGAGAGAGAGAGAGAGAACACCTAATAAAATAGAGGAATTTAAAGCATCCCTGATGAAAAGACTGGAGCTAAATAGAAAATTTGACATTTAAACAAAAGAATTAAGAGAAGTATAAAAAGAGAAATAAAAAAAATTGTAAGTGATTCAGTAAGGTTAAACATTGATAAGTAAGATTCAGTAAGGTTAACATTGATATATGGGAAAATGATACATATAAGTCCTAAGAACTTTATCTTTATTAGGGCAGTTAAAAGGAGTTTACATAGACAGAAGGTATGGCTGAGAGTCAATTATGTTGAGATGCTCTCCAAACAAGGAGGGGGTGAGAAAAGGGTTGTACTGGGAGAAAGGAGAAGGGAGAAATAAATTGGGGAAAATTTTGTCACATAAAAGATGTATAAAAGGGAGAACTTTTATAATGGAGGAGAAATGAGCAGTGGTGACAGGCAATGCTTGAACCTCACTCTCATCTGAATTGGTTCAAAGAAGAAAGAATATATACACACTCAATTAGGTATAGAAATCTATGTTAACCAAGTAGGAATATTGGAGGGGAAGAGAATAAGAGATGTGAGGAGGGGGTAAGAAAGAGAGGGAGAATTAAAGGAGGCAGTGGTCCTCAGAAACAAAACAGAATGTTGAGGGGCAGGATAAAAAGACAGAAGGATAAACAAGAAAATAGGATGGAGGGAAATACAGAGTTACTAATAATAAATGTGAATGTTAATGGGATGTACTCACCCATAAAATAGAAGTAGATAGCAGAATTGATTAGAAACCAGAATCCAACAATATGTTGTATATATAAGAGACATACTTGAGATAGACACACACAAATTTAAAATAAAGGACTACAGCAGGATCTATTATGCTTCAGCTGTAGAAGAAATATAAAGGCAGAGGTAGCAATAATTATCTCAGACAAAGCAAAAGCAAAAACAGACCTAATTGAAAGGGATAATCAGGAAAACTACATTTTTCTCAAAGGCACCATGAAAATGAAGTAATATCAAAATCTTTACAGCAAAATTCTCTGATAAAGGCTTTATTTCTCAAATATATAGAGAACTGAATCAAATTTATAAGAATACAAATCATTTCCTAATTGATAAATGGTCAAAGGATATGAACAGGCAATTTTCAGAAGAAGAAATCAAAACTAACTATAGTCATATGAAAAAAATGCTTTAAATCACCATTGATTAGAGAAAGGCAAATTAAAACTCTGAGATGCTACCTTACACCTATCAAAAATGACAGATGCTGGAGGGAATGGGGAAAAATAGGTACGTTGATGAATTTTGGGTTGAGTAGTGAATTGGTCCAATCAATCTGGAGAACAATTTGGAACTATACCCAAAGGGCTATCAAACTGTACATGTATGCACTTTTATCCAGCAATACCTAGTTCTGTACCCCAAAGAGACCAAAGAAAAAGGAAAAGGACACATAGGTACAACTTTTTTGTGATGGCAAAAAATTGAAAATTGAGGGAATGCTCATCAATTGGGGAATTGCTAATCAAGTTTTGGCATATGACTGTGATGGAATACTATTGTGTAATGATGAAGGGGTGGTTTCTCCTTAGATTGATTATGGAATATTGGGGGCAGGGATATGGACTATATTGTTTCCTTTTACTCCATCAGCTTAACTATGTTCTTTCACTAAAGTATCTTAAGGACAACTCTAGCATTACAAAGGATTATGGAAGGGTGACATATTTCTCCCTGTTATCATGTAGCTTTGATTTCTTCTCTTAGGTCTTTATATTTTGATAGTTCCACATAGTATGGAGGTTAGAAGTATTCAGTTTGGTTACCACTATTAACATTTTTCTTACATTTTTGTCAGTTACTGTTATGTCCAAAATTGTAGGAAACAATTTTGCCTGTAATAGTGCTCTGATTTCAATATAGTTTATTCCTCCTTTTCCACCTCTTTTTCTCTTCCCTCCACCTTTCCCCTTCCAGATAAGAAACTGTTTTGGGACAAATTGCTCTATATTCTATTGCTCAAGTGGATAAAATAACTCCTTTTTAAAGTTTAATAAAAATATGAAGATGGTAATTTTATCCTCTACAGGCTCACTGAAAAGTTCTTCAGAATGACTCCAGTAACAGACAGGATGAAATAAGCTACATCCTGTTCCTATGTAACTGATCTCTCTGGCAAGGTCTCTACTCTTGGAAAACATTTTTATTGTAGCTTAGATGGTATCAATATTTGAGATGGAAACGTATTCAAAAACTCTTCAGTTGTTAATGAATCAATGTTGTGTCTGGGTCATTATGGGTAATAGTTTAGTCTATGATTATAGTCTGGTTCAAGTCCAGTTTGTTAGTTGAATTTCCCAGAATATTTTGGGTTCTGTATTGGTAGCATGGAGATTTGCCATCTGTCAATTTTTGAAAGATAGTGAGCTTCTGATGTATAAATAGGGCCACTAAATTATATCTTGCTAAGTGTTCAGGAGATGCTAAATTTTATAGCCTACAGTAATGTCTTACAGTATGTCTGCCATTTCCTTGCATACTTGACATTGATCATTTAGTCCAGATTTCTTGAGAATAACCCTTCTATAATTTCTAGTGACAATGATCCTAAATTGCCATTACAAATCCTTTCATTTCCTCAAATACATCCTCACACCTTAGTTATTTGTTTATTAAGTCTTCTCTGTCAGTATATTTTTGTCTAAGTTCATGCAGATGCCACCCATGGAGGATCTTTGAATTCTTTTGTTGGATCTTTGTCACTTCATAAGCTCCAACTGGATGTAAGCCATTTTCAGTTACCTATGACAAACCTAATGACATTAGCTGTTAGCATCCTTTATTATAACTCCGTCAAGTGATAACTGATTATTTCAAAAGTATTTCTTTTAGGTTGTTGGACTTTTTATCAGCTGCTGTAAGAATTTCTATCAATTATATTAATCCTTTTTGGCATATAAATGTTTATCTTTTCTATACCTACCTTAGGGTAATCAGCCAAAGTTTTCTTAATATACCATAGGTTTCTATTAAGATACTTTCCAAATATTTTAGTCTGCTTTACAATTCCAATGGTGTATATTAAGACTACTAATGTTTAAATGTTACTTCTTTAAATGTGTTCTCCCCATTCTTCTTTCATTTAAGAACACCATAAGTTCCATTGTTATTGTTGTGTTATCTTATTCTCATCTTTTCTTCAGTAGAGCTAAGATAGAAATCATCCTAGGATAAGTTGCTGTCCTACAATTATTCCTTTATATTCAGTTCTCATACACACAGGAAAGACCAAATGGGTAAAAATTGTCATTGTCCGGGTTTCTTGCTGCATTTGGATAAACTCCCATTAAACCTTGTCCAACTGTATAAATATCTGTACACAGATAAATACAGATGGATGAGATGGGCCCAGAGATGGAAAAGCAGAGGACAGAGGGCTGCTTTGTTTTCAGGAAATTACAAAATTCTTTAAATCAATCCATGTTTCCTATAGCAGCAAAAGCTGTCAAATGATATCAACACAAATATTTTGTTGGTATTGCACTGAATGTGGAAGAGTGCCTCCATTAAACTAAATATAAGCCTTACACAGTGGGTAGGACAAACACATGTTAGGAGTGAGTAGGGAGCGACATGTTAATAACAAGGAACTCCAAACAAGAACAAAAGACAAAGATGCCATAAAAGAATTGTATGACAGGAAGAGTTGGAATGGTCACATGGCAAGATGAAGGGATAACAGGTGGACACCTAAAGTGTTCCATTGATTGCAGCATCAGAATAAAACAAGAAAAGCCTCTCCTGTTGGGTGGACCCTGGTGACAGATTTTTTGGAATACATGAACAAGAATCATATGGGATAGATAGACAAGGATGAATTGTGAACTGCATTTTTTAAAAGAACCCTAAAATCAATGAACTCACAGATACATTTGAGCATCCTGTGTTCTACGGACTGAGTACTGCACAGGCATATAAAATAGCTGTTCTTTGTTCTGACAATATTAGGACATAATCCCATCCTTAGTGGGCTAACTAAACTATCCACAGGACATCTTCTGTAGCAGACAGGACAACAGGAATGACAAAAACCTCCTATTTCCGTTTGATCTTGAGGTCTACATATGGTAAAGTTTTTCATTCCACATAGTTTTGATATTAGGACTATTTGCAATGGAAGTGTCAATTTAAACATTGCTCCTTATTGTCACTATCTTTATCATGGGTTTGACCTGTAAATTTATCAATGTAAAGGTCTCCCCCCAAAGGAAACTCCTTCTATCAATGCAGAACAATTGATAGATACTTAGAACTTAGGGATATGGTGACTTTCCCAGACTCACACAGTATGCGTCAGAAGGAGAACTTGGCCCATTTTGCCCTGACTTCAAGATCAGTGCTCTATCAACCACTATGCATTGTTTTTCAGCACTATTATTTTGTAGCAAGAAATAGATGCAAAATTCTGGAAAGCAACCAAGTCAGAATGGCTTATTAAACCAGGATTTCTTGATAACTTTTGGGGAGGAGGTCTTAAGGAAGCGAAAATTATAAATTTCTCTATAGGCATTTCAATATGAATGTGTTTAAAAGAAAAGTCAATTTTCTTTCCCCCCAAACCCACCCTTCTTTGTGGTGTCTCCAGTTCTCTTGAGGGCACAACCATCCTATCATCACACACCTTCAAAATCCTGGAGTTCTCTTCAATTCTCCACCATGTTCTTTTTATTCTGCTTTCACAACATGGCTCACATTTGTCCCTTTCCCATCCACCACAAGGATACCACCATGATACAGGGCCTTGTCACTCTAGCCAGATCAATAACAATAGTTCCTTAATTGGTTTTATTGCCTCCCTAACCCATCCTCAACATGGCTTTCAAAGGGATAGTCATAAAATGCAGATCTGACCATATCACTCTCCTGCTCAAGAACCTTCAGTGGTTTTCTCTTCCCTCAAGACAAAACACAAACTTAGCTGTCAAGTTCTTACACCCTTTCATGAAATATACTCAATCCATCTTTTCAGACTAATGTTACATTGCTTCCCTTCATGTACACATTCTTTATTCATTTTTAAAAAATGTTTAGACCATACTAAAACTATTCCCCTATCGCCTTTTTTTCTGAACTTAACAAACACATTCACTAAATAAGAACTTTGAAATGCACAGTAGAACAGAAAGATTGGATTGCACATGAAATTGCAAATCTCTATTACTGCTTGCTTTTCTTTTTAAGTATATAATAAATTCAACATGTTACTTTCATAATTCTCCTGCTTGTCTGTGATTCCTTCTGGCCTTCTGTTTTCTTCCAATACATTCTGAATTCCACCCAAACTTTGACTTATTGTTTCCCATATTTCGAGCATCCTTGTACGATGATCCCTTTCTCTTGTTCTGGATACAGCTTCCCCAACATCTCACTCTCCTCCTTTTCCATGGTATGACATGCTCTCAAACAGTGCACTCTTGAGGGAACTATAATTTGGTATAGTCATTCTGGAAAGAAATTTGGAATTAGGCACTAGAAGTTGCTAAAACCTGTATACCCTTTGACTCTGTGTTAAAAATACTAACTTTTTACCCCAAAGAGATCACAGAAAGGGGAAAAGGGCCTATATGTACAAAACTACTTATATAACCTTGATTGTGGTGGCAAGGAGCTGGAAACGAAAGAGGTAAGCATTCATTGGGGAATGGCTGAACAAGTTACTTACTGCATAAGAAAGCAATATGCCATGTTATATTTTAAATATATTTTATTGATTTTCAGTTTTCAACAACCATATATTATATTTACTGGATACAAGGATATTTCTGAATTCCTATGCCAGGTTGAATTCCCACTTTGTCTAAATGTCCTAAATTAGATCCCAAATCCTTTAGTTCATTATATGCCTAATGTTTTGGTCTCCGAATACTAAATTAATCATTGAGATTGTTCTTTTACCCTTTCTTCATTGTTTCGTTGTTCTAGGTTAACTCCCAAGCCCTCATGTTCAGTCCAAATTAAACTTTTCATCTCCCTAGAATTACAATCTCTTCATCTCTGTCTGTCTGTCTGTCTCTCTGTTCCTCTCCATTAGTAAACCTTTAATAAAATGCACACAGTTCAGCATTTCTGCAGGCCAATGTGATTTTATAATACACAAATAAAATCTAACTTGAAAGCAAGAGATAAGGAACTGCCATGCTTGTGCAGTCCCTGGATGACCCCCATCCCTTGAGCAGCTCTCTCTTGCTACCAGGATCATTGGATGCTTGACACAGATGTTCTTCCTGTTACAGATGCAACACAAGATTAGTTGTGACCCTCTGACAAGCTCGTGGCTTATCTCTCAGAAATTGTCTGCTTCCATGCCCTGACTCTTGCATCTTTTCCTCCTACCTGCTCAGTTCTCATGTCTCTAGCTTCTTTGGTCTCCTATCTTCCTTCTATGTTTCCAAAGGTGAGAGTGATGGACTTGGAAGTCAAACTCATGCTACTCCACCAGCAATAGCAAGTACCACCCCCCGATCTTTCTGCTCTTCCTATCATGGGCATGGCTACTAAGCCAATGCTACATTTACTGTCTATATTGTGTATATACTTGTATGTATTGTCCCTCTCTATCACCCCACCCCCCAAAAGAGTGTAAGATTTTTGCGGAAAGGAACTATTTGATTTTTGTCTTTATATTTCAAGTACCTAGCACAGTGGTTAGTACATAGTATGCCCTTGATAAATGTTTGTTCGGATGAATTGTGTGTGGCACTACTGTGTGGTGGACAGAGAGTTGGCAGTGAAGCCAAGAGTACTATTTCTGACAGATGCTGACTGTGTGACTGGACAAGTCACTTAAACCTCCTGTGGCCAGAGATGCCAAACATGCTGCCCAAGGGCTCTTGCTATGTACAGTCCTTCCAAGTACAGCTGGAACTAGATTAAAATGGAATTGAGAAATATGTATCAAAAGAAATAAAAATACAAAAGCACACAAATAATATTAATACATGATTTTCTAAATCAATAAGCAGCCTTCAGGGACCTTCATTCACATATGGTTTAGTGGCCCAATTTCCATTTGAGTTTTACCTTACTGCTCTAGGAAATTTTCGAAGGTTGTAAGTTACAGAGAAGGTGTTGACTTGTATTGGCAGAGGGAGTTTACTCATCTCAAAATCCCCCATATCAATAAAGTAGCAGGTCTAGTCCCTCTCACCTATTCCTATAAATAGTGTAAATTTTGGTAAATTTCACAATACTTCTCATAAGGCACTAAATGAATGAGTTCAGTAGATAGTACTCTTCCTTCAGAAGACAGCATGGTACAGTTGAAAGAGTGTAACCCTTGGAATCATTCTTGTCCCGGATACTGGATAGCTCTGTTATCTTCAGCAAGTCCTTTCACTTCTTTGAGCATCTGTTTCCAAGGTGAAAGCTGGGCAACAAAGACAAGAGGAAAACGGCTCATCAGAACCCAAGGACCATGAGGATAGAAAGGGAGGGGATGGAAGTAGGATGAAATTAAGCTTCCCTTGATTAAACCAGGAGCCAATACACTTGTAGACTCCAGAATGAAAGGATCCTGGTTTGGAGAGATACTGAAAAATAAATGAACCTAAGAGGTGAGAATAGAAGAGAGGAATGTAAATAGGGGAGGAACAAGAGGATCCCAGAGATGCAAACCTGTATGTAGAATCCAAAGTCTGGGAAAGTTGAAAAAGACAGGAAAAACCAAACAGGTGAATCCATTTACAACCTCTGAACCAGACAGAAAAGACTTCATCTCTGTGAAGCATTCATGTCCTCTGTAGTATGTGAATTCTCTTTGAAACTAGAGAATGGTTTAACCTCATAGATGGTACTAAGTACTGATTCCAACAGGAGTAGGAGATAGAACTTCTAGGGGTTCTTGAGCAATTTAGGATCAACTGTTCTGGTTGTTTTTATTCTTTTCTGATCATAGTTATATACCATAACTTGTTCAGTCATTCCCCAAGGCATTCCAAGTCTATGCCAACACAAAGGGAGCTGCTAAAAATATTTTTCTACACATAAGTCCTTTTCATTTTCCTTTTATCTCTTTGGGATGTCTATCTTCTTACCTTCATAAAGGGGTGATTTGGGTGTGTCTTCTCATAGTTTCTCATTCCAAATATGCTTGATCTTTATAGTTTTACTGCATTCACTTTTGATGTGTTTGTTATTTACATTGTTGTAGTTGTTGTATACATTGTTTTCTTGATCCATATGTTCCTTTAACACGCTCAGTATGGCATAGTAGAAAGAGTGCTAGACTTTCCTCCCTTCTTTGCAGAGGTGGTGGAATATGTGTATAAAATGCTACATATATTGTAAGGTCTGGTTGATAGCTCTTTCGGGAAGAGAAAGATATATTTGGAAATGGATGTTTTATAAAATTTAAAAAAATCACTTTTAAAACAGAAAGTGTGATGGACTTGGAAGAGAAATGGGTTGAAATCCTCCTGAGGCTTACTAGGTGAGTAACCATAGGTAAGTCACTCAGACTTTCTGAGTTTTAGTTTCTTTTTCTGTAAATGTGGGTATTAATACTTTAAGTACCTCTTAGTGTTGTCGAGAAGATAAAATAAGATAATGTGTTTAAAATGCTTTGCAATATTTTAAAGCACTATATAAATGACAGCTGCTGTCATTCACAGGTGTGTATACTCAAAATGCTCAAATGGAGACCTAATCTCATCATGCCTTGGGGAATGACTGAACAAGTTATGGTATATAACTACGATCAGAACAAGTTATGGTATATAACTATGATCAGAAAAGAATAAAAACAACCAAAACAGTTGATCCTAAATTGCTCAAGAACCCCTAGAAGTTCTATCTCCTACTCCTGTTGGAATCAGTACTTAGTACCAACTATGAGGTTAAACCATTCTCTAGTTTCAAAGAGAATTCACATACTACAGAGGACATGAATGCTTCACAGAGATGAAGTCTTTTCTGTCTGGTTCAGAGGTTGTAAATGGATTCACCTGTTTGGTTTTTCCTGTCTTTTTCAACTTTCCCAGACTTTGGATTCTACGTTTACATCTCTGGGATCCTCTTGTTCCTCCCCTATCCTCCCCTATCTTCCAAAGAGGCAAATTTCAAATTCTCCACCCCTCCCTAACCTGAGCATCTTTTGCCCATGGCACAACCTCCCATACATTCATCTTAGGAAGTCCATTCAATAAGTAATTTTTTTCCTTGTCTTTTCTTGACCTCAAATGAATACCAGTAGGACACACAGGCAGGCTACCAGTTGTCCTGGTATAACCAGGACCTAGAAATCAGGCTGGGAAGTTAAAAGAAAAATAAACAAATTTAAGGAAGACCTTCCTTACCCCCTTTTCCCAACTAGTACATGGGAGAATCTCCTCTTCCAAATTCTGCTTACCCAGATCACAGTAATTACAGAACACTGGTATTAAAAATAATACACTATTTCTAGGAAGAAGGTTTAAGGTTTGCTTTGCAAATCTTAAAATTCTACAGAAATGTGAGTCCCGAACATCAGAAGATTTGGATAGTGAAACTTCATTCTAAATAATCAGAGAACGAAACTCCAAACTTAGTGTGCAGGAGAAGATTGTCTGTGCTAGTCTGTATTTATATAAACTGAATTATCACAGGACAGAGGCAATTATACAACATAAAATGTGTAATTTTGATTACACGCACAATCCAGAACACTTAGTTGAGCTTGGGAGAGTTCATTCACTTGGAGTATAGTTTCTGGTATATTCTAATCTATTTGATGTCTTTGATTTCTGTTTGCTATCACCTTGGATCATTTTTCTTTTGCTGTTCACTATAATAGTCACTATATGCTTTCTGTAACTGGCATTTGGTGGGAAGGAAATCAAATCTGAATATAAAGCTTGGGGCACTCCTTGCCTGTAAGAATGATAATACCAGAGTGCAACTAGAACCTAAAAAAGTTTCCCCCCAGAAGAGTAATATTTAGGGGACAGATAGATATAATTCTAGTCCAGTTCCCTGTCTCTGAGGAGAGCACAACAGCCAGAGTTGTTGCCCCTCTCCTGGAAGGAATCAAAATCTCCTCTCAAGTGGGATGAGCAGAAAATATTCCAGTTTTGTCTGTTGTGCGTCAGCCACTCATTTGAAAGAGAGAGAGAGAGAGAGAGAGAGAGAGAGAGAGAGAGAGAGGGAAGGAGGGAGGGAGGGAGGGAGGGAGGGAGAGGGAGAGGAAGAAAAAAAAAGAAAGAAAGAAAGAGGCCATGCAGGTACACAAAAATTACATGGACAACACACAAGCCTTGCACATGAACTAAAAAAGCTACTAAAGAAATAAAATTAATGTATCTAGGAAGAGAAAGGAAGTAGTCCATTGGGGAAAAAAAATCTTTGCATCAAATTTTCCAGATAAGGATTTGGTGTTGATGCTGTATAGACAGCTAACATATACATATGTCTGTGTGTATTCAGTATGTTCTAAAAGTCTTAGTGCACTTTTAAGCTTTAATAATAGATACACTTCATTATTTATATGTGTACAGTTACAAGATTTATATATTTATATATGCATATGATTGTATATGTGATTATATATATACATACACATGATTGAATCTATGTACATGATTTTATTTATATATTAGTGTATATGTCAATGTATCTCTATGTCATCAAAAGCCATTCCCCTATAAATAAGTCGTCAAAGGATACAAAAAAACAGTTCTCAAAAGAAGAATTACAAGTTACTATCAACCCTATTAAAAAATGTTCCAGATTGCTAAAAATAAGAAAAATGCAAATCAAAACATGTTTGAAGTTTTACCTCATTGCCAGCAGATTGGCAAAGATGACAAAAGATGGGAACACTCAATGTCTGAGGAGCTGTGATAAGATAGGTGCATTAGTGTATACTTTGTATAATGCTTAATTAGTACAACCATTTTGGAAAGCACTTTGGAATTATGCAAATAAGATGGCTAAAATGTCCATATTCATTGACCCAGAGATTTCACTACTAGGCATATAGCCTAAGGAAGTCATTGATAAGAAGAAACATATCAAAAATATTTAAAGTAGCACTTTTTGTGGTAACAAATAAATCATCAAATGAAGCTGCCTTAATAACAGGCCCAACCATGTCACCCACCGTATTTGATAAATTCCAGTAGCTGCCTGTTACCTCCAGAATTAGATAGAAAATACATCGTTTGGCTCTTAAAGCCCCAAATTACATGACCCCTTCCTAACATTCCAATCTTCTAACAGCTTACTCCTACCCCACCCCCTTTCCCAGCTTTGCCCCCTCCACTCTATGATCATGTGACACTGACCTCCTTGCTACTTTTCTCACAAGATACTCCATCACTTGACTCCAGGAATTTTCACTGGCTTTCTCCCATGGCTGGTATTCTCTCTCTTCCCATAGCCACTTCCTGGTCTCCCTGGCTTTGCTTCAGTTTCAGCTAAAACTCCACCTTCTTGCATAAGGTTTTAGTCTAAAATCTTATTGCCTTCTCTCTGAGATTACCTTCAGTTCATCTGGTATATATCTTGTTCATGCATAGTTGTTTGCATGGTGTCTCCTTCATTAGACTGTGAGCTCCTTAAGAGTAGGGAGTGTTTTTGCATGTCTTTAAATCTCCAGTGTTTATCATTAAGTGCACATAACAAAAACATAATAAATGCTTATTGACTGATAAGGGGAAACAAAGTAAATATTGATTGACTGAGAGAAAATTAAGCAAATTATGATTTATGAAAGTAATGGAATACTGTGCTGTGAGAATCAGGGTATATCATGAATATACAGAAACATTGAAAGACTTATATGAACTAATGCAGAGTGAAGTAAGCAGAACCGCAAAAACAATATGTACAATGTCTATAGCAAGGTAAATGCCAACCACAAAGCAACAGAAAGGGAATGTTGCAAAACTTAAAAGAACAACCATAGCCCCAAAGTGGCGATAGATATTAGGGAAAAATTTCACACTGCATTCTTTTGCAATGATGATAGGTCCACAGGTAAGGAACATTCTGTATATTTTCAGATTTATTTTATGTATCAATCAACAGTGCTGCTTTTATCCCCTCCTCTTTTTTTTTCTTTAAAAAAATTATTTGCTGCATAGGATGTTTCTCTGGAAAGGAGGGAAAGGGATTTAGAGGTGGAATTTCACTAAAAATATGAATAACTTTTTAAAATAAGACTTCCTTTGCTCCACTGGTACTGTTCCCAGAGAAACTATGGCTTTTATACTGACTCACTATGAGGGTTTGTATTGCATTTATTACTTATTATATTAACACTTCAGGAAGTCATCATTTCATCACTGGGGATGTCTCTTGATAGATTTGACTAGAACATTAGCTCCTCTGCCCTAAGAGTGAGCTTAGTGCAGGCAACTGAAAAGAATTTCCAGAGGGAATGCAATCAGCCTTTGCTTGAATACTTGCAGTGAAGGCAAGCTCAATCCCTTCTAAGACCAGCCCACTCCACTTTTGGGTAACTGATCATCAAGAAGTTTTTGCTAATTTCCAGCCTAAATTTGTCTCTTTGCTACTTCTACCTATTGCTTCTGGTACAACTTCTGGGGCCAGAATAACCCCCAAACCTAATTCAGATATTAAAGACACTTGTCATGGTCCCCCCTAAATCTTTACTTCTCCAGGCTAAATGTCCACGGCCTCTCAGCTTATCCTCATACAGCATGGACCTCAAGGCCCTTCACTATCCTTATTTGCTCTGCTTTATACATTTTCCAACTTAGGTTCTTTCTACATTATGACACCTAGAACTGAAGACAATACTCCAGAAGCGACCTCCTCATGGCCTAGGATAACAGAGATAGATTCTGTCCAAAGTCCTAAAAAAATGGAGGTTGGCTTTTGAATGTGAAGACAAAGCTGACAGTGAAAGAAAAGAGCAGGGATCTTGGCTCCTACATAATTGTAGCAATATTATGTTCTGAATTCCTAAATACCAGTCTTTTCCTCTCTTTTGTGATAAAGCAGGCTCATAATGAAATGGATTCAGAACCTACAGTTTACAGGCATGTGCCTAGCACAGAGATGAAAAAGGTTAGGTGGGAGCATATTTATGTCAAAAGATTTTGTACATCAATAGATTCTGAATCAAGTGGACATACTTTTTTTAAAATATAAATTTATTTATTTAACTTTTTACATACATTTTCACAAAATTTTGGGTTCCAAAGTTTCTCCCCATTTGTCCCCTCACCCCACCCCAGTACACCCAGCATTCTAATTTCCCCTATCACCAATCTGTCCTCTCTTCTATCATCCCTCCCTTCTCTTGTCCCCATCTTCTCTTTTGTCCTGTAGGGCCAGATAACTTTCTATTCCCC
>CM053775.1:10027798-10041607 GCA_028658325.1 Potorous gilbertii
TCTTTACTCAAGGAACTTACTTTCTTATAGAGGGTGAGGGGGACAATATGTCCCTGATCTATAATTTCAGTGTTATAGTGAACTCTCAAAGAGGAAACACCCCTCTCCCTATACAGATCAACACCTCTATAATTTATATCTTAGAGAGATCCTTGGGGCACTAAGAGGTTAAATGACTCGATTGGTCACTTTATAGCTAGTAAGTCCCAGAAAGTATGAGAATTCAGATCTCCTTGACTCTAAGGCTTTCTCTCTATCCATTATAGTAAACTGTCTCCTAATCAAAGATGTATACAAAGTAATTTGCAAAGTCATTTGGGACATGGATCCAGGAGAGCAGTAGCAATTGGAAATGGAGAACAGGAAATGAGGTAGCACCAGAGCTAAACTGGGAGTAGGGGTGGAACCCTGGATTTTTAGAGTCTTAAAAGCATTCTGGAATGTTGTTTTTAGGGAATAGTAAGTCAATTTAACTGGAATAGAGAGTGCATAAAGGTATAAACATATAATATGGAAGGAGAAACTAGGTTGTAAACAATTTTGAAGACCAATTTTGGTTTTCCTAAAGCATAGGTCTGAACTCTTTATCTTAAGATGGCTCCCTATTTCTACCAGGGTAAAATACCAATTCCTCTTATTGATCTTTGAAACCACATCAAAGATAGATTAGAGACAGGGAGATGAATTAGAAGGCTATTGTTCAAGCAAGAGGAAAGAAAGGGCCTGAGTTAGAATGTTGACTATGTGATTGGAGAAAAGAAAATAGGTACAAGAAATGTTATGGAGATAAAACCAGAAGGGAGCAATCATATCCATATAAGAATAAGGAGACTCACTTGACTAGGGTTGGAGAAGAATAGGAAATAAGGTCAGGTGGGTAGAGTGAGGATTTCTTTCCCCACAATTTGCCTCTCTAATTGCAGCCTCTTCAATACGAATGGCAGGTTTTCTCCTTGCCCTCACAACATTATAATAGTTAACATTTATATTGTATTTAGTATGCGACAGGCTGTGCTAAGCACTTCACAATTCTTGTCTTCTGATTCTCATAACAATCCTAGGAGATAGATGTTATTGTGATCCCCATTTTGCAGATGAGAAAACTGAGCCAGAGGTTGAGTGACTTACCCAGGGTCACACAGCTACAAAGTATCTGAGGCAAATTTGTACTCAAGTCTTCCTGACTCCAGGATCAATGCTCTCTTCACTCCAGCGCCCCCTAGCCGCTTCTAATATTATCAGAAAAAACCCACCCCTCCAAAATTGAGGGGGTGGGATGGGGTGGAATTAGTCAAAGAAAAGGAAGAGGAAACAAAGGCTTAATTATTGACCATTTTCAAGTGAAGTAGACCCTACAACTGAAGGACCAAAACTATCTCCCCACATTTTCAGCCCAGAGAATAGAACTATCCATGAAGAAGAGTTTCTTAACACTTTGACATCTAATATCAAGTTCATCTCAACTTCTCCGTAACAAGAAAAGATGCAACATGATGAAGTCTTTCATCATATGAACTTTCATTGCCTTGAAATTCAAAATCAGGATATCTCTTTTTTAAGGGGGGATGCTAGTAGGAACAAAACAATATTGCCCTTTGTTAATTAGAATGGGTCTTCCACATTCAAGTTCAGTAAGTTTCTTCAGCTTCACCATCACTGTTGTGGAAGAACATTCCAGGGCAAATAATTGTCTTCCCTTTCCACCGAAGTAAGACCCAGGCTTATCAGCTGCCATTTGTGACATTTTCTGTAGCCCTATTAGCCATGATTTGAAACTCTAAGTTGTCAGCTCTTATTTGGAAGAGTCTTGGGATATTTCATTAGCAGAAGTCATTTGGATAGTTTCTATGCATATGGGTGCCATCAGAAACTAATGGATTTTTGTAATTTTCAAATCCTGCTTACATAGTTTAGGAAACACACATACACACACACACTAGCCATGCTTCTGATTCCACTACTGAAATTTTTCACATGATTTAAGGAGCTTTGCTTGTTAACTAGCCTCCTTTTTCATAACAACCATTATACAGAGCAAAAAAAAAACCTACTATCAGAAAGAAGGGTCTTGTCATTTGATATATTACTGCCCATCGTCACCGTCATCCAGAAGTTTACTTTGTTACAACTGCCAGGCCTAAATCATAGTGAATGAGGTATACAGAAATGAGATGTCTACAGAGGGCTTCTGTTTGTGTGTGGCATAGAAATATGATCATATTGACTCGTAGACTTTATCTGATTCATAACTTCATCTGCATGATTTCTCAAAGTTTCAAGGTATCCTTTGTGGGGGAGGGGAGGAAGAACCTCTGTTTGAGACAAAAGTAATTGTAACAATAGTTAAAGTATGCAAGATATCATATTTCAGACACTGATATGATCATTTATGACTAACCTATTACAATTTGTTAGCATAGAATTGACCTTTTTCTTGTAAGCAAAGGGCACATTTTACAGCTTTCTGAACATGTCTTATCTACTTAGAAGGTTTCCCAGAAAGGTAAGATGTGGTGACATTTAGTTTTATTCGAGTTCACTGCCATTAACCTCTTCCTGATGACTTTTTCCCATCACTACTCATTGTCCTTTATCAAGATGATCAAATTAAAGTCCCTTCTCTGCTTGTCAGTGAGACTTGTTCACATCTAAGGATGGCAGGAACAAAAGTACAGTGCAGAAGAAAGTCGATTAGTGATGGAATGCAGGGTCTGTAGGGATGCACCAGCAACTTTGCAAATATCGCCAAACAGGCGCTCTTGGCATGATTATCCTCTGACTGTGCCCTTGAGAGCAGCCTTGTTGCTTTAACAGTCACCACTGCCTCTGAGCAGTAATCACTGACAAGCTCCACTTCCACACACTTAAACTCATGCGTACAGTAGCGAGAGCACAAACTAGAAAATGATTCGGATTTTGAGCTTCTTCCAAATGGTAAGTTCTTCCTGTGGAATGTAATTCCATTTCCAGATCTGCCAGGCCATTTAGCATGCTCACAGTCTTGCCTTGCACCCTGTGGATCAATTTCACTATGAAGTTAACAAAGGATGGAAGCTTTCCGTGAGCATATACTCAACCATGCGTTTTCTGCACTTTTCTCTGCAGTGTGTTTAATGGATTTGGACATAAAATCTAAGGCATTTCACAGACTGTTTGGGATGTATGGGAAATCACAGTTCAGAATGAGGTTTTCATTTCAGTTAATTTTATGTTTGCAGTCTGTCAGATTTACTGAATGATGGGTAGTTATATTCTGTGTACAACAAAAGGATCAGCTCATCCCTCCTCCACCCCTATGGTTAGACTTCCTTGAATATGTTCATTAAACTGATATATGATTTCCAATGGGGGACAGTATAAATGAAACAGACTTTGGAGGTAAGAAGAAAGAGAGGGAATGCAAAGGAAGTTAGATTTGCATAGGGAACTTTTGGATGCGCAATTAGAACTGACCTCAGTCTCTATACTGCTTTGGTCTTGGAATAGTTAGGTTTTTTCTTTGATTTGCCTAGTTTTTGTGATGACTTTCGAGGTTTGAGGACAGTACTGGATTCTGAAAACATATATTAATACCAAAACGAGCCATGCAAATTAATACAAGCCAATACTCTGTTCCTGACAAGTTCACTTTCATTCTTATAGCATTTATTGGAGTCAGGGCATGTTTCAGAATGTTCATGTATCCAGACCTGGGGGCTGAGGATCTGAGGGGCTGGCAGAGTGGAGTCCCTTATATTGAGCAAACATTTTATTAGACTTGCTTATTAGCAGAAAGCCTCCTATATATGGCTGTGACCATAATTAGATTCCTTTTTGATTTTTACTGGGCATACAAAGGATTTGTGATTTATTTGCTTAGAGGACTTCTGGTATGAAAATTCCTTCTGCCAACCATGTTTCAGCCCATCTTTGACTTAGTAGATAAGCAGGGGTACTATATAGTTCTGAGGGCGAGGGTAAGAGTAGAAATTAGGGATGGGAGGCACTCCCTGTGGCAGGCCAAAAGAATATTTGTCCTAGGGTGGCAGTTAGGGGTGGAAGCCACCCCATCTCTCCAATCCCTTTCTCCCCTTTCTCTGCTTCTTCTTTTTTTTTCTTATACAGAATGTCCCAAAAGTCTCAGTGATATTTAAAGCTATTATAGAACTTATTAAGATAAATTATTTTTTCCTTGAAAAGACCACACAAAAATCATTCCTTTGGCAGATGTTATATTGAAATTTCTTCAGCTCAAACTGAGGCCAGACCTTCACTGTATCATCACTGGATTTTTTTGTTATGGTTAAAGAAATCATCAATCATTTGAACATAAGAAGTTTATTTAGTAGGTAATTACTCTGAGCAAACTATCATGACTTAGTAGATAAGAACTTGGGAGCTATCTGAGGCACAGAGATGTTAAGTCAGATGATCAATAAGCATTTATTAAGCACCTACTATGTGCTAAGTCAGGGGTAGGGAACCTATGGCCTCGAGGCCACATATGGTCCTCTAGGTCCTCAAGTGCAGCCCTTAGACTGAATCCAAACTTCACTGAACAAGTGTTTGGAT
The DNA here is from genome assembly GCA_028658325.1 of Potorous gilbertii. Classification (NCBI taxonomy): domain Eukaryota; kingdom Metazoa; phylum Chordata; class Mammalia; order Diprotodontia; family Potoroidae; genus Potorous; species Potorous gilbertii. Next base: position 10,032,350 of record CM053775.1, read on the forward strand.
TCAGCCAAAGGGCCATCAGTGAGGACTTAGAGGGCCATATGAGGCCTCCAGGCAGAATGTTCCCCTCCCCACTAGTAAGTACTTTGTTAGGCTCTGGAAAGACAATCTGTGCCCTCAAAGTGGTCATAGTGTAATGGGGGAGACAACAAACATGCAACCAAGTACGCACAAACAAGAGATTTACAGAATTAACTGGAAAAATCAACCAAGGAAATGCACTTGCATTAAGGGGATACTGGGAAAACCTTACCCAGTCTTGCCTAGTTCTGTGACTTGCCTGGGGTAAAAGAACTAACAGATGTCAAGGGGTAGAAGGGAAACACAGATCTCTCTGCCTCCAAGCCTAGCGCCCTATTCACTATACCATGCTATCTCCACTGGACAGCTAAAGTAAGATTAGGATGGGAGCATCCTATACGTTGTCACCCAATGATTTTTTCATTTCCTATCCTGGATAACATAGACATCCCCAAGCCATTCTGTTGCTTTATTAGTTGGTTGGGTTTTTGCCCCCTGTCTGATAGAAATAGCTTATCTCACTGTTGTTGTCATCTTAGAATATATATAATAGACGAATTATAGTAAAAGTGTACGCACAATGTGACATTTATTTTCATTGATGAACTATGTCATTTTCAAAATAAGACCACACTCAGTAATTTGGTTGGAAAGTATATTCACATTCTTCTGTGGGGAAAGATGAGCACGGAGGGTAAGAGAAATCCTTATGTATATCAGTCATTTTGTTTACCCCCGCACAATGCAATTTACAATTTCAGTGCTTCAAAGATTTCATAAGCTTGTTTTCTTACAAATTAAAAAAAAAGACTAATTATATTGATCCAAGTTCAGGGTTAGAACCTATTCAGCTAGCTCTTCTTAGAGGAGTATGCTAATTTCAAGGTAGAAACTGAATAAACTTGGAGGCTTTCCAGAGCTTTCACCCACCAAGTATGATCTGTCTGATAGTCTTATTTTCATGTTGTCCAAAGCATACTTTTGTCATGGAACAGAGATAAATAATAGTGCATTCTTATACAGAGATGAAAAGCTTTCATTTACGTTTTAAAAATATTTACTTATTTTCAGTTTTCAAGATTTACTTTTATAAGATGTTAAGTTCCGAATTTTCCCCCCTTCCTCCCCAAGATGGCATGCAATCTGATATGGGCTATACATGCATAGTCATGTTAAACATATTTCCACATTAGTCATTTTGTGAAAGAAGAATCAGAACCAAAAGGAAAAGCCACAAGAAAGAAAAAAGAGAGAAAATTGCGTGCTTCGATCTCTATTCAGAATTCATAGTTCTTTCTCTAGATGTGGATACCATTTTCCATCATTAGTCTTTACAAATCTTCTTAGATCATTGTATTACTGAGAAGAGCTAAGCCTATCAGTCAGTCTTTACCCAATGTTACTGTTACTGTATACAATGTTCTTTGCCCAATGTTACTGTTATCATATACAATGTTCTCCCGGTTCTTCTCACTTCACTCAGCATCAGTTCATGTAAGTCCAGGTTTTCTGAAGTCCACTTGCTCATCATTTCTTATAGAACAATAGTATTCCATTACATTCATATACCACAGCTTGTTCAGCCAGCCCCCAGTGGATGGATATCCCCCTCAGTTTTCCAGTTCTTTAAAAGTTTTCACTTTTAAGTTATAATTGAAATGTTTATATCAATGTTAATGACCAATTGTCAGCCAGTTAATCAATAAATATTTATTAAATGCTCAGGTGTCAGGCATTGCACTCAGCACTGAGAACACAAAGAAAGGTAAAAATCACTGTCCCTACCCTGAAGGATCTCACATTCTAATGGGAGAAAATATAAAAATAACTATGTACAAGCAAGTTCTATCCACAGCAAGTGGCAGGGAAGCTCATAGGGAAAGCACTAGGGGCAAATGTAAGGGTGACATTGAGACAACTTGCTCTCCTGCAGAAGGTGGGATTTGAGCTGTCTTGAATGAAGTCAGGAAGCAGAGGTGAACAGGAAGAGAATTCCAGGCACAGGGGGACAGCCCAGGCAAAGTCATAGAGTAGGGAGATGGAGCACTGTGTGGGGAGAACAGCAAAAGGGCCAGCCCTACTGGATGGTAGACTACAAGGAGTGTGAGACATGAATCCAACTGACACCCATGGAACTACTTATGGTGAATAGATGCTGCTACTTCTCTTTCTCTGCTCCCTCTTTTAACCCATGTAAATCTCTTTCTCTCCATGGAAAAGGTGACCTATGGAAGGAAATTTGGAATAACTGTGGCAAGAAGAGGCAACCTTGGAGAAACATGACTTCAGTTCCAAAGTAGGAAGATTTTGGTCTGTCAAACATTAACCTAAGTAAAAGATATTTGATGGATAAGGAGAATCATTTTGGGATTCTACTCTTTCTAAGCTATATCATCTTTGGAAAGATGTTTAACCTCTCCAGGCTTCAGTTTCCTCATCTATACAATGAGATGGTTGGACTAGGTGATCTCTAAGGTCCCTCCCATCTCTAAATCTATATCCTGTGAATTAGCCAACAAATATTTATTTCACGTCTATTGCTTCCTCAGCACTGGGCTAAGTGATTTGAGGGGAAGCGAAATGATTATGTCACTTTTCCTAAGCTCAGTGAACTTACACTTTCAATTGGGAATCAAGACTGGCATACATGAAAAGAATTAGAGAGAAACACTACAGATAATAAAATATGTTAATTGGGCAGTAATAATGGTGAATATCATATGAATTGAATAAAAGAATATCCTGTAGGTTAGAGTAGTCAGAGAAAACTTCAGGGGGAAGATCACAGGAAGGGATAATGTGAACAGAAGGCTGGCCTGAACAAAAGTGTGAAGGCAAAAGTGAACATAGTGACACAGAGGTTTACATTTGGAAAAAAGTCTCAATGTGGTTATATGGATCACATGTGAGTTGCTAATTTATGGAATTATTAAATGGGAGCAGGCATGCCCAGTTCTTGGGGTTCTCATTGGAAAACCCACAATGGCAGAGGGTTATCATACTTTAATAAGACACAGTGGATACAAGGAATACGGTGGGGGGGGGGGTTTACAGAGTCAGATGGCATGGAGGTAGAGTTGTGATTGTAGAGAAAGGCAGGCAACAGTGGGGAAGGGAATGGGGAGGGAAAGAGGCCTAGAGATTCATATATATCCATGGATCAAAGTTGAAAGCACTTGAGCAGTATGGACCCAGATGGAGATGGAGATGGAGGAGTGTTTGGGGGACTGGAATTTACAGTCTCATTTGATAGGCTTATAGGAAACAGACTAAGTCTTATCTGTGCCACCTTGGGGTGAGTTCGTTAACATATCTGCATTATCTCAAAGTCACCAGCAACATTTGGTGTTCTGCTGGTCTTAGTGCAAATGTCAGGACCTTCTCTGAGGTTTCCATATAATAGGCCCACAAAGCTCTGGCAGTAAGGCCTAGATGGCTTCCCCTAATTTAGCACAGAGTTTCAGGATGTGATTTTTAGTTCATATATGATATAATTTGGAAATTACACTCTTTTGATCTATGGGAATGTCTGTGAGAAACTTTTTGTTCTCTTTTGCAATCTTGCTTAACGCTAATTGTCACTTTATACTAGCTATTTATAAACTTACTATACTAATCCAAAAGGGGTTGTGTGTGGTCAGGGGTACCAGAGAAAGAGACAATTTTTACACAATTTGTAAACCAAAAGGAGAAAATCAAGGAGGTATTTAATAAATAATTGTTGAATGGAATTAAATTGAAGACTGCAATTACCAGCTGACATTTCCATAGCCTTTTAAGGTCTGCAAATCTCATTGGATCCTCATATTCTGTGAGGCTAATACATTCACAGAGTTGGACACAACTTAAAAAAAAATAACTGCCAACAACAACTAGGGCCACTGAGGGAGTAAGGGACTTGCCCAGGTCACGTAACTGTGATGGGTCAAACATAGGACTTGAATCCAGCCGTGCTGAGCTGGTCTTCTGGTGATTTAAGTACAATATTGGAACCAAATGAGTCACTTGTACTTCATTCAACAGATAACAAAAGGATGTTTACTTAGCTAGAGCATAGAAAAGATACCCAATGAGGATATATACTCATCTTGGGTAAACATAGCTCCCCTTTCCTTCATGTGGAAACCAATCTGGATAGCAGGGAAGGATATGGTGACTCTCAAGGCCTTGGGTTACCCCTCCAAGTCTCCTTGTGGGAGAACTTTTTGATGTCCTTAGGTAACCAGGAAGTCACTTCAATATGACTTGAAGCCTTCAAGAAGCTGCCCCAACAGTTAGAGGGCTTGAGTCTTAGGCACCTGGGCCAACCAAGTCTTGGGGACAGATTCCTTGGCTTTTAGCTAAAGGGGATTGGTGTGGGCTGAGGCCTTAGTCTATTATATTATGTCTTTCTGCCTCCAGGGGATGGCTTTTCTCTTCCCCCCCCAAATTAGCATAGTGCTTGGCACATAGTTAGTGCCTAATAAATGCTTGTTGGCTGACTGGTCATTCTGGTATTCTTAAGTGCAAGCCCATTTTACAGCCCTTGAAGTCCTACGTGTCCTTGCAAGTCCTCCAGAAAACCTTTTCTCATGCCCCAATGTTTTGTACATTCCCATGTCTTCCATTTTTATTCAATTATGTCCAACTCTTTATGATACCATTTGGATTTTTTGGCAAAGATCTGGAATGGTTTGTCATTTCTTTCTGTAGCTCATTTTACAGATGAGGAAACTGAGATAAACAGGGTAAAGTGACTTATCTAGGGTCACACAGCTAATAAGTGTCTGAAAACAGGTTTGAAATCAGGAAGATGAATTTCCTGATTGCCAGTTGGGCACTTTATTCACTGTTCAATATAGTTGCCCTCTTGTCTTTTGTATCTCCACCTTGTGATGTGATTTTAAATGTTAGTCTGTTTTATCATAGTTATATATTTATATATATATATATACTATATATTCATACACAGTTTTGAGCTATTAAAGCTTAAAAATTGCACTAAGACTTTTGGGACACTCTGAATACATACATACAGATACACATACATACTCCCATTCAGACAGGGTGTGTATGTCTTAATTATCTTTATATCTTTATTCAACATTTTGAATTGAGTAGGCATTAAGGGACGTGTCTTTATCATGTTGGAGTTCAGAACGAGGCTGCCTATAGAGCTAACAAGAGGAAGCAAGTATGTACTGGTAAGAGCCAGCCAGATGTGGGCACTTCACCAGTCATGAACAGCTATGTAATCCAAAGCAATTAGCAACAGAGAAGAAAAATTAAGTGACAGTGCAAATCCTTTCTCGGAATTTGAGATCAGCCACACACACTGACCTTAATGTGCTATCCATGATGGATGTTATAGGTGCTTTCTTTGGCATCTATTGAAAGGTTCCCCCCCCCCTGCCCCAATCCTCACTCCCACCCTTTGTATTTGGAGCATTTCTCACAGACGAAGTAGTTTGTCCTGACAGACTGCTGGACTTGGAGTCAGAAAGATCTGAATTCAAATCTTGCCTCATATACTTACAAGTTGTGTGACCACCAGTAATTTAAACACTCTCAGCCTCAGTTTTCTCGTCTGTAAAATGGAATAATAATACTAACACATCAGTCATATTCTGATCAGTTGCTGTTGTTCCAGCCTCTAAACCTGCCTTCCAGAGACCATTTCTGGGAGGCACTAGGCCATCCAGCTTGTCTCCTCTTCACCCTTCTTTGGCGTACATGCCTTCTACCTATCAACCTCTTACTCTGAGAATTGTAATCACACCAGCACTATCACTGCCTCAGGAAAGTCTATGTCAATGGTGAAATATTGCTCCACTTGCCATCTTTGTGACTTCCCAGACTGTACCTCCCCTCTCAGGCCACTCCTCCCCCATATCAGCTGTCTCTCCTCTTTAGAATGTAATCTCCTTGAAGGTAGGAATGATCTCACTTTGTCATTTGTATTTCCAGCATTTGTCTCAATATCTGGCACGTGATGTGTCTAATTGATGCTTTTTCTTAACCTCCCTCACAGGGCTATCATTATTGTCAATTACTAATATTATTAGGGCTGTGGACAAGTTGACTTCTGAAAACCAATGGGATTACTGCTCCTTAGCATACCTAGTAATAACTTAGCCTCTAGGTCAGATAGTCTCTGTAGATGGTATAGTTATATATGGTATGTGTATCTTCTGGTATATGACTTGAGTGCTTCAGGCTGAGCTCAAAGCTTGGTTGTCATTTACCTAATTAAATGTATTTTGACTACGGGAATGAGACTTACAATTGATGCTATGTGGACCATTAGTGAACTGCAAATAGCTGTCACAAGATGCTCCTCCACAGACTGCTGCCCAGGGACATTTGGGAATTGCTCTTAACCATGTGTGGAATGGGTTCTCTCTGTGGAGCTAAACTAATGATGATAATCCATTTCATCCCTGTGTGAAGCTCATCATAGTGAAACCAAAGGTCCTAAGTTCAAATCCCAGTGCTTCCACTAAGATAGCAGTAAGCACAACTCAGAACAATCAATGACTGTAGCATCCCCCAGAATGGTTTCTCTTAATTGCATCATGATCCATAGCAGTAAAGATCCAAGTAACAGCATATCATGTGTTTCAAGGACATGGAGTCCAAAGGGGTTCAGGTTTACTTAGGACCACAAAGGGAATTCAATAGCACTACCAAGGAATTGGGATCAACTCATTTCTTGTTAGCAGGAGGAAGTAGCTTCCTGGAAAGTTTCTCGGGGAATACCTGGAAATGAGCAAGACCTCTGTAGCCAACCAGGAGAGGTTAAGATCACATTAGTTCTGATTCAAGAACTGTACTTCCCTGAAGCACATCCTGACAGGTGACTGACCACATGATTGACAATTGGCTGTCACAGACATCTGGTAACATGGTAACAATGGTTGGGAGATGGATCCGTATGAAGCTTAGGTCCAGCGTCAAGAATTAAGGAGGTGATCAGAAGTACCATCTTTTGTCTTCTTCAAACTCTACCCATGACATTATGTTTAGTTCAGGGTACCACATTTTTTCATGTTTGCTTTTAATTTTTCTAAACCAACATTTATTTAGTACTTTAATGCTTGCAAAGTGCCTTTTATACATCATCTTATTTGTTCCTCACAACAAGTCTGGATTCAAATGAGCACTGCAGGTTTTATTAGCCTTTATTTAGAGATATCACACAACTAAGTGGTAGAGGCAATATTCAGAATCAAGCCTGGCTCTCCTAACTCTAGGTGAAATAGCCTTCCTGTTAAATGATGCTATCTGCTGTGTCTCAGTTCCCCTACGTGTAAAATGGATTGTTTTGAGGATCCAGTGAGGTGCCATATGGAGAAGATTGTGTAAAGCCCTACATGAGGATGTTTGTGTCAGAAAGAACCCAGGATTTGCCCTCAGAGGCAGGTCAGAACCATGGGGACCACATTTTGGAAATAACTTGGAGAAACCAGAAAGCATCCAGAATCAGGCAACCAGAATGGGGCAGGGCTTTGTAGAAGAAAAAGCAGGGGGAGAAAAGCATATAAATCCAAACCCAAAACAAAAGAAAAACCTTATTTACTATAAAAAAAATAAGAAAATAAAACAAAAAACCTTACTTACTGTGAGTTTGAGGCAAACATCCCCTAGAAAAAGTAATCTTGGAGATTAGAGAAGTAGTTACAGCTATGGAGTTAAGTAAATAGAGAGCCTCAGAATGGCAAGGGCAAGATGAGCATACCTTATGAGGGAGGCCTCCACCAGCTTGGAGATTTACTGCTCAAACAGGACATCATGATGAGATTAACTACAGAAACAACTTTATCTTACTAGAACAAACCTGGTCTCCAGCAACTCCAAAGTCTGCAAGGATAACAAAATTCTCCAAAAAATTCTCCAAAATATTGTCTGTCATCCTGTCCCTATTCCTCAACTTTCCAAATAGGGAAAGTGAACTATGAAACCTTATTGGCTAGACTGACCACACTTTCCACTTTGTCACATAATGTCTTCCTAAGGTTGTGTAAAACCCTATATATGTGTTTATCTCACTTTGTTTAGGACCATTGTGATCCACCTGGCAACTGTCCATCAGACTATGTTAAACTTTAAATCTGACTTCATGATTTTATAGACCTCCAGTCAGAAGAACCAAAGTAGGAGTAATTACTCTCCAGCAGGCATTGTAACCTCTGGGTTGAGGCATTTCCCATCAGCCACAATATCATGCTATAAACAGATGTGCTGAAGGAACTAGGGTTGTCTAACCTCGAGAAGACAACACTCAGGAGACACATATGATTGATTGTTGCCTTCAAGTATTTGAAAGGCTGTCATATGGATGAAAGATTAGAAGATTTCTGCTCGGTCATTCACTACTCTAAGTTTCTGTGATTTTTGATAAGATTTTAATTTAGTTTTTGTCCTTTTCCACAACCAGTTCAAAAGCCACATCTAAAATATTCTAAGAAAACTTGGTCCCTGCGTCCACATTTTTCTTTCTAGGACTGCCAGACACGTCTTTTAACATCTTTTGTTTTAATGATAACTTCAGACCACCTAGTATTCTTTTCTTCGATGTCCAGGACATGTAATCTTTATTAGGAAGAGATATTTGATGTAACTAATCCTTGAATTAGAGCAATAAATACAAAGGACTTGAGGATTATCCATTCTGTTCCTCCCTTCATCATTCTAGATAGTTCAGTCTCTTCCTGTTCAACTTCTTGTTTCTGTCTGTCCCATAGCCTAGCATGATCCCTGCCATGCATCAAATGTGCTCCTCCATTTTCACTTCTTCAAAGTCTTATTTTCATTAAAGTGCAACTCAAGTGCTATGACCTACAGGAAGCCTTTCCTTGATCACCCTAAGTGTTTGTGCATTCCCCATCCTCAAATGACCTGCTATTGACTTATCTGAGTATATGTTGTATAACTGGATACATTGTAACTAATTTTCATGAGGACGAGGGCTAGTTCATTTTTGTCTTTGTCTATGCAGAGTATGCTATACACACTAGTACACTGTGTAGCGTATATGCTTTGTACATTAACAAATGCTTTTTCATTTATTCATTTGTTCTTTCATTTGTTCATAGAGTATCTTTATCAAGTTCTTATTGAATTGAGTTAAAGCTCTGATTTCCTTGTGAATCATCAGTGTAGATCACAATTGTATCTATATATCTATATCTATAGATACAAACTTTCTATTGCCTACAGGATGCTTCCATTTTACTGCTATATATGAGACATAATGTAAAT
>CM053775.1:10041707-10053659 GCA_028658325.1 Potorous gilbertii
TAAGAATATCCAATAAATTAACCTTTGATTTGTATACTTTGTCAATTTCCAAGGTATAAATGATTATGCTGCCAGGTTCACGTCAGTTAGAGAGCAGGCTTCTGCAGGTTACAGTATAGTTCTGGCTGTAATCCTATGCTATGATCTATTTGGTTGATTCTTGAGATAAACCACATATAGGGGGACACGGTTACATAATATAACACTTATAGGACAGTTTGGGTAGCTTAATGGTGAACATGGCAGTTGTGGAATTATTCAGATGGCTTTGGGTGAGTTCTATAATTTTCTCTTGACATTTAACTTCTTGTTTTGGATGTTGGGCTTGTGTTTAAAACTAAACTCAAGTTCAGTTGCCACCATTATTATTTAAGGAGAGAAATTATATTTGTTCACACAAACAAATGGAGTTAGTTTTAGAGGGATCCTGCTTACATCTCCAGAGGGAGGGGGAGATGTATCTCTTCAAATATGAGCTTTTTTCCCATCTCATGAAGTGTTTCTTATGAAGTGTTGGTTAATCCAGCGATTTTTCTTTAGCTTCAGCCTGCAAGGGCTTCTTTCAAATAGATAGTGTGACATCCATTATATGGATGCTACTGGAGATTAGAGTTGATAGAAACAAGATCCTTTCAGTTAATAGATTGAAACCAGCTTACTTTTGAGTGACAGAAATAGGACTTTGTGCAAAAGGAGATCACTCCACAGTTTCTCACCCATGTTCCCATGCATAAAATGAATTTCATAGGATCATAGATTCAGAACAGGAAGACACATGAGAATCTATCTAGCACAATCCTTTCATATAACAAAAAGGGAAATTGGGGCTTCGGTTACACAAATAGTAAGGCTCCTAGAGGCAGGATTTAAGAAAGATTCTCGAACTGGGTGCACGGCTCTTGCACGAGACTACACCGCCTCTGTTCTTAAAGAGCAGAGCAAAGAAAGGAGGATGGACTTCGAAGTCCGAGGCCTGCTCTTCTGCTTACTGCGGCGTGACCCTAGGGGCAAGTCTCTCAGAACCTCAGTTTCCCTGAGTGCAGTCTCTCGGACAGCAGGAAACCTGGCGGCTCGCCGATGGGGAGGGCGCAGTCGGGCCGCAGGTGTGCCTCGCCCCGGACTCCGGCTCAGGTAGGCTCGGAAGCCGGGCTCCGGGCGCCGGCGGAGGGATACGCGGCTGGGAGATGCGTCCCCACGTGGCGCTTCCGCGCTGGCCGTGACTCGCCCTCGCCAAGGCCGGCGGCCCCCCGGACGCTCCCCCGATGGCCGTGCTGGGCCGGGACCGGCTCCTCTGCAGTGATGGGGAAAGCGGCCGTGGATCCTGGGGGAAGAGCTTCAGAAGCGGCCCAGCCTCAGTAATCAAGAAGCGCCGTGGCTCCCCAGGGTCCTGCGAGGAGACATGGCGCCGCTGCTGCCTCCCGCGCTGCCCATTCAGCGCCAGCCGTGCCAGCGCCTCTGGGGCATGCTCTTGGCTGGCCCGCCATGGCGCCGCAGAGCTTCACCAGGGATGCGGTTCCTCCGTGCCCGCCCGAGGCCCTGAAGCCCAAGCTGAACTGAACCGAGGAGGCGGAAAAGGTAAGCCCAGCCCAGCCCGAGGCCTCCTTCCCCGCCCCTCCCCCCAAGTTGCTTTGTCTCCCTCTTTTTTAACTTCGGGAATTTTTTGTGTAGGGGAATGGGGTTTGCCCCTGATTTGACTCGATCTCTCATCTCTGGAAAAACCCAAACCAAACAAACAACACACCTGCCCATTCCCAGCCCCACCCCCACCAACTGGGAAGGACCAACTCTTGAAAATCAGCCAAGGAACTTTCGCGGTCTCTGGACGTGTAAGCGCCATCGACTTAATCCCCAAGCTGGAGTCGTGTCATTTAGCAATTACAGGGCCAGATATGCGTGTGTTTGACCTTCGTTGCCAAAGAAAACAGCTGCCTTAGAGTTTATGCATGTCCACCCAGTAGTACTTCGCTGGTCCAAGTGAGCTTCGGGAAACATGAATGTATGGATAATATATCTTAAGTGTTTTCAAAGGAATTAGAAAACATAGTTCTTATTTATCTTAGCTACTTGCATTTTACTTGATGCGGTTGATGGCCCCACCCAAGAAGTGCGACCATTGGATTAGAATAGCAAATTAGAAATAAAAATGAGACAGTGACTTTGGAAACTTTAAAAAATGTAAGGGAAAACCTGTTTTGCAAATTCTTTCTTTGCTTTTTTCTCAGCTTTAACAAGCATACATCTAGAGAAAACCATGCCACCTTTTGTTTTTAAACAAAAATCTTTTCTCAGTACTAAAAATGCTTCTTATTAGGTAGAAAAAAGTTCTTAGTTTCTTAGGAAAATATTACATTTCCCCTTATTTATTTGGTTTTAGACAGTACTTTAAATTTATAAAACTTAGTTAATAATCTGGGCCAGTCCTCACTTTTGTGTGACTTACATTTCACTTCCCATCAAGATTTCTCTGAAAGTATTAGATTTCTTCAGACCAAGCAAACCTGTATGGAAAAGAAAGATTCTAATTTAGTATCTTTAATTTAAAAATAAATCCTGGCGGTTTCAAATGTACATTATAATCTAAGCACATTACACAGTAGCAATATATTAGTGTATCAACTTTTAGCTAGAAAATTAATGTGGCACCAAAAAAAATTGAAAATATGTGCTCTGGACTTTCCATAGGCATGTTTGAAGTGTTTTCAGTAAAAATAAAGATGCTGATAAACTTAACAAAATTAGTTTCTTTCCATATGATATATTTGTCTCAACAATAAATGCATAAAATTTTTACTTTTTTTGATAGTACTGGTGCTGGTGGAAGGTGTGTTTGTCTATCATCTTTGAGGAACAGGTATTCATATACTGTAAATGTGATGTACCTTTTCACCTTCCCCAGTCCATTCCCTTTTAATTCAACTACATCTTAATCAGCTGGAGAGCAAGAGGACTATATGAATGAAAAAATGAGTACCTGTTATGGAGTTTTTATATATATTCTCAAATTCAACAGATCCAAAGCAAAACTCATCTTTCCCCCAAAACCCATTCCTATTTCTCTTGAAGTTACCACCATCAGTTGCCCAGGTTTACTGTCTAGGCGTCCTTCTCAACGGCTCTCCCTCATCTTACATATCCAGTCATTTGCTAAATCTTATTTCTACCACTGTGATATCTCTTCTGTAGGTTACCTTGTCTCTGCTCACAACTGCCACCCTAGTTCAGGCCTTTATCATCTTTCTTCCAGATTTTGCAACTGCCTCCTAATCAGTCTCTCTGCCCTAGAACTCATCTCTATAATCTATCTTTCACATGACTGCCAAATTAATGTTCCTAAAGCACAGATATGACAGTTATGCCTCTGCTGAAGACATTACTTTTGAATTAAGATATTGTTTGGAGTTTAAAGCCCTTCACAATCTGACTCCAGTTAGTCTTTCCAGACTGACTGCACACTGCTTCTTCTCATGAACTCCATACTCCAGATGAACTGGCCAATTGGCATAGCCTCTATAATAGAATATTCTGTATGCTCCTCTGTGCCTTTATGTAGGCTGTTCCCCATGCCTGGAAGGAGCTGCTTCTCAAGATCCCTAACTCCCTTCAAGGGTCAGATCAAGCACCATCTCCTTTAAAAGAGATTTCCTTATTCTTCCCGTTGCTGAGCTCCCTCCCATTCACTGATACACCACACTACTCTGATACCTTTGCCAAGAAAACCCCAAATGGGGCCACAAAGATTCAGATATGACTGAAATGAGTGAACACCAACAACAACATTCTCTGCGGTAATTACAGTAATAATTGTAGGATAATTACATGTTATTTCCTCCTAGTAGAATATATTCCTAGAGGATGGGAGATTTTCCCACTTTTATAATTGTGCACCTAGTGCAATACATGACATGTAGATAATAAATATACAACTTAATTTTAAAAACTCCTTAAACTTATATGTATTCTTTCATAGAGACAGCATGGTACAGGGGCTTTAGATCCAGGAAGACCTGAGTTAAGTCCCACATTTGCTACACATTCTTACCAAGTGATGTAAAGCAAATCACTGAATGTCTTGGTGCTCTAGATCAGTGGTGCCACACTCAAGCGGAAATGAGGGTCGTTAAGTTTTCATAAGGATACCTGCAGACCACGTATTGACTCAGAAAAATACAAGTTAATATTATATGTTTTGTGTTCCTATTTGTTTTGCCAGCTATTTCCCAATTTTAATCTGGCTTGGTCACACTTGGCCCTGTCTTAAGTTGTATGCAGCCATTTTGCCATGTGTTTGATACATCTGACATAGGTAGTACTCTGGGACCAGAAGTTATAAAGATGTTAACCTGCTCTAGAGAGGAATACTCCTCATCTTGTATTTCCATGTATCAACTAAATGATGGATTCAGTCCCTAATTCATTATAGTATTATATGGTATAATCTTGTCATTTGATCCTCACAAAAATCATATGAGGTAGACTAGAATAGAAACATTATTTTTCCTAATGAGGACACTAAGTTTCAGAGGGATTAAGTCTACAGGGACTATATTATCTATACCAAAAGTAAAGATATTCTTCATTAAAAGAATACTTTATTTTCTTGAAGTTTTGTTACAGAAACTCTAGGACATGACCATATTGACGTTATGGAAAGCATTTGTTAGATGCTTTCTGTGTGCAAAACACTATGCAAAGTGATGAGGATACAGATTTAAAAACAAAATAGTTTCTGCCCTCAAGAAGTTCACAGCCTAAATGGTGAGAAGATAATCTATAGGTTATTTAAGTTGTAACACTGATGGCAAGGCCCTGTAGTCCTTTGGGTACAGAATAAGGTAATATGCCTTCTTTTGTGTCATTTTCATTAATAAAACCCTGAGTTACCTGATGCCAAGGACTTTAGTGGGGAGAAGTTTCTTTTTTGGTCTTCGGTAGTTCAGGATTCTGAGGAGGCATCTCCATGAGGGTGGCTCCTTAACAGTGGTTGTGGGACCCAATCACATAGCTGTTAAGAGACTTCCTTGAAGGTGCTACAGGCAGGGAGGGGCAAGCCTGGGATGACACATCAGGTCTTTGTGTTTTCCTGTTTCCATGCTTTTTGTCTTATTCGTGTGCTTTTCCCTTGGGATCTCTAAAGAATAAATTCTGTGCCAATGCTAGTAAATTAATTCAGATAATGTTTGATGAAGTAATATCGAATATCAGGCATGGTTTGAACATTAGGCTGGTAGATGTCCATTACTCCAATCAGGTTTTTGGCCCTATGGATGTAATCTACTGCCAGAGTGACTGCTCTTGAAGAAATAGCCAGAAAGGTTTAATTTCAGTAAAGTCTGAGGTTTTACTTTTGATGTTTTTGTGTTTATCTTACATGATCTGTTTTGTTGATCCTCTACCAGAAGAAAGTAACTGGGGTTACCTAAAACAAACAAACAAAAAACCTCATAGATTTTTCTTATGCTTGGCAACTTGCAATGAGCAGTGAAGACTATTCATTGAGTTGAGTTTTTAGAGTAACCAGATGTGAAAAAATAAACTTATTATCACCACACATTTGGTAAATAAACTGTTAAATGATAAAAAATGGAGCTAGCAGCAACATGAATGAATGAGGCTAAAATATGATAGTGTTACCATGAAGGTGTGAAAATAGAGATTAAACTTTGTTGAGAGGCAACATTTAGTTCTAAAACCAAGTTCAAAAGTGGAATATTCTCTTGGCTCCAAGACCAGCTACCTGTGTGGGAAAAAATCACTTAACCTCTTTGATTTTAATTTTCCTTCTCTGTAAAAGATGATTAAGAATACTTATAATGAGATTGGGAAGGTGAGTTAGAGCCAAGATGATGGATTAGTGGCAGCGACCCAGCTGAACTCTCAGCATTCCCCTCAAAACAGCTTTGAAATAATATCTCAAATCAATTTTTGGAGTAGTAGAACCAACAGAAGATTAGGATGAGATATTTTTCTGGCCTACGAAATCTTAGGAGATCCACAGGAGAGATCTCAGAAAACACGATGGAAGGCCTTTCCAGAGCCCACACATGCAATGGCAACAACTGTGGCCTCAGCAGCAGTTTTGTGAGTTCTCAGTCCAGAAATGGGAAGGGAGTGGGAAAATTGGGCAGGAAGAGATTATAGGGGACCCCTTGCTGACACTGACAGGTACCTCTATTGCCCATATGCAGTTCTGGGCTACAGTTGTAGAGTGGAGAGGAAACCTTTTGGTCAATAGCATGGGAGCAGGTGCCCTAGTCACAATTCAGGGCCGATCGGAGTGCTAGTGCTTGAGTCTGCAGGGGAGCAGGGACCCTTCCTGGATAAATATCAGAGCCCAGACCACAGAGCAGAGAGCATACCTCTCCCCAAGTCGTACCACCTTGGAAGCACTGAAAAAAAAAACTTTCAGATCCACAGAACTAACTCTGAAAACAACATCATGAAAAACCCTGAATCTTGAGACATACTCTACCCCCAAATAAGCAGAGCCCAACTTTAACATGAAGTTCAGTGTCAAGAAATAGGCTGTTAAAATGAGTTCTTTTTTGTTGTTTGCTGTTCAAAGAGCTACCAAACTAAGTACGGACAGCAGCATCACCTACAGTAGGTTGTATACTAAGTTGTCAAGTATTCAACCATGGCAAACCATGAAACCAACATGTGACTTTTAGAAGTAGTAATAATAAGTGCCTAGCATTTATATGACACTTTAATGTTTATAAAATGTTTTGCCTACCTTATCTCATTTGAGTCTCCCAACAACTCTGTGAGATAAGTGCCACGGGAACTTCGTTTTATGGATAACGACAGTGTTAGAAGTGAAATTTGAGCCCATGTCTTCCTGACACCAATTTTTGTATTCTATCCACTATAGCACACTCGCAAATATGTTTTGTTTTCTTTTGGGCTCAGGGACAAATGTAATCTGTATAACTACCTGTCCGAGTTCAGAGAAATTCATTCACCAGTCTGGTTGCCAGGTGATGAATGTTTTGGTCACTGCAACTCTCAAAAATCATCTACATCAGTTGGAGTTGTAAGCTGCATCAGTTGAAATTTGTGAAATCATAGGTGCTTTAAGTATTGATTTCTGTGTGGGGGGTGTTTTTTTCCTTTTGCCTTCTTATGAAGGCATCACAATCCTCCAAGGAACTAAAAAGTAAAACCCTTTCTCATTTAATAGTGGGAGAGAGTTCCCCCTAGTCTTTTCTCTCTACATCTCTCCCTACAAGATTCACCAGTACTATGAGATCCTTTCTGTTTCAAATGCTACTATCACCAGTGGTGACATACCAGTGTCCTTTTTTATAGTATATCTTTCAATCCAGATGGATTAAACAGAACTTTAAAAAAAATCAAAGTATTTCTATAACCGTCTAGAGATGATGATCTACGTTCAATTGAATGTTTTCCCTCGTAAACTGCATTCGACCTCAACTTCTGGGTGTTTTAGGGAGCAAATGACCTAAATCTGTAATCTAACTTATGTCATCTATATGACAATTTCTTGCTAGTGGTAGCATTTCTTGATTTTTAAAGGTCACTTGGCTTTTATAATGGACCAAATCAACCATTACTATTTCCCTCTGACAGGATTTACACTTAGAGATCATGTATTTGTTCTTCTGCTTTATTGAAATCAATTCTAGCCCCTATATACTTGATGAGGCTGAGTAAAAAAGAAAAAGGCCTTAAGCACATTATATTCTACTAGACAGTTGTCTTTTTTGCTTTATAGCCACATTTCAAATAAATAGACTTTTTATTCAGTGTTACTGTGACACTGAAATAATTGAAGGATTAGTTTAAATGAGGGATTACTTTTCCAAGGTCCACAGATTAGTGCATGTGTGCACACAGTAAAAGTGAAGGATCATTTAAAAACACAACCAAAGCCTCTACTTCTATGTTTTACTAGATAAGCTAGAATACTTTTATTGTTCAAATTAATTTTAGACATATATACAAGGCCAAAAAAGTTAAGTCAATCCCCACATCACCTTATCTCCTTATTTAGATTATAATTTACTTCTGCCAAAGATGTTGCAGTACATGGAGCCTCTTTCAAGGAAAAAGATCATTTTGAGTCCTTTATTTATCAATGATACTGTTCAAAACATACATTAAAATAACCTTTGGCCACATTTAATACTATTGTCTTGGAAAACACCACTTAAATTTCAAAGATATGTAACTTTGTGTGGGTAGTCTCTACCAACAAAAGATGTGACTCCTTTAAAACTTAAAGATAGTCTTCAGGTTTCTATGTTGCCAAAAACTAGGCCACCCTGTAGCCAACCTGATGATAAGCCCAGTCCTCAGATAGCAGACCTCACCAAACCTGTATTTAAAGCCTTTTCTCCTTTATAGGAACAGTGTTTGAGGAGCCTGGAGGGCCAAGGCATCGAGGTTTTGCTTCCTCAGTAGCCCAATAGGTTGCGGGATCAGGACAGAGGATGCATGTGTGGTGCGCGTGTACACACACACACTCCATTGATGTTCACAGTGAACTAGGTGACTAGTAGGGACAGTTAAAAATAATACCTTTAACAGAATATATCTCTATGAATAGAATTCTTCCTAGATTACTACTATTCATTGCATATGGATCATTGTATCTGGTCTCTAAGCAGTTTGTTTGAGATATGTGGGTCCGAATATTGAACAAAATATAAAGATCAATGATGGCTTTGTGAGTGTCAAAATGTAAGTGCTCAGTCTGGGCAAACTGGAAGTGGGGTGGAGGTAAGCCGGGTTTTGTTCCATATAAAAATGACCTTCAGAACTAAGGCTGAGTTTTAGTGTTCCTGATTCTCTTCCATCTTAAGTTTCCAAGTTTTCAGGATATTTTTTGTTTCTAGTTATGGTTTACAACTTTCCCACCTTTCTACTTTCCCTTGAGACATGTGTTATGTTTGGTATATTGAATTCCTGCTGCAGAAGTTCTCTATACATATATATATCTATATCTATCTGCCTATCTATATCTCAACGCCCATTCTACAACTTAAAATTTTAGAAAGTTGCTTGTGGGCACTGAACGATTCCATAACTTTCCCAGGGTCACAAAGCCAACATGTGTTTAGAGGTAGGATTTGAACCCAGATCTTGTTCTCTGGATTGGCTCTATCTTCTGTATCGCACTGCTTCTCATTTATATTTTTATGTATATCTGCATATGTATTCTTTAAAATATGAGTACACACCATCCCTACATACACATATGTATAAAACTAGGTGGTACAGTGGATAGAAAGCTGAATTTGGAGTCTGAAAGACCTGAGTTCAAGTCTATCCTCAGCTACTAGTTTTGTGTTCCTAGGCAAGTCACTTAACCTCTGTTTGTCTCAGTTCCCTCATCTACAAATGGTGATGCTCCTACTTCATAGGTTTGTTGTAAGAATCAAATGAGATATTTGTAAAGTGCTTTGTAAAGCTTAAAGTGCTTAATAGGTGCTAGCTTTAGATGGTGATTGTTCTGATAACTTGTTATTTATAGCAGCTCAGGCGGCCAGAGTGTAGCTGCTTTGTCTCCTCAAGTTTCAGAAGCCCAGGTGGGAAGATAGGCAGCTGATGCCATAATTACTACTGCTTCTCTCTCTCCACCTGGTGGTCTACAACATTTCTCCTTCCTCCTCTCTTGAAAGCCTCCAGGGAGTTTCTCCTTTGGAGTCATGTGTATATACACTTAGTTGGATTATTTGTTGAAAGCTCCTCTTTGTAGCAGAACAAGACATCACCTTTTGTATTTTTCTCTAAGCTATGTTTTCTGCAGAGATTTTTTTGTTCCTTTCTTGGTGGACACTTCTTTTTTAGCCAAACTTCTTTATTTCCTGTATTCACTGGCACCTGTGAATTATCAAGATTAGACAAAGGATATTGGTGGACTCTTGATTTTTTGTTTGCTATTGGCCAAAACCATGAATGAAATTTCATACTGACTCCATTTGAAAGGATAGGCAATAATGCAGCCTACACTAATTTGTAACTTCTTCAGCTGAGCATAAGTGCAGAGTAGATGATACGCTGAAAGTACTAAAGATCAGTGATGATTTTTATTGGTAAAGTGGATTTATATTAAACACATTTGGCATAAAATATTTGATAAAAGAATCTTCTGATAGGGTTATGAGGAGAAAGAGGAATGAAGTTAATTTAAGACATCTCTTGAGGTCTGGCAAGTTTTCTAACTAGTTTTAATGAACTGTGTGCTGTTACCCTTTACTGTCATCATTACTTTTCACATACTTTGTTTTTAGTTATTTTTGTACATATGATAACCTTAATAAATGTTTGTTTAATATACCCATTTTAGTGGATATATATGTATATATATGGATCTACATATATATACCTATATATATCCCATTCATATGCTACTTTTCATTCCCCTGTTGATGGAGAAATTCTGCTGTGGTGGGTACAGAGCTAAGTTTTTGTGAATATTTAGTTTATATAAAGGATGATGGAGATGGCTGTTTGTGAAATAGCAAAATTAGCTCTCATATATAAAAAAATTGAGTTAATGATTTGGGGACAGATGGTAGAATGAAGAGGTTAGAGGTAGAATCAGGAAGTGACGATTGATTAGATAGAGAGGTTGAGAAGAGAGCCAAGTCAAGGATGAATAAAAAGAAGATCAAACCTATGTGACAGAGAAGATGGTGCTGTCTTCAGCAGAAAGACAGACATTAGGAAGGGAGATAGATGTAAGGGGAAAGAGAGTGAATTCCATTTTAGAGTATTGTATTTGAGATGCCTTTGGGATAGAGGTCTAGAAGAGGTCCTAGAGTAGAACCCTACTGTACAAATATACTCATTAATAGGTTATGGGACATGAGGGATGATCTAGCATCAGTAGAGGTGGTCAGAGAAACAGCACAATCAGGAAAGTCTAGATCAGGGGTAGAGAACCTGTAGCATCAATGCCATATGTGGCCCCATAGGTCCTCGAGTGCAGCCCTTTAACTGAATCCAAACTTGACAGAACAAATCCCCTTAATAAAAGGATTTGTTCTGAAAAGCTTGGACTCAGAAGGCTACATCCAAAGACCCAGAAGGCCACAAGAGGCCTCAAGGCTGCAGGTTCCCTACCCCTGGTCTACATGAAGGGTTTTTAACCTTTTTTTTAACATCATAGACCTTTTTTGACAGCCTTTGGACCCCTTCTCAGAATAAAAAATGTAAATGCATAGGATAAAATACATGTGATTGATTTACAAAGGAATCCAATTATATTGAAATACAGTTGTAAAAGAAAATTTAGTGCATGGACCCCAGGTTTTGAACCACTAGATGGGAAATGTCTTATTTCCCTTGGAAACTCTGAGAATAGTGACTGGCTTTGCCTTTTCTTTGTATCCCTAGTGCTTGGCACAGTGTCTGGCACATAGTAGGCACCACATGGATGTTTATTGAGTGACTGATCTTGAAACCAGGCAGTTTGTCTTATATAATGGAAGATAAACAAATTGGAAAACTGTGTTTAATTCTGATTTTGGCAAAGCCATGGTCTATTGAGAAATCCAGAGAACCATGACTTTCTGGCCAGTGTGTCTCTTAACTGACCATCAGATTCATGACCTGCTTGATCCTTCAGCTTAGTCTGTGAAGATATAAAATACAAAGGAGGATATTTTGAGCCAATAATTAGAAATCCTTTATGTAGATATAACGTTATAGAGTAGTTAGTATTAAATAGATCAAGTCCTAGAGCATTTATTATTGCTGAAAAATGGCACAGAATTAACTTTTAAAATGTAATTGACTTTTCACCTTGGATTAGCATTTTTGTCTTTTTCCTACTTAACAGAATAATTCTAACTCTAATTTTTATATAATCATTAAATTAATCATAAGCACTTCAGTACCATAAGCCTGTTACATTTGAAAACTATCTTTTATTTCATTTCAGCCTTCATTCCAGTTAAATTGATATATTTATTTCATTGTTTT
>CM053775.1:10054159-10070727 GCA_028658325.1 Potorous gilbertii
TGGTGTATATTGCAACCTATCTCTGACAGTATATAAGTCCTGAAGAGTTAGCTAAGACACATAGAAATCAAGGGACTTTTTTCCAGGGTTACACAGGTAGTAAGTACAAAATGGGAATAATAATATCCATAGTATCTCCCCTCCCGTAAGATTGATGAGAGGATCAAAGGAGAAAATATATGTAAAGTACTACATGCTTTATAGTGCTATATCAGTGACAGTCACTCTTGACTAAGAAAACAAAACCAAACAAAACACTATATAATATTATACAGAAACTATGTGTATTGAATAAGCAGCAGAATGAATTATTTTGGCAATAACATATTACTAGATGATACATGAATTACATCATTCAAGAACTACAGAAAATAAAGCCAGAGCCCAGTGGAGGTTGAGGGAAGCATTGCACCAGACCAGGGAAGCCAGTTGAAGCCCAGGTAAATAGACTTGAAGCCTATGAGTGCTGATAAAGAAGCAATGCCAGGAAAATGAGAGTTAAACAAAGAAAAATAGCAAAACCAGTTCTTTAAAGTACCATAGTGCTTCTTTAAGAGATTAAGACAATTTAGTAAAGAGATTAAGAGAAATTTAAGAGTTAATCCTAAATGAAGAAAATCATGCCTCGACACATTCCTCCAGGTCTCCGTGTCCTAGTGTCCTTTATCTTAGTGTTTTCCTTCTCAGACTGTCCTCAATTTATTTTGTATGTATCTTGTTTGTTCGTGGATGTTTGCATGTTGTCTCAACCATTAGATTGTGTCTTTTTATTACTAGTGTTTTAATAAATGCTTGGTTCGTTGACTGATAAAAGCAGAGCTGTAGAGAAATAAAACGCCCTGACCACAAGGACTGTGATCATGACTTGATTAAATGAATCAAGAGATTGAAAAGGTAAAATTAGAGTTGAAGTGTGAACTCTGGAGGAAAAAAGGAAGAATAAGTAACTCATAGCAGAAGGAAGAAATTCTTACTAAAGCAATAGACTGCTTGAAAATTGAATGAAGCAATCAGTTCTATGCATATGTGAACCAAGAAGACATATTAGGAAGAAAGTCAAATGGCTTAAAATCAAGGAAAATATAAGTAACATTTTTTTTTTTAAAAAACTGACTTGGAAAACAAATTTAGGAGAAAAGTTAAGGATTTTATTCTATTTTTCTTAAATCATCTTCAGGTTTCCTGAAAACTATGCTGAAGTAAAAAATATCTGCATACTATAAAGAAACCATATGAGAAGACTACACAGTTCTGTCGGAACCCAAAGGGAAACAAAAAGTAGAATCCAGTGGTCAGCTCCTGAAAGAAATCCCAAACTGAAAACACTTAAGAATGCTGTAGTCAAATTCTAGACTTGAATGCCAAAGAAAAAATATTAAAAACATTCAGAAAGAAAAAAAAGCAATGCAAATACAGAGGAAACAAAGTCAGGATCATATAAGACTTCTGCAACTAATAAAATGAAGCAAAAATTTTAGAATATAATACGTAAAAATTAGAAGACAGAACCTGGAAGGCCAACAAGAAAGGTCTATTGCACAAGGCATAGAGTAGAGCACAGCCCAGGGAGCCAAGCGCACCCTTGGCCATGCAGCACTTACAGGAACAGGAACAGAGCAGGCCTCAGGGGCAGAATTCCCCAGCAGCTGGGGTTCTCAGATCTCTCAACCCACAAATGCCAAAGACAGCTTCAAAGGTCAGTGAGAAAGCTTTTTCACCTGGGTGAGAAGGGAGCAGAGTCCTCCCCTAACCCTGACCCCAGGTGGTAGTGGTGGCAGGAGCAGCAGGGTCCATTCTTGGAGCCCTTAGACTAAAACTTCTGGGGGAATTGAGCCACTGATCTGGGTCTCAGCCCTGAGTGGTGGCCCTGGGGTGAGGAAGAGTGTTGACTGGAAAGGTGGAGCTGGTCAAGGCTCTGGAGAGGGAATTCTATTTCCAGATTCTGGACAGAAAAACTTTGGTGGCTCCCAGACCAGAGCACAGATCAGGAGAGGAGTAAATTCCTCTCCCTTGATTATGCCACCTTGGAGGAACTGAGAACTTACAGTTCCCCAGAGTATACCTTGTTCTTGGCAAAAGGACTCAAAAGTCAAGTAAATTGCTGGGAAAATGCCCAAAAAAGGGAAAAAATAAAAGTATAAAAGTTTACTTTCTTGGTGAACAGGTATTTTCTTCCATCCTTTCAGATAAGGAAGAGTAATACTTGCTATCACAGGGAGATATAAAAGTCAAGGCTTCTGCATGCAAAACCTCCAAAATCAATATGCAATAATCTCAGGTCATGGAAGAGCTCAAAAAGGATTTTGAAAATCAAGTAAGAGAGGTGGAAGAAAAATTGAAAAGAGAAATGAGAGCAATGCAAGAAAATAATGAAAAGTGGGTCAACAGCTTGCTAAAGGAGAACAAAAAAAATGCTGAAGAAAATAACACCTTTAAAAATAGGCTAACTCAATTGGCAAAAGAGGTCCAAAAAGCCAAAGAGGAGAAGAAGGCTTTCCAAAGCAGATTTAGCCAAATGGAAATGGAGGTTCAAAAGGTCATTGAAGAAAATAATTGTTTAAAAATTAGATTGGAGCAGATGGAAGCTAATGACTTTATGAGAAATCAAGAAATTACAAAACAAAACCAAAGGAATGAAAAAATAGAAGATAATGTGAAATATATCATTGGAAAAAGAACTGACTTGGAAAATAGATCCAGGAGAGACAATTTAAAAATTATGGAACTAACTGAAAACCATGATCAAAAAAAGAGCCTAGATATCATATTTCATGAAATAATCAAGGAAAACTGCACTGATATTCTAGAACGAGAGGGCAAAATAAATATTGAAAGAATCCACTTATCACCTCCTGAAAGAGATCCAAAAGGAGAAACTCCTAGAAATATTGTGGCCAAATTCCAGAGTTCCCAGGTCAAGGAGAAAATATTGCAAGCAGCTAGAAAAAACACAATTCAAGTATTGTGGAAATACAATCAGGATAATATAAGATCTAGCAGTTTCTACATTAAGGATTTGAAGAACTTGGAATAGAATATTCCAGAAGCCAAAGGAACTATGATTAAAACCAAGAACCACCTACCAAGCAAAACTGAGTATAATACTTCAGGGGAAAAAATGGTCATTCAATAAAATAGAGGACTTTCAAGCATTCTTGATGAGAAGAGCAGAACTGAATAGAAACCTTTTCTTTCAAACACAAAAATCAAGAGAAGCATGAAAATCTAAACAGGAAAGAGAAATCATAAGGGACTTACTAAAGTTGAACTGTTTACATTCCTTCATGGAAAGATAATATTTGTAACTCTTGAAACTTTTCTGAGTATTTGGGTAGCTGGAGAGATTATATACACAGACACACACACACACAAATATACACACATACACACATATAGACAAAGAGCACAGGGTGAGTTGAATAGGAAGGGATGATATCTAAGAAAAATAAAATTAAGGGATGAGAGAGGAATATATTGGGAAGAGAAAGGGAGAAAAGGAATGGGGCAAATTATCTTATAAAAGAGGCAAGAAAAAGCTTTTTCAATAGAGAGGGAAAGGGGGAGGGGAGAGGGAAAAAGTGAAGCTTACTCTTTGCATTTGGCTTAAGGAGAGAATAACATGCACACTCAATTTGGTATGAAAATCCATCTTACACTACAAGAAAGTAGGGGAGAAAGGGATAAATGGGTTGGAGGATGATAGAAGGGAGGGCCAATGGAAGGATGGAGAAATTAGAAGTAAATAATATTGGGAGGGACAAGGTCAAAAGAGAGAATAGAATAAATGGGGGGGCAAGATAGGATGGAGGGAAATATAGCTAGTCTTACACAACGTGACTATTATGGAAGTCTTTTGCAAAATTACACATATATAGCCTATATTGTATTGCTTGCCTTCTCAGTGGGAATGAGTGGGGAGGGAGGAAGGGAGAGAAGTTGGAACTCAAAGTTTTAGGAACAAATGTTGAGAATTGTTTTTGCATAAAACTGGGAAATAAGAAATACAGGTAATGGGGCATAGCAATTTATCTTGCCCTACAAGACAAGAGAGAAGATGGGGATAAGAGAAGGGAGAGGTGTGATAGAAGAGAGGGTCGATTGAGGGAAAGGGTAATCAGAAAGCACAGTGTTTTGGGGTTGGGGAGGGGAGAGATGGGGAGAAAATTTGAAACTCAAAATTTTGTGGAAATGGTTGTTGAAAACTACAAATAAATAAATATACATTTAAAAAGAAGACCTGAGTAAAAGAAAAGGAATGAAAGAAAGAAAAAAAGAAAAAAGAAATCTACAAAGACCTTTGAGCAGGTGGTAAGGACCAAATTATGATAATAGGAAAAGAAATATGTCATCTCAAAATCTGACAGTACTCAAGGATCACTTAAGAAGTTCAGAAATAGAAACACAGGAATTGTGTGTGATTTTGGTTTTTTAGTGGTAGTGGTGGTGGTATTAAGAAAATAAAGGAATAGAATACATCAGGGAGTGTATGCGTGTGTTCATCCTTCATTGCCGAAGAAGACAATGCCATCAGAGAAATGATGACATGACTTGCACTTGACTTTGTTTTGAGTGAGGGAGGGCTGGGCAGGTCACCAACCTCACTTCTCCTCCAGAGTCATCTGAATCCCGTGACCAGATATTCATCAGGATGCCTGGAGATGACCCAGGTTTAAGGAATTTGGGGTGAAGTGACTTGCCCAAGGTCACACAGTTAGTGCATGTCAAGTGTTTGAGGTGAGATTTGAACTCAGATCCTCCTGACTCCTGCACTGGTGCTCTATCCACTGCCCCACCTAGCTGCCCCAATACATCAGGGAAAACAGTAAAGAAGGAGTGAGGTGTCAGAGAAAATTATACAAACATGGAGAAAAGTATGTGAAGAGTAGGCATCTCATGATCCTTCATATCTGAACCACATAAATGAATGTTGAATACGTGAGTGTGAATACAAACACCAACACATAGAGAGCTTGATTTAGAAGCCAATTAAACTCAACAAGGAAAACAAGGAGAGACGGAAAAAGAGTGGTTTAAGAGGAAGGACAGATCTGGGAAAAGTCACAAACAAATGTCAACTCTGTGGGGTAGATCAGAAATGGAAGACTATAAAGAGATGAAGAAATTATTAGAATCAGAGATCAGGCCAGAGGTATGCTGCAATGCTTTTGGGCTTTTTTTTTTTTTTGGACTTTTCTACCATGCCTTCAGATACATTCTACTCCACCCTACTTTTCAGCTTTCATTTGTGTATTGTTTTCATCTATTACATTCTAAACTCCTTGAGGACAGGAATTGACTTTTTTTTTGTATTTCTAACAGCAGATTTTAATAGAGTGCCTGGTACATAGAGTAAGCACTTAATAGATGTCTATTGATTGATTTGACTGGAATGCTCTCCCTCCTCATCTCTGCCTCCTGACTTCTTGGCTTCCCTAAAGTTTCAGCTAAAATTCCACCTTTTGTAAGAAGCCTTTCCTGAACTCTCTTAATGCCTTCCCTTTGTTGATTATCTCCAATTTGTGTCATATACATCTTGTTCATAATTACCTGTATGTTGTCTCCCCTATTAAATTGTGAGCTCTTTGAGAGAAGGGGATAGATTCTTTGCCTTTCTTTGTCTCCCCAGAATTTAGCATATTAGGCACTGAATAATTGTTTATTGTCTTGATTAGACTCTAGTCCAGCCATGTTTAGAGGAGAAGATAGATATAATTTTACCCTAGTATACCATCAGTGACTGGAGTGCAGAGGCACCTTTGTGGCCTTTCTGCTCCCCTCAAAGCAGTAGTCAAAGCCTCTCTTGGGGGGAAGTGAAAAGGGTTCAAGATATCTCTATACCACTGCCTCCAGTGAACCAGATTTAGATAATTCATGTGGATATACACACCTTAAATATAGTTATAACAACTGTTTTCTGCTCTTTGACTTATAAAAGAATTTGATCTTCACACTTTCTTGTGAGGTATTTTACCCAGTTCTTCATTCTAATCTTAGCATACCAGATTTGCTCTTTTGTTGAGTCAATTTCCAGTCTTGCCCAATGCTCCGTGACCCCATTTGGGGTTTTCTTGGTAAATATACTGGAGTGGTTTGACATTTCCTTCTCCAGCTCATTTTACAGATGAGGAAACTGAGAAAAGCCAGCTCAGTGACTTGTTCAGGGTCATCCAGCTAGTAAGTTCTGAGGCAGAATTTGAACTCACAAAGCTGAGTCTTTCTGACTCCAGGCCTGGAACTCTATTCACTACATCACTAAGGGATGCTGATGATAATCCTAATCCATGTACTTGGAGTGATATTAAAGTGTTTCTATCTTCCATCTTTTTCTCTTGAAAGCTCCTCTGACTGAATTCTTACTGTAACTGATCATTTGCCTTCTTCAAATGAGGGGAAGAGAATATCCTGAGATTAGCAAACTCTTCAGTGATTACTTCTGTAAACTGAAGGCTCTATTTGGGTAGTTTAGCAGTATTCACAGAATTCTTTCTGCTTCTCATTTGTGAAGGCTTAATTCCTATTTGTTAATCTAATATTTGGTAAGGCAATCACTCTTTTCTATCAATCACACAACATGAATTTACTAAGTTATTAATATGTTACAGGCACTGTGCTAAGCTCTGCCTTTTATCAGTCATGCAGTTAAAAAATATTAAGCACTTACTGTGTTTCAAATACTGTGCTAAATGCTAGGGATACAAATAGAAGCAAAAATAAAGACAATCTCCACCCTTAAGATGCTCATTTTCTAATGAGGGAATAAAAATATAAAATGGATCTGAAAAACTATGGGGCAGAAGACATGGTAGTGGTGGTGAAGGAAAGTTCCAATGGGAGAGGGGCATGGTGGCAAAGTTCAGATGAGCAGCATATCTAAGAGAGGAAAGAAGGTTGGCTGATTTTTGTCTCTCCCTCCAAATGGAGCTTCCAGAAGGAATTTATCAATGAGAGAATGGGGCTGAAGTGGTAGATAGAGTTTAATTAAAGAGACATCATGCAAATAACTGTGTATATATGAAATATATACAATGTGAATAGAAAAAATCTTGAAGAAGAAGCAGTGAGGAAATTTGGGAAAGGCTTTCTGACACATATAAGATTTCTGTTGTCTTTTTTTCATATAAATGTATTTCTTTTCAGTTTTCAACATTTACTTCCATAAACTTTTGAATTTCAAATTTTTTGCCCATCTCCCTGCTACCCCTACTCCAGGACAGAGTTTATTCTGATTACCCTTTCCTCCAATCTGCCCTTCCTTCTACCATGGCTCCCTCCACTCTTATCCCCTTCCCTTCTGTTATACTGTAGGGTAAACTAGATTTCTATACCCCATTGGCTATATATCTTATTTCCTAATTGTATGTAAAAACAACTTTTAATATTCATTTTTAAAGGTTTGAGTTCCACATTCTCTCTCTTCCTTCCTCCCCAGCCACCCTCTTTGAGAAGGCAAGCAATTAGATAAAGGTCATACATATTGAATTGTGCAAGCACCTCCATAGCAGTGATGTTGTGAAAGACTAATTATATTTCCCTCTATTCTGTCCTGCCTTCCATTTATTCAGTTCTTTCCTTTGACTTGTGCCTCTACCAAAGTGTTTGCTTCTGATTACCCCTTCCCTGATCTGCCTTCCCTTCTATTGTCCCACCTCTCTTATCCCCTTTCATCCTGCTTTCCTATAGTGTAAGATAAACTTCCATACCCAATTGAGTGTGCATGGTATTCCCTCCTGAAGCCAGATCTGATGAAAGTAAGGCTGACTCATTACTTCTCATCTTCCCCTTTTCCCCCTCCATTGTAAAAGCTCTTTCTTGCCTCTTTTATGTGAGATGATTTACTACATTCTACCTCTCCCTTTCTCTTTCTCCTAATACATTCCTCACAACCATTAATTTTCTTTTTTAGATATATTTCTTTCATATACAGCTCATCCTGGGCCCTCTGTCTCTATCTCTCTTTCTCTCTCTGTGTTATGTATGTATGTGTGTACATATATATATATATATATGTGTGTGTGTGTGTTTGTGTACACACACACACACACACACATATAGATACACATACATTTACACACACACATATATATTCCCTCCAAGTGTCCTAATATTGAGAAAGATCTCATGAGTTACAAATGTCATCTTTCCATGTAGGAATGTAAATAGTTCAACTTTAACAAATCCCTTAAAGTTCCTCTTTCCTGTTTACCTTTTCATGCTTCTCTTGATTCTTGTATTTGGAAGTCAAATTTTCTGTTCAGCTCTAGTCTTTTCAGCAAGAATGCTTGGAAATCCTCTATTTCATTTAAATTCTGCTTTCCTACCAATATATTACACTCAGTTTTGCTGGGTAGGTGATTCTTGGTTTTTAATTCTATCTCCTTTAACCTTTGGGATATCATATTACAAGCCCTCTGATCCCTTAGTGTAGAAGCTACTAAATCCTGTGTTATTCTGAATGTGTTTCCACTTGAATTGTTTCTTTCTGGCTGCTTGTAATATTTTCTCCTTTACTTGGGAACTCTGGAATTTGGCTAAAATATTCCTTGGAGTTTTCATTTTGTGATCTCTTTCTTTGTAATCCTCTTTCAGTGGATTCTTTCCATTTCTATTTTGCCCTCAGGTTCTAAAATAACAGGAAAATTTTCCGTGACAATTCCTTGAAAAATGATGTCTAGTCTCTTTGATCATGGCTTTCAGGTAGTCCAATAATTTTAATATTCTCTCCTGGATCCATATTCCATGTTCATTGTTATTGTTTTTCCAATGACATACTTCACATGGTCTTCTATTTTTTCTTTCTTGTGGTTTTGTTTTATAATTTCTTGATTTCTTAAAAAGTTATTTGCTTCCATTTTCTCTTTTCTAATTTTTAAGGAATTATTTTCTTTAGCAAGCTTTTGAACCTCCTTTTCCATATGACTAATTCTGCTCTTTAAAACATTCTTCTCCTCATTGGCTTTTTGGACCTCTTTTGCCATTTAGGTTAGTCTATTTTCTCAGTATTTTGGGGGGGGATTTCCTTTAGCAAACTGTTGACTTGTTTTTCATGATTTTCTTGCATCACTCTCATTTTTCTTCCCAATTTTTCCTTTACTTCTCTTACTTGATTTTCAGGCTCCTTTTTGAGCTATTCTATGGCCTGAGACCAATTCATATTTTTCTTAGAGGCTTTGAGTGCAGGAACTTTGGCTTTGTTGTCTTCTTCTGGTTGCATGTTTTGATTGTCCTTATCACCAATGACATAAGAAAATACCTCTTCATGGAGAAAGTAAGAATCTATTTTCAGCCCTTTTCCATCAGTTTGCTCTTTTTCCAGCCAGGTATTTGACTTTTGAGCTTTCACAAGTGGAGGGCTCCAGAAGTAGCCTCTGCTTAAGCAGTGACTGCAGCTACCCTAGGTAAGGGGCCAGTGCCAGGATTAGGGCAAGGGCAGAGGCTGGCACTGGGGCTAGGGCTGGACCACATTCCCCTCTCAGCCAGGTGAGAGACCCTTCCTACTTACCTTTGAAGCTGTCTTTAGCATTTGTGGGTTGAGAAGTCAGGAAAGCACAGCATCTGCCAGCGCTTCAGTCACCTAAGGCCTGTTCCCACTCACTCTGCACCAGTGTGACCCATGCTGAACTGTGCTCTGCTCCCAGCCCAGTCGACCTTCCAGATTGTCTTGGCCAGGAAATTAGCTTCAGTCTGTCATTTTGTGGCTTCTGCTGCTGTAGAATATTTTAAAGTCATTTTTACATTTTTGAGGGATTTGGGAAGAGAGCTATAGTAGGTCCCTGCTTATACTCTCCCATCTTGGCTGTGCTCCGATTTGAGTTGTCTTGATGGAAGCCAGAGACACTTAGAGGCAAAGGTGAGGAAGGAACAATCAGTGCAAAGTCACACAGTTTGTGTGATGGACAGCAAGTAAGTCAGTGTAACTTGATTATAGAGTATATGTAGGGAAGTAAAGTATAAAAAAAGACTGGAAAGGCAGGGAGGGGTCATGTTATGAACAGATTTGTATAGCAAACAAAGGACTATTTGATCCCAGGAGTAATAGTTATTGAAGCTTTGTAGTGGAGGGGGAGGAGAGAAGTAGGGAAGTGGTCAGAACTATTTGCTGAATGGTGGATGAATTAGGATGAAGAGAGACTTGAGGCAGGGAGACCTCCAAGAAGACTATTTTAATACCCTAGGTGAGTATCTAGGTCTCTACTGTGATGGTAGCTTTATGAATGGAGAGAAAGAATGAAAATTTTATGACAGAAGCAGCAAGATTTGACAAAAGATTTAATATTGGGGTAAGAATAAGGTGTCAAGGACAACCATGAGTTTGGGAATCTGGGTGACTAGAAGGATGGTGAGGTCTTTGAGAGTAGTACAGAACTTGGGAAGAGGGAAGGCTTTGTTGGGGGAGGTGGAGAAAGGCAATCAGTTCTTTATATGTTGAACTTATGATGTCTACGCAACATCCATTTTGAGATATCCAATTGGTAGTTGGTGATATAGGACAGCATCTTAGGAAGGAGACTGGGTTAGATATATTGATTTGGGAATCATCTACATAGAAATCGTAAATCAACTCATGAGGAACTGCTGAGAGCCTCAAGTAAGGTAGTGTAGAGGGAGAAAATAAATGGGCCCAGGAGAGAGACTTATGGGACACTCATAGTTCATTGTAACCTAGATAAAGATCCAGCAAAGGAGACTGAGAAGGGTTAAACAGGTAGGAACTGAACCAGGATATATCAGTGTCATGAAAACCTAAAGATGAGAGTGTATCCTGACTGAGAAAAGACTATCATCACTTTGGCCATTAAGAAATCATTAATGACTTTGTAGAATGCAATTTACATTGAATGGTGAAGTTGGAAGTCAGATTACAGGGAGTATATCAACTGTTAATAGGAGAAAAAGTGGAATCTTTTTCTAGTAATTGAACTGAGTAGAAGGAAGATACAGAATAATAGCTAGGAGATGACTAGATCCAACAAGAATTAAGGATGGGGAAGGTATGGACATGTCTGTCATATATTCCATTCAAATCTGTAGCCCTGATGGTTACTTAAATAGCACATACAGGTAACGAGAGACATTGTAGTCTGGTGCCTTGGAGTCAGGGTTCACCTCAACGCATATGCCTTTAGTGACCCTCAGTGACCATGAGAAAATCATGTAACCTCTCAGTTTCTTGGGTATCTCTTCAAGACCATAAAATACAGAAAATTTACTTATCTGCAGTGAGCCAAGGAGTCCCCTTCACTGATGAAAGGAGACAACAAAAACAAAATGTAGCCATAGTGATTTTAAAATTATGTTAAGAGATTTCTTGATTCTAGCCTCTGAGTGTAGGCTCTTATCCTTCCATTTGGCTCTGTTTGGAATATGATAATTTAATAGAATCAGATTGCATTCCAGGAGGGGTCTCAATATGATTCATTTTAATACTGGTTTGATTCACTCTTTAAACTTCTCCACCTCCTCTCCAATATCTCCCTTTTATGTTATTTTTATGAGTTATCTTTAGAATAGAAGTTTCTTGAGGTTAGGAGTCTGTCTTGCCTATTGGTATTTGTATCCCCAACACTTAGCACAGTGCTCAGCACATAGTCAATGCTTTGTCTACTGAAAATGTTTCCCCATGTGGCATTGGAAGCCATGACATATATGACACATGACACAATCACTTTGGATATTGTTTAGGCTGAATATTTCAGCCTACTTGCTATTCCTGTAACTGCATTCCTTCTCCCACCTTTTCCTAATAGTCTAATAATTGTTAGTGTTTTTCCTCTTCTCAAATTAGATTATATTTATTTAACTGTGTATTTCCCCTTAACATAATATAAGTTCCTTGAGGTCAGATACTGTTTCTGTTTCTGTGTACTTAGAGTTTAGCACAGAGCCTTGGATGTAGCAGGGATGCCTGTTGAATTGAATTGCCTTTTCCTCCTCTCCAAAATATGACACAATGATATAAATAATTTTGAGCAATTTGAATTCAAAATCACACCTTAAAATGCTATCTTGTCAAAGGCAATTTTATGCTTCATGATGACTTTTCTTAAATTGGAAACATACTGTTGGGATATATGTGGGAAATTTAATATATGAACTATGTTGTTAATGTTTTCTTTCAAACCTAGAAAAAATGAGAAGAGAATTCAGTGCCATGTTTCATAGTAACTGAAGTACCCATTAAGATTATTGATTTCCATTGTGTATTTCAGTTGAAAATACCTGAACATCTATTGAGAATTCACTGAAATCTAAATGATTTTTTATATGTAATTAGTAGAGAACAGTCAAAAATCAATCCCAAATCCTAAGAAAATCATATTTCGAAATGGGATACCAACTGATTTATATATTGATTTGAAATCTTGAACATCACAGTTCTATTCATAACTTGGCATTGTGGTGTTTCTTCTGTGCTGGACATCATAATCATTTAAATATAACATGAGCAAATCAAAGAGTGTCAGTACAAAGAAGAAATATTACATTGAACCAATTAAATCAGTACCAGAAGCAGTGGAGATAGAACACCTGCCCTTTTATTCCATGTGTCACTATTGACATTACCCCAAAGGAAATATTCACCTGTGTTCTGTCTTGTTTTGTCAGCATAGATGGGGCAAACAAAATAATTTAGTCCAGTAAGCTTATTAGGGTATTGAATTATGCATTAATGCATTTGCATTTATTTCTTTAATCAGATAATTGTGAAATTTGTACTTTAAATCTGTGCTACAAAACACAACTTAGAGGACAAAAAAGGGAGCACTTTTTAGGCATGTGGGACAGGCAAAGCCATGGAAACAATTTAGCTGGGATATAGAATTTAGACATAGATGTAAAATGTGGGCCAAACTGGAACATTCTTTTCTATGTCTTAAAAATTTACACCACCAACTGATATGAATCACTTACTACAATAATTAGTTTTCAGATGTCATTTATATTGTCCTCCAGGAAGAATGACTTAAATTTATTCTAATTGAAATCTAAGAGTTTTTCATATTATCAGTAATTAAATATTAATTTCCTTCCCATAGAAATCCTCAG
Organism: Potorous gilbertii; assembly: GCA_028658325.1. NCBI lineage: Eukaryota > Metazoa > Chordata > Mammalia > Diprotodontia > Potoroidae > Potorous > Potorous gilbertii. The sequence continues at coordinate 10,067,204 of CM053775.1, forward strand.
AGATATTCCCAAATGTCACTTTTTAGATACAGTGTAAGACTCATAGATGCTAAAACCATAACAAATTTGCTTATGAAAGCAATAGGATGTGTGAATTTGAAAACTACAAACTTTCAGCAAAAAGACCAAAACTCTAAAGTTATTGAAAGGCCACTTTTGGGTATGGACTGTTCCAGGTTCTGTGTGGAGAATTTTATTGATACAATTCTTTACTCTCTAGAAGTTATCAATGAAAAAATGCACAGGAAAAAATCTAGATAAACTGTCAGAATACAAATATTAAGCCAAGGCAAAAATGGTTTCTCTTGTCATATTTTTGGTTCTAATTCATGATCATAGGATGTATCCATATATTATGTTGGTTGGTTGCTTGGTTGTTGCCCTTCATTCTCTAAGAGGATCAAAATGACATCACCATGATAATGTGTATGACTGTGGCTGATGACACGAATATGAGCTCGGAATGTTCTACCACAGATTGGGCACCAATAGTCTGTGTGAACGTTTGGAATGCTGACTCCAAATTTGCACATCCTGCGTTTCCTTTGTGCTGTTTCAATTCTGCTTTTCACACACACACCCTTTCTGATGTGGGCACACTTGTGCCAGTGTCTCCTATGTCACACAATCAAATCCAAAGTTCTTGAGAGAGACCTTGAGAGTGTCTTGTATCATTTCTTCTGAACACCATGTGATCGCCTCCCCCTTGATGAAAAGAATTTCAAATTGAAAATTAGGACCATTATTGCAACAGTGCTTTTAGAAAACAGTTTAAAGCTTTCCTCAAAATGGTCCTATGATAGAAGCAGAGCCAAGATGGTGGAGTGAGAGCAACTACTCACCTAAGCACTTAGACAAACTCCTTCAGATATCTCTAAAAAGAGAATCTGACCAAATTTTGGAGGTGTAGGATCCAGTAGGAGACAGACTGTGGCAGACTCACAGACCAGCACAGACTGGAAGGTCGATGGAAAGGATCTTTTCCACAGGGGTGAAGGAACATACAGCATGCAGTGCAGCACATCTCTGCCACATCAGGGTTGAGCAGGAAAGTCCTGGGGCAGTCTGAGGCAGTGGCAGCACAGCGGAGTGGCAGCCCAGGGTGGGAGTCCAGCAATTCAAATATCGAGGAGCTACAGTCAGGACCTTGCAGCTTCTACATTAAAAGATCGAAGGAATCAGAATATGATATTCAGTAAGGCAAAGGAGCTGGGACTACAACGAAAGATCAACTACCCAGTAAAGTTCAGCATAACATTTCAGGCAAGAAGATGGACACTCAGTGAAATAAAGGATTTCCAGATCTTCCTGATCAAAAGGCCACAGCTCAATAGAAAATTCCATCTTCAAACAGGGATAAACATAGAGGGAATGGGTATAAAGTAAATGATGTCATGACAAAAATGTCATTTACTCATGCGAAGGGATTTTATCAGGAGAAATGAAAAGAAGGAAGCAAAAAATGGAAAATTATATCACTGAAAGAAGTACAAAATTATATTACAGTAGAGAAAAAGAGTGGAGGGAGATGAGTATTGTTTGAGAGGTACTCTCATCTGATTTGGTTCAAGGAGGGAGCAATTAACTTAATGAAGTACATGAATCTAAGTAGCTCTATAGACAGTCGGAGGGGAAGGGGGAAAGAAAGGGGAGGATAGGCTAAAAGGGAGGGAAGAAGTAGTAAGGGTAAAGAGGAGTAAAAGGGACAGGGGCTGAAAGAAGTAAGGGAAGACTGCAGGAGGTGGTGATCAAAAATTAAAACTTTATTTTGGAGGGGAAGGGAGAAGGGAGAATTAAAATCACAAACGGTGGGAAGGAGAATGGAGGGAAAGACACACATAATAATCATAACTGTGAAAGTGAATAGGATGAACTCTCCCATAAAACAGAGATGGATAGCAGAATGGATTAAAAGCCATAATCCAAAAATATGTTGTTTACAAGAAACACATTTGAAATGGGAGGATACAAACAGGGCAAAAGTAAACGGTTGGAGTACAATATATTGGGCTTCAAATAATGTAAGAAAAGCAGGGGTAGCAATCCTAATCTCAGAAAAAGCAAACACAGAAATAGATCTAATCAAAAGAGATAAAGAAGGAAAGTATATTCTGCTAAAAGGCACCATGGACAACGACACAATATCATTACTAAACATATATGTTCTAAGTGGTATAGCATTCAGATTCTTAGAGGAGAAGTTAAGGGAGTTACAGGAAGAAATACACTGCAAAACTATACTAGTGGGGGACCTACACCTCCCCCTCTCTGAATTTGATAAAGATAACCTTAAAATAAACAAGAAAGAAGGTAAGGAGGTGAATAAAACTATGAATAAGGTAGATATGATAGATCTCTGGAGAAAATTGAATGGGGATAGAAAGGAATATACCTTTTTTGTGGTACATGGCACATATACAAAAATTGACCATGTTCTAGGACATAAAACCTCACAAACTAGGGCAGAAAGGTAGAGATAGTCAATGCATCCTTTTCAGATCATAATGCAATAAAAATTATAAGTAATACAAGGGGAAAGATAGACCAAAAACTTATTTAGAAACAAAATAATCCTAAAGAAGGAATTGGTTAAACAACAAATCATAGAAACAATCAACAAATTCAAGAGAATGACAATAATGAGACAACCTACAAAATCTTATGGGACACTGCAAAAACAGTTCTTAGGGGAAGATTTATATCTTTGAATGCCCACATGAATAAAAATAGAAAAAGAGTAGATCAATGAATTGGGCATGCAACTGAAAAAGCTAGAAAAAGAAGCAACTGAAAATCCCCAAGTAAATACCAAATTAGAAATACTGAAAAACAAAGGAGAGATTAATAAAGTTGAAATTAAGAGAACTATTGAACTAATAAATAAAACTAAGAGTTGGTGTTATGAAAAAATCAATAAAATTGAAAAACTTTTGGTCAATTTGATTAAAAAAAAAGAAAGAAGAAAACCAAATTTCGAATACCAAAAATGAAAGAGGAGAACTCACCTACAATGAGGGAGAAATTAAAACAATAATTAGAAATTACTTTGCCCAACTTTATGCCCATAAATTTGGCAATCTAAAAGAGAGGGATGATTATTTTTAAAAATATAAATTGCCAAGATTAACGGAAGAGGAAGTTGAATACTTAAATAACTGCCTCTCAGAAAAAGAAATTGAACAAACCATCAGTGAACTCTGCAGGAAAAACTCTCCAGGGTCAGATGGATTTACAAGTGAATTCTATCAAATATTTAAAGAAGAGTTTATTCAGATACTGTATAGACTATTTGGGAAAATTGGGGAAGGATTCCTCCCAAATTCTTTTTATGATATAAATACGGTTTTGATACCGAAGCCAGGAAAAGTCAAAACAGAGAAAGAAAATTATAGACCAGTTTCTCTAATGAATATAGATGCAAAAAAATTTAAATGATACTTTAGCAAAAAGAGTACAGTTACTTATCACAAGAATAATATCTTGTGATCAGGTAGGATTCATATCAGGAATGCAGGGCTGGTTCA
>CM053775.1:10071227-10091230 GCA_028658325.1 Potorous gilbertii
GAAGAGAGGGCAGATTGGTGATAGGGGAAATTAGAATGCTGGGTGTATTGGGGTGGGGTGAGGGGAGAAAGTTTGGAACCCAAAATTTTGTGAAAATGAATGTAAAAAATTAAATAAATAAATTTATATTAAAATGAAAAAAATAAAAGAACTAATTCGTGAATCAATCCAGATCCTGGAGATTTTTTCCTAGGGATTTCATTGTTGGCTTGTTCAATTTCCTTTTCTGAGATGGGCTTATTTACATGTTCACCTTCCTCTTCTATTTGTCTTGGCAATTTATACTTCAAAATAATCATCTATGTCACTTAGATTGTGGAATTTATGGGCATACAGTTGGAAAAAGTAATTTCAAATTATTGTTTTAATTTCATCAGTGGAGGTGAGTTCACCCTTTTCCCTTTTTGGTATTTCTAATGTAGTTTTCTTCTTTCTTTTTTTAATCAAATTGACCAAAGTTTTATCAATTTTTTCATGTTTTTCATAAAACTATCTCTTAGTTTTATTTATTAGTTCACTAGATTTCTTATTTTCAATTTTATTAATCTCTCCTTTGGTTTTCAGTGTTTCTAATTTGCCATTTTCTTGGACATTTTCAATTTGTTCTTTTATTAGCTTTATCAGCTGCCTGCCCAATTCCCTGATTTAATCTTTCTCTATTTTATTCATGTAAATATTCAAAGATATAAAACTTCCCCTAAGAACTGTTTTGCAGTATGCCATAGGATTTGATAGATGGTCTCATTATTGTCATTCCCTTGAATGAAGTTGTTGATTGTTTCTGTGATTTGTTGTTTAACCCATTCCTTCTTTAGGATTAGATTATTTAGTTTCCATTTAATTTTGGGGGCAACTAGGTGGTGCAGTGGATAGAGCACCAGTGCAGCAGGACCTGAGTTCAAATATCACCTCAGACACTTGACACTCACTAGCTGTGTAACCTTGGGCAAGTCACTTAACCCCAACTGTCTCATCCTGAGTCATCTCCAGTCATCCTGATGAGTATCTGGTCACTGGATCCAGATGGCTCCGGAGGAGAAGTGAGGCTGGTAACCTGCACAGCCCTCCCTCACTCAAAACAAAGTCAAGTGCAAGTCAGGTCATCATTTCTCTGATGGAATGGTCTTCTTCGACAATGAAGGATGAACACACAGTTTTTGGTTTATATTTCCATGGCCTTTGATTACATGTAAATTATATTGCATTATGATCTGAGAAAGATGCATTTACTATCTTTGCCTTTCTGCACTGGATTGTGAGGTTTTTATGTCCTAGAACATGGTCAATTTTTATATTTGTACCATGTACCAGTGAGAAAAAGGTATATTCCTTTCTGTCCTCATTCAGTTTTCTCCAGAGATCTATCATATCTGCCTTATCCAGAGTTCTATTCACCTCCTTTACTTCGAGGTTAAATTTATCAAGTTCAGAGAGGGGGAGCTTGAGATCCCCCACTAGTATGGTTTTGCTGTCTATTTTTTCCTGTAACTCCTTTAACTTCTCCTCTAAGAATTTGAATGCTGTATCACTTGGAACATATATGTTTAGCAATGAAATTACTTCTTTGTATATTATGTCTTTTAGCAGGATATAGTTTCCTTTCTTATGTCTTTTGATTAGACCTATTTCTGCTTTTTCTTTGTCTGAGATTAGCCTTGCTACCCCTACTTTTTTTTCACATGAGCTGAAGCACATTATATTCTGCTGCAACCTTTTACATTTACCCTGTGCGTATCTACCCATTTCAAATGTGTTTCTTGTAAAGAAATTAGTGTTGGATTATGGTTTATAATCCATTTTCCTGTCCATCTCTCTTTTATGGGAGAGTTCTTCCCATTCACATTCACCCTCCTTCCCCTTTACCTTTGTTTATGCTTTTAGTTCTCCCTTCCCCTCTACAATAGTTTCAATTTTTGACCACAGCCTCCCTAAGTCTTCCCTCCCTTTTTTCAGCCCACCTCCCTTTTAATCCTCCTTTGCCTTACTACTTCTTCCCTCCCTTTTAGCTTCCCCTCCCTTTTATTTCCCCCTTTCCCTCCTATTTCCCTCCTATTAATTCCTATATAATTAATTGTATTTCTGTACTTAACTGAATTTTTTGTAACCTCCTTGAATCCAATCAGATGAGAGTACCTCTGAAACAATGCTCATCTCCCTCCCCTCCTTCCCTCTACTTTAATATATTTTTGTGCCTTTTCCTGTCATGAAATTTATTTTTTTCTGCCTTCTTTTCCCATCTCCCTTTACAATCTCTTTTCACCCTTAAATCACTTTTTTTTATCATCACATCATTTAATTTATACATACTCTTTTTATCTATGTATATTCCTTTTACACTTCATAATAAATATACAATTCTCAAGATTACAAGTATCATCTTCCCTTATAGGAATGTAAACAGTTTGCCCATATTGTGCAACAAGATTTTTCCCCCCTGTTTACCTTTTTATGCCTCTCTTGAGACCTGCATTTGAAGATTGAATTTTCTATGGAGTTCTGGCCTTTTCATCAGGATGGTCTGGAAATCCCTTATTTCATTGAACGTTCATCTCTTTCCCTGAAATATTATGCTCAGCTTTGCTGGGTACTTAATCCTTGGTTGTAATACCAGCACCTTTGCCTTACAGAATATTGTATTTCAGTTCCTTTGATATTTTAATGTAGAAACTGCAAGGTCCCATGTGATCCTGACTGTAGCTCTTCGATATTTGAATTGTTTCTTTCTGGCTGCCTACAGTATTTTCTCCTTCACTTGATAGTTCTGGAATTTGGCAACGATGTTCCTTAATGTTTTAATTTGGGGTCCCTTTCAGGCGTTGATTGGTGAATTCTTTCAATGGCTAGTTTGCCTTTTGGATCTAGGACTTTTGGGTTGTTTTCCTTGATGATTTCTTGGATGATGTTGTCCAGGCTCTTTTTTTCATCATGGTTTTCTGGTAGACCAATAATTCTTTGTTTTTCCTCTCCTGGATCTATTTTCCAGGTCAGTTGTTTTTACAATTAGATATTTTACATTTTTTTCTACCTTTTCATTCTTTAGATTTTATTTAACTGATTCTTGATATCTCATAGATTCGTTAGCTTCTGCTTACTCCATTCTATTTTTTATCAAATTGTTTTCTTCAGTTAACTCTTGCATCTCCTTTTCCATCTGTCCAATTGTTCATTTTAAGGAGTTATTTTCTCCAGTTAGTTTTTGTACTTCCTTTTCCATTTGTCCAATTTTCTCACTTAGGTTTTATGCTTCCTTTTCCATTTGTCCAATTGTCCTTTTAAATTCTTCTGTTATTTCTTTTTTTCATATTTTTAGTCATTAGTACATTTTTCTTCTATTTCTCTAATGTGCCTTTAAAAATTCTTCCTGTGATATTCCAAGAAGGCTCTTTGTGCTTCAGACCAGTTCATATTCCCTTCTTAAGTTGCAGATAGGAGTTCAGTTTCAATGCTGTTCTCTTTTGTGTTTGCGTTTTGATACTCGTCCCCATAGAAAGATTCTATGATCTTTTCTGCTATACTTCTTACTCATGATAATAATCCTTTTTCTGACTTTTAAAGTAGATCTCTGCATCTGGGGCACAAGGAGCTCTTTCCCACAGTTCTTGTGCCTAAAACTTGAGGCTTTATGTGTTGTGGCCTCTGATTCTTTCAGCTAGAAGTTAAAATGCTGCATCTTACCTGGTTCTGAGCTGGCTGGTGTTGGAAAGGAGAGGGCAGTAGAGATTTTTTTGGGTTTCCCTTCAGTTACCCTGGAGCTAGCTTATTACGTTGGGGGAGGGGAGTAAGCCAGAGGTCTCCTCTGCTGAGCTACAGCATAGCCATATTCAACTGTCTGTGCTAGTGTCTTCTTGATTCCCCTGGGGTACTGAGGTGTACCTGGGGTCCTGGTGTTGGCAGTTGCTGTCTTCACCTCCCTGGGGTTCAGAACCTTCTCCCAATTTGTTGTCTGGAATGGCCCTGATCTTGCAGTGGTCACCTGCAGACACCACAAGAGGAACCCTCCTTAGCAATCTTTCTCACCTCATGGGCTAAGAGTCTGTTTACCCCTTCTGCTTCTCCCATTGTTCTAGGGTTTTTCCCAGGGAGATATTCTGTGGGCTTGTTAAAGTGAACAGTGGGAGGAAGATAGCAATTATTGATCACTCTGCCATCTTTGCTTCCAAAACTGTGAAACATATTTGTAAACAACACCATTCTAAATGTCATATAATATTAAACTTTTCATTGACCTGACTCTTTTCTTCCTGAAAGCAAAACTCATGTAAATATATATGACAGTAACAGAGATAGTTAGTCCAAGATTTATAACTTTAGTCTGATTGTAAATGTAATACTGTCTAAATATGAATGCCAGATTTTGGTTAACACTGGATAACCCATAGAGTTCTCAGAAGTTGGATGTGGCAAGGAATTTATGTGATTCTCTAGCTTACTTGAGAACTGTACATGTTCTTGAATAGTTGTGTTGAAATCTCAGTCACCTATTTTAGACTTTACTATTGTACCCTTTGATAGTCTGTTACTGAAAGTCATGGGTAAATCGATCATCTTAGATATAACCAGCTGAGAATGGTCACAAGATTAGCATTTGTTCATCTTTTTGGAAGAAGAATGTGCTCATAATTTCATAGTGATCCATTCAACCATGTTAATGGGGGGAAAGTTCTGTTACTCCAGGGAACTATTTAGCTTTTTGTTAGATCTGGCAATCACAAAATTTGCAATTTTTTAACATTTTGCCTTGAAGACATCTCTCATGGTAGCCTTAAATACATTCGCTCGGTTTAATAGGGACAAGTGGCCTAAGGAAATAAGTTTAGTTGGAGGTAGAGAGGAACCAAGTTGAAAATCCAACATACTAAGAGAGTTGCCCTTTGGCAGAAATCAGCACAGAAATAATAAAGAGAATATATAAATGTAGGGAAGATAAAAGCTAAGATCAGAAGGGCCATCAGAAGAGTCAAGTGAGAAAGGATAGTACCTTGTCCAGTGCATTTGGTCTGAAAGGGTGTCAAATGCGCTTAGGCAAAGAAACAGACTGTAGTCAGAAAGGACTAAGTCTTGTACTCTCAAAAAGTGCCAAAGTTCACTGGCTTTTCCTACCTACTTTCTGCTCCCCTTAGCTATTGCATTGCTCATACCATTCTGTCAGAGAAGATGAGATCAAAAGCCAAGTATACATTACCAAAGATTATTTACCATTTGTAAGAGAGATGGCAAGAAAAGTTATATATTTGATAAAAGGTATGTTCATTGTACATGGTGTAGTAGGAAAAACTCTGAATTTGGAGTCAAGAGAGCTAGGTTTGATTCTCAACTCTGCTGCTTCCTAACTGTGAGATTTTAGGGAAACTATATGACCTCTTAGAATCTCAGCTTTCTTATCAGTAAAATGGAGTTTCTATTACTTGTACTACCTGCCTTACAGTGTTATTGTTGAGGAAAGCATTTTGTTAAACAGTCAAGTATGGTAAAAATGAGTTGTTACTATTGAGAGCACAGCTCCTGACTCTGTGAATGCTTCACTAAATAGAATGAGACTTGAGCAGCGTTATTTAGGGAATCCTTTAGTTGTACTAATTCACTGCTATATACATGTATGAGTTATTTGTATTATTATTATGACTAGTGGTATATTCTCAAGCCCCAAATGCTATTTACTGATGGTGTTTTTCCAGATAGAAAAAGAAACCTTTTCAATATTTTCCATCCACCTGCAACTTCACATCTTTCCTTGACAGATTTATATCTAATAGGGAAAATACTGGAGCACTTGCATCAGAGGTGTAGGTAGCATTAAGTCATGGCAGGAGGCCAAGTTCCCAGTGGCATGTACTCCTTTGTCCATACAATGGAGGAAAGGGAGAATACACAAGAAAATGAATTTGGAATTATAAGATTAAATATATGATGATGCAATAGGCCATATCTAGGCCTGCTTTTTTTAATAAATATAATGCCTAGATTGGACAGCCATTCAAGATATACATGCAGAAACAATATCTACAGCTCTTCTTGACCAAGAGAATGGACTACATTATATTCCTCATACACTTACAAGAAGAAAAATCTAATCATTAACTTGCTGTTTATTGCACCGACCAGATAATTTATTGTCAGGTATTTGTCAGTAGGGAAAAATGTGCTTTTTCTGTCCATCCTCAATGACACTGACATTTACTCAGAGTAAATCTAACATAGATTGGCTCAACACAGCTCAGAATGACAGACATGACATTTACTGATGTTGTGATGATAAGGTACTACATGTCCCATGGAATTGGTGAAATATAATTTCAAACCTAATGGAGAGTCTGTTTACTTTTTTGCTGAGGCTTAAGAAAAAATAAATTAAGTGCCTGCCTGTTGGATGCAGGAGTGGAAATGGGTTGACTTGGGTAAGAAATACTTGAATTAATATTTATTTTCCAATAACTCTCTGGATTTCACAATTCAAAGGCAGGTATTTATTTTCTTCCACACTTGCAAATTTCTTAGCCTGAAGCAAATGATTTCTTAAAACCCTGAATGTTTCAAATATATTGTATTTGTTGTGCAATTAGTTTAAAAAAGGGGAAGAAATGGCATGTAGAACGTTACATGACAGTGTGTCTCTGTGTGAGATTGCTATGAAAAATAAATGTCTTCCATAACTGGATTTACTGCTTTTTCCCAGTGTGTTGCACTTAATTCCACTGGTAATAGCTTGTGTGTATTTCTCTTTCTATAGAGAAGTGGTCACAAAACAGCTTTTGGAATTAGAAAATACATAGCCAAAGACAACCTAATATGATATTTCAAAGCTGGAGTTCAGAACTTATGTGTGATATTTAAACAATGCACTTCTAGTTATGAGATGATTATTTAATAAAGGGGTTCTGATTGTTACAGTGTGTTAAATGGTATTTGTTTTCACAACTTTATGGATAAAAAGTCATCACTTCGACTGGATCTCCGCTTCCTGTTTAACTGAAATATCATTAAAACTGAATGAGCAGTCTTACATTATGTCATTCTAGTGATTAAAATAAAAAGAAGATAATAAAATTTGCAACATTTCTGCAAACGAATGTAGTTCAGAACCTGGTTCCTGACCCTCTCAATTAACCCTATGCATTGCTTCTCCACCCCTCTGTCTGTGGTTACCTTGCCCTGATGTTTACACATGATCAATCAATCAGCAGGCCTTTAATATGTATTGACTATGCCAAACGCTGTGTTTGGAATTGTAGTTGCAAAGACAAAAATGAAAAATCTCCACCCTCAAGGAACTTATATTCTATAGAAGGAGATCATGTGCAAACATGTAAGTAGATAAAAATCAATAACAGATAATACTTTGTAGATGAGACTTGAGCCAAACTTTTAATGAGACTAATATTCTACGAAGCAGAAGGGAGAAGCAAGTCAGACATGCGGGATAGCCTAAGCAAAGGCATGAGGACAACAGGAAATATGTTGAAGCCATAGCTGTGTCTAAATAAGGAAAAACATTACCTGGCCTATTTCAGTAGCATTTTTGTTGTTCTACCTGGCTCAAGTCTCTCCCCACTCCAATTTACACTCAGCTGTCAAAGTGACTTTCATGAAGCACAGGTCTATGTTGAACTTAGCCCACCCGAATCCAATTCAGTCAACTCCATTGTCTCCCTCTGGTCTCCAGGATCAAATATAAAGTCTATTTGGTTTTTAAAGCACTTCATAACCTTGCTCCTGCTTACTCTTCTAGTCTTCTTAAACCTTGCGCCCCTTTCCTTGTACTCTTCAATCCAGTGAAACTAGTCACCTTGTTGTTCCCTGAACAAGATATTTCATTTCCCAACACCAAACCAGGGCATTTTCACTGACTCACCCCCATGTCTAGAATGCTCTCATCATCTCTTCCTCTAGGCTTTCCAAGCTTCCTTCAAGTCCTAGCTAAAATCCTGTTTCCTACAGGAACACTTTTCAAATTACCCTTATTACTAGGGTCTTTCATCTATTCCTTATCTCCAACTTTTCCATTATATATCCTGTTTGTACATAGTTGTTTGCCTGTTGTCTCCCCGTTTAGTTTTGATTCTTTACATTGCTATAGTCAATTAGTTCATATGTCTTCTCATGATTTTCTTTATTTCTCATATTAAATGTTTATTACAGCATGGTAATATTCCATTCCTGTCCAGTGCCACAATTGATTTAGCTATTCTCCAGTAGATGGGCAGCTACTTTACCAGCTGACCTCTGAAAAGTGCCTGGTAAAATATCCTTCCAGCTTGTACGTGCTTAATAAATGCTTGTTGGATTGAATTAGCAAGGTCCAGTTTATTTTATAGTTATATTAGTTGATGTTGTTGTTGTGATGATGATGATGTGATGATGATATCATGCTGTTTATAGGAACTAGGTTTTGAAAGAGGTCTTCGAAATCATCTATTTCAGTGTAGTTCTTTTATAGATGTTTCAGGGTCATTGTGAGAATTAAATTAAAAAATTTGTTAGGTGCTTAGCACAGTGCCTGGAACATAGTAAGTGTTTAATAACAGTGTAGAGTAATAACACAATGTGGAGTAAATAGTTTCTCATCATTTCCATATGCATTATCATAATATTACAAGGCCCTTTATATTACACTATTTGAGATGCTAACAATAAAAGATGTCAGATCAGAAAATAACAAATGCACTTTGAGAGCATCTGTACTCACATGTTATTGAAAGCAATAGTACTTTATTAAATACATGATACACTAAAAATACCAATGTCACCCTCTTGACTCTGGTTGTCCTTCTCTGCGTCTGGCCTGTTATATTTTACCCCTCTCAGGATTCTCAGCTACCCTAAGTTGGGGCTTGCTCTTTTCTTTGCCATTGGCTCTAGCCCCCACTGACTGTATTTGCCTTTATATTATATTCCCAGTGATTAGCACCCCAGTTTCACTCATTCATTTAAATTTGGAGTAACTTTTGTGAAGGAATATTTCCTTCAATGATGTAGCAAGAGCAAATATACAAAGATTCTCCCCTACCCAATACCTCTGGTGCCTAAACTCCCCTTTCACCATCTCAGTCTGGAGAATAGAAGGGACAGTAGGTTTTCAGGTTAGCTCTGTTGCTACATAGCATTAGTCTCACCAAGGTCATATACCAAGCCAGCATCAGTGCTAGGACTTTAAGACTTTTGCTCCCCCAAAATTCATTGCTGGGCTGGCTGCAACATCTAGCTTGGATTCCTGGGCAAATCTCTTTTGCTCCAGCTCTTAAACCAGATTAGTGACTATATTCCCTATACCTAGAACAGAAAAGAATGAACTAAAAGACCAAAGACCCTGGCAGGTTTTGTGCAGACCACGCAGTCTTGGGGAAGAAGGAGGTCCTAAACCCCTACCCTCTTACTGTTTGATGTGAGTGAGGGAATAACCTCCTTTCAGATGAGAATGCCACAAAACCAACAACTGACACTGAGTCAGGCCATTTTAAAGATGCCAGCAGTTCTGAACTCACAGCCAATGGGAAAATGCTGCTCCTAATCTTGCTGTAGGACAACAGAATAATTACAAATGCTGCAATCTTCATCTCCCAGAATCAGCTTCCTAGATACTTCCTTGTGAATAATGCCATCTTCTGTGGTCTTGGATTACACCAAATTCCCATTATGCTATCTCCATCATTTGAAAAATTTGCTGTCCTCAGCAAATAGACAGGAGTATATTTTGAACTGATTATTCATGTCCTCAATTCAGAACAATTCTCTGAAGTCTCTTGGAAGACATAAGCACTTTTACCCCATACTATACAGGACAGTCTCAAAATAGTCAATGTCACATTTACATGTATGTTATATATGTGTAAGCAAAAATCAGAATTATCCCAAATACAAAGTTTTGTTAATTGAAAAAATCATAAAGTTTAACAACCATTATAGTTCAATTAGTATTCATCAAATGCCTACCTTGGTGCTAAAATGACCTTCTTCACCTCTCAAAGAAGAAAAGAGAAAAAAGTAAAAGCAAAGAAAATAATTTTTCTGTCTTATATGGAAATTTGGTCCATGCAGAACTTTCCAGAACATATGGAGCTCTCTCCAGAGTTAACTTGGATCTGCTGGACTTGATTCTTCTACTTACCAATGAGAAAACTGGTCTTACTGAAAACTCTCCCATGACTTACTTAGATTTATAGCTCACCTGGGGTCTGGACAAAAAGTTCTAAGTGTACCTTTCTATACGAGGCACATCAAAATTTCTTCAGGAGTTCTTGTAATGTAGGTAGTTGTCTAATAATCTGGGCATATTTTCTCTGGGTCCATATTCCAAAGGGAACCATGTGTTTTTACCAAATGGAACCCTGACACTGGAAGGGGATTCACTATTTACACTAATCAGGAATTTAGATGTATTATCAAAATCAAAATCAAAATCAAGATATTAATGTTAACCCACTCTGTACCAAACCACCCCACCTACCACATTGTATCAGTTATAAGATTCATTTTAACAAAAACCATAACCTATAATAATAACTGACATTTAGAAGGTTTATGGAGCATAATCTTTCCCTTCTTCAGTACTTTCTCCACTGAGAAACCAACAGTCTTCCTAATCACTCCTCAGTAACCTTCAGTGGCTACTAGTTGCTTCCAGATAAAATACAAGCTCTTCAACTTAACATTTAAAGCCCCTTCACAATCTAACTCCAGCCTACTTTTCCAAACTCATTTCATATTGCTCACCTTCATGTACTCTGTGTTCCCATCAAACTAGACTACTTGTTCTTGTCTGAACTTAGCATTCCATTTTTTACCTCCCACCTCCATGTGTTAGCATAGGATGTCCGCTATGCCTGGAGGATACTCTGTTCCTCACCTAAATCTTTTAGAACCTTATGTCCCTTCAGGACTCCTCTCACTTAACACTACCCATGGGAAATCTTTTCTGATTCCTAGTTGGTATTGTTATTGTTCTTCCCTTTCCCAAGTTGTCTTGAATATAATTACCCATCTACATATTGTATCTTCTCCATTCCTCAAATAGAATGTAAGCGCCTTCAGGGTGTGAAGTGGTTTTCCTTTTATTTATTATCCCCAAAATAGTGCCATACACATTGTAAGTGTTTAATATTTGCTTGCTTATTTGAGTAGAGTATCTTATTTGATTTTCACCACAACATTGAGATAAGTACTTTAGATATTACTATTATTATTTTACAGATGAGAAAAGTAAGGCCTAATGAGGCAATGTTACAAGATATATGTTGAAAAATTTAACAAAAATACATGACTTAGCTAAAGAAATTTAATTCAGAGGTAGTGTATAAAAATGGCTATGATCTTTTTTCTACATCTTTTTTTATTAATTGTTTTCAGTTTTCTAGAATCACTTCCATAAGTCTTAGATTTTCACCCCCTCCCTCCCAAGACAGCATGCAATCAGACATGGTTTCTGCACATACATTCTTATTAAGCACATTGTCACATTTAGTCATATTGCACAGATGAATTAAAATGAATGAGGGAAACCATGAGAAAAAACAAGCCAAAGTACAATACAGGAGAAAATATTTTGTTTCATTCTGTGTTCCAGTGCCATAATTCTTTCTCTGGATTTGGATGACATTTTGCCTCAAGAGACCTTTCGGAAAGTTATGTCCTTGCAATGCTATGGAGGGCTAAATCTACCAGAACAATTACTCTCATACTATGGTTGTGACTGTGTATAATATTCTCCTGGTTCTGCTCATTTCACTCAGCATCAGTTCATATAAGTCTTTCCAGTTTTTACTGAAGTCTGCCTGTTAGTCATATACCACAACTTGTTCACCCAGTCCTCAGTTGATGGGCATCCCCTTGATTTCCAGTTCTTGGTCAACACAAAGAGAGCTGCTAAAATATTTTTGTACATGTGGGACCCTTTCCCATTTTTATGATCTCTTTGGGATACAGTACTAGAAGTGATATTCCTAGGTCAGAGGGTATATACATTTTTGTAGCTCTTTGTGCGTAGTTCAAAATTGCTCTCCAGACCTGTTGCATCAACTCACAGCTCCACTAACAATGAATTAGTGTTTCTACTCTCCCACATCTTCTCCAACATTTATCATTTTCCTATTTTGTCATGTAAGGCAATCTGATAGGTATGATATAGTACCTGAGAGTTGTTTTGATTTGCATTTCTCCAATCAATAGTGATATAGAGTATTTTTTCATATGACTATAGATAACTTTAATTTCTTCCTCTGAAAACTGCCTGTTCATATCCTTTGGCCATTTGTCAATTAGTGTATCTCACTCAAAGTGAGAATTCTATAAGACCTGAACCTGAAAGGGCCAGGGTCTCACATTTCATCCTGGGCCATCCCCAGCCAACTTGATGAATATCAGGCCACTGGACCCAGATGACTCAGGAGAAGAAAGTGAGCTTGGTGTCAAAGTCAACTGCAAGTCGTGTCATCATCTTGATCACCTTTGAGAACAAAGGACAAGCACAACAAAAATTGGGGAATGACTTGTATTCTTGTAAATTTGAGTCAGTTCACTATATATTTTAGAAATGAGGCCTTTATCACAGACAAGAGTTGCAAAAATTCTTTCCCATCTTTCTGCTCCCCTCTTAATCTTGATTGCATTGTGTTTATTTGTGCAAAAATTTTTCAATGTCATGCAATCAAGATTATCCATTTTGCATTTTATAATGTTCTGTCTCTTGTTTGGTCAAAAATTTCTCCATTCTCCATAAATCTGATAAATACACTATTCCTTGCTCAACTAATTTGTTCATAGTATCAGCCGTTATACCTAAATCATGTATCCATTTGGACTTTATTCTTCTGTATGGTGTCAGGCATTGGTCTATACCTAGTTTCCACCACACTGTTACCTAGTTTTCCCAGCAATTTTTGTCAAACAGTAAGGTCCTATCCCAGAACCTGGGATCCTTGAGTGTATCAAACAGTATACTGCTATATTTTGTGACTACTGTGTCTTTAGTACCAAACCTAGTCCACTGGTCTACCTCTCTATTTCTTAGCCAGTATCAAGTGGTTTTGATGATTGATGCTTTCTAGTACAATGTGAGATCTGGTAGTACTAGGCCACCTTCCCAGCATTTCTTTTCCTTAGCTCCCTTGATATTCTGAACATTTTGTTCCTCCACATGAATTTTGACATATTTTTTTCGAACTCTAGAATATAATTTTCTGGTAGTTTGATTAGTATGGCACTGAATAAGTCAATTTAGGTAGAATTGTCATTTTTATTATATTGTCTTGGCCTACACATGAGCAACTGGTATTTTTCTACTTACTTAGATCTGACTTTATTTGTGTGAAGAGTATTTTGTAACTGTTTATATAGTCCCTGGGTTTGTTTTGGCAGGTAGACTCCCAGATATTTTATAGTGTCTACCCTAGCTTTAAATGGGATTTCTCTATCTTTTGCTATTGGGCTTTGTTAGTAATATATAGAAATACAGATGATTTACATGGGTTTATTTTGTAACCTGCAACTTTGTCAAAGTTGCTTACTATTTCAAGTAGTTTCTTACTTGACTCTCAAGGATTCTGTAAATATATCATCATACAACTGCAAAGAGTGATAACTTAGTTTTTTTTTCTTTTGTTATGCTAAGGCTAACATTTCTATTACCATTTTGAATAACAATTGTGATAATGGACATCTTTTTTTCACCCACGATCTTATTGGAAATGCATCTAGCTTCTCCCTATTGCATATAATGCCTGCTGATGTTTTAGGTATTATTTTAAAGAAGGCTCCATTTTAAACTATGCCTTCCAGTGTTTTCAATAGGATTGGGTGTTGTATTTTGTCAAAAGCTTTTTCTGCATATATTGAGATAAGCATATGGTTTCTGTTAGTTTTGTTGTTTATATGAATAATAATGCTGATAGTTTTCCTAATATTCAACCATCCCTGCATGCCTGGTATAAATCCTGCCTGATCATAATCTATAATTCTCGGGATATGTTGCTGTATTCCTTTTGCTAATATCTCATTTAAAATTTTTGCATCGATATTCATTAGAGAAATTGATATATAATTTTCTTTCTCTGTTTTGGCTCTTCCTGGTTTAGGTATCAGAACAATATTTGTATCATAAAAAGAATCTGATAGGACTCCTTCGGCAATTTGCCCAAATAATCTATATAGTATTGGAATTAACTGTTCTTTAAGTGTTTGATAGAATTCAATTGTACATTCATCTGGCCCTGGAAATTTTTTTTTCATAGGGAGTTCACTGAGGGCTTTTTAAATTTCTTGTTCTGAGATGGGGCTTAAAATATTTAAGCATTTAACTTGATTATATTGATATTTATTGACAATATTCATCCATCCATTGCACTTAGATCATCTAATTTATTTGAGCAAAGTAACTTCTAAGTCTTGTGTTACCTTCATCCTCATTGGAGGTGAGTTTACCCTTTTCATTTTTGATACTGGTAATTTAATTTTCTACTTTGTTTTTAAATCAAATTGATCAGTGATTTATCAGTTTTATTGGGTTTTTTCATAGAATCAACTCTTAGTTTTATTTATTCGCTCAGCAGTTTTCTTAATTTCAGTTTTGTTAATCTCTCCTTTGGTTTTCAGTATTTCAATTATGGTATTTTCTTGGAGATTGTCAATTTGTCTTCTCTAGCTTTTTCAGTTGCATGCCCAATTCATTGATCTCCTCCTCTATTTTATTCATGTATGCATTCAGTCATATAAAACTTCCCCTAAGAACTGCTTTTGCAGCATCCCATAAGTTTTGGTAGGTTGTCTCATTACTGTCATTTTGTCGTGTAAAGTTATTGATTGTTTCTATGATTTGTTGTTTAACCCTCTCATTCTTTAGGATTAGATTATTTAGTTTCCAATTAATTTTTGGTGTGTCTTTCCATGGCCTTTTGCTACATATAATTTTTATTGCATTATGATATGAGAATGATGCATTGACTATCTCTGTGTTTCTGTACTGTATTGTGACATTTTTATGCCCTAGTACATGGTCAGTTTTTTTATATGTGCCATGTACCACTGAGAAAAAAGTTAGATTCTTTTCTATCCCCATTCAGTTTTCTTCAGAGAGCTGTCTTATCTATCTTATCCAGAGTTCTATTCACCTCCTTAACTTCTTTCTTGTTTATTTTGAGGTTAAATTTCTCAAGTTCAGAGTGGGGGAGTTTGAGGTCCCCCACTACTATAGTTCTGCTGTCTGTTTCTTCCTGTAACTCCCTTAACTTTTCCTCTAAGAATTTGAATGCCATACCACTTGGTGCATATATGTTTAGTGCTGATATTACTTCATTGTCTATGGTGCCTTTCAATGGGATATAGTTTCCATCCTCATCTCTTTTGATTAGATCTGTTTCTGCTTTTGCTTTGTCCAAGATTGGGATTGCTACCCCTGCTTTTTTATATCATCTGAAGCATAATCTGCTCCAACCTTTTACCTTTACCATGTGTATCCCCCGCTGCATATGTGTTTCTTGTAACCAACATTTAGATTTCTATACTTAACTGAGTGTGTTCTTCACTCCTTGAAACAAGTCAGAGGAGAGTAAATCTCAAACAGTGCTCATCTCCCTCCCCTCTTTCTCTCTACTATAATGTTTTTGTGCCTCTTCCTGTGATATAGTTTACCTTTTTTCTGCCTCCTCCTTGTCACATCTCCCGTTATAATCCCTTTACACCTTTAAATCACATTTTTTACCTTCACATCATTTAATTTAAACCCACTGCCTCTATCTATCGATCTACCTACTTATATCCCTTTTAAATATCATAATAAATACACAATTCTCCACATTAACAAGTATCATTTTCCTTTATAGGGATGTAAATTGTTTGCCCATTTTGAATAACCAGCTGGTTTTTTTCCCTATTTACCTTTTTATGCTTCTCTTGAGACTTACGTTTTAAGATCAAATTTTCCACTGAGCTCTGGCCTTGTCATCAGGAAGGTCTGGAAATCCCTATTTCATTCAATGTCCATCTCCTTATCTGAAACTTTATGCTCAGTTTTTCTGGGTAAATGATATTGGTTGTAGTCCCAGCTCCTTTGCTTTATGAAATATGATATTCCAGTCCCTCCGATATTTTAATATGGAATCTACAAGGGCCTGTGTGATCCTGAATGCAGTTCCTCGATATTTCAGTTGTTTCTTTCTGGATGCTTGCAATATTTTCTCCTTAACTTCATAGTTCTGGAATTTGGCTGCAATATTCCTTGGTGTTTTCTGTGTGAGATCTCTTTCACAAGGTGATCAGTGAATTCTTTCTGTGACTGTTTGGCCCTCTGGATCAAGGACCTCAGAGGAGTTTTCCTCTATGATTTCTTGGAAGATATTGTTCAGGCTCTTTTTTCATCATGGCTTTCTGTTAGATCACTATTTCTCAGATTTGCTCTCCTGGATCTATTTTCCAGGTCAGCTGTTTTTCCAATGAGATATTTTAAATTTTCTTCTATTTTTTCTTCCTTTGATTCCAGTTTGAATGATTCTTGATGTCTCATAGAGTCATTATTAGCTTCTACTTGCCCAATTCTAATTTTTAATAATGTTCTTCGGTTAACTTTTACATCTCCTTTTCTCTTTGTCTAGGTTGTCCCAGTTAGGTTTTGTGTTTCCTTCTCCATTTGCCCAATTTTCCTTTTTAAGGCACTGTTCTCTTCATTGAATTCCTTTTTTCATATTTTTATGATCATTGGCCAGTTTTTCTTCCACTTTTCTAATATGGCTTTTCAAAACCTCCTTGAGCTCTTCCAGGAATGTTCTTTGTGCTTCAAACCAGTTCATATTCCCTTTTGAGCTTTAGGTGGAAGTACCATCTCAATGCTGACCTCTTCTATATTTGTGTTTTGATCTTTGTCCCCATAGTAAGATTATATTGTCTTTTCTTTTCTGGCTTGCTTCTTGCTCATGATTGCCTTTTTCCTGGATTTTAAAGTAAATTTCTGTTTCTGGGGCACAGGGGACTCTTTCCCTTGTTTTTTGTGCTTGGAACTTGAGGCTTTGTGTATTGTGACCTCTGGTTCTTTTAGCTAATAGCTAAAATGCTGCAGCTTACCTGATGCTGAACTGACTGGTGTGTCATTTACCTCTCACTCTCCTTACTCTGTATAGTCTAGCTTCTGACCTTATCATTCAACTGAATCATTGTTACCAAGGATCTTCTAATTGCCTAATTTAATGACTTTTTCTCAGTCCTAATCCTTTTCAAATTGAATCTTTCTGGATCTTCATCTAAGTTTCACTAGCTAGTCATTAGTATTCCCCAGATTCTATCCTAGGCCAACTTCTCTCTTTTGCTTGGTGATGTGATCTGTTCCCATGGTTTCAATTATTATCTCCATGCAGATGAACTTCAGATGTTTTTTTTCCCCAAACCTGACTCATTTCCTGACCATTAGTCTTCCATGTCTACTTAGCTGTCATACATCTCAAGCCAGATATTCTGTGGACACTATGAACTCAACATGTTTAAAATGAAATGCTTTGTCTCCCGCTGCTGCAAGATTTCCTCTTTCCCTGTTACTATAAAGGGTACCACAATTCTTCCAGTCTGCCAGGCTTACAACTTACATGACATCCTAGATTCCTCTCTCTACCATCTTGTCCAGCAGTCCCCTTTCTCATGATTTCATATACCATAATATGCTCAGACAAAGAAAGGGGAATGCACTGTATTGCCAGTTGTATGCTACCTCAAAAATGCTAGTATTTTGATGAATATTTTTAGTGTGTATGAAATTTTTCTTTTTGTGTTAACCATATTTCTTTTCTGACTACTCTTGTTACTGATTTTTTAATGTTCATTTATTTATTTTTTAGTTTCTAACATTTATTTCCACAAAATTTTGAGTTCCAAATATTCTCCCCATATCTCCCCTCCCCAACCCCAAAATGTTGTGCCTTCTGATTACTCATTCCTCCAATCTATCCTCCCTTCTATCACACCCCTCTCTTCCCTTATCCTCATCTTCTGTCTTTTCTTATAGGGCAAGATAGATTTCTATATCCCATTACCTTTATTTCTCATTTCCCAGTTGTATGCAAAAAAAATTCTCAACATTCATTCCTATAACTTTGAGTTCAAACTTCTCTTCCTTCCTCCCTCCCCACCCATCCCCACTGAAAAGGCAAGCAATTCAATATAGGCTATATATGTGTAGTTTTACAGAAGTCTTCCATAATAGTCAGGTTGTGTAGGCTAACTATATTTCCCTCCATCCTATTCTGCTCCTTGTTTCTTCTATTTTCTCTTTTGACCTTGTCCCTCCCCAAAAGTGTATATTTCTAATTACTCCCACCTCCCATTTGCCCACTCTTTTACCATCCCTTCCACCCCACTTATCCCCTTCTCCCCTAGTTTCCTGTAGTGTAAAAATACATTTTCATATGGAATCGAGCATATTATTTCCTCCTTAAGCCAAATGTGATGAGAATAAGCTTCACTTTTCCTCTCTTACCTCCTCCCTGTTCTCTTCCATTGAAAATCTTGCCCTTTTTATGAGAGATAATTTGCCCCTTTTATGAGAGATAATTTGCCCCATTCCATTTCTCCCTTTTTCCTCCCAATATATTCCTCTCATGCCTTAATTTTATTTTTTAGATATCATCCCTTCTTATTCAATTACCCTGCTCTTTCTCTCTCCATACATGTGTGTATGTGTGTGTGTGTGTGTATGTGTGTGTGTGTGTGTGTGTGTGTAATGCCTCCAATCACCCAAATACTGAGAAAAGTCTCAAGAGTTACAAATATTATCTTTCTGTGGAAGAATGTAAACAGTTTAGCTTTAGAAATTCCCTTTTGATTTATCTTTCTTGTTTACCTTTTCATGCTTCTCTTGGTTCTTGTATTTGAAAATCAGATTTTCTTAAGAGTTATGAACTTTTCATAAAGAATGCTTGAAGGTCCTCTGTTTCACTGAATGACCATTTTTTCCAGTTTTCCCAGCAATTTTTGTGGAAAATGAGTTCTTATACCAGGAACCTGGGGTCCTTGGGTTTATCAAACAGAAGATTCCTGTGTTCATTGATTAATGTGTCTTGAGTACCTAGCTTATTCCACAGGTTTACCCTTCTGTTTCTTAGCCAGTACCAAGTGGTTTTGATAATTGCTGCTTTATGATAAAATTTGAGATCTGATAGAGCTAAGCCACCTTACTTAGCATTTCTTTTCATTAGTTTCCTTGATATTTTAGACCTTTTGTTCTTCCAGATGAATTTTGATAGTATTTTTTCTACCTCTAAAAAATAATTATCTGATAGTTACACTGGTATGACACTGAATATGTAAATTAATTTAGGTAGAATTGTCATTTTTATTATATTGGCTTGGCCTACTCATGGGCAACTGATGTTTTTCCACTTACTTAAATCTGATTTCATTTGTATGAAAAGTGTTTTGTAATTGTGTTCATATAGTCCCTGGATTTGCTTTGGCAGGTAGACTCCCAAATATTTTATAGTGTCTCCCATAGCTTTAAATTGAATTTCTCTTTCTATCTCTTGCTTTTGGGTTTTGTTAGTAAAATATAGACATGTAGATTTGTGTGGGTTTATTTTGTAACCTGCAACTTTACCAAAGCAGTTTATTATTTCAAGTAGTGTTTTACTTGATCCTCTGGGATTTTCCAAGTATATCATCATATCACGTGCAAAGAGTGATACCTCAGTTTCTTCTTTGCTTATTTTGATTCCTTCAATTTCTTTTTCTTCTCTTATTGCTACAGCTAACACTTCTAGTACCATATTGAATAATAGTGGTGATAATGGACATCCTTGTGTTACCACTGATCTTATTGGAAAGGTATCTAGCTTATCCCCATTGCATATAATGCTTGCTGAAGGTTTTAGGTAGATACTACTATTATTTTATGGAAAGATGCATTGATTCCTATGTTCTCCATTGTTTTCAATAGGAATGGGTGTTGTATTTTGTCAAAAGCTTTTTCTGCATCTATTGAGATAATCATGTGGTTTCTGTTAGTTTTGTTGTTCATATGATCAATAATTCTAATAGTTTTC
>CM053775.1:10091730-10119812 GCA_028658325.1 Potorous gilbertii
CCTTAACAAAAGTGGATGTCTCTTTAAGGCATTTACAAGCTAGACCACAAGCCACTCTTCTAAGATAACTCTTCTAAGATACTGATATTCCTTTCCTTCATACAGAACTGAAACAGTTAAGATATTCACTAAATAATAGAATTATATGCTGGTTTCATAGGTCTTTGCATCATTCACCATACCAATGTGAGAAATTAAGGAACCTTAACTTACACAGATGCCAGGGCTAGTTAGTTGTTTGAAATATAGGAAGGACTAAAATTCCAGGCCAAAGAGCTCAAATCTTCTACTTGCATCTTATTATAGTAACTCAAATGTGCTGCAGCATTAGCCTATAAATTAAAGATTTAAGATTGGGTTCATACTAATCATCTGGCATGATTATTGAAATCTGCCATAAAAGAAGAGTAGGGACTTAAAGAAAAATCTTCCCTTATCTTAATGTCAATTCCAGACAAAAGTTATGTAGTCTACTGCATTGAGTCAGGCTCAAAGTCAGTCAGGTGGGATATTTTCTATTCAAGAGGAAAGGTCACACTGGAGAAATAGAGTCAGGAAAATGCCAACAGTCACTCTCCCAAATTTTTTCCATGAAAACGCCACCTGTGGCATTTGAATGTAAAAACCCACAGTATAGCTGGCAACATGGATCTTTGGCACAGTAGCATGCCTTGATGATCATACTTGAAGTCAGATGCAAAGTAATATCGGTTGCAGTACATCCTAGATAACAAGTATTGACTATATCTCATATTGCTAAGATTGAGAGATTCATCACAGAAAAATCACAACCTGATACGACTAGTACTCATGCTACGTAGATTTGAAAGTAGGTAGGTTTTCAATGACTGGCTGTGAGTGGGACAGAGCCTTATTTCTATACCCAGACCACCCCCAGCTTTGCGCAATCTATTTAAAGAATGTATGCTCCACATGAGCAGAACACAATAGCTACTCCACTTGGGTGGGGTCTGAACAAGAAAGTTACTCAAGTCTCATTATCAGCAAAGTCCTTTAAGAAATTGAATTTTTTTTTTAAATCAGGATTTTAGAAAAAGGGGAGACCTCTGTATTTCCCCAAATCATTGGTTATTAATAATAATTTCTCTCAAAGGTCATATACTCAAGTGGAAATGAAATTAATATAATAAATTTATTGATTTTGATGGAAAAAGATAAACTGAAAGAAAATGTTACAATGTTAGTTTCGCTGAGAAGTTATAGTGTGGCTGTATTAAGTCAATAAAACTATTCACAGTGGGAATTTGGGAGAAAGAAATATTTATGTGATACAAGCTACTAGCACTGACCAACATGTGAGTCTATCTACCTTTTCAAAATAGAAGAAAAACACAGCAGAGAAGTGAAAAAAACCAAAGATTTAAAGAAGCTTTTGAACACAAATGCTAAACAAGACCCAAAGGTTAAAGGTTAAATGTCTTTTTCTGGCAGAATGCTGTCCTCATAAATAGCACCATAAGTAGCACTTAGCATAAGTGTAGCATCTATTATGTAAGTACATCCCAACTTGATAAACAACTATAAAGAGAAATCAAGGGCATTTTAATTACAAGAGAAATGTTCAGCTGAGTCAATAAAGTTCTGAGACTAGAGAGTTCAAATCTCAAGTCTACTGTGCTGCCCTTAGATAGTTTTGTGCAATTTGTCATGACAATATTTGCCTTCATCATGAAAATGTTCAATACTGGTTTGACCTAAAATGTTATAATATTTGGGCTTTACAAAAATAAGTAAAAAATATGTCTATAAATTTATGAGATAAGGATGTAGATATCCAAGAAACACTGGGGGTGGGAGTGGTTAATTTTTATTTTTGTAATACCTAATATCATAGTCTCATTTTGACATTTCTCAATTTTAGGATGCAATACTTTGCACCACATTAATCTGTGACACTGCTTGAAGTTAGAACTACTGTAAGTACAGTAAAGAGCTGCAGTTTTCAGTGTGTACATGTATTGCTTACTCTTCTATTCGTCAGGTGTGCTCCTGAAAAGAGGAAGTCTCAGCAATTAAACCAATAGGTTATACAGAAAGTTAAAATGTTAATTTAAAGTCATGTTTCCTGAAATGGCACTGAAATCAATTTAGAGGCCTAGATTGCCACAACCTGTTCAAAAGTAATGGGACCTGGGAAAGATTTGTGCTATGCTTAGTGTATACTCTGGGAAGATAAGAGCTGGAGAAGGGAGGTCATTTGATGTAAATATTGGAGAATTAATTAAAAAAACACTCATTACAGATGGAAGCGATGCAAAGTTTTCAACTGGTTTATTTAACAAAAACATTGTTACCAAAACCTGTATGAGGTGGGTTTAAGATGTAAGATGTTACCACAAAAGATAGTAAACAAAGCCTCCCCAAATCAATTATCTATTAACAGAAATGGATAACTTAAAGGAATTAACAGTGCATTTGAAAATGATGGAAAAGGCCAGAGAAAACAAGGAAGAACTATTAGATTTTATTTAAAACGTAATTGTAGCTGGTAGTTTTTTTTATAACTGTGAAAAATGTATTGAGAATCCACCAGCTCTCTTCTTTTGTAACTCGGTCTTTTTTGCAAAGTCCCGTGAAAGCTTTCTTCTCCTCCACAATCTGGAAATTACTGTGGCCAAATTTGAATGTGGGGTCGATAAACTTCAGGTCAATCTTTGCCAGGGTGTGATGTTTGGTCTGTACCAGCAGAGACTTTCACAGGGTGAGGATACACTTGTTTGTCCCAATGACACAGCCTTTCAGCATGATAAAGTCATTGGTCACTTCACCTTAGTGGATAAAGCCTCCCAGAGGATTGATGCTCCTTGTCAGACAGATCATAATCTGTGGATGCGTTGTTTTTGATGAGTTTGCCATTCTTGATCTGGTAGCCCTAGCCAATTTGTAGATCTTTTTGTCAGTCTCAGTGTGATGATGGTAGCCCTTCTGACCAGCTCGAGCCACAGAGAAGGTTACGTGGGCTGGATTCCAGGCTCCCACACATGCCACCTTACACAGTCCTAGGTGGGTTTTTTGGGGCAATCTCTTAGTGTGCCAGTGGCTAGTGACACCTTTGTTACCCTTGACCTTTTTCACCACAATGACATTAATCATTTCATCTTGCCCAAAAACGGTGGACATGGGCACCTGCTGTTCCAGCTTCTCATGGGCCCAGTTCAGATTCTCAGCCACACTACCACCATTCACCTGGATCTCCATCAGGTGAGACTTCTGCCTCAGAGGGAGCAGGGGCATCTGGGTGTGGGCAATGATGCAGATCACCTGGCAGTACTTCTTAATGCTGCTCAAGTCTTTCTCCAGCTGCTTTTTGCCATCCTCATCTTACCACTTTTTGCAGTACTTGGTGAAGGCCTTCTTCTTGGACTTATGCCAATTCTTATAGAATCATCTCTTGCACTCATCACTGATATGCTTGGCAAAGATGGTTTTAAAGCTCCGTAGGCCTCGTGGGGTTTGCACATAGCCCATGATGCTCACAATGACCATGGGGGGGTGTCTCCGATTGTCACAGCCTTGACCACTTTCTTCTTGTTGACCTTTGAGCCAGGCCTGTCCACTTCTTGGACAATATGAGTCATGTCTGCCTTGTAGCCCAGAAAGGCAGTCAGATGGATGGGCTTGGAGGAGTCATCTTTGGGGAAGCTCTTCACCTTCCTCTGGCTGTACATATGAGAGGAAAAAAGAATTCTTTTCCAACAGCTACTGAGGAGAGCTGCTTTGACCCTTCCTCTCAGTGAAATAGTTGGACAAGTTGGTTTCATTTTGTTTCAGTTCTCACCAAAAAATGGAGACCATATGACCAAGCAAGAGATGAGACTTTGCTGAAATACACCAAGCTGTTATATGCATGAGGCAATGCTGCTGGGAGCCACATAGAAAGATGGAAGTGGGGTTATGATGGGGAAAAGCAGCCAATCCTAAAGATATACCAACTATGCTCTTCACTGAGGTCTTCAGCTGTAGGATCCAACCTAGAATATACCCTGGCTACAGAAAAAACCACCAATCACAGAATAACAAGTTTTAAGAAGCTGGATCCCAAATAACTCTGTGGAGAACTGGAAAGAAATATTGAGAAAGTGGCCATTGCCATTCACTTCTGTCATGAATAAATGTTCAGCGCTTTAACGTTAACACCTAAATGTGTTACCATGATGAGCAACTGAATCATTATGCATGAGTTAATGTCAGTCATTAACTAAACATTTCTGAAGCCTTTCCTACGTGCCAAGCACTGTGTTAAGCACTGGAAAAAAAAAGAAAGGAAAAAGACAGTTTGTACCCCAATTGAGCCTGCAATCTGTGACAGAAAGATAACACTTGAACATGTGAAAAGAAGCTGAAAGGGAGAAGGGCAGTTACAGTGGGGTGAGGGGTGGGAAGCATGATGAAGATCTGCGGGTGCTGCCCAGGGCCCCCTCTTAAGTAGAAGATTTGAGAGAAGTTCTCTGATGTCCAATCAGAAGGGGAGAAAGGGGGAGACTGAGAAGAAATGAGTTTCAGAGTTGATGTGATCTTGTAGAAAGATGAGTTTTTAATTTCTAATCCACAATACGTAAATTGACATTAATAACAATAGCTAGTACTATAGAGAATCTCATTTTGCTTTCAAATCAATACTGGGAGGAAGGGACTTTTATTATCTCAGTTTTATAGCCGAAGAAAATTGAAGCAGACAGTGGTAAAATGACTTGTCTAGAGTCACAAAACTACTAAGTGTCTGAGGCTGTATGTAAACTCAGGTTTTACTGACTCCAATTCTGTTGTTTTACCCACCATACCACCCTGTAATTTAAATCCAAGTATAAGCAGAATTTAATGGTAGTTACATATAATACTAATGACAATGCCTCCTTGTTCTCTGCCTCATTTTGACCAAATTGTATATAAATCCACAATTCCTCAAGGCAAACTACTAAAAAGATATGTCAGGTAGTGTTAAAAATTGGTTAGTGGACAGACTCACCGTCAACATGGCCGAAGAAAGTTCTCAAGAGTTTAACTTAAGACAGTAGTATTCTGAAAAAATGCTAAAACACCAATTTGCTATAACAGTGCTTTTCCAATATGGAATGAGCTATCTTTTCCAATTTTTTAAAAAGTGAGACAAGGACGTCTTCTTAGTACAAGGGAACTAAAGACTTTACTAAAATTCCAATTCTTCTGCCATCTCTATAACTGTCACTTGAAAACCTTGCCACCATGTACCATTTTTAGCATAACTGTTAAATATGAGATCATTGAGTGGGAAAAAGCTTTTTCTTATAAAGGGCTTTTGTTCTCCTTAGTAAGATAATTGCTTAAAAAACACCTTCAACTATTCTTAACTAAAAGGATATCAGTTTTCAACGTTTACAATTTTTTTCTCTAATATTTAGCCTCCTAATTTTCTTTCTGAAAAATTCTTAGTTCATAATGAATTTCCTGTGGCAATCTAATTGGTCTGTTTTCTTTTTTAAGTGTCTCTGACAACTCTTCAAGTAATTTTATTCTTAATGATATATATATATATATATATATATATATATATATATATAAAACAGTTTATATTTTTCATTACTCATTAAAATATAAATTACTTGAGAAAAAAGATTATTGCATTTTGCTTTTATATTCCAAAAGCCCAGCATAGTGCCAGACACATGGTAGGCAGTTCATAAGTTCTTGAAGCACTCAGTTTGGAACAGCAAATCCAAACAACTCTGGGATACCACATCACACCTATCAGATTGGCTACCATGACAAAATAGGATGATGATAAATGTCGGAGAAGATGTGGGAGAGTTGGAACACTAATTCATTGTTGGTGGAGCTGTGAGCTGATCCAACCATTCTCAAGAGCAATTTGGAACTATGCCCAAAGGGCTAGAAAAATGTGCATACCCTTTGACCTAGCAATATTGTTTCTAGGACTGTATCTCCAAGAGATCAAAAAATGGCAGAGTCCCACATGGACAAAAATATTTACAAAAGCACTCTTTGTGGTAGTCAAAAACTGGAAATCAAGGGGATGCCCATCAACTGAGTAATGGCTGAATAAGTTGTGGTATATGAATGTAATGGAATCCTATCGTGCTATAAGAAATGATGAACAGGAAGACTTCAGAGAAGTCAGGAAAGACTTATGTGAACTGATGCTGAGTGAAAGGAGCAGAACCAGGAGAACTTTGTACACAGCAACAACCACAGTGTGTGAGGATGTTTTTTCTGGTAGACTTAGAACTTTACTGGAATTTAAGGACTTAAAAAATTCCCAATGGTCTCTTAAGGCAAAATGCTTTCCACATTCAGAGCAAGAAGTATGTAATTTGATCGTATAATGTGGCAGATCATTTTCTTTGGTATTACGTTGTGCTTTGTTCCATGATTCCTCCTATTTATTTTAATTCTTCTATGCAACATGAGTAAGGTGAAAATGTATTTAATAGGAATGTATATGTAGAACCTATATAAAATTGCATGCTATCTTAGGGAGGGAGGGGGAGAGGGGGGAACGATGGGGAGGGAGGGGAAAAAGAAATCTAAGTCATATAGAAGTGACTGTAGAACACTGAAAACAAATAAAAAAAAACAAAATCAAGAGTAGCAGAAGCCATAAAATGACAATGGAAGAGATTTCCAGGCCAAGGCAGCCTGGAAGGCCAACAGGAAAGGTATATCCCACAGGGCACAAAGTGGAGTGCAGTCCATGGAGCACAGCCCAGGCTTGGTCACAGGGCAGCAGCAGAAATGTGACCAGAGCAGGCCTCAGAGTGGAATACCTGGCAGCAGCTGGGGTTCTCAGATCCCTCAACCCACAAACGTCAAAGACAGCTTCAAAGGTCAGTAAGAAAGATTTTTCACCTGGCCCCAGGCAGTGGAGGTTGCAGCAGCAGCATCCATTTCTGGAGTCCTTGGCCTAAAGCCCTTAGGGGAATTGAGCTGCTGATCTGTGTCTTAGCCTTGAGTGGTGGCCCTGGGGTGAGGAAGAGTGCTGGTTGACATAATGGAGTTAGTGGAGGCTCTGAAGAGGGAATTCTACTTGCAGATCCTGGGCAGAAAAGCTTTGTCAGCTCCATAACCAGAGCACAGACAAGGAGAGGATTAAACTCCTCTTCCTTGACTGTGCCACCTTGGAGGAACTGAGAACTTACAGGTCCCCAGCATATTACCCCCTCTTGACAAAGGACTCAAAACTCAAGTAACTGGCTGGGAAAATGCCTAAAAAGGGAACAATAAGACTATAGAAGGTTACTTTCTTGGTGAATAGGTATTTTCTTCTATCCTTTTGGAAGAGGAAGAACAATGCTGACCCTCAGAGGAAGACATAAAAGTCAAGGCTTCTGCATTCAGAAAGTCCAAAATAAGTATGCAACAGTTTCAGGTCATGGAAGAGCTTAAAAAGAATTTCAAAAATCAAGTAAAAGAGGTGGAAGAAAAATTTGGAAGACAAATGAAAATGATGCAAGAATATCATGAAAAGTGAGTCAACTTGCTAAAGGAGACTCACAAAAAGAAGAAAATAACATCTTTAAAAATAGGCTAACTCAATTGTGAAAAGAGGTCCAAAAAGTCAATGAGAGAAGAATGCTTTCAAAAGGAGAATTATCCAAATGGAAAAGGAGGTTCAAAAGCTCCCTGAAGAAAACAGTTCTTTAAAAATTATAATGTAACAGATGGAAGCTAATGACCTTTTGAGAAACCAAGAAATTACAAAACAAAGCCAAAAGAATGAAAAAAATAGAAGAAAATGTGAAATATCATTGGAAAAACAACTCATCTGGAAAATAGATCCAGGAGAGACAATTTAAAAATTATGGGACCACATGAAACTCATGATCAAAAAAAGAGAATAAACGTCATCTTTCATGAAATTATGAAGGAAAACTGCCTTGACATTCTAGAACCAGAGGGCAAAATAAATATTGAAAAAATCCACCAGTTACCTGGAAGGGATCAGAAAAGAGAAACTCCTAGGAATATTGTAGCCAAATTTCAGAGTTCCCAGGTGAAGGAAAAAATATTGCAAGTAGCTAGAAAGAAACAATTTGAGTATTATGGAAAAACAATCAGGATAACACAAGATTTAGCAGCTTCTACATTAAGGGATTAAAGGGCTTGGGATATGATATTCCAGAAGTCAGTGGAAATAAGATTAAAAACAAGAATCACCTACCCAGCAAAACTTAGTATAATACTTCAGGGGACGAAATGGTCATTCAATGAAATAGAGGACTTTCAAGAATAGTTGATGAAAATACCAGAGCTGAATAGAAAAATTTGACTTTCAAACAGAATTAAAGAAGCATGAAAAGTTAAACAGGAAAGAGAAATCATAAGGGACTTACTAAAGTTGAACTGTTTACATTTCTACATGGAAAGATAATATTTGTAACTCTTGATACTTTTCTCAGTATTTGGGTAGTTGGAGGGATTATACACACAAATACATACATACTCCCCCACATATATGTATGTGTGTGTGTTTGTGTGTGTGTTTGTGTGTGCATATACATATAGACAGAGAGCACAAGGTGAGTTGAATAGGAAGGGATGATATATAAAAAATAAAATTAAGGGGTGAGAGAGGAATATATTGGGAGGAGAAAGGGAGAAATGGAATGAGGCAAATTATGTCTCATAAAAAGAGGCAAGAAAAAGGTTTTTCAATGGAGGAGAAAAGCAGGGAGGTGAGAGGGAAAAAGTGAAGCTTACTCTCATCACATTTGATTCAAGGAAGGAATAACATGCACATTCAATTTGGTATGAAAATCTATTTTCTACTAAAAGAAAGTAGGGGAGAAGGGGATAATTGGGGTGCAGGATGATGGAAGGGATGGCAAATGGGAGGAGGGAGCAATTACAAGTAAACACTTTTAGCAAGAGACAAGGTCAAAAGAGAGGAGCAAATTGGGAGCAGTATAGGATGGAGGGAAATAGAGTTAGTCTTATACAACATGACTATTATGTAAGTGTTTTGCAAAACTAAACATATACAGCCTATATTGAATTGCTTGCCTTCTCAGTGAGGATGGGTGGGGAGGGAGGAAGGGAAAAAAGCTGGAACTGAAAGTTTTAGGAAACAATGTTGAAAATTGTTTTTGCATGCTACTGTGAAATAAGAAATATAGGAAATGAGGTATAGAAATTTATCTTGCCCTACAAGACAAGAGAGAAGATGGGGATAAGAGAAGGGATGGATGTGACAGAAGGGAGGGCAGATTGGGGGAAGGGGTAATCAGTATGCATGGTGTTTTGGGGTGGGGTAGGGGAGAGATAGGGAGAAAATTTGGAACTCAAAATTTTGTGGAAATGAATTTTTAAAACTAAAAATAAATAAATAAAAATTAGAAATAGAATTGGACAAGTGGAAGCTAATGATTCCGTAAGACATCAAGAAACAATGAAACAAAATTAAAAGAATGAAATATAACAGAAAAGGTGCAATACCTTTTTGGAAATAACAGTTGACATGAGAATTAATACACTACCTGAAAGCCATGATAAAGAAAAGCCTAGTCATTATGTTTCAAGATATCAGTACAAAATGCCTTGATATTCTAGAGCCAGAGGGTGGAACAGAAATTAAAAGAACCCACTGGTCACCTTCTAAAAGAGATCCCAAAGTAAAATCTGCCAAGAATATTATAGCCAAATTCCAGAGCTCCCAGATAGAGGAGTAAATGCATGAAAGAGCTGGAAAGAAACAACTGAAATATCATGAAGACACAATTACAGTAACACAGCATCTAGCAGTTTATACATTGAAGGACTATAGGATTTGGAATATGATATTTAGTGGGCAAAGGAGCTAGGATTAGAGTTAAGTATCATCCACCCAGAAAAACTGAGTATAGGGACTTCTGGGAGCCAAGATTGTAGAGTAAGCAGTAAATTGCCATAACTCTCCCATATTCACCTCCAAACAACCATAAAATTGTACCTGAAAAAATCCTGGAACAGCAGGACTAGCAAAACAGTGGAGTGAAACAATATTTGACCCTAAGAAATGTGAATGATGGGCAAGAAAGATCTGTCTCACTCAGGTAAAAGGAGATGAGGAAACTATTTCTTGCTTAAAGTTACTACAGAAAATGAAGGAATATCAATACCGAATATATATGCATCAATTCATAAAAGAGAAGTTAAGGGAGTTATAGGTTCATGATCAAACAAGAGATAGCATTATAAAACATAAAACAGATAATTTTGATTATATTAAATTAAAAAGCTTATGTATAAACAAAACCAATACAATCAAGATTAGAAGGAAAGTCAAAAGCTGGGAAACAATCTTTATTACAAGTGTCTCTGATAAAGGTTTCATTTGTAAAATACATAGAGAATTGAGTCAAATTTATAAAAATACAAGCATTTACCCAAGTGATAAATGGTCAAAGGATATGAACAGGCAGCTTTCAGATGAGGAAATCAGTTATCTATAGGCACATATAAAAGTGCTCTAAATCACTTTTGATTAGAGAAATGTGAATTGAATCAACTCTGAAGTACCCCCTGACACCTATCAGACTGGTTAATATGACAAAAAAAGAAAATTGGATATGACTGGGTATATGGCGGGGTGGGGGTTGCATCTGACAAGATGACTACAATAAGCTGAGATCAAGGACTGACTTGACTTGTCATAAAACATGGAACTAGCGTTTTTGGACATTGCAGAACTGAGAAGAAATATAAAAAGTCTATTCCATAGTTCTGTAAACTGCTCCATATTTTTCTGTTTCAATCTCAACCTCCTAACGGTATGAAATTAAGCTATGCTTATTAAGTTTTTTTGTCAACACATACTAGTGAGTGTCCTTTGTGTTAAGCATTTCTTTTGTGTGTAGAAAATAAATAACTGTCTCATACTTGACTTACATTGTAACATTGAGTACCTTTGAATGTTTCCCTTTAAGGGTACTCCATACATGATGCAAATTTAAGATTTAAGTAATTTTTTTTGGGGGGGGGCAGGGTATCAGTTTAGGGTCTAATGAACTGAAGATTATGAGAAGGAATGCCTGAAAAAGAAATCCTCTCATTAGAGGGCAAGGTCACTTCAGAATGAAACTGTTTATCAGGCTGTCACTGCCAATTCAATCATTCCCAAGGCCTGCTCCTGGTTTGCTGTGGCCTGGGCTGTGCTGGCATAGCCTGAACTGAACTGTGCTCCTCTCTTACCCTTGTGCAACAGAACTTTCTTGCTGACTTTCCAAGTTGTCTTGGGCTGGAAAATTGTTTCACTCAATCTTTTTGTGGATTATGCCAGTCTAGAATTTGTTTAGAGTCATTTTTTAAAGGTATTTGGAAGAGGTTAGAGGAGAGCGAATGTAAGTCCCTGCCTTCACCATCTTGGCTCTGCCTCCACCCTCTTTGGTATCTTTTCAAACATGTTCCTATCCATTATAGTAACCTTGCCTCACTTAACTTCATCTGAAAAATATATACATATGTACATACATACATACACATGCATTTCTAATTCTGTTTTATTATGAAAATATATATGTATATACATACACACATATATACATTATTGGGGAGAAGCAGTTGGTCCCTCTTCTAAGACTGATTGATTTATCCTAGGCCCAGCTGATTTAATTATAGAAAGTAAGGGTAGGTTAAAAGAGGTAACCAGCTGTTCACATATTAAAAATAAATGCAAAAACAAGTTTATTTTCTGTCATCCTTTTATCAAGTGTGAAGAAATTTACTTGATTAAATTGACTGACCACTGGCTGACTGAAAATTAGCTATATCCCTAGTGGGCCTTTAAAAAGCAAAGCCTGCCAGTCACGGAGGTAGTTTAGTCATACAAGGCAAGGAGCAGCTCTTTGCTGAATATTACCCTTACAATGCTTTAAAAAGGGGAAGCAGTTGTGAGAAGAGAAGGTTTCTCTGTTAGTTA
The DNA here is from genome assembly GCA_028658325.1 of Potorous gilbertii. Lineage (NCBI taxonomy): Eukaryota > Metazoa > Chordata > Mammalia > Diprotodontia > Potoroidae > Potorous > Potorous gilbertii. The sequence continues at coordinate 10,103,642 of CM053775.1, forward strand.
CAGAGTCTTGAGGCAGAACTACTTTCCTAGCTGTATATTTTGAATCCTCCATTCCATTCTGCTGTGCACATGGCAATGCTTTTTATTCCCTTACTTTATACTAAAGTTTTAATATTTAAGTTCAAGATGTTTTTAAGTTTATATTTAAGTTTAACATAAATCAATAAAAAGAGCTACTCTCCTAGCAGAAGACACCATATCTAGTAGGGATCAGAGAGAGAGAAACATACACATAGGAGAGTCCCATAGCTGGAGGCAGGAAATAGCTTCAAGTTCTATAACTGTAAGCATTACAGAAGAGAGGACCTATGGATATAAGAGAATCAGCCCCAGAAACTAGAAATTCAGCTGAAAAAAGAAACAAGAAATCAAGCTAAAAGTAGTACAAGAAGATGATCAGCAAATTACACTAATATGCTATTGTATGGATATGTAATAGTATAAGGTTAATTTGAGAATATTACAACATCAATACAAATATGCCTTTATGTTCAGTGGGGACCATTTTACTTTATATATTAGATATGTTAACTAGTTTACCTGACATCAAAATATTATACTGGGAGTTCTCTTGTGAATTACTTCTTTACTTAGCCTTGTTTATAAAAGATCTTTTTACAGAAGTTCTGTTTGGAGGTTATTATGAACATTCATCAGAACAAAGAGAACTCATTTTGTTGTCTCTATTTTCCCACTTCCCCACCTTGAAGCAATGATGATCCATTTTTGAGCCTAAGACAATTCTTTGCCATAAAAGTATTAAAAACTTCCCCAAACTATTAAATTTGCAAGAAACTGATGTATTACACACATATAGTAGCACTTAGTATCAAGAGGGGAGAAAAATACTGGCATTTCAAGTGTTGTAAGTCATAATGAGAATTGTATTATGTGTCGGAAGGATGGGAATTCACTTCAATACACTACTTCAAGGGTTAAAACATATTTTCTTCACAACTACCTTGTGAAACAGTCATAAAATTATTATTATTCCTATTCTACATGAGGAAATTGACAGTCTGGTGCGGCACATATTAACCAATTATGTCCTATAGTTTCCATAAGTCTGACAAGAGAGAGTTCCAATACAATATAGGAAATGAAGCCGTCAAATATAGCAATAAATATAATTAGTTCTGTTGTAGAAGGAACGAAGTCCGTGATCACAAAGGTCTCTTCCAGTTCTAACATTTTGATAGATTTACAAATGTTTCATAGGCTCAGAGTAAGGAAAACTTGGATTCAAATTCTGTCTGAAATTACAGTGATTCTGAGTAAATTGCTTCACCTCTTTGTGTCTCTGGCAATTCCATAGGGCTTCTCTACTAAGTTACAGATAGCAGATCCCCCATACTGATTTAACTACACATCCTTTACAGACTGGAGTATGAATGTCCAGGCAGCTGTTTTTGGAAGTGTGAAACATGAGGGGCTATTCAAAATATGTTGCAAATTGTACCACTAGGTGCCCACATTCACGCACATAAATATGAAGCAAGAAGGATGGCATATCTGAATCTCAACAGATGAATATGCCCAATTTGACGGTTGCTTCTTTACGTGGGACCCAGAGTGAAATAAGACATAGAAATGAACAAAGAAATGTCCTGTCAAAATCCTAGCATTAAAAGCCCCTGGAAAGATACTCTCTGATGTTAAGATCATTTAGTCTGAACAAAATTGGCTTTCTGGGAGGTAGGAATATGTCCTGATTGTTCATGTCTTCCAATAATATCGCTCAACTGTTATTCAGCCTACTGACACACACAATGTCCTTTTCCACTGTCAAAGACCTAACTAAGATGCACTCATCAATACATAGATGATGGCTCTGGAAGAGAAAGCAAGGCTGGTAACTTTGCACAGCTCTCCCTCATTTAAATCCATTTCACTTGCAAATCATGGTTTGGCACCATGATTCTCTTTAGGAACAAAGGACATCAATACATAAGCCAGCTGCAATTTTGGTGATATAAGAACTCCCATGAATGCTGTAGCTCTCTAGCAAGTTGTTTTTTAATTATAACTAGAAGTAACTGCTTGAGGCATTTAATAGTTTAAGCCACTTATTCATGGTCACATAACTAGAATCAGGAGTGAGATTCCTCTCTGTTTCATTGTGCCTCTTATACAAGGGTACATATATGAAAGAAAAAAATGTCTGTATAAAACCAGCCTACGATATATTCCACTATGCTAGCAGTTTATTGGCTTAGAAATTGTGTGAATACTCAGCATTTTCTTTCTACAAATAATGCTATCAGGATTTTTAAGATTCAGAAAAGTCCATTTACAAAATAGGTCAAAGTTGCTAGAATAACAAACATTCTTCTATAGCTAGAGGTCACAACTGATCCTATTATCCCATTTTTGCAGTTTAAAGAAAGGAATCTCAGGGTTTAACTTAGGGGTAGCCAAACTCAATAACCAAATCATCAGTGATCTATTTCAGAATTTCAAGGGTTATGAGCATGTAGTTTGAGTTGATCACAGTCAAGGAAAGAGACAGCATGACATGATGGGTAAAGTGCTAGACTTAGAGTAAGAGAAACCTGACTTGTATCTTTTCTCTGACTTTTACTCATTATATAACCATGGTCAAGTGAACGTCACTCTCTGGACCTTGGTTCCCTGTTCTGCAAAATGGAGGCACTACCCATATACCTACCTCCTAATGCTCCTAGTGAAGTCCTGTGGAGCTCAAATTAGGTAGCATGTATAAAAAGCAGGTAAGCAGCATAGTCAAAACTTGGAATCAAGAGTATTATTAAGCAAGTTATAAGAAAAGTCAAGGTGAAACTGTAAACCATTTAGGTCAGTACATACAGTCTGAAAAAAAGACAGAAGGTTATATCAAAGAATAGTCCTGTCATACTACTTTCCATTATTTTTTTTAAAGAATTTGGGATACCTGTACTGTAAAGGCAGAAAGAGTTTAGACTTGACTTTTCAAAAATACTAACCAAGATAGTAGAGCAAAAGAAAATAGTTCAGCTGAGCTCTCCCCACATAAGTCCTCTACAAAGAACTAGAAAATGTGGCAGAAAAAGTGCTAATTGGAAAAGCGAAGACAAAAAAAATCATAGTGAGTCACTTTTCCAGGAATCGAACCAGGAACTGCCCACTGCTTTGCACTAGGTCAAGAAGAGGTACTAAATCTAGCATGAAGGGCACTGAACTTTTGCAGAGAGCAGAAACAGGTTGTAACTAGCAGCTGTGTCACTTATCATCCAATTTTGGGTCCTAGATCCAGGGGGGACTGAAGAGGGGACTTGCACTAAGGGCTATTATCCAAGTCTAAGAGTTGTCATGGGCAGTAGCTTGTTTACTGAGCAAGTAGGAAGTCCAGGAGCAAGCAATATCTGTGTGACTCTGACCCTGGAAGTGGAATGAGGTCTCACAGCCAGTCCCCAGGCCAGTTTGAAGCCTATAATGGAACAAGGACAGGAAGACAGGTCGAAAGTTGTATCACTATGAACCTGCAAAGCTTTTCAGCAGGGAGATAATGAATTAGTCCAACAGGAATCTACTAGAGCCCTAACAAGGAGCAGTCCATAGTTGTGTTTCTCAAAATCAAAACCAAGGTCAGTAACTTGTAGTGGTCTGACCACGACAGTAATGCTGAAACAGTCCTAAATTATATCACTTTGGGTACACTGGAACCTCATAAGTTCCCAGCTGTTCTTAATATCCCATAATAACACAAAATTCAATTCCCTAAGAATTGGGGACACAAGGAGGAGCAGGAGCTAAGAGGACACAAAAGAAAACCAAACTCAGCCCAGTCAATTCTTCTGGAAGTATACTGAGTGTGTTTGTGACACAAAATCAAAAGTTAGACAGTAAGTCTGGAAGAATGAACAAACAAAAACCATCCTAATGAAAAAAGCTATTATGGTGCCAGGAATATTCAAGACACACACCCAGAAAAGAATGACTAAAACATCTACAAGCAAATCTGAAGTAAAAACAGAGGATGGACACAAGTTCAACTAGAATTACTAGAAGAGATGAAAAGCATCATCTCTCAACTCTGCATTTTCTCTGTCCTTCATTGTTGGAATGCTCTCCACTTTGACTTCTGACTTTCTTGGCTTTCTTTCTTACCTATAAGATTACCATCCACTATAACCATATTTATCTTGCATATACAATTACATCCATGTTGCCTTCCCCATAACATTAGAGCCTCCCTCTCTTTGTATTCCCATTGTTTGACATAGTGTCTAGTTGCTAGGCCTAGCACATTTGTTGTTATTCTTCAGGAGCTAAAGTCTATCTGACTCTTCATGACCCCATGAATCACAGGATTCCAGGCCCTTCTATCCTCCACTTTCTTTTTTTTCTTTTACTTGTTTTCAGTGTTCTGTGATCACGACCATATAACTTAGATTTTTTTCCCTCCTTTCGTCTCCTTCCCCCCCTACCACCACCAATTAAAACGAATGGGAGAAATCATATAACAAACAAAACATAATACACATACAAAAATGATCTGCTACATTCTGCAATTGAATTTCATAGTTCTTTGTCTGGATGTGGAAGACATTTGCCTTAAAAGACCACTGGGAATTTTTTACGCCCTTGCATTGCAATGAAGTTCTAAGTCTATCAGAAAAAAATCCTAACACACTGTGGTTGTTGCTGTGTACAAAGTTCTACTCATTCTGCTCCTTTCACTCAGCATCAGATCATGTAAGTCTTTCCAGGCCTCTCTAAAGTCTTCCTGTTCATCATTTCTTATAGTGCAATAGTATTCCATTACATTCATATACCATAATTTATTCAGTCATTCTTCAATTGATGGGCATCACCTTGATTTCCAATTTTTGGCCACCACAAAGAGCTGCTATAAATATTTTTGTACATGTGAGACCCCTTCTCATTTTTATGATCTCTTGGGTACAGAGTCCTAGAAGCGACATTGCTGGATCAAAGGGTATGCATATATTTGTAGCCCTTTGAGCATAGTTCCAAATTGCTCTCCAGAATGGTTGGATCAGCTCACAGCTCCATCAAAAGTGTATTAATGTTCCAACTCTCCCACATCTTCTCCAACATTTATCATCTTCCTGTTTTGTCAAGTTAGCCAGTCTGATAGGTGTGATGTGGTATCTCAGAGTTGTTTTGATTTGCATCTCTCTAATCAATGGCGACTTAGAACATTTTATCATATAACTATAGATAGCTTAAATTTCTTCCTCTGGAAATTGTCTGTTCATATCCTTTGACCATTTATCAATTGGGGAATGACTTGTATTCTTGTACATTTGACTCAGTTCTCTATATATTTTAGAAATAAGGCCTTTATCATAGACTCTAGTTGCACAAATTCTTTCCCAGTTTTCTGATTCCCTCCTAATCTTACTTGTAAGACTTGAATCCAGGCCTTCTTGACTCAAAGGTCAGTTCTCCAGGCATTATGTAGCATTCCCTTCCTAATAGAAAAATAAATATTTTTTTCACTTGTTGAGTAACAAAACTTTCTCCTTCTATTAGTCACTTGTATAGGTATAGGGACAATCTATTTATTATGAAAAACAATCAGTGGACATTAAAATACGCCACAAAGAGTTTATGTAGCTTTACGGATTTGAAAAAAAAATTGTATCATACACAATTTATAACCACATATTGCTTGGATTTTTTTTTAACTTGGGTCAAAATAGCAGATGCAGCTGAAATCAGGTGAGAGCTTTTAGACTTGATAAAGAAAGTAAAGAAGGACTCTTCGACATGAAAGATTGATTTCTCTTTTTTAAGGTAGCAGAAGTGAAAATTTAGATGAGCTGTTCCAAAATGGCATTCATCAAGCCTAATCTTGACAGATACTCATCATAGCTTTAAATTAATGGATTCAATAACCAGATATAAAGCAGGCATATAGACCTTAAACTCAGACCAGCAAGGGTCCACCAAAACTTTCATGTAACTTGCTAGCCATAAGGGAATTTTATATTACTTTGGATTTAATAAAATAGCTAAGCAACTGAAAAGCAGTTCTACATGAAGATTTATGTAGTCTTTGAGAAAATGATTACATAGTTGGCTTTCTAGTGAACTAAATTCAATCTCACAGCCTTATCAGTGATGAAGAGATAACCTAGAATGTATATGCTTGGCTTATTTTGATTACGTACACATAACCTGTATCCAGTATAGGAGTTATGAACAAGAATGCCAAGTGAAATCTAGATCAAGTTAGATCCTCCTTCCAATTTAGAGTGTAAGTCTGGTTTCTATTGTCACGCCCTTTTACCCTCTCCTTTGCCCTCAACCATGGATTAAAAATCAGTTACGGAGAATCTGAATTCATTATTCTATTTAGGGAATTTCTTTTGTTTATATTTAGAGTATATTAACTTGTTTATATTAAGGGAATTTGCATCTCTTCTCCAATGCTCTACCAGTAGACAAGAAACAAGGACTCTGCCCCTAAAATTAACTTTTCTGGACATAAATACTTTCCTGCTTGGTTGTCATTTCCTATACTGTCAAGTGAAAAAAGCCATAGAACATTTTATAATGTATTTTTGTATTATATATATATATAGAAATATATAATATGTCATTTAATACATAAAGTAATTTTGTATTATATATTTTTTGCAGTAACATTACATTAAAAACACAAATTCTGCATGGGAAAGTTGCACACAGGCACAAAGAGATGACTAGACGGGAAGAGGCAGCCAGAGAGAGCTTGTAGAGTTCAGAAAATAGCTGTGCCTCTAGCACCATTCTGCTTATAGATCAGGTTACTCACGTATATCCTTAAACGTCCAAATTGCATTAGAATTCAGCTACTACTCAAAGAAGTGGAAGATTTCCAAGCAGCTCATCTAGTCTGGCAATCTTATTTTATACATGTAAAAACTGACGTTAGGAGAAAAGCAGTTTGTCAATGACTGCAGAGCAAACTATTTGGAGAATAATTGGATTTCCTTATTTCTAATTTGGTTCTAGGTGCTTGTTCTATTCCCTAATCACATGGAGATTTTGCATATCACAACAAAGCTTCTACCACTTCCACAGCAGGATGGCAGAATGTCAATTTGAGGTAGCAGCCTCTCACACCCAATTAGGAATCTGTCACACCTCACACATAGGGGCTAAAACTGATGGCTCAGGAGAATACCAGTTCATTAGTACCACAAGCTGTGAATCATCATGGTCCCAAATAGGGCTTTCCTGTGTTAAAAATAACATCTTTCCATGTAGGAATGTAAACAGTTCAATTTTAATGAGTTCCCCTTAAGGATTTTATTTCCTGTTTACATTTTCATGTTTCTCTTGAGTCTTGTATTTGAAAGTCAAATTTTCTATTCAGCTCTGATCTTTTCAACAAGAATGCTTGAAAGTCCCCTATTTCATTGAAAAACAATTTTTACCCCTGAAATATTATACTCAGTTTTGCTGGGTAGGTGATTTTTTTTTGTTTTAATCCTATCTCCTTTGACCTTTGGAATATCATATTCCAAGCCCTTCTATTCCTTATCATAGAAGCAGATAAATCCTGTGTTATCCTGATTTTATTTCCACAATACTTGAATTATTTATTTCTGGGTGCTTGTAATATTTTTTCCTTGACCTGGGAACTCTGGAATTTGGCTACAATATTCCTAGTAGTTTTCTTTTTGGGATCTCTTTCAGGAGGTAATTGGTGGATTCTTTCTATTTCTATTTTACCCTGTGGTTCTAGAATAACAGGACAGTTTTCCTTGATAATTTCTTGGAATGGGATGTCTAGGCTATTTTTTGATCATGGTTTTCAGGTAGGCCAATAATTTTAAAATTATGTCTCCTAGATCTATTTTCCAGGTAAGTTGTTTATCTAAGGAGATATTTCAAATTTTCTTCTATTTTTTCATTCTTTTGGTTTTGTTTTATAATTTCTTGGTTTCTCATAAAGCCATCACATTCCATCTGCTCCATTCTAATTTTTTTTAATATTAATTTTCTTTATTTTCAGTGCTCTACAATCACTACCATATAACTTAGATTTCCCCCCTCCCTCTACCCTCTATTCCTCCTCCCTCCCTGAGAGTGCATACAATTTTATATAGGTTCTACACATATATTCCTGTTAAATACAATTTGAGATCTGGTAGTATTTCTTTTCATTAGTCTCCTTGATATTCTGGACCTCTTGTTCTTCCAGATGAATTTTGATATTATTATTATTATTTGCAGCTCTAGAAAATAATTATCTATTAGTTTGGTATGACACTAAATAAGTAAATTAATTTAGGTAAAATTGTCATTTTTATTATATTGGCTTGGTCTGCCCAAGAGCAACTGATGTTTTGTACATTTACTTAGATCTGACTTTATTTGTGTGAAAAGTGTCTTGTAATTGTGTTCATATAGTCCCTGGGTTTGTTTTGGCAGGGAGATTCCCAAATACCTTCTCGAATTGCTACAGCTAACATTTGTAGTACCATATTGAATAATTGTGGTAATTATGGACATCCTTGTTTCATCCTTCATCTTATGGGAAATGCATCTGGCTTATCTTCATTGCATATAATGCTTGCTGAAGGTTTTAGGTAGATAATTCTTGGTTTCTCATAAAGCCATTAGCTTCTATCTGTTCCATTCTAATTTTTAAAGAACTATTTACTTCAGTGAGCTTTTGAACCTCCTTTTCCATTTGGCCAATTCTGCTTTTGAAAGCATTCTTCTCCTCATTGGCTTTTTGGACCTCTTTTGCCATTTAGGTTAATCTATTTTTAAAGGTGTTATTTTGTTCAGCATTTTTTGGATCTCTTTCAGCAAGCTGTTGACTCACTTTTCATGATTTTCTTGCATCACTCTCATTTCTCTTCCCAAATTTTGCTCCACTCTCTTACTTGATTTTCAGCATCCTTTTTCAGCTGTTCCATGGTCTGAGGCCACTGAATATTTTTTGAAGGCTTTGGATGTAGATGCCTTGACCTTGGTCTCTTCCTCTGCATTGCTCTTCCTCATCCAAAAAGATGGAAAAACATATCTTTTCACCAAGAAAGTAACCTTCTATAGTCTTATTTTTCCCTTTTTTGGGCCTTTTCCCAGTCAGTTACTTGACTTTTGCATCCTTTGTCAAGTGGAGGATACACTATCCTTGGCTTCAGGGGTTTTGTGAAGCTGTTCTCTGAGATATCTCTAGGGACCTGTAAGTTCTCAGTTCCTCCAAGGTGGTACAATCAAGAGAGAGGAGTTTATTCCTCTCCTGGCCTGAGCTCTGGTCTGTGAGCAACCAAAAGTACTCTTTTCTGCCCTGGAACTGCAAGTAGGGTTCTCTCTTCACAGCCACCACAGTCACCAGCACCACCACACCACCACTTCTCTTCACCCTAGGACTGGCACTTAGGAATGAGACCCAGATCAGCAGCTCGATTTCCCCAGGGTCTTTAGGCCAAGGGCTCCAACAGTGGACCCTGCTGCCTCTGCAGTGGTTGCCACTGCCCTGGGTCTGCTCCACTCTCACCCAGGTGAAAGACCTTTCTTACTCACCTTTGAAGTTGTCTTTGGCATTTGTGGGTTGATAAATCTGGGAACCGCAATAGCTGCCCATGATTCCATGCCCTGAGGCCTCCTCCAGTCCTGCCCATGCCACAGGGCCCATGCTAGGCTGCACGCTATGCTGAGCCTTGTGCAACAGACCTTTCCTATCAGCCTTCTAGGCTGTCTTGGGCTAGAAATCTGTTTCACTCTGTCATTTTGTGGCTGCTGCTGCTCTACAATTTGTTTAGAGTCATTTTTACAGGTGTTTTACAAGTTATGGGGGGAGAGGTAAAGCACGTCGATCCTTTTACTACACTGCCATCTTTACTCCACCCACAAATGAGGCTTTACTTTCCCTGAAATTACTATTTTTTGTCTATATGTATTTCATATTTATTCATCTACATAATATTATTACCAACTAGAAGAATATAAACTCTTTGAGAACATGAATGATTTCATTTTTGTCTTTTTATCCCTCGCACATAATCCAGTGCCTGGCACATAGAGTAGTTGGCATTTAATAAATGCCAGTTTAATAGAATTGAATTCTGGTCATTTTTATGATCATGATAAGGATTGCTGAGGGTCTGGGATATCCTGCTCCTTCACATCAATCTTGTCTCTTCTAAGCCAACACAGTTTGTTTCAGTCTACTCTGTGGAATGCTTAACTTTCTGACCTTAAGTATGTATACCCATAATTCAACATTCACTAGGTGATGCAGTGTGGGGAATGTGAGGTTAGAAGAAATATTTAACTTAGTTAATTTTATTGCCTGTTTTATTCTATCTTTTTTTCCTAATTGAGTAGAAAAATTGTCTATTGTTTAAGCTATCTGGACAATACCTCGATTAATAATTCAGTTTATTGCAACGTGCTTTTGAAAGGCACAGCCATAATTTCATTCTCTTTTGAGCACAATGGCTTAGCGAACTTTGAAGAATGGATTAAAGAAAGAGTTATTCATTTAATCTTGACATTCCATCTTCTAATTGGTCCTGAAACTTCTGCAGAAAGAGCAAAAGGACTTCATATTAAATTTCTTATTTTCAAGAAAGTTGCTGATATTATTCTACAGGTAAACACTTAACCAATGTATTAGGTTTGATTATGAAAATGATGATAGTTAGAATTTTTCTATATAAAGCAGTTACATCTGAAATGATCAAAGCTATTTTGGGTAATGCAGATTCAGATTTTTAATGGAGAGTAAAAGGTACCACAATTTATGTTACTAAAATGTTAAACCTAAGGAGTTTTCCATCATCCTAAAGGCTATCCAGCACAAAATTCAAGTGGAAAGATTCTCTCTTGATGGTCCTGTTTGTAAATAACAAACAGTGCAAGGATTACATCGAGTGATGGAACACTATAAAATCTCCTGAAAGAGATCCATAATAGCATACTAGCTTACAAGCAAAAGTATGGGAAATTCTTATTGTTACATGACAGTGTGTTAGGAGCTAAAGAAACTGAGATATCCCACAAACATCCCAATTAAGATATAAAATGCTTTGAAAGGAAAAATTGATAAAGAAAATGACAGAAAATCAGCTATAAACTCCTCTATTCAATTGAGGACTACACAAAGTATTGCCAGAATTCTGTGAAAGCACTAAGTGCTAATGAGTCTGGGCAGATAGAAGGTGAAATGGAAAGTAGTAGGAGAAAGAGCTGAAATAGTATCCAGTGGGGGTCAAATGTGGGAGCCCCAGCTGCAGCACAAGACAGGCCAGAATCTGGGCACCTAGTGTCTGATCTAGAATCCAGGTATCCCCAATACAACCCAACATGCAGGCAGTCTGGGCCTGAAGAATAGCAGTAGACAAGCTAAGATAATTTCTGAAAAAATCATAAGCACCAAACTCAGGATCAAGTAGGGCATATGCACACCATTCAGATTTGTACGAGCAAAGTTTGACACAAAAATATATGTCCACTGTGATCTGAACCAAAGAAAGAAAGGGAAGCATACACACACACACACACACACACACACACACACACACACACCACCATTCTCCCACACAAAGAATAATGTGTATAAATATATTAATATCAATGGGAAAATAAATGAGGACAGGCAGAAGTAGGAAAAAGGAGAGTTTAAGAAGAAGGGTAAGACAAATGAAGGAGTCATCATAAGCAAAGCTGGTCAATGTTGGAGGAGGGAGTTGGAAGAAGATATTAAGAGAAAAGGGTAAAAACCTGTTACCACAAATGAACCAAGGAAAGAACTCAGGCACTGGAACGGAAACAAATGATTTATAGACAATAAGTGTTAGGTAAGCTCCTCTGTCACTACCATTTTTTTCTTGTTTTATAAAGTTAGAGAAGGAATGAAGATAGGAAAAATTTAAAGAAAATAGGGTAGCGGAAATATATAGTTAATAATCACAACTGTGAACATATATGGAGTGAAATCACCCATAAAATGTCATATGATTGCAGAATAGATTAGAGAACAGAATCCAACAATAATATGAAAGAGACCTGAAAAGTAAGATTCACATACAATTAAGACAATGAACACAATATATTATGCTTTAGCTTAATTTAAAAAAGAGCAAGAGTAACAATTCTGATTTTAGCAAAGGCTGATATACAAATAGATGTGAGATGAAGATAATTAGCCAAACTACATCATCCTTAAAGGCATCATAGATAATGAAGCAATATATAAAAAGTAAAAAAAAGCATATATTCTACATAAATTAAAGGAAAGGTTAATCAAATTTCAGGGAGAAATAAACAGCAAAGTCTTAATAGTGAGAATCTTTCAGACTTATATAAATATGAAAAAAAGACAAAGTAACAAGTTAAGTACCATTTAATAGAACTTAAGCAAAATCAGAGAAAATATCTCGGGTGATTCTTGAAAGGTAACAGTTTACAAATTTCTTAGCCATGTACCTAGCCAAACAAATCACCATGCATTGATTCCTAAAAACCTCAGAAACAAATGCAGAAATTTCAAATAATCCTTACTGACTTCAATGCAATGCAACTAAGCAAAAGGCCACTGAAGAAAAAAATAAAAATTGTTGGGGACTAAATGATCTAATCCTAAAGGACTGGTGAGTCAAAGAACAGTCCTAGAATCAACAGAAATTGGCAACAGTGAGAGAACACACTAAATCAGATGGGATAACTTTAAATTTAATAGGGGAAAAATTATATTTTAAATACTCTCATTAACAAAAGGGAGAAAGAGCAGGTCAATGAATTGGACATGCAATGAAAAAACCCTAAAAGATACAAATCTATTCCCTAAAAACACTAAAGTAAAAATTCTGAAAACTAAAAAAAAATGAACAAAACACAGAGCAAACACACAGATACGCAATAAATAAAACCAGGAGCTGGTACCTTTAAAAAAATTAAGAAAATAGATAAGCAGTTATTTATTCTGATTAAAAAAAAAAAACCAGGAAAACCAAACTCTCCACATGACTGAACAAGGAAAATTCACAACTGAAGGGGAAATGAATTATCAGAACCAATTCTGCCTAATATAAAATACTCAGATGAAAAAGAAAAACAGATTAATAATCCAATAACGGAAAAAGAAATTGGATAAGCCACAAATTAATCTAAAAGAAATAAAAACCTCTCCAGAATAAGATGGATTTTACAAATTAATTCTATCAAACATTAAAAGACCACTTAATGCCAGTATTATATACAATGGAAAAGTTCTGAGTATAGCCTTCAGATCTAACCTAGATACAGATAAAGTAGAGAAAGAAAGCTAATGAATTTTGAAACAAAAATATTTAACATCATGTTAGCAAATAGGTTATAACAACACATTCCAAGAATTGTGCGGTAAGACCTGGTTTGATTCATACCAAGAAAGCAGTCAATTCCATATTAAAAGAAAACTACACGTAACAGACCATACAAATAGAAAAAACAACAAAAACAACATGATCATTTTCAATAACTGCTGAATTAACAAAATCCAACTCTCTATTCTTTTAGAAACACTACAAATCAAAAGAATAAACGAACTTTTCCTTAATATGATGAATTCTATATTTATTTAATAGAGCAAACATGATAGGTAATGGAAGGAGATTAGAGATCTGTCTTTCCAATACGATAGAAGGAAAATGACAGAAGCCTATTATCACCACCACTATTATTTAGAAAATACTAGCTATAGCAATAAGACAAATCGAAGAAACTAAGGAAGTAAACATTGGCAAAAGAAAAACAAAACTCTTGCTTTCAGCAAATAATTGAAGACACCCAAGGGGCACGATGGAGACAGTGACTGACTAGGAGTCAGGAAGATTTGAAGTCAAATGTGACTTCTGACATTTACAAGTTCTGTTGATCCAGGCAAGTCACTTAATCTATGTCTACACTGTGCTAAATGGGAATAAAAATGCAAAAGCAAATAACCTCTGCTTTTACGGTGTTTGTATTCTAATGGAGGAAACAACACCCATATCTAGGGGATACTGAGGAGAGATAATAGGTCCAGAAAGTTACAAGGATGGTGAGTGACAGCACAGGGGATTAGTTTGACTCTGCCACTGTTTCCGGAAAGGACATGTCACTCAACTCTCTGGTGCTATCATGCACCATCTCTGTGTCTTCTCTGGACTATGTATTGTCTCACTGTATCAGAATGAAACTTATAGAACAATGGCTAGTTCATTTTTATATGAGTAGCCCCATAATTGAGAAGAATACTTGGCACTCATAGCAAGTAGCTTTCATTTGTCTCTCAACTTACTTCTTCCTCTTTCTATTCACACAGTCACTCACACAGCTAGAAAAGTCCCCTCAATCTATATCCCTGCTTCTAGTTTCTCCCCTCTCCCATACATCATCTGTCCACACAGCTGCCAAATTCTTACTCCTAAGATAGAGATATGACTATGTCTCTCTTCTACTTAAAAAACTTCAGTGCAGCTTTAAAAACAAACAAAAACAAACCATCAGTCAGGCATATAAAGCCTACATGATTTAGCTTCCATTTGCCTTTACAGAACTATTTCACAATATTCCCTTTCATGAATATTATGTACGTGCATATTCTATGTAGCATTCTATGGTCTACTAGCTATTTCCCAAACTCAATATTCCATGCCCTATCCCTATCCCTTTACACAGTCTGTCCTTTTGCGTATGGAAGGCATGCTCTCATCACCTAGGCCTCTCAGGTCCATACCTTCTTTAATGGCTTTCTAATGGAAGAAAGGACAAACAGCTGTCGGAAGCAGGAAATACTTAGCTCACATGGCATTTCTCATATAAAGCCTTTCCTGATTCTTCCATAACAAAAAACACATTGCACTTATTTTTCTGTTTACATTTTTACCTCTTTATATTTGTTCCTCCAGTTAGAAATCAGATTACCTAATTTTATATCCTGGATTAATATTTTGTGGTTTTCTTTTAATTAAATGGTCATATGTAATGACTTGTTTTTAATAAATTTCTCTCACACTGTATTCAGGGTCTTTGGATTGCCCAGGAAATGCCATTTATAATGGCTCACCCACTTATAATGCCTATTTTGCTAATAAATTGTATAGCTCAGATAGTGTTTCCTCAGTTATTATAAATTATCTGCCCACCTGGCACCTAATCTTGCACATAAGAGGCATTTAATAAATGTGAGCTGAAATGAATGGACTTGGATTAAATTGAATGCAGAATTAGAAAATTATTTTATATCAACTTAAAATGAAGACTTCTTTCAGAAAAAATTAGAAACATGAATTTAAAACTGAGCCAGATCCTTCCTGATACTAAAGCATAGAATAATAGATGTTTATTGACATTTATGATGTGATTTTTATCTTATGCAGTTTTAATACTCTGTATGCATGAATCAGAAAATAAATAAGGTTGTGAAACCAAAAATGTTTACTATCTTCCTGATAACAGGAACTTATGATTACATACATGTGAATGTATTCAGATCATACAATTAATAGTGAGCTACTTTATGATGACTCTTTTTAAAATTTAGTTATGTGAAAAAAATCAGACTTTGGATATATACTGACACAAAAAGGAAATTATCTATGTTTTATGGTACTGCAATGCAGAACATAATTTTTTTAAAGCAGATTAATAAAGTCATTTATCACAAATACCAAACAGGCTAATGACTTTATTAATTATGAAGATAACTTCATTTTTGCTTTAGTATGCAAATGTTTTTGCTCAATTCAATGTGAGATCATCAGAATTACTTACAATATACTGGTTACCAAAGCATGACAAAATTAGACTATTACAACCAATTAATTGAACTTAATAAAGCTTTTAAAGTATTTTTGTTTATTAGCATTCCTTTGAGGTTAATCATGTGGCCCTTTTTAGCTAGGAGGAATAATTAAAAATTTGAAAAGAAAATTAAATTTCTTTGTGTTAAAAAAAGACCTACAAGAGTGTCTAATGGGTAAACAATAAATTATTCTTCTGGCTCAAATCTGAAAAACATTAACTTATTTTATGGTGTTCTTTTTTCAAAAGTTTGCCTACAGACACTTTATGCATATTTGAACAATTTACATAGGGTAATACTAATACTGGTATTAATTTAGAATGTATTATCTTACCATTTTCCTTGATTTCTTTTAAGATATGATCCCATCCTATTCAATTCACTCTGTGCTCTCTGTCTCTGTGTGTGTGCATGTGTGTATGTGTATGT
>CM053775.1:10119912-10131844 GCA_028658325.1 Potorous gilbertii
ATAAATGCTTGCTACTTCTGCTTCTACAGACTCCTTTAATTTGGAAGACAATCAGGATGGTTTTTATGCCATACAAAGGTTGAAGGAACTATAAACATTTAGCTTGGAGAGAGAAGGTTTAAGAAGTATATGACAGAACTTTTCAGGTATCTGAATGTCTCTCATGCACTAATTTGATTAGATTCAGATCTGCCTGACCCCACAGCGAAGGACTGAGACCAATGGGAAGACAATGCAGAGTCAGATTTCAGCTCCATTTAAGAATAGTAGAATGGGCTGACACAGGAGTTAGTGAATTTTCTGCTAGAAAACTGAGTAAAATTTCTAAGAATATGAGTTATTCCCCTACTGATAAAATGATCAAAAGATATGAATAGGCATTTTCAGGCAAATAAATCCAAACTCTTTATTAGTCATATGAAAAACTGCTCGCAATTACTGTTGGTTAGAGAAATCCAAATTAAAACAACTCTGAAGTACTACCTCACACATATCAGACTGGTTAAGACAACAGAAAAGGAAAATGAGAAACATTAGAGGGGATATGAAAAAAATTTGAACTCCACTGTTGGTGAAGTTGAGAAGTGATCTAACCATTCTGGAGAACAATTAGGAACTATGCCCAAAGTGTTATAAAAGTGTGCATATGCTTTGACCCAGCAATATCACTTCTATGTCTGTATCCTAAAGAGAACAAAGAAAAAAGAAAAGGACCCTATGTGAACAAAAATATTTGTATGAGCTCCTGTTGTGGTAGCAAAGAATTGAAAATGAAGGGGATGCCCATCAACTGGGGAATGGTCAGGAAAGTTGTGGTATGCCATAGTTCTGTGCACAATTGTAATCACCATGCAATCATTGCAGCCCGATTTTTTTTTTCAGTTAAAAATCAGTTTGCAACCTTCTATTGCTTAATTGTTGTATGGCATAATTCTGTTTGACACGTTGCTTAAAAGGCAAATAGAGCAGCAATGTATTCACCAGTGGCATACAGATATGCATTTATCTCATGTACGTGATGAGCTGCAAGCCTAGAATTCTCAGCACATGCACACTGTCAGTATTCAATTTTAACGTATATCCACAATTATTCTGTGCATTCTAATCTTGAACCAAAGACAATTTGGTAACAAATGATTTGTAAGGAATACCGGCACAATTTATTTTTTTAAAGCTTCACATAATGGCTGCACCCCACTTTTTTGCAAAATAAATTTGCATAAAATCTGACAATTATTCAATGAAATGTGGTATGATTGTGATGGAGTACAACTGTGCTATAGGAAATGAGAGGTATGATTTCAGAGGAGAACAATATACACAGTAACAGCAATATTGTTCAACGATCAACTATGAAAGACTTAGCTACTGATGAATAAGATGTTCATTGTTCCAACGGCCTCATGACGAAAACATTCTCTCTAGAGAGAGGTTTCACTTTATTTTTTTTATTTTTTATTTATTGATTTATTTTAGATTTATTTAACTTTTCAACATTCATTTCCACAAAATTTTGGGTTCCAAATTTTCTCCCCATTTCTCCTCTCCCTCCACCCCACTTTATTTTTCTTTAAAAAGTGCTAATATAGAAATACATTTTGCATATGACTTCACATGTATAATGAATATCAGATTTCTTGCCTTTGCAATGGGGGAGGGACAGGAAGGAGCAAGAGAATTTGGAACTAAAAAAAAATGAATGTAAAAAAGAAAAAAGAGGGAAAAGCCCTTGTATTTTAACAACAATGCTCAGTCCAAGTATGCCTTCATTTCTCTTTAGCCTCCACTCCGATGCTCCAGATTTCCCTCGCATTACTACCTCCCCCATTTTCAGTTTCTTTATTTGTATTGTCTTCTTCCCTTAGGATGAAAGCAGGACTATCTTTTAACATGTATTTGCACTCCTCTGGATAAGCAAAGTGCCTGCACTCATTAAACACTTAAGAACTGTTTGTTTCTTGTTTGTGGTACAATCTACTGCATTTCCAGACAATTTTAATCCTTATGAAGTTCCTTACTGAGCTAAAATTGGCCTAATTATTTGTGTCTATAAAGTGTTTGTCTTTAAATTCTTTGTTGGTTCTAATACTATGATTACGTGATATCAAGGGATCATGGATCTGGGGCCTATCTAGTCCAACTCTCTCAGTTCACAAATGAGTATACTGAGACTGGGCAAGGTTAAATGATTTTTAGTAAGGTCACAGGTGGTAAACATTAGAGGCAGACTTTTGCCCCAGGTTGTCCAAGTCTGGTACAGGTGCTCTTTCTACTACACTCTGCTGTTCCCTCTATCTTTCGCTCAGTGATCCCAGTTCTGCTTTTTCAAGTTACACAAAATCGGGCTTACTCCTCTTCTACAATTTGAACCTAGTAATGCTTCTCCAGCCAATGATGAATATATTAATAAACCTTCAAATTGCTCTTATTATCATTACGTGTCATCCTCAGTTCTTTTAACCTATGTTTTAGACTCCTGTCTAAAGTGATCACTCTCTTCTGAAAGAACCCCAGCTTCTCAGCATTCCTCCCTCTTATCACAATATCTCAGTGAATTCCAGTTATATTAAATGCATAGGACTGACATAATCTACCAAGTCCAGTAATGTTGTCAACAAATGAAATTAGATTAAGGTGATGTGACTTATTCTTATTGAAGCCATGCCAAGAGTTATTACTGTTTCTCTTTCAAAGTGTTTCTAAGCTATCCATTTAACAGTCTTTTTCCAGAATGTTATTGTCAATTGACATAAAGCTCACTAGTCTATTTCTTCTGGAAATTACTTCTCTGAAAACTGGAACTTTTGCCCATTTCCAGTCTCTTGACACCTCTCATGTTCTTCAAGATTCCTTTAATATTGCCAAGAGCAGTTTTATAATCACACCTGCAAGTTCTTTCAGTGCATGAGAGTGTGATCCATCAGCCCCAGCAAACATAAACTCATTTGTAGCAATACTGAGCTCTTTCACTTTTTCCTTACCCAGTATGTCCCCCTTAATTGAGCCTATTGCAGCCACTGCATGCCTTGACCACACGAGATCATGAAATCATCTGGACAAGGTACATTATTGTTCTGCAGCAGAGTTAGGGATTCATAAAGCACTTGGAAAGGTAGCCATTGGATAAATGATACTGCACTACTTTATCTGGAGGATCATGACTTCAGAGAATACATGTTAGGAAGATGTGCCACAAAAGCATTTAAGTATTCTTTGGAAAATACAACAAAATTAATTCTATTTACATTCAAATAATTGATTGTGCTACTTCAGCTTGTACTCTGTTTTAGACATTCTTATCCACATGTTTATTTTAATGAACTCATAAATCCTATTGTCATAACAATTTAAAGCACTAATGAAAAAGCTGTATTATCTATTTGTCAAAATCTGATCAGAATAATCTTGTTTCATTAAATGATGTGTCCAAATAACTTTAAACACCACTCATTAAAAGGAAGACTTTTAACTAATTAATTTAATTTTTTTAAACTAATTTAACTTTTAATACAGAATCATTCCCTCAAAGTCATTTAAATTACTCAGCTCTTCACACCCAATCTTAGCCTACTGATAAATATTTTGCACAACAGCACTTTACTTTTAGCTGCAAGACAAGAAATCTTGGCTAAAGAGCTAGGAAGCAATTTGTTGGACTTTGGTTGTTGTTACTAGTTAGTTCTATTGAAACTTGTTCCTTTATCAGGCCAAGGAGGAGCTTTCTCTTATTTGACAAGTCTAACAATGGAGAAAGGACAGTAATACATAATCAGCCTGCTCTCTGTACTCACAATCACATTTCCACTGGGGGTCTGGTTCAGGTTTCCATCACATCTCAATGGCTATACCAATGACTTGGGAGGCAAAATAGTATAAAGGGATTGAATTCAAAGAGTAGATACTTAATGATTAAAAAGTTTTTTTCCCCTAATTTCATTTTTTGATCAAGAAGCATTTATTCTCTTTCTCCCACAACACCCTAATGTAAAATTTAAAAAGAAACCTCATACCCCAGATTGGTAAAGATGACAAAAAAGGAAAATGACTAATTTGAAGTAGCTAGAAGAGTCACATTAAAAATTCATTGTTGGTGGAACCATGAATCAAACTAACTCTTCTAGAGAATAATTTGAAACTATGCCCAAAAATCACTAATCTGAAGGTATTCTTTCACCCAGCAATACCTAAAATAGGCTTACACCTCAGATATCAAAGGAGGAGTAGAATGACCCATTTATACAAGAAAAAGATTTATAGCAGGATAGGTATTTTAAAAGATGACTATAGATAGCCTTTCTGAATAATTTAGTAAGGAGCTCTATGAAATAATAAGTATGTGTCCAAGTCTTTAATACACCTAAATTAGTTCCCTTGGACAGGGAGGAGGTCAGAGGAAATGGAGGAGTTTAAATCATGCTATTTAAGAATTTGAGGCAGGTAGATGGTGCATTGGATAGAGCACTAAACCTGGAGTCAGAAAGACCCGAATTGAAATTGGATTCAGACACTTATTAGCTACATAACCCTGGGCAAGTGACTTAACCTTGTTTGCCTTAGTTTCTTCATCTGTAAAATGAAGTAGATAAGGAAATGGCAAACTATTGCAGTATGTTCAGAAAGCAGTCCTTTATAGTATCACTAAGAGTAAGACACTACTTAACAAAAAACAATTTATGAAATCACATATCATGATATTTTTTAAAATCATAAAGAGTTTGTTGATCATGAACTCCTTTATTCTATTAGTGAAAAACAGCTTAATAAACTTACTTTGAAGATATGCTAGCTATTGATTTTCTAGTGCAATATAATAAACTAAAATGTGAACTTTCATTTATAAGCACAACACATAAAATTGTATTCAAGTGCTAAATCAATAATACACTATCGTATCACTATAATTTGGAAAATATAAATAATTGCCTAAAATATTGCAAAAGAAACTGAGATTTAAAATAAAAGAAATCTGAAATGTCCTTTTTCATTTAAAGTCTTTAATATACTTATCCTTATTTATTTTATTAATCCATTAAAGTTCTTATTTTATTTTTCTAAACATAATTTTTCAAAAGCAGAAATACAATGGGACTGGAAGTTTTATAACTCTTGGAAATATTTTTCAATATAACTGAAGCTTTGCATGATGTACAGAGAAAGCAGATAATGATAAGCATTTCTTTAAAAAAAACACATAAATTGAGGGTGGAGCCAAGATCGTAAAGGAGACTCACTTAGGCTTGTCCAAATTCCCCTCAAATGTTAAAATAATTCCTCAAAATGAATTCTGAAACAGAAGAACTCGGTAAAGATAGGGTAAAACAACTTTCCTGCCTATGACAACTTGGGGGGGAGTAGGAAAGTTCTATTCTGCTAGGATGGGAGTAAAGTAGAATCCAGGAAAGGTCATATCCTGCAAGGCAGCAGTATGGCTCCTTACCTTGTGTTTTATTAAATCTATTTTCAATATTCATTAGGGAAATTGGTCTATAGTTTTCTATCTCAGATTTTGTTCCTCTTAGTTTAGGTATCAGCACCATCTCTGTGTTATAGAAGGAATTGGATAGGACTCTTTCTTTGCCTGTTTTTTCCAAATAGTGTGTATCGTGTTGGAATTAAGTGTTCGTTAAATGTTTAGTAGAATTCTCTTGTGAATCCATCTGGTGCTGGGAGTTTTTTTTTCTTTTCTCAACGATGGCTTATTCAATTTCCTTTTCTAGGATAGGATTATTTAAGTATTTGATTTCCTCTTCTACTAGTCTGGGCAATTTATATTTTTGTAAATAGTTATCTATAAATTGTCAGATTTATTGGCATAAAATTGGTTAAAATAACTCCTAATAATTGTTTTATTTCCTCTTCATTGTTGGTGAATTGATGATACTTGGTTTTCTTCCTCCCCTTTTGTACGTCCATTTCCATTTGGCCAATTCTGCTTTTTAATCAATTCTTTCCTTCAGTCGAATTTTGTGCCTCATTTGCCATTTGGATTCTCTTATTTTCAGGTATGGCTTTCTTCGGTATTTTTATGCCTTCTTTGCCTTCCTGCTGTCTCTTTTTTTCATTATTTTCTCTCATTTCTTTTCCCAATTTCTCCTCTCCCTCTCTTATTTGATTTTTAATTTTTTGAGCTCTTCTGGGGCCTGAGTTGCATTCATATTTTTCTTCAGAGCTTTGTATGTAGCTTCTTTGACTTCATTGTCTTCTTTTGAGTTTGTGATTTGATCTTTTTTGACATAATAACATTCTTTGGTCAAGTTCTTTTGTTGTTGTTGTTGTTGTTGTTCATTTTTTCAATTTTTTTTCATGACAACTCTAGGTTAAAGTTCGACACTATTCTCACAGTCAAGCAGGCATGCTCCGAAGTTTCAGCGTTTTTGTGTAGCTATTTTAAGAAGTAGTTCTGGGGAATCTGTAAATTTTCTGTTCTTTCTAGTGGTTTAGATCCAAAGAGAGGTGTGGTCCCTGCCTTCCTGATCTGTGCTCTTGTTTATGAGCTACCACAAGCACTTTTCTGCCCTGGAGCTGTGATCAGAGTTTCTGCTCCTGCTAGTGCTCCTCCTCACCCTGAGATGGAGACCTGGACTGTGTATGGGCAATGCAGCAGTCCTGCTCCTGATACCACCAGAAAAGCCCCTCTAACCTCTTTCTGATAAGGTTTCCAGCCCCTTACTGCCTGTGTACTGAGTGCTCAGAAATCTGCTGTTGTCAATTCAATTGCCCCTAAGCCATGCTGCTGGCTTGCAGGATATGACCTTTCCTGGATTCTACTTTACTCCCACCCTAGCAGGATAGAACTTTCTTACCCAACGCCCCCTAAGTTGTCATAGGCAGGAAAGTTATTTTACCCTATCTTTACACAGTTCTACTGTTCCAGAATTCATTTTGAGGAATTATTTTAACACTTGGAGGGGAATTTGGATGAGCCTAAGTGAGTCTTCTTTAACTCTATGATCTTGGCTCCACCCCCAATTTATGTGTTTTTTTTAAAGAAATGCTTATCATTATCTGCTTTCTCTGTACATCATGCAAAGTTTCAGTTATATTGAAGATCATAAAAACAACAAAAACCATATCATTATAGCAATAGATGAAGAAAAAGTTTTTGACAACATATGACACTCATACCTATTAAAAACTCTACATGGCATAGGAACAAATGGAGCTTTCTTTAAAATGATAAGTAGAATCTATCTAAAAGCCTCATCAAGCATTAATTATAATGGGGATAAACTAAAAGTCTTCCCAGTAAGATCAGAGGTGAAGGAAGGATGTCCATTATCAACACTATTATTCAATACTGTACTAATAATAAGAGAAGAAAAAAAATGAAGATACTTGAATAGGCAATCAGTAAACCAAACTATCACTTTTAGTGGATGATATAAAGGTATAATTGAAGAACCCCAGAGAAGCAACTAAAAACAACTTTAGCAATGTTACAAGAAATAAAAGAAACCCACATAAATGATCAGCACCATTTTATATTACCAATAAAGTTCATCAGGAAGAAATAGAAAGAATTCCATTTTAAATTAACATTAAGCAATATAAAATACTTGGAAATCTACATGCCAAGAGGAAACCAGGAAGCATATGAACTTAATTACAAAATACTTTTCACACAAATGAAGTCAGATCTAAACAATTGGAAGAATATTAATTGTTCATGGGTAGTCCTAGCAAATATAATAAAAATGACAATTCTACCTCAATTAATTTACTGAGTCAGTGCTAAAGCAAACTACCAAAAATATTTTATAGAGCTAGAAAAAATTTTTTAAACATCATCTCTAAAACAAAATGTCAAGAATATGAAGGGAATTGATGGAAAAAAAGTAAAGGAAATAGTTTTACAAGGCTTTTTTTCTGATAAAGTCTTCATTTCTCAAATGTATAGAGAACTGAATCAAACTTATAAGAATACAAGTCATTCCCCAATTGATAAATTGTCAAAGGATATAAACAGGTGATTTTCACACAAAGAAATCAAAGCTCTCTATAATCATATAAAATGCTCTAAATCATAATTGATTAGAGGAATCCAAATTAAAACACCTCTAAGGTACCACCTCACACCCATCAGACTAGCGAATAAAACAGAAAAGGAAAATGATAAATGCTGGGGGATATGTGGGAAAAATCTGGACACTAATGCACTGTTGGTGGAGCTGTGGTCTGATGCAACAAATCTGGAGAGCAATTTACAACTATGCCAAAAAGGCTATACAACCCTACAGTTACTTAACCCATTATATCATTACTAGGTCTGTATGCCAAAGAGATAAAAGGAAAAGGCAAAGGCTCTATTCCTACAAAAATATTTGTAGTAGCTCTTTTTGTGGCAGCAAAAAAGGAAACTGAGGGGAGTTTGGGAGTGGCTGAACAAGTTGTGGTAAATAATTCTGATGGAATACCATTGTGTTATAATAAATGACAAGCAGAATGCTCTCAGAAAAACCTTCTAGACTTATATGAAATCACGTAAACTGAAGTTAGCTGAACCAGAATATAGTATACGTAATAACAATATTTCATGATAATCAACTGTGAATGACCCAGCTATTCTCAGTAATACAGTGATCTAAGATAATTCTAAAGGACTTATGATAAAAAAAAATACTATCCACCTTAAGAAAAAGAACTGATGAAGATTGAATGCAGTCTGAAGCATACTTTTTTAAAGCTTTCTTTATTTTTCTTGTTTTATTTTCTCTTTTGTTCTGTGTTTTCTTTCATAAGACTAATATGAAAATTTTATGCATGACTGCACATGTATAACCTATAACCAAATTACTTGCCTTTTCCATGATGGGGAAAGGAAGAAAGGGAGGGAGAAAAATTTGAACTCAAAATTTAGAAAAAAATGTTAAAAAATTTACATGTAATTTGAAAAATTTACTAAAGAATTTTTTAAAGATTCTAAAAAACCCATAGAAGTAATCAGTTTCCTTTTTATAGCATCTAGTTAAATATTATATAAATATAATTAAGATTATATAATTATAAATATAATTTATAATATAATTAATCTATCTAATTAAATATAATGATACAATATATTATATGAAAATATAACAATATATAATGACAAAATATACAATTATCGTTAGCATTTCTAGTGACATCTTCATTCCTAAAGTTGATAGAAGCCTGGGTTAAGTTAAAGATAAGCTACTTCCTGATACTACCCTAGGAATGTTTTCCATTCCTGTTGAACAAATAAAAATGACTGAACAAAAGAAAAACTGGGAAACTATGTGGCACAATTATCTATTTGATCTTTCCTAACTACAGAAACTGAGGGGTTGGGATAATTAGTAGTATGTACCCTCACAACTGAAGATTTACAACTCTTTTAAAAAAATTAATGCACAAGAAAAGGTGAGGTGTATACTTTCTTACTATATTTAAAAACTTTGAACCAAAGCAGAGATGAGAAGTTTTTTTAAAGGGTAAAGAGGAGGTAAGTCTAAATGAGGAAAAAAGAGCTGAGTTCCAGGATTGTAAGGTTTGCATCTAATCTTTATGCCCAAGTATCAGATGTCTTATAAGAATTGGATATTATTAGAAGGTTGTCACTAAGATATAAGTAAGATGGTAGAAGAAGAAAGATGGAAAAAGAATGTAGAGAACTGAAGAAAAAGAAAGGGAGACAGGGAAAGTCTTTATCCACAAAGGTCTCTGGTACTACCAAGTGGTTCAAAAATTGAAACAGATATCGTTTTATTAGTGGAAATGGCATGAAAGAAAATGCATTGCCATCTGCTTTGTCTTTACACCTTTATGGCCCATAAGGCCTTTCCATAAGTACTGTTGACATTATTATAACCCTTTAAGGTTGGTAAAATGTTTTAAATAAAGGAGACTGAGGGAGATGGTGGTCAAAAATTAAAACTGTATTGTGGAGGGGAAGGGAGAAGGGAGAACTAAAAGCATAAATGGGGGAAATAAGATGGAAAGAAAGACACAAATAGTAATCATAACTGTTAAAGTAAATGGGATGAACTCTCCTATAAAATAGAGGTGGATAGCAGAATGGACTAAAAATCATAATCCAACAATAGGTTGTTTACAAGAAACACATTTGAAACAGAGAGATACACACAGGGTAAAAGTAAAAGGTTGGAGCAAAATATATTATGCTTCAGTTGATGTAAAAAAAGCAGGAGTAGTAATCCTAATGTCAGACAAAGCAAAAGCAGAAATAGATCTAATCAAAAGAGATAAGGAAGGAAACTATATCTTGTTAAAAGGCACTGAAATATTATGAAACATAAATGCATCAAGTGATATAGCATCCAAATTCTTAGAGGACAACTTAAAGGAGTTACAGGAAGAAATAGAAAGCAAAACTAAACAAGTGGGGGATCTCAACTTCCCCCTCTCTGAACTTGATAAATCTAACCTAAAAATAAACAAGAAAGAAGTTAGAATAGAATTCTGGATAAGGTAGACATGATAGACCTCTGAAGAAAACTGAATGGAGATTAAAAGGAATATACCTTTTTCTCAGGGGTACATGGCACACACATGAAAACTGACCATGTAATAGAGCATAAAAACTTTCACAATGTGGTGCAGAAAGGCAGAGGTAGTCAATGCATCCTTTTCAGATCATGATTCAATAAAAATTAAATGTGATAAAGGGCAATGGAAAGAGAGACCAAAAATTAATTTGAAACTAAGTAACATAATCCTAAAGAATGAATAGGCTAAACAACAAATCATAGAAAAAATCAAAAGCTTCATTCAAGAGAATAACAACAATGAGACAGCCAACAAAACTTATGGGATGCTGCAAAAGCAGTTCTTAGGGGAAGTTTTTTAAATTATCATTAAATGCTTACATGAACAAAACAGACAAAGAAGAGATTAATGAATTGGGCATGCAACTGAAAAAACTAGAAAAAGAACAAACTGAAAATCCCCAATTAAATACCAAAGTACAAATAATGAAAACCAACAGAGAGATTGATAAAGTTGAAAGTAAGAAAATTACTGAACTAATGAATAAAACTAAGAGCTGGTTTTTGAAAAGGAAAGAAGAAAAATAAATTACCAGTATCAAAAATAAAAAGAGTAAACTCACCTCCAAAGAGGAGGAAATTAAAACAATAATCAGAAATTACTTTGCCCAACTGTGTGCTCATAAAATTGACAATCTAAGTGAAATGGATAAAAAAAATATAAATTGCCCAGATTAACGGAAGAGGAAATAAAATATTTAATCCCATCTCAGAAAAAGAAAATGAAAAAGCAGCCAATGACCTCCCTAGGAAGAAATCTCCTGGTACAGAAAGATTTACAAGTGAATTCTATCAAACATTTAAAGAACAGTTAATTTCAATACTATCCAGACTATTTGGGAAACCTGGTGAAGATGGAGTCCTACCAAATTCTTTTCATGATATAAATATGGTTCTGAAACCTAAACCAGGAAGAGCCAAAACAGAGAAAGAAAATTATAGACTAATATCCCTAATGAATATAGATGCAAAAATTTAAATAAGACATAAAAAAGATTATAACAACTTATCACAAAAATAATACATTTTGATCAGGTAGGATTTATACCAGGAATGTAGGGATGGTTCAATAATAGGGAACTATCAACATTATTGAACAACACAACTAACAGAAACCATATGATTATCTCAATAGATGCAGAAAAAAGTTTTTGACAAAATACAATATCCATTCCTGTTGAAAACAGTGGAGAGTGTAGGAAGAAGTTAATAAGTAGTATCTTTGTAAAACCATGAGCAAGGATTATATGTAATGGGGACAAGCTAGATGCATTTCCAATGAGATCGGGAGTGAAACAAGGATGTCCATTATCACCACTATTATTCAATAGGGTACTACAAATATTAGCTGTAGCAATAAGATAAAAAATTGAAGGAATTAGAATTGGCAAAGAAGAAACTAAGTT
>CM053775.1:10139154-10167657 GCA_028658325.1 Potorous gilbertii
GGCCCACTTCAATGTTTTGAGTGTAAGGTTGATGGTTTCCCTATTTTCTGCTTAATATTTATGTTCCCTTTAAATAGCCAGAAATGCATGTGTCCAGACTTATTTGGCATTGGTCAAGAATGAAGAGCCCTGAAATTTCTCAAGCAGGAAATCAGTAATTAGGCACAGCTTGGAAAACCAGTGAAACTCTGGGTATTGTACAGCTCCTAGGGTGAACCTGGTGATTGTCACTGTCGTGAAGGAATCAAAAGTGTGGTTCTGCAGAGCTCACCCAGGACTCATGATGAGACAGCAAGAATCATTAGTAGGTAAAGCTTATTGATGTCATCTATGTACTTGGTTGAATAGGCAACATGTTGTCGACTTCATGTTGAGACAGATATCATAAGTGATAAAGTCTCAAATTTCTGAATAATCACTTCAGTCCTCCAGTGGAATTTCTCTCACAGAAGAGTTAGAGGGAACCCCAGGCCATCTAATCCAACTACTTTCTCCCCCATAGTCCTTTTTGCCTTGGGGTAGCAAATGGAATATAAGTAGAGCACAAGGTTCTTGAGAAGAGAGACTTTTTTTTCTGTTGTATTTGTATCCCTAGTGCTTAGGTTGGTGCCTTACACCTAGTAGGGGCTTAACAAATGATCTTTGGGTTGGGTTAACATACTCTAGTTGTTTTTTTCCTAACAAAATGTTTTGTTATATTCTTTTTTTCTTTCAATTTAACTTAAGTCAGAAAGAACTTTGTTGTTGTAAGTTTTGTGTGCTAGGTCTTACTTTACATGTCTTTTATAAACTTTTCTGTTTCTTCTCCTGTCACTGAACAAATTGTATCCTTAAGCCTTTGCAAAAAGTTGAGTTTTTTTCCTCTTGTATTTATTTATTTTAGATAGGATTTTTCCTTTTATTTTTTGCCCTATATTTTTTCACACACTTAACTTCTTCAGGTAGGCTTTCATGTTTATTTGTTAAATTGTCATAATTTATAACACATAGAAGAAAATTAACAGTGAAATTTGGAGTTCCAGAACCTGGTTCATATCTTGCCCTTGCCATTTACTTATCTTTGTGATGTTGGCTAAATCATTTCACCTCCTGACCTGTTTCCTCACCTATGAAATAAGAAACTTGGACTAGATGATCTCTGACATCCCTCTCAGCTCTAAATCCATGATTCTCTCATTCTCCTTACCATCTCAACATCCTCATCCACAGGCCCCAGTTACCATCTTGCAGTGTCCACATTTCCCTTCTAATTGTGGAGCTAGGCTGAACATCTACATGCGTATGTATTTTTCTTTGCTGTAATTCTCTTCATAAGAATATTATTAAGAGGATGTTGATGCTGAAGAATGGTTGTAGAAAATTGCCTTTCATGACCAAAATTTGACTTGAGAACTTTTCTGTCTCTAAACCTGATTCTGTGTGGTTTTGGACTCTATAGATTTTGTTCAAAATCCATTGTTTTTCCTATCAAGAAAGTAAAGTGGGGTGGGGCAGGGGAAAAAGCTGTTATTACAACTCAGATCTGACTTCCAAGAAGTACACTTTTTTCCTTGACAAAATCAATTCTAATGGAATACGTAGATAGATTTATATTGCTGCAGTGTATAATGAAATTGCTAAAGTCTTCATTGTCTGACTGGAACTGTGGTTCATGCTGGCAAGTCACTAAGAATAAGAAAGCAGTATAGGAACAGGTTTTAGGATGATGCCTTTTCAATATTCCAGTTATTGTATGAAGACAGAGTGATTCAGGCAATGTCATGACATTGAATCTTTCATACCTGAGAATGACTGACCAAGTTGGAGTATCTTTCGATGTTTTAAGCAAAGATGCCTTCTGACTCCAGATGTGGATGTGCCAGCAAGACATGAGTGTTACTGATCTTGCTCCCAATCTGGGCCGTATTGTTGCAGAGTCCCTGATTATACAGTACATTTGTCTTAGCATCTTTGGCAACTGATACAATGCCTTGTGTAATGGATACCTAATAAACACTTGTTGAATTGGATTGAATGAGCTGGGCTGATGTTTAACTTTGTACTGGCTATGAAGAAAAGCTTTGCTAAACAAATGAATTTTATTGATATGAAGGCAAAGGGCCCTGCTTATCCTTCCCAAGGAAGCAGACTTCTAAAGGACTTGTTCATAGGGTTAGCCTGCAAAAACAAATGATGTCAGCTACAAATGAACCTTAACTATTGGGCAAAGAGGAACTCTTTGAAGACCATTTTTTTTTTTTTTTTGTACTTGGAAGTATAGTGAAGTCGTATTTACTCCATCTCCACTTCTATGAATTTTTAATCACGGTTGTCACTGAAGCCATACCTGGAAAATTCCATAAGCCTCTCTCCTTTGTGTTTATTGGATTCAGGTTCTCTTTTGACTGTCCACATTTCTAGATTGTGCTTTTTTCTCTCAATTCTGCTGTGGGAGGGTATATTATAATAATTTAATTTTGTTATAAATTCTAATAGGTCTTCCCCACAGTTATTCAGAATGAAGAAGTTTCCATTGTAGCTTTCAATATAAGTCAGCTTTTCTTTTTTTCAACAAAACTAAAAATTATGATGAAGAGGGAACTGATTTCTGCCTCACTCAAAGCTATTAGAAAAGGCTTAACTCATCTTTTACTTCAGTTCATGTTACACAGGTTTGTAACATCTTCGGTACAACTTAATTCTCAGCCACAAAGGGTTCTTTAAGCCTAACTATAATGAAGATCACTGAAATGATTTAAAATATAGAACCAGCACCATTAGTCATTCTCACTTACTGTTTGTTTGTCTGCCATCCCTCTGTATTTGACAATATTTTGTGATATGTAACCTATCTGGGCAGACTACCAGGAGAGGCAGCCCTTTCAACACTGGCATCTTTTGTTATTAATTACTCTTCCTCTCAGTAGGGTGGGGAAGTTAATTACTTAAAATTGTAGTGCTAGGTTTAGTTTAGCTAGGGTGTCAGAAGCTAGAAATCATTGACTGTTATTAACTTAGGTTACCACTAGACGGCAGTTCTCTCTAATCATTAAAAGCCTATTGATAAAAAGGAGCCTTGAAAGTACAGCCTAGAAGTACCATCCTAAGCAGCCTAAGTATATTGCTAATGGTAACAGCTAAAAGGTTAGCAAAGAACAACTTGTAACAAAGTCAGTGACAGAATCAGAATGTTAAACATAGGGAGCTACCTTAGTGTAATAATGAATATGTACAACTTGCTTTTCAGTTGACTTGACAATGTTTTGTACGAAATCCAGTTTCAGTAATTTTGTTTATATTTCCAAATGCTCAACCAGTCTTGAACCTAAGCTTGTATTTGCCCACTTTACAGTCATCTGCAAGTGAAAGACAGATAACTGGAATCCCAGTGCCTTCCTCCATTGATCAGATGGCTAGTAGCATCATTCCTCTTTAGAGTATGTGGACCTGGAGCAGGACTCAAAGGAAGTGATAGAATCACAAACAATTTGGAGTCAAGAGAAGTTATGGAATCTGTCAGACACCATCCAGAGAAGTAATTATGAACACATCTTTGTTCTGTTTTTTAAGTCCATCTTCCCCCTTTAGAACCAAGTTCCTTCAAATGATCAGTCCTGTTTTTAGCATATTGAATTGCTCTATACAAGAAGAAACTTTGTTCAGGTTACTAATGTGGATGCCACATAAGTTTTATGCTTTCTTATTGTTGAATCCAATGATATTCATTAATTACTTGCTGTGTGTGTACTGTACTATGTACTGGAGATAGGGATCCCAGAATTAAATAGGGGAGTAAGCTTAGTATGGTGGATAGGGCAGTGGACTTGAATTTAGGAAGAGCTGTGTACAGACCTCTCCTGAAACTCTTGTGTGACTCTCGGCAAGTCATTTAACCTCTGTGTCTCAGTTTTCTCTTTGGTAAAATGAAGGGATTGGACTAGATGACCTACCTCTAAAGTACCTTCGAGTTCTAAATCTATACTCCTATAAAATAGTTTCTTTCTCTTAGGACCTGATCATGCCTTCTGGTTATACATTATGTTGAGATTTTTAGGCCCAGGTGGAACCTTCAAACCCTGTCTCCTTTCAGAAGAGCACACTTTTCCACTTCCTTTTGCCGCTGATTCTCTAAGAGGCAGATGAGATGAAACATACATCTGTGAAATGTACTCGCAGGGCTCTTTGGTTTGTATAATAGGAATGTGATTACTTCATAGTTAAAGATGGCATTTACTGTGTAACTCAGGTGATAGTTATCAAGGAACAAGAATATTTTAAGGATATATATATGAAATATGACACAGTCTCAGGAATAGCTTTCCAAATTTTCTTCTGATGTAGAGATGATATGAAGGTTGTTCAGTTTTCATATTAAGGATTCTTGAAAAGTCATCCATAGTTTCAACATTCCTTTTACCTCTTTATTTAGAGCAAATATTTGTTTCCATATATGTAAATTGGGAGCAGTAAGTGAACTTGGGTGAATATTTTAGAATCCTGAAGTCATTTAATATGGGATATCAATTTTTATGATCAAAATGGTTAACCAAGAATTTAAGCAAGGGACCAAGCCAAGATGGTGGAATAGAAGCAGAGACTTGCTACAACTCTCCCTCTAAGGCCAGCCACGTACCTATAAAAAGTGACTCTAAACAAATTCTAGACTAGCCTGTAGAGTCTACAGAACAACTGAGTGAAGCACATATCCAGCCCAAGACAGCCTGGAAGGTCAAAGGGAAATGTCTGTCATGCCTTGCTGGGAGAAGAGCTCAGACCAACACAGACAGGACCTGAGCAGGCCTTAGCGGGGCTGAATCTCTGGCACCTGTGGTGGTTTCCAGACTTCACAAAGGAACTCATTAAATTTGAACTGTTTACATTCCTACATGAGAAGATGTTATTTGTAACTCATGAGACCTTTTTCAGTATTAGGGTAGTTAGAGGGAATATATATGTATACGTACATATATATGTGTGTGTGTGTGT
Source organism: Potorous gilbertii (assembly GCA_028658325.1). Lineage (NCBI taxonomy): Eukaryota > Metazoa > Chordata > Mammalia > Diprotodontia > Potoroidae > Potorous > Potorous gilbertii. The sequence goes on from CM053775.1 coordinate 10,144,120, forward strand.
GTGTGTGTGTAGGAGAGTAGGGGTATGTATGTGTATATTATATATGTGTAGGCATGTGTATGTGTGTATATATGTATATATGTGCACATAGACAGAAGGCACATGGTAAGCTGAATGTGAAGCTGAATACCTAAAAAAGTAAAAACTACTGTTGAATGAAATGTACTAGGAGTAAGAGAAAGGGAGAGGTAGTATGTAGCCAATCATCTCAAGAGGGAGGAAAGCTTCTACAATGGAGGGGAAGAAGGGGGAGATGAAAGGAAATTGAGCCTTACTCTCATGGGATTTAGCTTAAGGAGGGAATAGCACACACTCCATTGGATATGGAAATCTATTTTACCCTGTGGGAAGGCAAGCGGGTAGGGGCTAGGAGAGGGAAGATAATAGAAGGGACAGAAATTGGGTAAAGGGTTAACCAGAAGCAAACACTATTGTGGGAGGACAGGTGAAGGGAGAGAATGGAATCAATGAAAGACAGAGGGAAATTTTTCAACAGAACTATTATGGAAGTGCTTTGCATTGTTACATATGTATGACTTGTATTAAATTGCTTGTTTTCTCAATGAGGGTAGGTGGGGAGGGAGGGAGAGAATATGAAACTCAAAGTTTTAAGAATTAGAAATTATTTTAGCATGTAACTGGGAATTAAACTATACGGGCAATGGAGTATAGAACTCTATTTTGCCCTACAGGAAAATAGAGGGAAAGGGGATGGAGGAAGGGTGGGTAATAGAAGGGAGGACAAACTGGAGGAAGGGGTAGATGGGATACATGCTGTCCTGCGGCGGGGGGTGGGGAGAGATGGGGATAAAATTTTGAATTCAAATTATTGTGGAAGTGAATGTTAAGAACTGAAAAATAAGTAAATTATATATTAAAACTAAAAAATAAAAATAAAGAGATTGGTAAGGTACTGCAAATGTCAGAATACTGCCTGAAATTTGAGGTAATTTCATTGTTAGTTTTACTTTGCTTTGTTATCAGGGAGACTTCTCACAGAGTGGGAATAACCCAGAAATGTTTAAAGATGTGTAAAAACAAAGAACATCAATGAAACTTAAGAAAAAGTTCAAAAAATATCCTTCTTGAGCTCTTCCACGAGCATGAGACCAATTCATATTCCCTTTTGAGGTTTCAGATGTGGGTATAGTATCAATGCCATCGTCTTCTAAATTCATATTTTGATCATCTCTATCCCCATAATAAGATTTTATGATGTTTGCTTTTCTAATTTGCTTCTTGTATACGCGGTTCTGTCTCACATTACTTGTACTGGGAGCTAGGGCCCTGGTCACTGATTTTGTGTGCTCTGCCTTCTGGTTCTTTCACCTAGAATCCGTATAATGCTGCAGTTTACCTGATGCTGAGCTGGCTGGTGTGTGCCAAGGCTGAGACTAGGTGAAGTCTGATTTTCCCCTGGGGTTACACTGAAGCTTGTGGAGTGAGGTGTGGGGGAGGGATGATCTAGCTGCTGGAGGTGTCCTCCTACCCTAGAGTTGTGCTACAACAGGAGCAGGCTCAGTGACTGGTGAACCAGGTCTGCGCTGGTTTCTGCCCAGTTGTCCTGACTGTGACAAGGCATGCCTGGGGTCCTGGTGTTGTTGTTTTACCAGCTCAACCCTCTTGGGGCTCAGGATTTCCTGCTGGTCCACTGAAGTGGGGATTGCTGGAATGCCACTGGTCCCCTTCACCCATAGCAAGAGGATCCCTCCCATCAATGCCTCTAGTCTCCTAGGCTAAAAGACAGGTATACCCCTTCTGCTGGCCCCACTATTCCAGGATTTTTCTTGGGACAATATTCTCTGGGCTTTTCAAAGTCAGTAAGGGAGAGTGAGAATACTTAGAGTTTACTTTGCCATCTTGGCTCCAGGAAGTTCAAGTAGGTGACATTCAAACATTTAGTATGTGGGCTAATAACCCCAGGAGTACCTGCTGTTGCTGCCAAGGGCCCTGTGCTTCTCTCTCACCAAGCTCTGCCAGACTCCTGTGCTCAGAGGTGTGGGAATTGGCACTGCTGCTGATGATTCAGTCCACTTCGGCCGTTCCCAGTCCCATATGGCTGAATCTGCACTGGTACAACCCGCATACTCTGTGCTTCCCTAGCCCCATATAACAGATCCTTACCATCAACCTTTTGGGCTGTCCTGGGCTGGAAATCTGCCACACTTTGTCTCCTAGAGGATTCTGCCACTCTAAAAGTTCTTCAGATTCACTTTTTAGAAGTATCTGAAGGAATTTGTGGAAGAGTTCAGTTGAGTCGCCGCTTTCACTCTGCCATCTTGGCTCACTCACCTCCCCCCCCCCCCTCACCATTACCCATAAAGGCCTCTTCAGGCCAGGCAATGGTCATAAAGCAAAATAGACGAAACAGACAGTGATAGAGTCGGGATGCCAGGTACCTTTTGTTTTACATCTAGAGATCTTGTCACTATAGCAGATGGATGTGGGTAGGATGGACATTACTACCCTGGAGGAGTATGAGAAATTTTCTTTCCCATGGGTAACTTTGCTCCTGCTGAACTTGATGTGCTCATAATTTTACTTGTTCTGATGATGTTCCATTCACACCTAACTCTGTGTAACCCTCATTTGTCTCCCAACTTTATGTTACCCTAATTTGTCTTCCAATTCTCTATGATCCTTATTTGTCTTCTCAATCCAGTATGAAAGACTGTGGAATATTCAAATTTTGTTTCTTTATGGCATTAGGACACTACAGTAGTGACAAATGTCTCTTCCTTTGCAGCTATAAAAAAATGTAAAAATACTATTGTAGCAAAACAAGAAAATATGCATCGTGAGTTCTTCAGTACTAACAAGTCTGTGTGCTGTCTCCTCAAAGGGAGGGGCAAACCCAAAGAAGTAATATAACTGGAGGACTAAATAGGTTCCTAGGGAGGTAAAAACCTAGCAGAGAAGGAAAGAAAGTTGTCTGTACTTTTTATTGACTTGGGCATTATTTGTGTAATTTTTGGTTTAGTTAAAGTCTCTCTTTTATTTGATGTCAGACTATTGAATGACCCTGGGAGCTAATGGTCTTTTTCCTCCTTTTTTCCTTTCATGAAAGCTTAGCCCTGAGTAGGGCCATGAGTCTAGATTGAACCTGGTGTATATAAACTCAGAGAGAAAGTACTGAACTGTGTCTAGAGACCTAATGTCAGTCTTGCATTCCTGCGTTCTTTTCTTTGATGAAAAATGACTATATGCAAATTGATCACCTTCACTACTGTAGGCCAGTGGTGTCAAATTCAGATAGAAAGAGGAGCTTCTAAACCATGTGTAAGGATCCCCATGAGTCCACATATCGACTCAGGAAACCACATTAATGAATATTGTTTTATTAAATTTTTGTGCATTTTGTTAAGTATTTCGTAATTATATTTTAATATGGTTAAATATTAAACATTCAGGAGTGTTGTGGATTGTATGTTTGACCCCTTTGCTCTAGATTATTCTCTAAGACTGCAAGTCAAAGAGAATGTGCAACCTATATCGATAGAGGCAATTTCCCCATCTGGGATTTTCTTTAAAGAAGGGAATCACAGGTCTAGTCCCTATCGCTTATAAACACAGGTACAATCTAGTAATTTGCTGATTGTTGATGGACATGAATAGGTTGGTAATTAGCACTTTAAATTAGGTTTATTAAGAGGTAATGACTGCTTTTCTTAAATTATTACAACAGACCTGAAATTAATCAACTGGAGGTTTTCAAGGCTTTATGAATCACAGCAGTTATCAAATAGGTGGTAAATACATATTGCTATACATAATCCCTCCCCTAGAATTGCAAAGTAGAATTTTAGTTAACCTCAGGAAATGCCAGCAGGATTTTCTTTCTTAGAGGATCTACAAGGTAATCCCTCTTCTATCCTCTGCTTTGGTCAGCTCTTTATTGAAGCACAGAATTTATTTTGGGGTTTTGCAACTTAAGCAACATGTAGAATGGGTGCTGTGGAGAACACAAATTATTAAAGGGATTGGAAATGAGTCCTACAAGGTAATACTCAAGGATTATAGTTACATAGTCCACAGAAGAGAAAGCTGAAGAGAAACTGTGGTCTTATTAAAAGTAGCTCAGTATTTAAGTGAACCCGACAAATCAATGAGAAACGAATTTGATTTGCAGTGGACCGGATTTAAGTTACACATAGGCTTGTGTATAGTGATTATCTTACAAAGAAAATATAGGCTCTCTTTTTTGTTGCATTGAGTGTCCCTTTTTAGTGCAGGGGAAGGAATGACGTAGAACCATAACTTTTAGTGTTATTCTAAGAAAGCACTGCTTTAGTGAAATTAACATTTTTTTTATTTTAAAACTTTCAACAACGCCAAAAACATATTACAGTACAACAAGAATGGTATGGTCTAACACAAAGCAGTCTACTTTCATTGTTTCTCCTAAATATTTCTACATTTCTTGAAAGTATTTTAAAAACTTAGCAACTTTGTAGACTTTGCAAATTTAGACATTGTATAAGTATCTAAAACTTCTTAAAACATCAAATTAAAGGATTTTATTAGTAGGTGCTCATGGCATAAATTTATTCTTTAGATATATCAAAACTCAAAGAAAAACTTCTGGTCTTGCTTTTAAATATTAGTGGTTCAGAACTAATAGTTGTAAAACATTTACTAGTCTTGGGAATATTGTCATTTTTTTCAAAATAAGTCTTACTTGGCCTCACATATTCTCAGGATTTTCCCTTTTTCTTTTAAATTCAATCTCATATGTGTTTTCTCTGTTCTGAAGTACCTCCTCCTCTGTATTAGTGGTCATGTGTTCTCTAAGTCGTTTCCGAGAACTTTCACCGTTCCCTTCTGTACTACTTAGCATTCTAGTAGTTAGGGGGGGAAATCCTTTGCCTCTTTCTACATTATCCTTAGGAAAGGCCAGCCTGTATTCTTTGTATTTTTGAGGTGGTAAATCATGATAGTCACAGCTGGGACCTTGGTCTTCACTGTTAAGTTCTTTCCACTTTTTCTTGGAATTTTCATCTCCCATGAGGACTTTTGCCCCTTCGATGACAGCCATGTATGAGAATCTCAGCTGTTCTGGGGTCTTAATAAGTCCCATCCGGTAGTTTCTCAGATCCAGCAATACCTGTCTGAGATTCAGGGAAAAGGGATTCTCTCTCTTTCCCATCAGGACCAGGCAGGCATCAATCAGAGTAAAGATGCCTGAGCGCCCAATGCCGGCACTGCAGTGGATAACCGCAGGCCCCTGCTCACAGTTTAGGGAGCCAGACTCCTGCACCATGAAAAGGAAAGCAAGGAAAGGACCGGGGGATTCTGGCACCCCGAAGTCGGGCCAGCTGGTGTATTGGAAGTGGAAGATGTCCCTGAACTCCCCACTCAGCACACTTTCCAGCCTCAGGTAGTGGACCCTGTGGAAGGCTCTCACCTCCTCCCCCAGCATGTGCACCCTGATGCCAATCTCCTCAAAGAGGAGGGTCTGGCCCTGGCGGGAGGGCCAGTACTGGGAGCACTGGATGGAGTCCTGCTCCACCAACTGGTTGAGCATAATCACGGCCCTGCTGTTGTGCTGCCATACCATGAGCCAGAAGTGGCCACACGTATTGGGCAGCGGACCTTGTGCCAGGAGATAGCTCCGCTGAGCCTCCTCCACCACCACGTAGCTGGCGTTGATATAGTCGTTGTGCACGTCTCCTCCTCCTCCTTCTTCTCCCCTCCCTCCTTGGCTCCCAACTGTTGTGGATGTGGAAGAGCAAGTGTAGGAAACTTGGGCCATGGCCAAAGCTAATCCCAGGCCTGGGTGAAAGCCTCCCCCTGGCGCCGAAGTGGCCACCTTCAGGCGCACCCGGCTGTGATCGAAGGGGTTCACATCCCCGTACCGGTTGCGGGATCTGTTCTCTAAGGCCTCCGCCACTTGGGAGAGGTACTGGCGGCTGTGGCCTGCCAGCTCGATGTAGGCCTGGGGCCACCCGTTGCTCTCCTCCAGGATTCTGAACTCCTGCTCCATGGACAGCCCAGAGCCTGACAGCAGCATGGCCTCTTTCCCCTCGTCTGCGGCCGCGGACGACGAAGAGGAGGGCATTGCCGCTGCTGAGGTGGAGGAGGTACGGGCGACGTTGGCCTCGCAGGTGGCGGGATAGCATATGAAGATGTCCGTCATGTCCATGTCAGTGGGCAAGGACATAACCGGCGGTGGCCTAGGGCACCGGGAGGGAGGTGAGGGTGGCGAGGAGGCGGGATGATGCCGGTAGGTCTTGGCCTGGACCCTGGTGGAGGAGGGGAGAGGACCGGTCAGGAGCGGGGTGGAGTGATGGATGCAATGCTCGCTCTGCTGGGGGAGGCCTCAGGGAAGATGGGGGCGGCAGCAGTGGCTGCGGCCTGGGGACCGAGGAGGAGGAGGAGGAGGCGGAGCCCCGGGGGGGGGGGGCAGGGATCGGGCCTGATCAAGCCCAGCGGAGGGGGAAGCAGGGGACCCGCGAGGACAATCCAGGCAGAAGCCTGGCATACTTACTGAGTCACAAGTCAGCCTTTGGACCTGCCGATGACAGCCACCGATGCAGCTACTATCCCAGAAGACGGCGGCTCTAGGCGTCCGTCCCGATGGTGGAAGCAGCAGGTGGAGGGAGGGGAGGAGGAAGTAGTAGGGTAAAAAAAGTCTCTGAGGAGAAAAAGGAAAATTTTCAGAAAAAAGACTCGGAGGAGAGGAAAAATCAAAAGCAGAAAAACACTCTCTGAGGAAGGGGAGAAAATTCAAGAGAAACAAATAAGAGGAAAATGTCCTCTGAGAAGAAAAAAAAATTATCTGAGGAGAAAGAATTAAAAGGTTCTGAGGAAAAAGAGCGGAAAGGGCTCTGAGAGAAAACAAATTCTTTGAGGAGAAAGAGAAAAAAAGAATTCCGAGGAAGAAAAAAAATTCTGAGGAACAAAAGGGGGGGTCGCGCAAGGCTCTGAGGAGGAAAGAAAAATTCCCTGAGGAGAAAAATCCTTCAAGGAGGAAAAATCCTCTCAAGAGAAACAAAGTTGGGAGAAGGAAAACAATCCTCTGAGAATAAAATTTGTAATAAAGGATCTGGGTAGAGGGCCTGGAGTGAACTAACCTCTTTGACAGGAGCTCAACGGCAGCGCACCAATACGGAGCGCATCCAAGATGGAGTACGCCAAGCTATGCCAACCTTGCTTCCGGTCGCTGGCTGAGCTCCCGCCTCTGAGCATGCGCTGTGTACTTTTCCCAAGGTTCCAGAATTAAGTCCTTTGATGTTCTCATGCATTAAGCCGCAAAGGGACTCAGGAAGACTTGAGTTCTTCTATTGCCTCTGATATTTTATGTGCTGTCTTTGTGACCCTACACAAGTCACTTAACATCTCTCACTCAGTTCCTCATCTATAAATTGGGGGTGCTAAAAATAGCACCCCCCCTCCCAGAAGTGTTGTTAGGATCAAATGAGCTAATATGTATACCAAGCTTTACAAACCCTAAAGCTCTATGTGAACTCCAAATATTATTCTATTAGATTGTAAACCGCTTGATGGCAGTAACTGTCTTTTTGTTTTCTGTACCCTTAGTACTTACCACACTGCATGCAGCATGGTAGATGCTTAATAATTACTTACTGACAGTCTGGTAGAGAAACCAGCAAAGGAACGAGAAAGAGAGGCAGAATACACTAAACATTTATCTCCTACTGCTAAATATTCAATGAATATTTACGGATTAACTTTACTTCTACACCCTCCTGTTATTTAGCCTAACCCCTTCCAAGAATCTCTTCTTTATCCTACCATTCTCATAAATCTAAACACCCTACTATTCCCCCTTTGACCTGTTCCTTTACCCTCCCTTCTAAAGATCCCGCCCATATCTTCCCATGGATCCTTTCCTTGTCCTCCCATTTCCATTACTCTAGACACCCTTCTATACCCCCTTAACCTATTCCCTCATCCTCTTCTCTCCACATTCCCTATCCCCTTAGCATTTTATTTCTTTCTGAATTTAGTAAACTTTTATACTCTTCTAGATAGATAGATAGATAGATCGATGTATATACATACATTATATATATATATATATATATATATATATATATTTGTTATTGTTCCCTCTTGAACCCATTCCTGATGAAAGTAGCTTTCCAGAACTAATAGCCATCCTCCCCATCTAATTTCTCCATGTTAGTTACTCCTCTTGTACCTCATTTGTATAAAATAAATACTCTTTCACCTTTTACTAAATGGTTTTACTTTTTAAAATCATATCATACTCATATCTACCCACCTTTCTTATAAACTACCCAATTCCTAATAACAATCTTAGACATATGTTTTACATTTTACATAAAAAGTAAAGTCTGTCCTTACTAAGTTCCTTGAATCTTTGGTATGTACCTTGTATTTCTCTTGGCTCTTGTATGTCAAATCTTCTATTAAATTCAGTTTTTTAACAAAGTCCTAAAGATCTGACAGTTCAATAAATGTCCATTTTTTTTCATTCAAAATTATACTTAACTTTGCTGGGTATATTTTTGGCCAGAACCCCAGTTCTTTTGTTCTTTGATATATAGTGTTCCAAAACCTGCAATCTTCTAGCATCACCAGTGCTAGGTTTTATATGATTCTAATTGTGGTACCGTCATATATAAATTGTTTTTTTCTTGTTGCTTATATTTTTTTATCCTTGATCTGGGGTTTTTTCCAATTTAACTATAATGTTCTTATGAGTATCCTCATAGGATCTCTTTCAGGCAGTGCTTGGTGAATTTTTTTCTAGTTCTACTTTCCCCTCTGTTCTAATGTGAAGCATACAGTTTTCTCTGATGATCTCTTGTACTATTGTATCAAGATTATTTTTTTTTATCAGAACTTTCAGGTCATCCAATTATTCTCATGTTTTCTCTTCTTTTATTTCCAAATTTATTAATTTATTTGTTTTCAGTTTTCAGCAATCATTTCCATAATTCCAAATTTTCTCCCCCCCCTCCCCAAGATGGCACGCGGTCTTATATGGGTTCTACAAATATGTTCCTATTAAAGACATTTTCACATTAGTTATGTTGCATAGAAGAATTAAAGTGAATAAGAGAAACCATGAGAAGAACAAAATGTAACAAAAGAGAAAATAGTCTGCTTCACTTCATGTTCTAGCTCTATAGTTCTTTCTCTGGATGTAGATGGCATTTTGCATCCTGAGTCCTTTGAAAATAATGTTTTCTCATCTTAATCTGCTCGCTAGATCTGTTGTTTTTCTTATGAGATGTTTCAAATTCTCTTCTATTTTTTCATTCTTCATAGTTTTGTTTTTTAATTTCTTCATCTCTCATGATTTCGCTGGCTTCCCTTTGCCCAAATACGATTTTCAAGGAGTCATTTACTCCATAAGATTCTGGATCTTCTTTGCTAATTGGATCACTTTCTTTTCATAATCCTCTTGTTTTCTTGTATTATTCTTATTTTTAATTTTTCCTCCATCTCTCTCATTTGATTCTCAAAGTTTTTTTTATAGTTTTTTGAGGAATTCTTTTTGAGCAGGTGACCATTTGACATTACTCTTTGAGGTAGAAGAGTTTCTTTGCTTCAGTATCCTCCTTTAAAGTCGAGCCCTGGTCTTCTCTATTCCCATAGTAGCTCTCTGTTATTGGATTCTTTCTTCTTTGCCTGTGCATTTCTTTTGGTATTAATTTAATTTTTATAATGACCTTTAGTCCTGGGGTATGGGGGATAGTATCTCTGGCCTCTGATCCTCTTCAATTTTCCCCTCTAACTTTGAACTCAAACCAACACCTCTAGACTCCTGTAAGTGCCCACAGTCAGCAACGTCCCAACGCTTCTACACTCAGGTGGAGTATGCTGGTTCCTTTTTGCTCCTGCTACTCTCTTTAGCACTGCTGGGTTGTGTTCCTTGTCAGGAGAGGTCCCCTGGATCTTCCCCAGGTCAGATGCCCAGCTCTCTTCACTGTCCCCAGGGTAAAAGTTCCTGTGGCTGGGGCTGAGACAGCCTCCCAACTCAGCTAACCCCAGGGCTTGCCTCTTTAAGTAGCTTGTAGCTGGTTGTTAAAGGGGACCCTACCCTGGAGGTGTTTATTCTTCACTTAGAGGAAATCTCCTCTTGGGGTTTTTCTTCTGGTCTTCTCTGATTGCCGCAAGAGAATCCCTGTTTTGCCCCTACTCATTTACTTTCATGGCTCTATGTTCACCCAAAAGTGTTATTTTATCTCTTTTGTGGAAGAAAATCTTGAGAGTTTGAAATTTTCTGACCTACTACATCATTTTCCTAGAATCCCCTCCCCCTCCTTGTTTCTTTTAGATTATAGATTGTTAGGGGAAGGAAACAAATGTTATATAGTGCCTACTATGTGCCAGGCATTGTACTAAGTGCTTTACAAATATTGTCTGATTCGATTCTCATGACAACCCTGGGTTTACAGGTTACATGTTACTCTCATTTTGCAGTTGAGGAAACTGATATAGACAGAGAATTAATTGATTTGCTCAGGGCCACATAGCAAGTGATTGAGACTGGATTTGACCTCTGCTCATTGTGCAGTCAGCTTTCAATTTTCATTTCAAGGCCTGGTCTTGACTGTTCAATCTTAAAACCTGTATAACTTTGGACGAGCTTCTGAGCCTCGGTTTCCTCATTTGTAAAATGAGCAGAAAGGACTACGTGACATCTAATGATCTTGCCAGCTCATCTTCTATATTTCATTACCCTCCAAGGTGGGGAGTACAGATGTTATTATCTCTATTCGACACATGAGGAAAGGGAGGTCCAGAGAAGTTAAGCTCGAAGGCGAATGAAACATAGAGCTTTATTTTAGAGCCTTCAGTCTTTCCGGTGCTCCCTGTTTGTCTTGGGAACTTGTTATCTGTGTAATACTTCTCTCTGGGCTTCAGTTTCCTCATTTGTCAAATTGAGAGGTTTGATCTAAATATTCCCTAATGTCTCTTCTGGTTCTCAATCTGTGATTCTAAAACTTTACATTTGTAAGTTCAGAAGAGTAAGTGTGTATGTTGATATGTGTGTGTGTGTGTGTGTGTGTGTATACATATATATATATATATATATGTATGTATGTATGTATGTATGTGTGGATATAATGTATATACCTGTATAGACACTTATATACGTAATTCTCAGTTGAGAATAATGAAATAAAAATTTTAATGTACTTCAAAGTGGGAGAAAATGTAAAATTACAACAGTGTTTTACATGCCCCTCCAAAAAAATAAAAGCCTAAAAAAATCCACCAATGACTTTATACTTTGGAAGAGAGTTTGGATTGTCTCAGGCAGATAGAGAGCTAAACTTAAGACCCTCAAGTGAAGAGCCAGGTCTTCATTTCTCTTTCACTTCAATCCATCAAAAGATGGGTTCAAAATAACCTCTTCTGTAATATCAGTGATCATGTCCATAATATCATTTGAGTTGTAATTTTAAAGGAGAATTTTAAGGGAGAAATATTTTTCTTATTTTTATTTTTTTATATTGATTTTATTTGTTTTCAGTGTTCTACAGTCACTATCATATAACTTAGATTATGTTTTTCCCCTCCCTCTCCAAGAGTACCCCCCTCCCTCCCCGAGATGGCATACAATTTTATATGGGTTCTACACATACATTCCTAGTAAATACATTTTCACTATAGTCATGTTGTGTAGAAGAATTAAAATGAATGGGAGAAATCATATAACAAACCAAAACATAATACAAAAGAAAATGATCTGCTCCATTCTGTGATTGAATTCCAAAATTCTTTCTCTGGGTATGGAAGGCATTTTGCCTTAAAAGACCATTGGAAATCTTTTTAAGTCCTTGCATTGCAATGAAGTTCTAAGTCTATAAGAAAAAACTCGCACACTGTGGTCATTCCTGTGCACAAAGTTCTCCTGGTTCTGCTCCTTTCACTCAGCATCAGATCATATATGTCTTTCCAGGCCTCTCTGAAGTCTTCCTAGGAAGTTCATCATTTCTTACAGCACAGTAGTATTCCGTTACATTCATATACCACAATTCATCTAGCCATTCCCATATAGATGGACATCCCCTTGATTTCCAGTTTGTGGCCACCACAAAGAGTGCTGCTATAAATATTTTTGTACATGTAGGACCTTTTCCCATTTTAGTGATCTTTTGGGGATACAGTCCTAGAAGCATTATCACTGGATCAAAGGGTATGCACATTTTTGTAGCCCTTTGGGCGTAGTTCCAAATTGCTCTTCAGAATGGTTGGATCAGCTCACAACTCTACCAACAATGAATTAGTGTTCCAACTCTCCCACATCTTCTCCAACATTTATCATCTAACTGTTCTGTCATGTTAGCCAGTCTGATAGGTATGATCCCAGAGTTGTTTTGATTAGCACCTCTCTAAACAATAGTTATTTAGAGCTTTTTTTATATGATTATAGATAGCTTTAATTTCTTCCTCTGAAAACTGCCTATTCATATCCTTTGACCATTTATCAATTGAGGAATGACTTGTATTCTTGTACATTTGATTCAGTTCTTTATATATTTTAAGAAATGAGGCCTTTATCACAGACACTAGTTGCAAAATTCTTTCCCAGTTTTCTGCTTCCCCCCTAATCTTAATCGCATTGGATTTGGTTGAGCAAAAACTTTTCAGTTTAGTGTAACCAAAATTATCCATTTTGCACTTCATAATGCTTTCTATCTCTTCTTTAGTCAAAGATTCTCCCCTTCCTCATAAATCGGATAAATACACTATTCCTTGCTCCACTAATTTGTTTATAGTATCAAGCTTTATACGTAGATCTTGTAGCCATTTGGACTTTATTCTTGTGTATGGTATCAGACATTGGTCTATGCATAGTTTCCACCACACTTTTATCTAGTTTTCCCAGCAACTTTTGTCAAACGGTGAGTCCTTATTCCAGATTGCTATATTCATTGACGACTGTCTTGAGAACCTACCCTGTTTCATTTGTCTACCCTTCTGTTTCTTAGCCAGTACCAAGTGGTTTTGATAATTGCTGCTTTAATAATACAATTTAAGATCTGGTAGAGCTAGGCAACCTTCCCTAGCATTTCTTTTCATCAGTTTCTTTGCTATTCTGGACAGTTTTTTCTTCCAGATGAATTTTGATACTATTTTTTCCCATTCTAGAAAATAATTATCATATAGTTTGTTTGGTATGGTGCTGAATAATTAAATTAATTTAGGTAGAATTTTCATTTTTATTATATTGGCTTGGCCTACCCAAGAGCAACTGATGTTTTTCCACTTATTTAGATCTGACTTTATTTGTGCAAAAAGTGTCTTGTAATTGTGTTCATATAGTTGCTGGATTTGTTTTGGCAGGTAGACTCCCCAGTGTTGTATAATGTCTATCCTAGCTTTAAATGGGATTTCACTTTCCATCTCTTGCTGTTGGACTTTGTTACTAATGTATAGAAATACAGAAGATTTGTGTGGGTTTATTTTGTAACCTGCAAATTTGCCAAAGTTGTTTATTATTTCAGGTAGTTTTTTGCTTGAATCTCTGGAATTTTCCAAGTATGTCATCATATCATCTGCAAAGAGTGATAACTTAGTTTCTTCTTTGCCTATTCTAATACCTTCAATTTCTTTATCTGCTCTAATTGCTACAGCTAACATTTCTAGTGCCATATTGAATATTAGTGGTGATAATGAACCGCTTTTTTTTTTCACCTCTGATCATATTGGAAATGCATCTAGCTTATCTCCATTTCATATAATGCTTGCTGAAGGTTTTATGTAAATACTGCTTATTATTTTATGGAAAGTTCCCTTTATTTCTCTGCTCTCCAGCGTTTTTAATAGGAATAGGTGTTACATTTTGTCAAAAACTTTTTCTGCATCTATTGAGATAATCATGTAGGTTTGTTGTTGATATGATGAATAATGTTAATATTTTTCCTAATATTGAAGCAGCCCTGCGTGCCTGGTATGAATCCTACCTGATCGTAATGTATTTTTCTCATGATAAGTTGTTGTATTCTTTTTGCTAAAATCTTATTTATAATTTTAACGTCTATATTCATTAGAGAAATTAGTCTATAGTTTTCTTTCTCTTTTTTGGCTCTCCCTGGTTTAGGTATCAAAACCACATTTATATCAGAAAAAGAATTTGGAAGGAAATCTTCTTCCCCAATTTTCCCAAATAGTCTATATAGTATTGGAATTAACTGTTATTTAAATGTTTGAAAGAATTCGCTTGTAAAACCATCCAACCCTGGAGATTTTTTCCTAGGAAGTTCATTGATGGTTGTTCAATTTCTTTTTCTGAGATGTGATTATTTAAGTATTCAAATTCCTCCTCTGTTAATCTGGGCAATTTATATTTTTAAGAATAATCATCCATCTCATTTGGATTTTTGAATTTATGAGCATAAAATTGGGCAAAGTAATTTCTAATTATTGTCTTTATTTCCTCCTCATTGGAGGTGAGTTCACCTCTTTCATTTTTTGATATTGGTAATTTGGTTTTCTTCATTCTTTTTTTTTGTAATCAAATTGGCCAGAGGTTTATCAACTTTATTGGTTTTTTCATAAAACCAACTCTTACTTTTATTTATTAGTTCACTGGTTTTCTCAATTTCGATTTTATTAATCTCTCCTTTGGTTTTCAGTATTTCTAATTTGGTATTTACTTGGGGATTTTCAATTTGTTCTTTTTCTAGCTTTTTCAGCTGCATGCCCAAGTCATTGATCTCCTCTTTCTCTATTTTATTCATGTAGGCTTTCAAAGATATAAAACTTCCCCTAAGAACTGCTTTTGCAGTATCCCATAAGATTTGGTAGGTTGTCTCATTATTGTCATTCTCTTGAATGAAGTTGTTGATTGTTTCTAGGATTTGTTGTTTGACCCACACCTTCTTAAGGATTCGATTTTTTAGTTTCCAATTAATTTTTGGTCTATCCTTCCATGGACTTTTATTACGTATAATTTTTATTGCATTGTGATCTGAGAAGGATGCATTGACTATTTCTGCCTTTCTCCACTGGATTGTGAGGTTTTTATGCCCTAGAGCATGGTTTATTTTTGTATATGCGCCATGTACCACTGAGAATATGGTATATTCCTTTCTATCCCCATTCAGTTTTCTCCAGAGATCTATCACATCTACCTTATACAGAATTTTATTCACCTCCTTAACTTTTTTCTTGTTTATTTTAAGGTTAGATTTATTAAGTTCAGAGAGGGGTAGGTTGATTTCCCCCACTAGTATATTTTTGCTGTCTGTTTCTTCCTGTAACTCCCTTAACTTCTCCTCTAAGAATCTGGATGCTGTATCATTGGAGCATACATGTTCAGTAATAATATTGCTTCATTTTCTATGGTGCCTTTTAGCAGGATAAATTTTCCTTCCTTATCTCTTTTGATTAGATCTATTTCCGCTTTTGCTTTGTCTGAGATTGGGATTGCTGCTCCTGCTTTTCTTACATCAGCTGAAGCACAATATCTTCTGCTCCAACCTTTTATCTTTACCCTGTGTGTATCCTCCCATTTCAAATGTGTTTCTTGTAAACAACATATTGTTGGATTATCATTTTTAATCCATCCTGCTATCCATCTCTGTTTTACAGGAGAATTCATCCCATTCACATTCACAGTTATGATTATTTCTCTCCATCCTCTTTCCCACCATTTGTGCTTTTAGTTCTCCCTTCTGCCTTCCCCACCACAATAGAGTTTTAGTTTTTTACCGCCTCCTCTCACAGTCTTCCCTTCCTTCTTTCAGCCCCGCTCCCTTTTACTGGCCTTTACCCTTACTACTTATTCCCTCCCTTTTAACCTCCCCTCCTGTTTCTTTCCCCCTTCCCCTACTACTGCCTATAGGGCTAGTTAGATTTATATACTTAAGTTTGTTGTTACCTCCTTGAACCAAATCAGATGAGAGTACCTCTCAAACCATGCTCATCTCCCTCCCCTCCTTTCCTCTACTGTAATATAATTTTGGACTTCTTTATGTGACATAGTATCCCATTTTCTGCTTCCTTCTTTTCACTTCTTCTGATACAATCCCTTCACATGCCTAAATCACATTTTTATCATTACATCAGTTACTTTATACCCATTCGCTCTATGTATATCCCTTTTATATTTCATAATACATATACAATTCTCAAAATTAATAAGTATAATCTTCCCTTATAGTCAGGTAAACATTTACTCAAATTGAGTAACAAATTTTTCTTTTCCCTTGTTTACCTTTTTATGCCTCTCTTGAGACCTGTGTTTGAAGATAGAATTTTCTATTGAACTGTGACCTTTTCATCAGGAAGGTCTGAAAGTCCTTCATTTCATTGAATGTTCATCTCCCTGCCTGAAATATTATACTGAACTTTGGTGGGTAGTTGATCCTTGATTGTAGGCCCAGTTCCTTTGCCTTACTGAATATCATATTCTGATTCCTTCGATCTTTTAATGTAGAAGCTGCAAGGTCCTGTGTGATCCTGACTGTAGCTCCTTGATATTTGAACTGCTGGACTCCTGCCCTGGGCTGCCACTTTACTGTGCTGCCACTGCCTCAGACTGCCCCAGGACTTTCCTGCTCATCCCTGAGGTGGCAGAGATGCGCAGCACTGTGTGCTGTATGTTCCTCCACCCCCATGGAAAACATCAATGAGAAAGTTACTTAATCTCTAAATGTCTCAGTGTATTCTGAAATTATACACGAGTTGCTGATCTGCTTAGCTGGAAGGGAATCTCTAAAACACTACTTCTTCTCAGAAATAAAACCGTATGTTCAGACTAAAAAAATAAAATAAAACAAATTATATTTTGCCTCACATCTATTAAAAATACTACAGAAAACATATAGCTACCAGTGAATTAACATGATTATCAGGAGCTATTTTGCCCAACCTTATGCCAGTAAAGCTGGAAATCTAAATGCAATGGATTATCTACAAAAATATAGACTGTTGAGATTAACAGAAGAGGAAATAGAATACTTAAGTAACCCTATCTTAGAAAAAGAAATAGAACAAATCATGTATCAGGTCTGATTCAATACTAGAAGAACTGTCATCATAATTGACCAACCAAAAATCATATAGTTACAGCAATAGGTGTAGAAAAAAAGCTTTTAACAAAATACAGCAACCATTCCTATTAAAAAATATTAGAAAGCATAGGAATTAGTGGAGCTTTTTGTTAAAATGATAAGTAACATCTCAACAACAGCAAGCATTATCTTTAATGAGGATACACTGGTGACCATTGTAGTAAGATCAGCGATGAAGCAAAGATGACTGTTATTACCATTGTTATTCAGTATTACTATAGCGACACAAGAAAAGGAAATTGAAGGAATAAGCATAGGTCAGGAGGAAAAAATTGCCTGTCACATATATGGATAGGGGAAGAATTGATGATCAAACAGGTGATATTAAGGGCATTGAAAGGCAAAAGTGGATAATTTTTATTACATTAAAAATCTGCACAAACAAAACAAAGGTAGCCAAAAGTAGAAGAAAAGCAGGAAACTGGGGGAGATGGGATTTCATAGGTAGTTTCCCTGGTAACAATCTAATTTACCAAATATTTAGAAAACTGAGTCAAATTAAAAAAAAAAAAAAGACCTGCTCCTGAATTGATAGGTGAGGATGTGGATATCACATCAAAGGATATGAAAAGGTGGTTTTCAGAAGAAGAAATCAAAGCTGTCAATAGTCATATGGAAAAAATGCTCTAAATCAGTAATAATTAGAGAAATACAACTTAAAACAACTCTTGGCTACCACACCTTATACCTATCAGATTGACTGAGATGGTAGTGAAGATAAATGACAAATGCTAGATACATACACTAATGAATTGTTGGTGGAGTTGTACACTAATCCAATTTGGAACTATAGCCAAAGGGATATAAAACTGCATACTCTTTGACCCAGAATACCTCTATTAGATCTGTTCCCCAAGGAGATCAAAGGAAAAGGAAAAGAACCTGTGTGTACTAAAATACCTATAGCAGTTCGTTTTTGTGGTGGCAAAGAATTGGAAACTAAAAGGGAATTCTCCTCAGTTGGGAAATAGCTGAACACTTATGCTATATTATTGTGATGGAATACTTTTGATGTATAAGAAATGGTGAATGGGATGGTGGAAGACTTATATTAACTGATAACACACTAGAGAACATTGCATATAGTAACAACCGCATTGCAATAATAGATTGTGGAAGACTTAGCAACTCTGAAAATACAATGATCCATGATAATTCCAAAGGTGTCATGATTTTAAAATGCTATACACCTCCAGATATAGAACTGATAAGCTCTAAGGGCCAGTGGAAACATATTTTTAACTTTGTACATTTATTTGCTTTTTTTGTAACATAGCTAATGAGGAAATATGTTTTGCCTAGCTTCATAAGTGTAACGGGTCTTGTATTTCTTGTTTTCTCAGTATGTGGGGGAAGGTATGGATAGAGGGAGATTACTTGAAACTGAAAATGAAAATAAATTGGTAACAGCAAAAAATAAAATAATGTAACTGAAATTTGGTTCATAACTCACAATGGTTTCCTTACCTCCATGCATGTACATTGAGAACATTATTTAGATTCTATAGGCATTACATATTTTATATTTTCCTGCATAGTTAAAAGTTAACACTCAATTTCATAATATGCTTACGACTTAATATAATATGCTCACCGCAAAATTTTGCTCCAAGCGACTCCACTTGAGAGATAAATAGTTGTTCAGTGCCACAAAAGTTACAAATTAGAATCAAGCCTCACTTTTTTGTTGTTATTGAGTCATTTCTATCGTGCCTGACTCTTTGTGACCCCATTTGGGGTTTCTTGTCAAAGGTGCTTTACCATTTACTTCTCCAGCTCCTTATACAGATGAGGAATTGAGCCAAATAGGATTAAGTGACTTGGTCAGGGTCACCGAGATAGTAATTGTTTGAAGCCAGATTTGAATTCAGGAAGATGAGTCTTCTTGACTCCAGGCCTGGTACTCTACCTGCTGCAGTGCTACCTACATGTCCCAATAATAACAACAACAGAATTCAAACCTCATTTACTGAAGGTTAATGTTAATTTCGCCTTCTTGATTCCCAGCCAAGAAAATCCTAAGCTCTCCTTTCTCACTCAATAGGAGGACATAACTATTTATTTACATCAAGATTAGTAAAAAGACAATAGTAGTTGAACTATTTACCTGACTTTATGGAGTATTATGGTATTTTATAATAATTATTCTACTATGTCAAAAATTTAAAACTAACTTCAAATGAAGATATGTCTTTGCTTTATTATTGTGAGAAATACATTACCCTCCAGGTGCCTCCAGTTATCCTTTAATATGACTTTAAATGACAGCAAAGGGGCAGCTAGGTGGTACAGTGGATAGAGCGCCAGTGCAGGAGTCAGGAGGACCTGAGTTCAAATCTCACCTCAGACACTTGACACTCACTGTGTGACCTTGGGCAAGTCACTTCACCCCAAATTCCTTAAACCTGGGTCATCTCCAGTCATCCTGATGAATGTCTGGTCACTGGATTCAGATGACTCTGGAGGAGAAGTGAGGTTGGTAACCTGCCCAGCCCTCCCTCACTCAAAACAAAGTCAACTGCAAGTCATGTCATTATTTCTCTGATGGCCTGGTCTTCTTCAGCAATGAAGGATCAACACACATACTCAAAAATGAGAGCGAAGTAATAATTAAAATATAGACCTTTAATTCAGCCCTTTTATTCACCGTTCTGGTATTTATTTTCAGGTTCTGAGTTCTTTCAAGTAACATATGGGAAAAGTTTAAACAATTCTATTTTTCTGACACTATCCTTGAATATTCACCTATAACATTTCAAAATGACATTTCAAAGCCTAGTTCCTTTAGGGTGCTCCATGACAAAATCATCCTCTTTCCTTTGTGGGAATTACATGTTACTTTAAATGTGTATTTTAAAAACGTATTTTTGTTATTGTAAAACTTTCATGATAGCCTTCTATAAAATCATTTCCCTCATGGCAACTTAATGATTTAATCAAAAGAATCCTGGGGAAAGATAAAGGACTAGCAACCTGACCTGGTTAATTTGTTCAGTGAGCTCTATCATTTCATCTCTGCTAATGATCTGAGAGCTTGGAACATCCCCCCACCCAAAAAAAAAAAACAAAGAAAAAATTTAAAAATTTAAATTACATTAAAATTTTTTAATTTAAAAATTAAAAAAAAACCCTAAGCTTAGCAAGACTTTGAAATAACAATAGTTGAAAAAAATCTGTTTCTGCTTATTGTTGAAAAATGTATTGCCATTTTGGAAGCCTTCAAATGAAAATGGTACCAGGCATTGAGGCATTATGCCTGCTGGAGAGATTGAGCCAAAATATCATTTTAAAATTTATAGCTTAAAGTGGCTTCACCCACAGGTTAGAACCAGATCTACCCACAAACTTATAAATGTTTAAGATAAATTGTAGAGAAAAGAGAGAGATGGGCCACACTAACCTCACTGTTTATTGTTATTGTTCAGTCATTCAGTTGTGTCCAGCTCTTTGTGATCCCATGGAAAATACTTTCCGTGGGGTCTTCTTGGCGGACTTAATGGAATGGGTTTGCCATTTCCTTCTCCATCATCATTGGTATAGTTAATCCCTTTTCCTTTTGGATTCAGCACTATTTATGACTGAATAAAATGCCTTTGGTGATGGTACAGCACCTTGTTTTAAGATTCATTTAATATTAATAATTAGGGGGTTATTTAATAAAGTTACATGTTTTCTTAGAACTTTTAAAGAATCTTGTATTATTTTATATTATATGAATAGGAGATGCCTTGTTGGAGTAGCCTCTAACGCGAAATTTTGCTTTCCTGAATCAAATGCATTATTACACAGTGTGGTTTTATTTTTATTACATCTTTTAGTCAACTGTGTGACTATACAGATGGTCTTCTGTATAGTATGATTTGCAAATTACTTTCTGTTCTTGCCCATATATATTTGTAGATTTTCTTATAAAAATTCTGTAGAGATAGGACAAATAAGCTTATGGGTCCATGGTTATTTTACTTTCTCAATTACATTTCTCACTTAAAATAAGGATCACAAAACCCTGTTTTTCCAAGCACTTTGTGTCTTCTCCTTCACATACCTTGAGAATTGTTTCCTTGGATTCCCCCAAACTTGTGTTGCATCTAACACAGACCTCTGCTGAGTATAGTTGGTTTAGTCTAGTAGCTCTTCCCATCTTTGTTTTCTTTAGTACCATTTTTTCTTTCTGACACATGTATCAAGAATTGTGAGGTTCTGTCTAAATGTTTTGTCTCCACTTCTATTAATAAAGAAAAGAATTTCTTAAGGAAGTCTTTACAGATTGTCTACATTTTTCATCTCTTCATTATAGCTTCTTCCTGTTTTATCTTTAAATGCTCCCTGGATAAGTTAGCTTAGTTGGGTCTCTCACCAAGTTTTTTTTTTTGAAACTAGTTTTCTCCATCTGTTGCTTTTAATCATTTTATTAAGTAATACTGTTCATAATCTTCCTCTTGTTAATGTGGTTTTTATGTACTTTTGGTCTCCTCATTATGGCAATTGATTTACATCTCTTTTAAGTTCCTTCAGAAAAGGTCATATAGTTCATGTAGATAATTGTTCATTTTCCCGTTTCACTTGATGAGTGTTAGGAACATGTTTAACTGAGTCAGATTGGAGTTACTATCCATATCTTCTTTATCATTTTTATTATTCTAGTGTGCTTGCTCAAAGAGGTCATTTGCTTGACTACATATGAAAAGTTGACTCATAAATGGCTTTCACATTGGTCAGCAGTCATTTTTTATCTGTTGAAATATAGTTTCATATTTTGATTTTATATTGGTGCCCCTTGCCCATAGTCAGCATCTTCTGACTCTCTTTTTTGGACGTATTCATGATATATAGGCATGAAATTTGGTCAGTCCATGAGCCTTTGACTTCTCTTTTTTCATATTTCAAAAAATGTTTTCCAAAAAAACATTTTTTCTCTTCCATATCCCATCAATCAACCAATAAGCAGTCAATAAACTAGTACTTATTAAGGACACAATATATACCAGTGTGCTAAGTACAAGGGATACAAAGGAAAAAGCAACAATCTTTGTTGTCAATTTAATTACAATCCAATTGGAGAGGGAGCATGGGCATATAGGTGTAAACATACAATATACACAAAAGGAATAAAAGGTAGTCTTGGGAGAGAGGGCCCTAGCAGCTCAGGATGGGGAGGTATGGTGGAGATCAGGAAGAGCTTCATGTAGCAGGTGGCTTTTGAGCTGAATTTTGAAGTTAATCAATGATTCCACCAGATATACATAAGGAGGGAGAACATTCCTGGCACGAAGGACACGTGCTAAGGTGTCCTTAGCGCGAAGGTAGTGCTAAGACAGGGAAATTGGAAATTAGAGTATTGTTTGTGGCCGAGCATGGCTAGGCCTTTAGGCTATGTAGAGAAGAGGAAAGTATGAGACTGAGAAGTCAGGAAAAAGGTTTGGGAACAGTCTCAAATGCTAAGAATAGTGTATTTTGGATTCTAGAGGTGCTGGAAAGCCAGTAGAATTTATTTACCAGAGGAGTGGCATGGCAGATATGCACTTTGCTATGTGGATCATAAATTGGAATAGGAAGAGACCATATAGAAAGTTATTGCAGAAGTACAGGTGAGAAGTGATGTGCTAGGATGGTAGGAAACTGTGTGAGTAGACAGAGGGGTATTATATTGAGTTTGAACACAACTTTCAGTTCAGAATGTTTGTTATGCAGTTGTTAGACCTAAATATACAGCCCTAATTAGCTATTCATACCTCTCTCTCTTTCTCTCTCTCTGTCTACATATTATATGTGGAAAGAGAAATTAGGTGCCTGCATTAATGTAGTTTAAGCTTTTAAAGCTTCAAAGTGTACTAAGACTTATGTAGCACCTTATGTAATAAATGCCTGTTGATTCACTGACAAAGGTGATAAATGAACCCATGGGAGCTGATGAAGTCACCAAATGGGAGTATAGAGAGAAGAGGGATCCAGGCAGAGTTTTTGGGAACAACCCCAGTCAATCAGCACCATGTGGATGATGATCCAGGAAAGGAAACTAAGAAGAGACAGTTAAGCAGAAGTATAATGAAAAGAAAGTGGTATCATGAAAACACAGGTCATAGAGAGTGTCTGGGGGAGAATAGGTAATTATTAGTGTCAGATACTGAGAGGATAAGGATTGGGAAAACTTCATTAGATTGTAGCCATTGCAAGACTTCTCCAAGGCTCCTTTACTCCTGAGAGAAATGTTTCAGTTTTACGTACTGTCTTTCGTATGCAGTGTGACCCCTGGTAGACTGACTTCATTTTGAAAGTCCTTGCTATATGCAAACCTCTGTGCTGAGCTCTGAAGCCTACAATGGAAAAACAGACAGTTCCTGCTCTTGAGGAGCTAGCATTCTAATGGGAGAAGCAACACATAAAGAAGATTTCCGCAGGGAACCTCTCATGGTCCTTAGGGCGTGGTAGCAATGCGGAAGATAATGAATGCCTTCTTTAATTTCAATTCCACTGACAACATCATATCAATTTATGATGTTGAGTTACTCAA
>CM053775.1:10168157-10198114 GCA_028658325.1 Potorous gilbertii
ACTGCCCTGGGACTGGGGCTGTGGCTAGGGCTGGACCCTCTCACTCAGGTGAAAGAGCTTTCTCATTGACCTTTGAAACTGTCTTTGGTGTTTGTGGGTTGAGAAATCTGGGAACTGCAGATGCTCCCTGTGATTATGTGCCCTGAAGCCTGTTCCAGTCCTATCTGTGCTGTACTGCAGCTCTGGGTTGTGCTCTGCTCTGAGCCCAGTGTAATAGACTTTTGCTGTCAGCCTTTCAGTCTGTCTTGGTCAAGAAATCTTTTCCACTCTGTCATTTTGTGGCTTCTGCTGCTCTAGAATTTGAGAGTCATTTTTACAGGCATTTAATGGGCTATGGAGTCAGAGCTAGAGCAGGTCTGTTTTTCTTCTCTACCATCTTGGCTCTGCTCCCAGGCTTACTTGCTTTTTAAGAATGGGGAGAAACAGGATAAAGTTACCATTTGCAATAAGTGGATTCAGCATCTCATTGTTCAGCTCTTTGTTTTTCACTCTCTGGAGACCCAGATTTAGGTTTCTTCATGTAAGTGACCACTTGTAGAAACAGATATTTGCTCACTACACACTGACTTAAAAACCACAGATTTATCTATGTTATATTATATTTTTATTAATTTTTTAAAGATTTCCTTATTAGAAGATGATGGCAGAGTAAAAGCAGGGACTTTCTAGAGCTCTCCCCACCAAACCCAGCCAAATACCTGTAAAAAATAACTCTAAACACATTCTGGAGCTGCACAACCCACAGAATGATTGAGTGAAGCAAATCTCCAGGCCAAGACAGCTTGGAAGGACGATGGAAAGTATTTATTGTGCCATGCTGGGGGCAGAGCACAGTCCAGCATGGGCCATACTGTCAGAGACAGGACCTGAGAAGGCCTCAGGAGGAATGAATTTCTGGCTTCTGTGGTGATTTCCAGACTTCACAACCCAAAAATGCTGAGGACAAATTGGAAAATTAGTGGAAAAAACCTGTCAGACCAATGTGTGAGAGTAAAGTGACCCTGCCTCAGGTACAGGGGAGTGGAGGATTGGAAGAGCCCGCAACAGCCTCAGGAGGGTCAGAGGCACCAGCTGTTTCTGAAGCTATAGACCCAGGGATTGTGGAGGGATCAACCGGTTAACAGTACACCCCTCTGTACCCCCACTGGAAGCAGAGTACTATCTTGACAAAGAGCTCAGAAGTCAAGTAAATGAATGAGGAAATGAGCAAAAAGCAGAAAAAATGTCAGTCTATAGAATCTTACTTTGGTGACAAGGAAGATGAAAATATACAAAAAGGAGAAGACAACAAAGTCAAAGCTCCTCCATCCATAGACTCCAAGAAAAATATGCATTTGTCTCAGGCCATGGAAGAGATCAAAAAGGATTATGAAAACCAAATAAGAGAAGTAGAGGGAAAATTGGGAAGAGAAATGAGAGTGATGCTAGAAAATCACGGAAATCGAGTCACTGTTTGCTAAAGGGGACCCAAAAAATGTTGAGCAAAATTACATCTTAAAAAATAGACTAATCCAAATAACAAAGAGATCCAAAAAGGCAATGAGAGGAAGAATGCCTTAGAAAGCAAAATTACCCAGATGAAAAAGGAGGTCCAAATGCTCACTGAAGAAAATAATTCCTTAAAGATTAGAATAGAACAGATTGAAGCTAATGACTTTATGAAAAATCAAGAAATTATAAAATAAATCCAAAAGAATGAAAAATAGAAGACAATATGAAATATCTCATTGAAAAACAAGTGACCTGGAAAATTGATCCAGGAGAGACAATTTAAAAATCATTAGACTGTTTGCAAGCCATGATCAATAAAAGGCCCTAGACATCATGTTTCAAGAAATTATCAAGGAAAACTGCTCTGATATTCTAAAATCAAAGGGTAAAATAGATTTTGAAAGAGTCTACCAATTGTCTTCTGAAAGAGGTCCCAAAAGTAATGGTCCTAGGAATATTGTAACCAAATTCCAGATCTCCAAGATCAAGGAGAAAATATTGCAAGCAGCCAGAAAGAAACAATTCAAATATTGTGGAAATACAATGAGGATAACAAAAGATCTAGCAGTTTCTATATTAAGGGATCTAAGGGCCTGGAATATGATATTCCAGAGGTCAAAGGAGCTAGTGTTATAACCAAGAATAACCTGCCCAGCAAAACTGAGTCTAATAGTTCAGGTGAAAAAGTGGTCATTTGATGAAATAAAGGACTTTCAACCATTCTTGATGAAAAGACCAGAACTGAATAGAAAATTTGACTTTCCAACAAAAGAATCAAGAGAAGTATGAAAAGGTAAACAGGAAAAGAAATAATAAGGGATTTACTAAAGTTGAACTGTTTACATTCCTCCATGGAAGGTGCTATTTGTAGCTATTGAGACTTTTCTCAGTATTAGGGTAGTTGGAGGGATTATATACATGTAGACAGAGGGCATAGGGTGAGTTGAATATGAAGGGATGATATCTGAAAAATAAAATTAAGGAGTGAGAGAGAAATATATTGGGAGAGGGATAAAGGGAGAAATAGAATGGGGTAAATTATCTCTCACATAAAAGATGCAAGAAAAAACTTTTTCAATGGAGGGGAAGAGGGTAGAGGTGAGAGGGAAAGAGTGAACCTTATGTTCATCGAATTTGGCTTAAGGAAAGAATAATATGCATACTCAATCTGGTATGAAAATCTGCCTTACACTACAGGAAAATTGGGGGAAGGGGATAAGCAGGGGGATGGGGGAATGATAGAAGGGAGGGAAAATAGAAGGAAAAGGTAATTAGAAGTAAACACTTTTGAGAAAGTACAGAGTTAAAAGAGAATAGAGTAAATGGAAAGGATAAGGATGGAGGGAAATATATTTAGTCTTTTACAGTATGACTGTTAGGAAGTGTTTTGCAGAACTACATATGTATAGCCTATATTGAATTGCTCGCTTTCTCAGTGGGGATGAGTGGGGAGGGAGGAAGGAGGAGAATTTGAGACTAAAAGTTTTTAAAATGAATGTTAAAAATTGTTTTTACATGCAACTGGGAAATAAGACATATAGGCAATGAAATCTATCTTGCTCTACGAGAAAATAGAGGGGATGGGTATAAGACAAGGGAGGAATGTTATAGGGAGGACAGATTAGGGGAAGGGGTAATCAGAATGGATGGTGTCTTGGGATGGGGAAAGGGGAGAGATGGAGAGAAAATTTGGAACTTAAACTCTTGTGGAAGTGAATGTTGAAACTAAAAGTAAATTAATTAATAAAATTAATAAATAATAAAATTAATAAAAAGAAAAACAAACAAACAAACAAGAAATGGTCAATCTCTGTTAAAAACAAGTAAGGGAACAAAGCCTAACACGTAATATGTTTAAGATCATGGAAAAATAAAACAGAAAATACTAATTAAAAAAAAATTTCATGTTACATTTTTGTCTGGTTTTAGCTGTACTGAGGAATGTTCCAGGCTAAAGTCCAGGCAGTGTGTTTGACGCCTTTCTTCTAGAGAATATGCTTTACTGTTGTTGGAGTCACAATCATTGTAAATGATGTGTAGTTGAAATAACGTGAACAAATAAGTCATTCTTCAGTCCATATCAAATACCATGTTCACATGAGTTTCCTTAGTATCTCCTAAGAGACAAAAAGGCACATGTCTTCTAAATGCCAACACACCTTGAGATAGTTGATTCTGTGTCATTGCATGTCTTCAGAAAAAAGCTATTTGACCTCTTGTTGGAAACATAAAGAGAAGGTTGAGTTAGACCAGACAGTTTCTGAACTTCTTTCAAACTATTAGAGTCCATGATTTTATGATTTTCCCATGTGCCCTTCAAGTTTTTCATTTCTGGTTGTAGACTTAATAATACCTAGAAATGCTCTCTGCTTTTCTTCTAGTGCTATGATTTGCCTCCACAGGAATCGCTAGAAAGTAATAATCATCATGTCTGACAAGTATCAGAAGGATGTCTTTTCTGTACATGTTACATACCATGGGAAGATAACAGATGTTTCTATTGCTCATGTCAAGTCAACAAATAGTTACTTCACTATCTGCTAGCAGGGAGTTACTAAACACTATTACTTTTCTCTTTTTTTCTCAGTTTTTTTCTTCTGCCATTCCAAAGAACTTTGATTGAAGTCCAAATGACTATCCCCCTTTATTTCATTCACATGGACATGAATTGAGTTCACTTATCTCCTTTTTTCCTGAGCTACTGCAAAATAGCTTTCTGGTTGGTCTCTCTGTGTCAAGTTTCTCACAACTTCAGTATATCCTTTACTCAGCTGCTCATGTGGTACTTCTAAAGCCTAGGATTGACCATGTCACCTCCTCCACTTCCACCCATTAAATGACTGTGTTTCTCCATTGCCACTGGGATAAAATGCTAACTCCCTTTGGGCATTTGAAATATAATTCTTCATCATTTCACTCCAACCTACTTTTTTAGGGTTGTTATAGTTTCCCTATTTGTATGCCTAATTCGCCTGCTTGTTATTCACCCATAAAAAATTCCCTTTTCTAGCTCCATACATTCAGCATAAGCTGTCCTTTATACTTTCCCTGTGCACCTTCCTCACCTTTTCTCTCAGGATTCCTTACTTAATTCAAAACCCAGTTCAGGCTCCATCTCCTGTAAGAGGACTTTCCTAAATCTCTTGCCTAATAGGATCTCTCTAAATTACTTTGCATTTACCTTGTATGTACTTCATAATTACCCACATGTGTATATGTTTTTTTCCTCAATAGAATGTAAACTTCCTTGGGATAGGAACTCTTTTGTTTTTGTCCATGTATCACCATTCCCTATAGTGGTACCTGGCTCATAGTAATAGGAAGTCACTGATTTGTTCCAGAAAAAAAATCACAATTAATATAAAGCTATGTAAAAGCAAGGACACCAACATACACAGGAGGGCCTGATGTACAAGTTCCTAAAACTGCATTTCTAAAAGGAAAGCAGCTTTTGAGGGGTCAGCAATCACTTAAATCAAGCACATATATCACTCACTTAGTTCAGGGGAAAACATCAGCACCCTGAATTTCAGAGAAAATGCAGAGAAATACAGATCAACAGACTGCTTTCAGCTGCCTGACATACAGCATA
Organism: Potorous gilbertii; assembly: GCA_028658325.1. NCBI lineage: Eukaryota > Metazoa > Chordata > Mammalia > Diprotodontia > Potoroidae > Potorous > Potorous gilbertii. Next base: position 10,173,241 of record CM053775.1, read on the forward strand.
AATCAACAGACAGATCCAACTGTCTGACCATTTCATACATACATAGTTACCAGAGAGAGAAGCACCAACATCTGGGTTATAAAACCTGGGAGCTCCTTAGCATCTGCCCAGAGTCTCCTCTAGCCAAAGAAACACTTCCAATCAGCCAGCCCCAAAGTAAAATCTCACCTCATAGTCTTTTATACACTTTTTAGAGCCAGAGGGCATCACAACCCTTTAGAACCAGTGGCTCATTAACAAAAGGTGTGAACCTTCCTGCAAATCTTCCCAGGCCCATTAAGGGGTGAGGAAGATCTTTAATCACATATTCAATCAGAGGCACTTGATTATACTAAAACAAAAAATGTATTATCAATCCAAGCTACAAGATTAAAAGTGAGTAAAAGATATGCATGCAAATAAGTCTAACACAACCTTATTGTACTAAATTGTTGATTGCAATATGACTGGAAAGCTGTGAAATGGATAGAAAAAAAGTGATGCTGATTCCAAGAATATTATATTCCAAGAACATTCCAAGAACAGTTTAACTGATGTACATTAATTGCCATATCATGAAGAACAAAAGAGCCAAATAACCACCTTAGTTAATTAATTTACCAAACACAGAGGCAGCTAGGGGGAATACCATTTTAAATTGTAGACTCATACCTTTAAAATTCTTTTTTTAAAATAAACTTCGTTTATAACTTTTATTTTTATATCACCCAAGCTTCTTCCAATATTTTTCTCCTACCACTACCACCCCACCCAGAGAACTACCCTATGTAAAAAGGAATATTTTTTAAGGAAAGAGAAATGAGGAAGAAAAAAAAAACTATGCATTGAAAAAATATGTAATTATCCAGACTTGCCATTTCTGCAAAGGAATAGTGGTGATACCTTTTCACGTATTTTCTTTGAGGTTTGTAACTTCGTAACATTCACTTTTGTTTTGTGGTTCTTTCCATTTATACTGTTACAGAATTATGCATATTGTTTTCTTGTCTCTGTTTCCTTCACTCTGCATCACTACATACAAAATTTTCCATGCTTCTGCATTGTATTCATATTCATCTTTTCTCATTGATCAATTAATAATATTTAATTACATTTACATACTACAGTTTGTTCAAGTACTTCCCAGTTGATGGACATTTACTTTTCTTCCAGTTCTTTGAAATCACTGATAGTATTGGCTATATATATTTAGGTGCATTTCTCTTCACCAGTGACTTCCTTGGCATATATGCCTAGTAGTAGAATCTCTGAGTGGGGTATAGAAATGTTAGTAATTTTATTTGCATAATTCCAAATTGCTTTTGAAAATGATTTTACTTATTCACAGATCCATCAACAATGCACTTGTGTGCCTATCTACCTGCAACCCCTCCAACATTGACGAGCCCTATCTTTTGTTATCTTTGCCAGTTTGGTGCCTCTAAGGTGAAACCTTAGAATTGCTTAAGTTGTATTGATCTTATTATGACTGGTTTGACACATTTTTATATGGTAATTAATAGTTTTTAATTCTACTTCTAAGAACTGTGTTTATTCCTCTTGACCATTTATTTCCTGAGAAATGTCTATAACACACACCCACACACACACACAACACAAACAAGCATATATACTTGTGTACATATGTGTATAAACAGAATATACATACATACACACATATATGTAAGTTATCCATACATGTCAGATTTCAAAAATTATATAAAAAATTTTATAAGAAAAAATTTTCCCCCAATCACTTTCCTTCTTAACCTAGATGTATTAATTCAGTTTTTGCTGAAGCTTTTCCGTTTCATGTCATCAAAATTACCATATTTTTTGGAATTACTTGAGGCCCACATAAGTAAATTTGATAATCATTAGCATAGAGATGATAACTGAATCTATGGGAGTTGATGAGATCATCAAGTGAAACAGTATATATGGAGGAGAAGAGAGGGCCCAGGATAAAATCTTGAGGGATATACATGGTTAGTCAATGTGATCTGAATGAAGGTGTAGTAAAGGAAAATGAAAAGAGTGGAAGTATGTTTTTGGTTTTGTTTTTGAAATGGTGGGGAAAGGTGGGGAATAGTGAAGAGGGATAAGGGGGAAGTAGAAATAAAGTGAGACATCTGGAGAAGTTGAATTGCAGATATACAGTGGAGAATTTTTGTGAGACAGCAAGTGTCATAGAAAACAGACTATATTTCAAGTCAGAAGAACTGGGGTTAAATTTTAGCTTTGCCATTTGTTACCTGCATGACTTGGACAAGCAATTTAGCTTTTTTTTGAGCCTTATTTTCCTATCTGTGAAATGAGTAGAAAGAGTGAGTTGGACTAGATGGCATCTAAGCTTCTTACAGGTCTAGATAAAGGATTCTCTGGTGTGGACTTCAAGTTGCTGCCCATTCAGATATGGATAGACCAGTTTGTTCCAGGCCAATGTATAGGTTTCCATACTTATATGTTCACCACACTCTCAAGTTGAATGTCTTCATCCCTCCAAAGATCTTTACAATGCAAACAAAAGCTTTTATTCTGCATGTTATTTTTTTCCTTTTATGGTTCTTAGTGACAACTTAGAAGGACAGAAGCAGGTCAGAATTGACAGACTGCAATGCTGTCCACTGTAGCATAGCAAACATTTTACAGCTAGTTAACATGTCAATGACAATGTGAGCATAACCCTGCCTCACTTGCTTTCAGATTCCACATTTCCATTAACCCAGGGAATTGCATTTTTGGGAGGTGGCCACATTGTCATTGACAAATTATTTGCTGGTAAACACTCTCACTGGCAATATCAGCTGCTGCATTTATCTTAAAATACTCATCTCCTGCCATTGTAAATGGGGATTCATCAGACAGTTCTTTCTCTGGTGTTATTCATTTCAAGAAATGCTCAGTTTGTACCTCAGAAACAAATTTTCTAAAACCCAATAGTGTAGCAACACCATTTTCTCATACTGCTCACCAGTGACAAAAGCTATGTCCAAGTTGATGCTGTCAAGACGGCCTAACTCTCATACATTAGACCCTACTCACTGATTCTACTTGCTTCTATACTGGTATTTACATACTTGTTTCTAATAGTGTCTAATAAGCAATAATAATGCTAATAATAATTGACTGAGTTGAGTGAGAGGAGGACCTGAATACACGTCCTAGATCAGCCATCTTTATAAGCCGTGAGGCAAGTCATTTTATCACTAAGTGCCTCAGTTTCTTCATTTGTAAAATGAGAGTGCTGGACTAGATTTCTAAAGTTCTTTGTCAATTTTTCCACCTCTCTCTTAAGGTTCTGGTCTCTAATCATCTTCTAACACATATTGCTGATACTACACAAAGCAACAAAATTAAACAGAGTCTTGCCTTTTATGTGTTTTGTCAAGTCTCATCTCTTCAAGATAAGTGTAAACTCCTTGTAGGCAAGAACAGTGTTATATACCCCTGTTGTGCCTACTGCACTGTACCAAGATGAACATGATAGTGTATGTGTAGTAAATATTTATCAATTTATATATTTTAGTAACAAAACTTTTTGACACTGCAAATGTATTTGGGTCCTGGGAATATGGTAGAAGAAACTGATTCCTCTGCAGTGCCAACAGGTACAGGAGCTGAAAAAATACACATAGGGTTGAGCATTGTAGATGGCTTCAGCAGCTTGCAGCAATGCCAAGTCTCCTGGTTTCAGGGAGCTGGACACAGTAGTGATGTCAGATCTGAAAAGTATGGGAAGAAGGGTCATGCTCACATAGTAAAATGCCTGTTATGCCACAGTGGACAGTGTTGCATTTTGTAAATTTTGACCTGCTTTTTTCCTTCTAAATTATCACATGGGCATAGAGGATAGTTTTAATTAGCAACCCCTTTTGTTGTATTATTTTAATAAACTCACATGTAATGACAAGTAAAGAGTTGTGTGGTGAAAATCACATGAGACTATCACCATACTAGTGGCTCAAGAGCATCAAGGAAAATTTAAATTGGGAAAATTATATCTGGGAAGTAACAGTCACCAAGAGATAATTTCAGAGACAGAAAAGAAAATTCTTCCCTAAAGAAAAACCTTAAAATGAGAATTCAGATTTTTCCTGCTACAGTAGGAAGAGTACTATAGTAAAACAGAAATGCATCCTGTAGTCTGCAAGAACCAAGATGGGGTTAACCTGTTTGTGAGCAAATACATTCTATCTCCATATTAAGCACACAAAGACATATCATGAATAGCATTAGACAGGAACTTTTAAGCATTACAAGGGTTGTTAATACTGTTGTACAATTAAGATGCCAGTAGTTAATACCAACCTTGGAAAAGAAATTGATTGGCTTAGTACTTTCCCAAGGCAACAACAGTCATCAGGAGTCCAGCAGTGAACTCTAATTTGAACTGCTTGGAAGGGGAAAGAAACAGCATACTAGAGGTCATTTATTAATTGCTTTCTATCTTAAAATGATTGTAAGAACAGTTGTGATGTAGAGAACTAAATCACATGGAAAATAAATCATATTTAAGAATATTTAAGTTAATAGAGGCCCTGAAATATTTCAATTGTAAACATATTTAAAATATTTAGTAAAATATTCATTCTTATATGTTCTTATGAGTCTAAAGCATTTCTCTTGTCAGACTGATAATAGTGACTAATAGCTAACCTTTATATAGTACTTCCTATGTGCCAGGCACCGTGCTAAGTACTTGATCGTCATTATCCCATCTGATTCTCCCAACAGCTCTCACAGGTAGGTGATCTCCATTTTACAGATGAGGAAACTGAGGCAAACAGATGAAATGACTTGTCTATGGTCACATAGCTATTATGAGTCTGAGTGAGTCAGAGGCTGGTTTTGAATTCAGGTCTTCCTGACACCAGGCCCTGTGTTCTATCCACTTCCCTACCTAAGTTCCCACTGGGATAAAAGAAGAGGTTATTACAACTTCAGTCTCTATTTGGCCCTTTTAGTAACTTCTAGGAATGTTCCTGGGGGTAGGGCCAAATGGAAAGCTTTTGAGTTACCTCAGTCTTAACATATAGTTAACATCATACAGGAAAGTGAATGAAAGATATTTCTTTTCTAATGATGGCAGTGAAGGAAACTGGTGAATACATGGTTATAACAACTCCTCTTACAACAGCACTTTATTAACTGTGAGGAAAGAAGATGGCACTTAATAGCTTACAGTGTTACACAGAAAGCTGAACAAAATCATATTGTTCATCACAGTAGCTATTCCTGACTTCATCAATGCTGTAGACCAGGTAGCCCAGGCCCAGAGCTATTGGACTCACCCTAGGATTGGATTACTACATTGATGGAATGGTATGTTATCGACCTCAGTGTTTTGTTCTTTATTCTTGTGTTTGAAACTAGTCAGGAGCAGATTGATTTTACCTGAAAAGTTTACCCGGAAAGGATACCTTCACCATCCTTTCCCAGTGCTATCTGAGTGCTCCTCCCTACTGTCACATTCTTTTGGTTAGAGATCTAAAAGAGGCCTTCCTTCTGAAGGGAACTGATGTATATCACTACGTTGATGACATAATATTGACTGGTCCAAATGAGTCCATGATGCTAGAAAACCCAAACCAGATGCTTTCCCATACAAGGGACAAGAGGTGAGAAATCAACCCAAAGAAATCCACTTTTTGACCACTCAGTCAAATTTTGGGGAATAGAGTGAGTAAAACCAAGAGAATAGGCACTATCCCAAACAAGCTAGTGATATGTGGTTCCCAAGGATCTATGAAGGAGACCCAGATGCTAATTAGACTCCTCAAGTTTTGAAAAACCCACATTTTCCACCTGGTATCCTGATTACTCCCATTTATGGAGTCATCTACAAGTCTAACCATATCACTCCCCTCCCAAACACACACACACATGCATGCACGCACTCATGCACATACCACGCACTCAATAAATTCCAGTGATGCTCTCTTACTTTCAGGAGTCAATATAAAGTTTTCTGTTTGGCATTTAAAGCTCATAACTTGACCTATTTCTGCCTTTCCAGTCTTCTTGTACTTTATTCTCCTCTACAAACTACAGTCAAACTACACTGATTTACTTGCATTTCCTCATATAGGTGACTCTCATCTATTATCCCCCTGCCTTTGACCAACTGTCTCCCATGCTCCCCTCACCTCCCCATTTTAGCTTCCCTAGGTTCCTTCAAATCTCAGTCCAAATCCCACCTTCTGAAAAATACCTTCCCCTTTGAGATTACTTTCTATGCACTCTGTATGCATCTTGCATGTGTCTAGTTATTTACCAATTGATTCCCCCAGTAGAATGTGACCTCTTTGAGGCCAGGGACCATTTTAACCTTTCTTCATTACCCCTATCACTTAGTAAAGAAATAATAATTTATCATTTACATGCCTTTAAAACAATACACAATATGCTGCTTACTAATTAAGTAATAAGTGTTTGGTTGTTATATAAGCAGTTCTAATAAGTGTTTTTGTTTGATTGAAATAGTACTTTGTTAAAAGAATTAGTTGTCTTTTTTAAAAAAAGCTGTTCAAGTCACATAGATCAGTCATCATATGTTTTCCTTATGAGTTACACAGAGTCCAATGCAGTTGACATCTGGGACATTGGGAAAAAAATAAAAGCCCACACACCTAGTTTGGAGAGTACAAAAATTTTAACACATATTATTTCATCAACTAGACTCTACTATATTTCTTAATTCCACTCCATCATTCAGTCGAATCAGTCTTAATTACTTGTTTTCTTGTTGCATCATGGGTTACAAAATTGAGTTGACTTAAAACTAAGTTCACAGCTGCTTTCCTCCTAATTACATCTCTATCTGGAGTCATATATCAGAATGATAAACATGCTAAATAATTCAGGACAGATAACTATTTTCTTCTCAGATACCATATTTAAAATTTTTGTTCTTTGGGAGGTATTTCTTTTTTTTTAAGGTTGAGTATGCTAATGCTGTTCATTTTTTCCTTTTTTAAAAAAATACTTTATTTTCAATTTTCAACATTCACTTACACAAAATTTTGAATTTCAAATTTTCTCCCCATCTTTCCTCCTACTCCCACATGAAGACAGTGTGCATTCTGATTATCCCTTCCCCCAATCTACCCTCTCTTCCATCACTCCCTCTTTACTCCCTTTCCTTCTACTATTCTATAGGGCAAGATAGATTTATTTACCCCATTGCCAATATATCTTATTTAATAGTTGCATGTAAAAACAATCTTTAAAACTTTGATTTCCACATACTCTCCTTTACCCCCTCCCCATCCACCCTCATTAAGAAGGCAAGAAATTCCATATAGGTTATACATATGTAGTCATGCAAAACACTTCCATTAGCAGTCATGTTGTGATTAACTATATTTCCCTCTAATCTGCCCCAATCTCCATTTTCTCTATTCTCTCCTTTGACTTGTCCCTACCAAAGTATTTGTTTCTGATAACCCCTTCCCCCAATCTTCTGTCCCTTCTATTCTTCCCCTTCTTTTATCCCCTTCTCCAGTGCTTTCTTGTAAGGTAAGATAAACTTGGATACACAATTGATGGTATATGTTATTCCCTCCTGAAGCCAAATCCGATGAGAGGAAGGCTCACTTATTCCTTCTCATCTTCCTTTCTATTGTAAAAGCTCTTTCTTGCCTCCTTTACATGAGATGATTCACTGCATTCTATATCTCCCTTGGTCTTTCTCTTAGTACATTCCTCTCAACACTTAGTTTTCTATTTTAGATATCATTTCTTCATATTCAGCTTACCTGTGCCCCCCCCCTTTCTCTTTCTCTTTGTTTACCTTTTCATGTTTTTCTTGATTCTTATATTTGAAAGTCAAATTTTCTATTCAGCCCTGGTCTTTTCAAAAGATTACTTGGAATGCCTCTATTTCATTGAAGTTATATTTTTCCCCCTGAAATACTATACTCAGTTTTGCAGGATAGGTCATTCTTGGTTTTAATCCTGTCTCCTGTGACCTCTGGAATGTCATATTCCAAGCCCTCTGATCCTTTAGTGTAGAAGCATCTAAATCTTGTGTTATCCTGATTACGTTTAGACAATACTTGAATTGTTCCTTTCTGACTGCTCACAATATTTTCCCTTGACCCAAGAACTCTGAAATGTGTCTACAATATTCCTAGGAGTTTTCCTTTTGGGATCTCTTTTAGAAGGTGACTGATGGATTCTTTCCATTTCTATTTCACCCTCTGGTTCGAGAATATCAGGGCATGTTTCCTTGATAATTTCTTGAAAGATGATGTCTAGGGTCTTTTTTTTTATCATGGCTTTCAAGTAGTGCAATAATTTCAAAATTATCTCTCCTGAATCCATTTTCGAGATCAGTTGTTTTTTCCAGTGAGATACTTCACATTGTCTTCTATTTTTTCATTCTTTTGGTTTTGTTTTATAATTTCTTGATTTCTCATAAGGTCATTAGCTTCCATTTGCTCCATTCTAATTTTTAAGGAATTATTTTCTTCAGTGAGCTTTTGGACCCATTCTGCTTTGTAAAGCATTATTCTCCTCCTTGATGTTTCGGACCTTTTTTGCCATTTGGCTTAGTCTAATTTTAAAGGTATTTTTTCAGCATTTTTGAGGTCCACGTTAGCAAGTTTTTTACTCTTTTTTCATGATTTTCTTACATCACTCTAATTTCTCTTCCCAATTTTTGCTCTACTTTTCTAACTTGATTTTCAAAATCTTTTTTTAGTGCTTCCCTGGCCTGAGACCAATTCATGTTTTCCTTGGAAGCTTGGGATGCAGGAGCTTTAGTTTTATTTTCTTCTTTTGGATGTATGTTTTGATCTTCCTCGTCACCAAGGATGCAAGAAAATGCCTCTTCACCAAGAAAGTAAGAATCTATATTCTTGTTTCTTTTGCCCCATTTTCTTATTTTCCCAGCCAATTGCTTGTCTTTTGAGTTCTTTATTAAGTGGAAGGCTCCAGAAGCAATCTCTGCTTCAGCAGTGGCTACCTAGGCCCTGGGGCTGGGGCCAGGCTTCCCTCTCAGCCAGGCAAGAGACCCTTCCCACTAACCTTTGAAGCTGTCTTTGGTGTTTATGGGTTGAGAAGTCTGGAAAGCACAGCAGCTGCCAGCAGTTCAATCCCCTGAGGCCTGTTCCAGCTCTGTCGGCACTGGTGTTGAACTTGGCTGCACTTCCAGCCTTGTGGGGTAGACCCTTACTGTAGACCTTCCTGATTGTCTTGGATTGAAAATTTGCTTCAGTATGTCATTTTCTAGCTTCTACTGCCCTAGAATTTTTTTAGAGCAATTTTTACAGGTTTTTTGAGGGGTTTGAGGGGAGAGCTCTGGTAGGTCCCTGCTTCTACTCAATCATCTTGGCTGTACTACTCCAAAGTATTATATTTCAACAGATCATGGTATGTTGAAAGACTTGGAGAAGAAAAATACTGATGACTTTTAAAAATCACGTTTTTGTTGATATATTTTCATTTCATTCCCTAATTGATGGATACCTATTTTGTTTCCCTTTTTTTGTCATAAAAACTGCTAATTAAAACATTTTGGTGGATATTGGGAACTTCCTTTTTATCTGTGAACTTGGAGTAATATGTGGCTAGTAGTAGAATCTCTGAATCAAATGGATATTTTAGCAACTTTGTGTAATTCTAAATTTCTCTTTAAAATAATGTTTAGGTTGATCCATAGTTCTGCCAACAATGTGTTAGTGTGACATTATTTCCATAATTTTTCCAACACTGACTATTCCTATGTATTGAATTTTATAGGTGTGGATTTTAACCTCAGAATTCTTTTGATTTGCCTATTAGTATTGACTGGTACCATTTTTTCATGTGATTTTCAAAAGTTTGTAGCTCTTGTTTTGAGAACTATTTCTTGATATCCTTTGACTACCTCTCTACTGATAAATGACTTTTGCTTATACAGATGAATGAATGTCAAAAATATTTATTAATAACTTTACTAAATGTAAATTGTTGGGTAAAGAGAAAAGAGCGCATATATGTGTATACAAATATACCTGTTATTTTTCTATATGTCTTGGATATTACTCTTAGGAGAAATATTTTATACAAAAAGTTTTTCTAGTCAATACCTTCTCTTCTTATTCTAGTTTTGTTGTTCTTTTATAGAAAAGTTTTTCTAGTTCTTGTAATCAAAATTATCTATTTTATCTTTTGTAATTATCCTTATGCCTTGTTTAGCTAAGAATGCATTCTCTGCCCATACATATGAAAAGCACTTGATTTCATGTTCTTTCAATTTTTATGGTATAATATTTGATATTCAGGTCATGTATCTACTTTGAATTTATTGTGATAATTGTGTATGTTCATTCAAACCAAAATTTTTTCAAATTGCTTCTCAGTTTTCATTGCAATTTGTTGCATAATGAGTTCTTTTCTTCTTTTCAATTGAAAAGCTTTCATTTTGTCTTCTACCACCACCACCCTCACACCCACTGGAAAAAAAGAAAAGGAAAAACAGTTAGTTGTTAGGTATTTGTGCTTTTGAGTTTATCACACACTGCTTTAGAGTTGAATTATTTATTTATCTTCCTTGGGTAATGTGTTCAAGTGATCTACTTTTCAATTTTTAAGAGTACTAAATAATTCTGATTACTAGTGCTTTTATAATATAGTTTGGCATATACAGGCATTATTTCACCTTCATTCTTATCTTTTTTCATTATTTCTTGTTATATTCTAGACATTTTGTTCCTCTAAATGCATTTGTCCAGCTCTTTAAAGTATCTCTTTCACAGTTTGGTTGTAGATCGATTGGTATAACACTAAATTTGTATAATAACTTTGGTGAAATTGCCATTGGTATTATGTTGCCATAGCCCTGCCACAGGCACTGAATATCTCCCACCCTGACCCTTAATTATGTTGGTTACTATTTCTTTTTTTTTTCAGTCTGAAAGCAGATTTATTTTTTTAAACCAGGAAATTGATGGCTATTGAAAGTCCACTGGGAACTTACTGATGTGAGATGCATTATCAGCTTTTGAATTTAGGGTCCTGAAGCATCTTGTCACCATAGTTTTGAGGCAATGGGTAAGGAACACAATGGATATAGTTTACTTAGATTTTAGCAAATCTTGTGGTAAAATATTGAGAAAATATGAACTAGACAAGGCTCGACTCAAAGAATAGTTGTTAATAGTTCAATGAAAACATAGCAAGAAGTCTCCTACTGGATTGCCTCTGAGATCTCTGCTTGGACCAGTAGAGATAGCATTTTTTATCCATGACTTGAATAAAGGTATAGGCAGCATGTTCATCAGATATGTAAATGACACAAAGCTGAGAGAGACAGCTAAGCCCAGGTATGAGAAAGATAGAAGCTCAAGGGATCTTTAGAGGCAAGAACGTTGGGCTGAATCTGATTGAATGAAATGCAATAGAAATAAATGTAAAATCTTACATTTGGATAAAAAAATTCAGTTTCCTCAGTGCAAGATAGAGGAGGCATGGTTAGATAACCATTTGTCTATAAAAGATCTGGGGACTACAAGGCCACTGTAAGTCAGTGCTTTAATGAGACAGTCAACAAAGCTAAGAAGATCTTGGGCTGGATTTAAAGAGTCACTGGTTCTAGGAATAAGGAAGGCCTACAATGCTCTTCCTGCCTTTGTCAATCCTTAGTCAGAGTATCATGTTCAGTTTTGGGTGCTACCATTGAATAAAGGGCATTGTAAAAGATGAGGAGCATGCAGAAGGGCCTCAAATCCATGACATATGTGGACTGGTAGAAGGAAAAACATTTGCTTAATCTGGAGGGGAGAAGACTTGAGGGAACTATGGTAGCTTTGCTTGAGTATTTTGAAGGTTGATTATGTGGAAATGAGATTAAAAACTATTCCTGTTTGGAGACAGGTAGATGGCTAAATGGTTAGAGTACCAGCCCTGGAGTTAGAAGGACTTGAGTTCAAATCTAGCCTTAGACACTTGCCAGTAATGTGACCCTGGGCAAGTCACTTAACTTTGATTACCTCAAAAAAAATTATTCTCTTTATTCCCAGAGTACAGAAACAGAAACAAGAGGATATTCTAAACAGGCAGGATAAAGTTTCATAACAATCAGAACATTCCAAAAGTGTAATGAGGAGCCTGGAATAGTGCTGGAACTCTTTGAGCAGGGACTGAATGAACACGTCTGTTATAGGGGGATTCCGTTTGCGTCTGAGTGGGCATAGATGGTTCCTGAGGTTCCTTAAATTGTCAAATTACTTGATTCAGAGTGTAGTTCAAGGTATGACCCTCTTCATGCTTCTCTTCATTCACATTTTTGAAAGTCAAATTTTCTATTCAGCTCTGGTCTTTTCATCAAGAATGCTTGAAAGTCCTCCATTTCATTGAATGACCATTTTTTTTCCCTGAAGTAATATACTCAGTTTTGCTGGGAATGTGATTCTTGGTTTAATCCTAGTTTATTTGATTTCTGGAATATCATGTTCCAAGCCCTTCAACCCCTTAATGTAGAAGCTGCTAGATCTTGTGTTATCCTGATTGTATTTCCACAATACTGGAATTGTTTCTTCCTAGCTGCTTACAATATTTTCTCCTTGACCTGGGAACTCTGGAATTTGGCTACAAAATTCCTAGGAGTTCCTTTCTTCAGATCTCTTTCAGGAGGTGACCAGTGGATTCTCTCAATATTTATTTTGCCTTCTTGTTCTATAATATCAGGGAAGTTTTCCTTGATAATTTCATGAAAGATGACATCTAGGCTCTTTTTTTGATCATGGCTTTCAGGGAGTCCCATAATTTTTAAATTGTCTCTCCTGGATCTATTTTCCAGATCAGTTGTTTTTCCAAAGAGATATTTCAAATTGTCTTCCATTTTCTGTTATTTTGATTTTGTTTTGCAGTTTCTTGGTTTGTCATAAAATCATTAGATTCCATTAGTTCCATTCTAATTTTTAAAGAACTGTTTTCTTTAGTGAACTTTTGAATTTTCTTTTCCATTTGGCATATTCAGCTTTTGAAAGCATTGTTCTTCTCATTGGCTTTTTGGACCCCTTTTGCCAATTGAGTTAGGCTATTTTTAAAGGTGTTATTTTCATCAGCATTTTCTGAGCTCTCCTTTAGCAAGCTGTTGACCCACCTTTCATGATTTTCTTGCATTGCTCTCTTTTCTCTTCCCAAATTTTCCTCCACCTCTCTTATAGCTTTTCAAAATCCTTTTTGAACTCTTCCATGGCCTGAGACCATTGCATATTTATTTTGGAGGTTTTGTATGCAGAAACTTTGACTTTGATGTCTTCCACTGATTGTATGTCTTGTTCTTCCTTATCCAAAAGGATGGAAGAAAATACCTGTTCACCAAGAAAGTAGCCTTCTATAGTATTATTTTTTTTTCCTTTTGGGGGCATTTTCCCAACCAGTTACTTGACTTTTGAGTCCTTGCTCAAGTAGAAGGTATACTCTAGGTACCTGTAAGTTCTCCATTCCTCCACGGTGGCACAATCAAGGAGAGGAGTTTACTTCTCTCTTGACCTGTACTCTTTTCTGCCCAGGATCTGTGAGTAGGGTTTCCTCTCCACCATCACCACCACCTCTACCATGCCAGTGCTCCTCTTCCCAGGATATGTCCATAAAATATTAAGATAAGAAAGTCCCATTATTCAAGACAGTGTCTGGTTAAGGTTTCTTGTCCTTGGTTGTCATTAACATGAGACTGCTCTAGTCAGCTTCAACTGACCTTGTAGTGCTGACACAGGAAGGGGCATTTTGAATACACTCACAGAACAAGGCATGTCTCTTATGTCAGAGTATTGCAAAGCATTATGGTAGATTCATCTCAGAGTGGGCCACAATGTCTGGCCTGACTGACCACTCCAGGTTGCAGGCTTTTTTCAGGTTCTGGGGTTTCAGATGACCTGGAGATGGTCCATACTGTTAAAGAAAAAAGAATATCCCAGATAATATAGTCTTGGTACATCAATGTACACATATTCCCAATGCAAATATATGTGCAACTTTGACTTAAAGAAGGCATCCTTCTTTTTATTGATATATTTTCTTTCAATATGTCTTGTAACAAGTATTGAAACAAATCCTTGCCCATACACAAATTAAAATCGCTCAGAATAGTTAAGTAAAACCATCTAATAGAGTTCTTATGGCTGACAGTACATGCCACTTTCTGTTTTCATAGTTTAGTCATTGTTACAGAAATGAGGAATACATGCTTTGATGGTATGGAGTAACAGATATTATGTGCTGCATTCAACTAGAGTTTTGATCATGCATTTAACTCACATTATATTCCTTGTGTATCATTCTTTTGGCCTGACTTCATTCTGTATACCTTCATATAAACCCTCAAGTGATTTTCTAGAGTTCTAATATTTGTCATTTCTCTCAATATTATTCAATTATATTCATAGACACAATCTTTTTCAGATTTCCCTAATTGTTGGACACATTTTATTTTTAGCTTTCATGAGATAATGGATTATATTTAATCTTGGTTCCAGAAGTCAGAACTAGAATTGTGGATAAAAACTGCAAAGAGGCAAATGTAGGTTTAATGTGTGGAAACAACTCCTAATGATTTGGAACTATCAAGAAGTTGAGTGTGTTGCCTCTGGAAATGAAATTCCCCTCTATTCTAGATCTTTGAGCAAGGACTGTATGACCACTCACAAGACATTTTAGAGGAGATTCTTATTCAATTATGAGTTGAACTGGATGGCCACTGAAGTAGGAACCCTTCCAACTCTCATGTTTTGTGATTCTCCCTTATTATGGGACAGAGTCAAATAGACAAGGAATTAATGCCATACCAAGTGTTCAGAAAAGCAAGAATGTTTCATTTCAGGTAAAATGTAACATAACCTTTGTTAGACTAGCTAATATAAATATTATAAAAGAAATTGCAATTTTGTATTTGCAACATGAACTGGAATCCATCAATATTTAAAAGATAATGATCCTTGGGGAATGGCAGAACAAGTTGTGGTATATGAATGTAATGGAGTACTATTGTGCTGTAAGAAATGATGAGCAAGAAGACTTTAGAGGGGCCTGGAAGGACTTATATGAACAGATGCTGAGTGAAAGGAGCAGAACCAGGAGAACATGGTACACAGTAACAATCACAGTATGCGAGGAATTTTTCTGGAAGACTGAGCCCTTCACAGCAATGCAAGGACCTAAAAAATGTCAATGAAATAGAGAACTTTGAAGCATTCTTGATGAAAAGGCCAGAGCTAAAGAGAAAATTTGACTTTCAAACACAAGAATGAAGAGAAGCATGAAAAGGTAAACTGGAAAGAGAAATCATAAGGGATTTTGTAAGTTGAACTGTTTACATTCCTGCATGGAAAGATAATATTTGTAACTCTTCAAACTTTTCTCAGTATTTGAGTAGTTGAAGGGATTATACAAATACATACACATATACATATATATATATATACATATGCATATATATACATATACATATATATATATATATATATATATACATATGTACATATATAGACAGAGGGCACAGAGTGAGTCCAATAGGAATGGATAATATCTGAAAAAATAAAATTAAGGGGTGAGATGGGAATATAATGGGAGTAGAAAGGGAGAAATGGTGTGGGGCAAATTATCTCTCATAAAAAAGGCAAGAAAAACTTTTCAGTGGAGAGAGAAAGGGGGAGATGAGAGCAAAAAGGGAAGCTTACTCTTATCACATTTGGCTTAGGGAGGGAATGGCATGTATACTCAATTTGGTATGAAAATCTGTCTTATACTATAGGAAAGTAGGGGAGAAGTGGGGGGGATGATAGATGGGAGGGCAAATGGGAGGAGGGAGGTAATTAAAGGTAAACACTTTTGGGGAAGGATAAGGTTAAAAGAGAAAGTAGAATAAATGGGAGGCAGAATAGGATGGAGAGAAATATAGTTAGTCTTTCCCAAGACGACTGTTATGGAAATCTTTAGCAAAACTGCACATATATAACCTTACTGAATTGCTTACCTTCTCAGTGGGGATGAGTGGGGAGGGAAGAAGGGAGAGAAGTTGGAATTCAAAGTATTAGAAATGAATGTTGAGAATTGCTTTTGCATGTAACTGGGGAAATAATACAAGTTCTGGGGTATATACATCTATCTTGCCCTATAAGAAAAGAGAGAAGATGGGGATAAGGGAAGGGAGGGTTGTGATAGAAGGGAGGATAGATTGGAGGAAGGGGTAATCAGAATGCATGGTGTTTTGGGGTGGAGGAGGGCAGAGGTGGGGAGAAAATTCGTAACTCAAAATCTTGTGGAAGTGAATATTGCAAACTCAAAGTAAATAAATTTGAAAAGAAAGAACTACGGAATTGGAATGCCAGAATGAAGCAGACCGTTTCCTCTTGTATTATGTTTTCTTTTGTTTTTTTCTCATGGTTTCCCCCATTCATTTTAATTCCTCTATGCATCATGCTTAATGTGTGTGTTCATCCTTCATTGCTGAAGAAGACCATGTCATCAGAGAAATAATGACATGACGTGCACTTGACTTTGTTTTGAGTGAGGGAGGGCTGTGCAGGTCACCAGCCTCACTTCTCCTCCAGAGCCATCTGAATCCAGTGACCAGATACATATCAGGATGACTGGAGATGACCCAGAATGAGTCAGTTGGGGTTAAGTGACTTGCCCAAGGTCACACAGCTAGTGAGTGTCAAGTGTCTGAGGTGAAATTTGAACTCAGGTCCTCCTGACTCGTACACTGGTGCTCTATCCACTGCACCACCTAGTTGCTTAATATGAATGTATGTATGCAAAGCATATAAGATCCTATGCCATCTTGGGGAGGGACAGAGGAGACTGGGGGATAAAATCTAAGAATTATAAAAGTAATTGTAATATACTGAAAACAAACTAATTTTTAGAAAAGAAAGAAAATAATCTTAACTATTTTTGGTAGCCTTTAGAGAGATTCATACCCCAACCTCCCTTTGTTTCCTCAAAACCCAAATCTTCTTTGCTGTTGAAACTCTAATCTACCCAAATGGCAGTTCAGTGAGAACTAATGATTTGTTGTCTTTCCTGATGATGGGGATAGAAACAGTGCTCTAAGGGTTAAAATTAATATTAAGGATTGCGTTTCCAGTGTTCTTGAATCCCCTGGTTTATTTTCTAACCTGAGGGCACCCTAAAGTCTATCCCCCATATCTGGGAACACCATCAAAGTTCCCCCTTATCCTGAACCATAAAATTCCTTGTCTCCCCCATCCTGGATCACAAATTTTCCCTCTGTCTCCCTTATCTTGTGTCATCCATCTTCCTCATCCTGTCCCTAAAATCTCCAATCCCCATTAGAAACCCTAAAAATTACATCATCATCCTACAGGCTGTGTATATAAGTCTGATTCTTTTCCTCTATCAGTGCCTTTGTTTAGCTCCTTGCTAAATCTCAGGCCCACTGCTTTTGAGTCAATAAAGCTCCCAGTGGCTACAGAGAAGGTCTAAGTGAATTCATTCACACTTGAACCAGCTCTCCCATCTCTCTCCTCAACACTGGAATGTTTAGAAGGTATAGTTGTTAAAAGGGGGCAAAAATGATGGAACTAATTCCTTCCCAGCCTACTTTGAAGGGGAACCTAAAGGAAGCAGTTTTGGTGGGCATTGGGAAGGTTGCAGTCTATAGGAACTATGGGGCTCAAGACTATCTTTCTAGATGCATTACTCCTTTTATGCACATTATGTTAGCCTGAAATAGTTGGTGCTATCATTCTCCATTATTTACTCCTAGGACATGTGCATATGTCCTAGGCACATGCTCACACACAAAAGAGAACACACCCACATACATGGACCACACCCCTAGTGGACCTTATAAAGGGTCTTTTTCAATGAAAAGTTGTCTTTGATTATATTGGCTACTACAGTATCCAGCACGTGGTATACACTTGGCAATATTTGTTGACCTGAATTCAAGCTATACCCTAACCTTCATTTTGTAAAAATGGAGGTAAGAAATGTTAGCCATAATCTTTGAGCTTTGTGGATATTTTAAATGAAGTATTATTACACCTTTCTTATATGTGACTCATTTTGTTCCTATCATTTCTTTTGAAAAATGTAAACCCAAATCAGATGGGTAGATGTAATTCAGAAGGCAACAAGTAATTGAGTTTCTAAATAGCGTTTTTTTTGTTGATGAGAAGAAGAAAGAGTTCAGAATTTCATTAACTAAGCCAATGGGAATGCTAATGAGTTAATTATCTCTTAGGAATGGAATTGTTCAATAATGTGACCATTATTTGACAGTGTCAAATAATTACATTCTAAATCTCTTATGCAGTTTTTAAAAAGACTAATATATGAAAAGCCACTTGGTAATATTAGCCTTACAAATGGGGTTCTTTTGGGATACTGAACATCCTCTGTTCACTTTCTGCTATGCTCTTATATTCATAACAAATGGAAGCATATTTGTAGTAATTCAAATATAAATATATAAAAATGAGTGGCAACAATGTTAGTTTAAAAGAGATGATGGGGGAGGAAATTGGAAGTAAACAATTAGTGCTAGGAGATCTTAGGACCTATCAAGAAAGAGGTAATGAAGTTGAGATCACCAAATATGTAGTGAGCATCTACAAGGCTATGTGCTAAGAAAGGCAGAACCATTTTCAAGTTAAGGCTGTATATTCCATTTAGAATAAGACACAAGACATGGGAGGCAGACAACAGGAAGTGTTTAGTGGAGTGCTTCCCAGTGATCTTCGCTTGGTTCTATTCTGTTTTGCATTTTGATCAGTAGTCTTTTGACAAAATTTGCATAAAGTCTAAATACTTAGGTTCATGAAGTAAACTTAACAAATACAAGATTAGGGGTAAATGGATAAACTGCAAAGGGTAAAAATGGATCATCTGCAAAAAATAAGAAAAGAAAAGCCTAGAGATTTTAGTATATTGCAAGTTTGATACCTCTGAAGTGTAATATGGAAGTCAGAAAAGCTAGTGGAATCTTGGACTGCTTTAGGAGGGGCACCACTTCCAAGAATAAGATAATGAGAGTCCTACTGCCCTTGCTCTAGTCAGATCAACACATTTTAGAAAGGAACATCATGAAGAGGTTGTAACTAGGATGATGAAGGGCTTGGAATCTATGCAATATGAGGATCAGTTGATGGATGCAGATTTGTGTATCCTGGAGAAGAGAAGAAGATTCAGGGGAAACTTGATAGCTTTCTTCAAGTATTGGAAAAGTTGTCCTGGATAGGAGAACATTAGACAGTTTTTGTTTGTCTCTAGTGGGTGGGAGCAGGAACAATGAATGGGATTTGTAAAGAGACAAATTTAGACTTGATGTCAGTATAAAGCTTCCTAACTTTTAGTGCTGTCCCAAGGTGCAGTGGGCTACCTCATGAGGCCTTATGTTCCTCCTCTTTGGGATTCTTCAAGCAGATTACTGGATGACTACTTTTCCTGTGTACTGCAGTAGGTTTGGACTGGATTCCTGAAGTCCTTTCCCACTGTAGAATTCTGTTATTTTAATCATGAGAATATCACTTTACCTTTTGGGCTTCAGTTACCTACATAGAAAATGACCAGTTTGGGATAAATGATTTCTAAGGTGCTTTCTTTCTCTAAATCTGTGATCTTAAGAAGGTGAAATATTCAAAAGATTTAAAAATGGAAGAAAGAGTGAAAGCAAAGAGGAGATACGAGTTCTCTGCATGTATAGTTTGCTGCTTCATGCAGAACATAGAATGTCAGAAGTTTTCAACCCAAACAAACTGAATTAGATCATATGTCCATGTTTTGATTTCTCTCAAGCTGACTTGACATGCATTGCATGTGAGTCACAGTTCAGAACTGAGCCCTCCTAAGGGAGCCAGTCCTGAACTGGCTGGTTTTGGGATTTGGGGTGCCCAATTATATACCTTTTCAGCAGGGGCTGATATCATCCTATCTCCTAACAAAGAAAATACTTCTACTATCAGATCATTCCTCTCTAATACCAGACCACTCCCAGCCTTGATCTATCTAAGCAGAAGAATCTGTCTCCACCCAAGCCTGGGCAGCTTCCAGTGCAATCTCATTATTAGTAATGTGCTTCTGAACTTTTCAGAAGCAGGTCTTGCTAGGGTGGAAGCCCTGAGAATCATTTTTCACAAAGTGGAGGGAATTTAGAGGTCATAGAGCTTAATCCCTTAATTTTTCAGATGAGGAAACCAAGGCCAAGAGAGGAAAAATTTCCACCTTCTTAGTTCAGCGTAGCCTGCACTGCTGCAAGCTGTGCTTCACCTGGTCAGATTGATTAATACTATTCTGGGACAGCTGGGTCACGCAAAACAGCAGCAACAGAAATATTCCCCATCTTCTGCTAGAAGCCTTTACTCCTCTTTCTTGAAAAAGTCTCCTAAACCTGACACTTGAAGGAAGAGTGGAAGTTTTTGAATTTAATTAAGAAATTGAGAGATCTCAGATGGCTTTGATACCTTCCAAAGAACTTAGAACAATTCTGAACTCTCAGTACTGTAACATGTTTAATACTTATTATCTCCTTTAAAGTGCTACTCCAGTGTCTCCTGGTAGCCTAGAAGTGACCCTGAATTTTCTAAGGCTCAGCTCGTGAAGTAGCAACTCTGGTAGGTCCTCCCAAGCGGGAAAGGTTTCAAGTTCAGGTCCACTGATAGTCTGCATTGTTTGTTTTCTAAGTGCCAGGCTAGCTAAGTTCTGAGAGGCTCATCTCAAGCTTGGTCATAAGGTGAAGTGTGGAATTAAATACAAATTGTTGATCATTTGTAAAACATAGCCTGCCATTGTGGTAGACTTGATGCACATTCAGAGAGAGAAACATTAACATGTAGCTGATTAACACATTAGGTGTAGGTTCCATTATAACTTGAGTGACTGCATCATAAACGGACTTCCCTAGTAATGCTATAGAAACAGGAGAGTTGAATTAGCATATAGTCTGGTTTTAACTTAATTTATGTAATGAGCAATGTGGTATCTATTATTTCCCAGAAATTAAAAAAAAATGCTAGCTTGTTCTTCAGAATTAAGGAATTAGTTTCCTTTTTTTGCATATTTAGTTCATAAAATTAACAATAATCATTTTATTTTAAGGTTACTTTTAAAGTTTTTAAATACAGATCCATAAAGGAGTCAGAATTAACTCTTACTTTATTCCCAAGAAAATATATATAGGTTGCTGTGTTCATCCTTCGTTGTCAAAGAAGACTGTGCCTTCAGAGCAATGATGACATGACTTGCACTTGACTTTGTTTTGAGTGAGAGAGGGCTGTGCAAGGTTACCAGACTCACTTCTCCTCCAGAGCCATCTGAATCCAGTGACCTGATATTCCTCAGGATGATTGGAGATGACCCAGGATGCACTGGGAGATCTTGGCCCCTTTAGGCCAAGGCCTATGCAGGTATCCACTTAGGTGAGGTAATGCCCATTCATAGGCATAAGAAGTAGCCAAGGCATGACCCCTTTAATGAGGCAAATAAAAGAAAGACATAAGGCTGGAAGAGAAACAGCAACAGTTAGTATTGATAATCACTCTTAAGTCAGGAGGGTCCAGAAGAGAGAGCCTTTAGGCAGGGGGCAGGGGCCTCATGGTGTCTGAATTTTACAGTGCAGTACGCTTAAAGGTTCAGGGAAGGGAAGGAGAAGGGAAGGAAAGGGAATTAGTTAAACTCAGGTCAATTGAGCATCTTTTGGCCATCCAAATTTACCTTCCTTTGGAGAGTATATATGGATAGTATTAGAGAAAACTAACTATGGTGAAGAGGAATGTCTTCAGAAAGTAATATATCATTGTCCAATGGACAGTAATATCTATCTAGGTAAATGCTAAGTAGTAATCACAGTAATCACAGTGCCTGGCACATGGTAAGTACTTAATAGATACTAACTGACTGACTTAACCAGTCTTATTGGTGAGTAACATTGAGATGGTTGGTTGGTTGTTGTCCTTCGTTCTCAAAGAGGACCAAAATGACATTACCATGACAAAGTGAAATTTCAGTGTGTCCCACTGTGGCTGATCAGACCAATACAAGCTTGGACTGCTCTACCACAGGTGGGGCACAGATAGTCCATGTAAATATTTGAGGTGAATACTCCAAAGTTGTGCATCCTACATTTCCTTTGTGCTTTCTCAGTTCTGCTTTGCTCATAGAGCACAGCACTCTTTTTGATGCCAGTGTCTCCCATATTGCACAGTCAAATCCAAAGTTCTTGAGAGAGACCTTGAGAGTGTTCTTGCATCGCTTCTTCTGACCACCATGTGATCACCTGCCCCATGTGAGTTCTTTATAAAATAGTCTTTTTAGCAAGCATGCATTTTGCATTTGAACACCGTGACCAGCCCATTGGAGCTGCATTCTCTGAAGCATAGTTTGAATGCTTGGCAGTTCAGCTTGAGCAAGGACTTCAGTGTCTGGTACCTTATCCTGCCAGATGATCCTCAGAATCTTCCTAAAACAGTTCAAATGGAAGCCATTCAGTTTCCTGGCATGGCACTGGTAGACTGTCTATGTGTCACAAGCATGTAACAATGAGCTCAGCATAACAGCTCTGGAGACCTTCAGTTTGGTAATTAGTCTAATAATTCTTGTCTCCAAAACTTTTCTTCAGAACCTCCCAAACACTGAGCTAGCTCTGGCAATGCATACATCAACCTCATTGTCAATGTGTACATCCTTAGAAAGTGCACTACCAAAGTAAGTGAACTTATCCACAGCATTCAAAACTTCTTCATTTGTTGTAATCCATGATTCCACATATGGATGGTGTGGTGGTGGCTGATGGAGCACCTGTGTTTTCTTGGTATTAATTATTAGGCCAAACTTAGCACAGGCAGCAGAGAATTGATCCATACTTTGTTGCATCTCAACTTCAGAGACTGCATTGAGTATACAATCATCTGCAAACAGAAAATCATGCACCAGCACTCCCTCCACTTTGGTCTTGGCTTTGTAGCCTTTTCAGATTGAAGAACTTACCACAAGTATGGTAGTTGACCTTGATGCTGTCTTCATCCTCATTGAAAGCATTTGTCAACATGGCTGAAAACATCATGCTAAAAAGTGTAGGAGCAAATACACAACCCTGTTGCACTACATTAGCGACTGGGAATGCATGAGAGCATTGTCCCTTATCCAGAACTCAGATGAACATGCCATCATGAAATTGACATACAATATTGATGAACTTTTCCAGGCAACAAAATTTTGACATAATTTTCCATAAGCCCTCATCAGTACATGAAGCATTTTTTCTAGATTACAAATCTAGAATTTTGCATTTTACCTCTCATCTGTACTATCACTTTGCTTTACATTTGAATGCCTTGTGAACTTAACATTCAGCCACTTCCAACATTCTTGTACCCTATGCTGCCACAAACAACCATTCTAGTGGATATTGCTGCTGCTACTGTTTATGTGGATGCTACTACTAGTAGATTCCCAGACCTCTAGAACTTTCTGATTCATGATATTACTTCCAATTACTACTAGCCGAGTCCACCTATTTGAAGGTTGCTGTCTGTCACTCAGGAAAGGAAAATAGTGAAGGTAGAGACTGCCAGGGGCCCTGGCACAAGTACATCTACTTGAATCCATGGCCGCTCAGAAGTGACAGCTGGGTCTCTCTGTTGCTGGGATAGAAATGAATCTGCCATTCCTTACTCCTTACTGGAGTTATTTCATGTAACCTGGGGAGTTGTAGAGAAGTTGTTGAGTGTACCAACCAATGAGGAACACAGAAGTGGAAGGGCATGCCAGTCCTTTTGGTTCATCTGCTGAATCATTAACAACTCAATTTTATCATTCAGGCTCGTCCTAAGATGACAAAGATCTAATTACTTGGAAAATCTGATGTCTCAGTAGATACATGAGTCACGTAAGTCCAGAAGCCAGCTCCAAAACTCCCATTCAGACAACTGGAATCAGTAAAGACAACACTCAGCATACACTATTGGAGGAATGCCCTTTTGCTACAGATTTATGGATTTTTGATAGGTAGATAGAAAACACAGTAATTTAAGAGGTCAAACTTACTGTAAGTTGCACAGATAGAAAAGGCACCAACATATCACGAAGAGGATAAAGTGGACTTGCTTATTCAACTGAAATTGTATTCTAGCAAATTGTCAGTGATTTCTTACTTGCCAAATGTGATGACCTTTTCTCAACATTAATCCTTTCTTGACTGTTGTAGCATATGGCACTATTTACTACCCTCTTATCCTGAATGCTCTCTCCTTTCTGGATTCTCTTGATGTTTCTGGGTTTTCTCTTTGTCTGATGACTTCTCAGTCCATTTTGCTGAATTGTTATCCATATGAGTATGTATAGTGTTATATTTTGTACATATTCGTATGTATAACTATTGTTTTCCCTTCAAAAAGAATGTAAAGCAGGGAAAGCTTTACTGTTTCCTTTTTGTCTTTATGTCCTTACCTGACCTAAAAGGGAAAGCAGGGACTGTTTCCTTTTTCGTCTTTATGTCCTTACCTGACCTAAAGGGGCCAAGGTTTCCCAGTGCATCCTGGGTCATCGCCAGTCATCCTGATGAATATCTGGTCACTGGACTCAGATGACTTTGGAGGATAAGTGAGGCTGGTGTCTTTGCATAGCCCTCCCTCCCTCAAAACAAAGTCAAATACAAGTCATCATCATTTCTCTGATGGCATGGTCTTCTTTGGCAATGAAGGATGAATACAACAATCTGTGAGTAGATGCAGCTACCTGAATGGGGATCCAGCTAAATGGGTAACTCAACTCCTCCTTTCCTGTCTGTCTCCCCCTCCCCTTCCTTCTCATCTCTAAAAGAAGGTAAATTTGGATGGCCAAAAGATGCCCAGTTAACTTGAGTTTTACTGGCTAGATTCCTTCCCTTCCCTTCCCTTCCCTTCCCTTCCCTTCCCTTCCCTTCCCTTCCCTTCCCTTCCCT
>CM053775.1:10204180-10228451 GCA_028658325.1 Potorous gilbertii
GTAAAGCATTATTTTTAACCCAATTCTTGGCCAGGTGCTGCTAATAAATAGCTAGATGAATGGGTTTGCATTTCACTTTGTTTGCCTTTCCCTCCCTCTCTTCTGTTGGGGGTAAAGGGGATCACAGGAGGATAAAAAACGTGGACTTCTGGGAGCAGAGGCAATAACAGTGTGATAATTACATAAACTGAGTAAGCCTGTGCTGAATAAACAAGGGTTTCTTGGGCTTGAACTGGGCAGTTTTCTTTCAGCTACATCCTCTAAGGACTTGGCATTTATGTCATATTTAGCCCTCCAGTGTTTTAAAAATCATTTTCGATATGCCCCACTCTGGCACTTTCCCTGAACTAACCTTGAATGCTGCCTAAGTCAATTTGAAAACTTTTCTTAAAAGACTGTTTGCTAATGTATTATCTATAATTTGCATTCATAAACCACTTAACTGCATCTCATTAATAATGTGTTTAGAAAGGACACCAAGAGAATGGCTTTGCCTTAAAACATGACTTGGTTCACTTTGTTTCAGGTCAACTTTAGCTGAGCAACAGGGAACAGCCCCAGAGATATCCATCCAGAGCTAACCAGACTCCTTCCCCAAGGAAAGGCTGCCTGAGTGAGTGAGCCTTTCCAGAGGATGGTAGCTGTCTAAGCACATCAGCCTGAGTCTTGAGCAAGCTGAAGGAATGATTCAGAATCCAGAAGTTCTAGCTGGACCTTTCTTTTGGACTTGACCTTCAGGTGAGTCCTCAGTACCACATATGTTTGAAGATAATCACAATTACAAAATCTCTTCTTTGTTTTTTAGGGATGCTGGGGAGATTTGATCTCTTGGTTCACTGCATACATTTTTAACACGTCTTTACCCTGTGAGCCCTTTATTATATTATAATTGACATTTTTATGGAACTTGATGGTTTGCAAAGTATTTTTCATATATTATCTCATTGGCAACTCACAAGAACCCTACTAAAGTAGTTTTCACCTAGGGTTGTTAACATTTTTGTGTCATGGATTCCTTCGGCAGTCTGGTAGAGCCTCTGGACTCTTTCCTGGAATCATGTTTCTGAATATATGAAATAAAATATAGACTGTTACAAAAAAAACAAATTATACTGAAATATAATTATGAAGATATTTTCGAAAGTAAGTTCACAAACCCCAGATTAAGAACTCCTGTACTAGCCTCATTTTAGAGATGATGAAACTGAGACTCTGAGAAGTTGGGTGAAGTACTTGAGGTCACAGAGATTTCTCTTTAACCCCCAAGCCCAGAACTCTTAACCCTGCCCAGGACAGAGATAAAGACTGAAGTAGACAATATGTATAGTGGATAGAGCAATACACTTGAAATCAGCAAATCTAGCCTCATGTTCTTAGGATGTGTTTGACCCTAGGCAGGTCACTTAAGCCCTTTGTCTTAGTTTCCCCATCCATAAAATGGGAATAATAGCAGATACCTCTCAGAGATAAAATGAGGCAACATGAAAAGAACTTTGTAAAACATAAAGCACTAGATAAGATAGCTATGATGATGATAGAACCCAAAAAACTGATTAATTCACTTGAACAGCCATCTTAATTACACAGAATCAACAATACCTGTTGCACCTGGGTTCTTCCACCTCAGTGCAAACCTGTAGAGCAAGATGCTAGTTGATAGAATGAATATATTTTGTGATACGGTCTGATTTTTCTTGTTCAGTACCAATATCTGATCACAATGCTTTGGGTGATGTGTAGCAGAGCAATAAAACATAGAGGTCATATTTGTGTAGATGATCATAAATGATGTTTTTTCTTCCAAGAATTATGTCTCATGCTTCCCCATAGTCCTGTATCTTTCAAACAGGAATAGCACTGTCCTTTCAGTATCCAATATTCCCAGTGTCCTAAGGTTGTAAGTCTCCTAATACAGACCTGGACCCACTGTATTAAATCACAATTCTCCTGCCGCTCTTTCTAGATTTTCTTTTTTCCTCACCTTCATTAAAAAAAAAATTCATAGTCACTTGTTATTTAGATTTGGAAATATTGAAGCCCAGGAAGAGTCCCTGAAAATTTATTCAGTTGGATTTTTGTTTAT
Source organism: Potorous gilbertii (assembly GCA_028658325.1). Classification (NCBI taxonomy): domain Eukaryota; kingdom Metazoa; phylum Chordata; class Mammalia; order Diprotodontia; family Potoroidae; genus Potorous; species Potorous gilbertii. The sequence continues at coordinate 10,206,264 of CM053775.1, forward strand.
TTTCATTGTTGGGGATCATATAATTCACAGTTAGAGCAAGGATTTCATCAGTGCTCCTTCTCAAAATGTAAAATGCAACATAGTTTGGTAGGAATTTGTTTTGACCTTGCATATTTGTTACTAGGGTCTTGATTTGTTTTTCAATTCAAGTGTGTGAGGGAGAGGAGGTTTAAGATTAACGATCTCTTCCCCCTATTCCTTTACCCCCATGCAAAGAGAACAGAAGGAGGGTCGGAAGGAATTATAGACAAGTAAGACAGCTTTGAAAGTTACATTTTGAATTTATTATGTACTTAAAAAGAATAGCAGCCTGTGCATAATGGAGATTCACAGTTTCATTTACAGTTCTCTTCTGTTCCACAACATATATGAAAATGCTTGTTTTATTTGGTATTTTTAAGTTTCGAGCAAGGAAAAATAAAATGTATTTTTTTTTTTTTGGAAAAATCGCTTTCCCTGCTTCCTCCAGAAATCTCTTCTGAAAAGAGCAGCAAACACAAAAGAACCTAGTGTGACAAGGAGTCCAATTGCTTCTGATAGCTTTTTTTTTTTCTGCCAGTCAGTTAAGTGTTCCCACTTCGACTTTTCAGATTGACTTCATAGGAAGAAAGGATGCAGTTGCTTCTGGCTGAGCCAAGAAGGCTAGTGAAGAAATGTTCATTCTCTGTTATGTCAGCTCATACATAGAGTTTGACTTGAAAGGAATAGTTGAAAGCAAAAAAAAAAAAATCATATTTTGTAGTTCCTTGAAGTGAGTAGATCATTGCTCCTGGCAACAGTGGAGTAGGAAAATTTAGATATAACTGAAACAGTAATTCTCTTCCAGACATTTTAATCCATTTCAAGTGACACATCTCATTCTCCTTTATGACATGGATTAATTTTACGTGTGTGTGTGTGTGTGTGTGTGAAAGGAGAAATTAAATTCCTATTACAATAGTTGTATTTGGGCTACTAGCTTTTTTAAAAGGAGCTTGAAAACTCTCTTATGATTCTAACTACCATCATAGAAATTTGCACCTGGGTTGAACCAAGGTTTCATTTTTATAAAATATGGGTTCCTTGTGGATGGAATCAAAGTATGAGGTGATGATCATCACCTAAGCATAAAGAGAAATGTTTTTTAAAAATATTCTAATCAAGTAGAGAAGCTGCTGCTGTAGGTAGCTGTGTGAATACTAATATGATTCAAATTTAAGTTAGCTAGAATGAAAACAAACATCTTTACCTAGGGATTGTTTCAAAGTTATAGCAGGGCAATAGTTTTTCTTCCTTACATTCTCAATGTGTGAGTTACAGTGCATTATTTCACATATCCTTAATTTAACCAATTTAAAATCTACTGGTATTTTCAATGCTTTTATGTTTTAATGATGTGTCTACTCATCAGGAGATTAACTGAGGCATTTTATTTATACTAGGAACTTTGAAATTTGAAAGTATATGTCACTATGTATTGATTTGAATTAGTCATTTAGCAAAGAGTGAATTATCTACTGAAATATATTAATAGATTTACAAGTATTGGGATTTACATTTAATTCTAGCCTTAGTTAAAAAGAGTTTGTGTGTATGTTCTTATGAAATATGGTTATTGATGAAAAGTTAAAACTGGGAGTAAGAAAATTGCATTATATTTAATTTAGCTTAGTAGATTATTGACAAGAAAAATATTCTCTTCAGTATAATCAAGAATATTTTCATATACACATAATTATATATATGAATTATTCATGTATGTTCACCTAAATGAAATATCTTAGAATGACAATATTTTCATTAAGTAATTTAAAGTACATTTCCTATTTCTAACTTTAGCAAGTGCCTTATAAATGAAATTCTTCCTTGCCAAGCAAAGTCTGATTTTGAAAGGTGCGTCACAGAATCAGAGAAATGACATGCAAGAGACTGTCACATGTCCTATGTAACTGAGGAAGTGACTCCTCTCTATCATGCTGGATTTGGAGTATGAGGACTGAAGTTCACATCCTAGATCTGACCCTTAGCCCCAATGACTTCTGAACTCCCTTCTGGCTCTAAATGTTTGGGAAAATGAGATTCTCCTTGAGGAGTCCTCCTGCCTTCGCTTGAAGATCTTTAATGGGAGTGAATGAGTTCTCTGCCTCCTGGGGCAGACATCCCCTTCCATTTTGTGACAGCTGTAATTGGCAAGGACATTTCCATTATATCAGGCCTAAATATATTTCTTTGCACTACTGTTCTGAACTCTAAGACCAAATAGAGTAATCTAATTGCCCTTCCACGTGATAACCTTTCAAATAGTTCAAAATGACTCCTCTCCCGTCCCCTGTAATGTCTCCACTTTTCAAGGTTAAACATGTCAAGTTTCTTTCACCAGTCCCCACATAGCATCATCTCAAGGTCTTGCACCATTTCCTTGACATTCTTCTCTGAAATCTGGTGCATAGAACTGGCATATGATCTTCTGACTATGATGTACCCAGGACAGAGGACAGAGTGAGTATTGTCTCTGTAGTCCTTGAAGTCCTACGTTGTTTGATTCAACATAAGATCTCATTAGCTTTGTTTCAACGCTGTGTCATATGACCCTGTTAACTGGTATTGACTTTGAAGCCATTAAAGACCTAGAATATTTTTTTTTCAGATGAGCTGCTGTCTACCTCTGCCTTCCCCCATGTTTTACTAGTGTAGTTTTGTTTTTTTTTTATTCCTGTAGCAGATGGCCCCTGTACCTACACTGCTCGATGAAGTGGTTGAAGAAAAGAGACACGGGAGGTGGGAAAAGATAGACCAATTCCGTTTATTGATCTGAGGGTTAGGGTATATATAGACAGAAACTGCAAGTCTATGTAACATTCTGCTCGTCTCCTGTCCCAGTGATTTGTCCAGTCTTACTGTATTTAAAGACTGTTAGCCTAGAGGACATCTATTTTACATATCCCTTGTTTTCTGTGGTTCCTATGCTTGTCTCACAGAGACAGCAACATCTGGGGGGCATGGAGAGCCATTCTGGATGATGATGAGCACAGTCTCAAAGAACAGTTTCCCCAAAGGTCTTTCCTGATCTTGTCAACAGCACTTCACCTTGGCCCTCAACATATTCCAACTCTAAATTGCCTCTTCTTGTATTCATTCCAGTGCTCTATGCCTGTCAGAATCCTTTTGATCCATATTCTTTCATCCAGCTTTATGTTACCTTAAAATTTGATAAGCATGTCATCTACACTTTTATCCATGTCAATGACAAAAAATGTTAAACCACATAGGGCTATGGAAAGATCCCTGAGGCACTCTACTAGAGACCTCCTTTCAAGTTGACAAGTTGTTGTGTATGAAGAAGGCAAGTTTCACTGAACTGTAATATGCATGAAGGGCAATAATGTGTAATAAGTGTAGAAATATGAGTTAGAACCAAGTTGCAAAGAGTCATTTTAGGCATAGGCATCAAACCAGTTATGAACCAGTCTGTTGTCCATCCTGGGCAGCTAGGTGGTAAAGTGGATAGAGCGCTGGGCTTGGAACAAAGAAGACTCATCTTTGTGAGTTAAAATCCAGATCTCAGATACTCACTAGCTGTGTGACCATGGGCAAGTGACTTAACCCAGTTTGCCTCAGTTTCCTCATTTGTAAAATGACCTGGAGAAGGAAATGGCAAACCATTCCAGTATCTTTGCCAAGAAAATCCGAACAGGGGTCATGAAGAATGAGATGTCCCTGGGGAAAAAGAAACCCATTTGAACAACAACAAGAACAAGATCATCTAGCCCATATCTCTCTATCTTATCTATAAGCTTGTGTGCTTTGTTAAAATCTCAATAATCTTTATCTTACAGGAGCCTCCAAATCTGACCAGGGTGCTTTTGTCAAATGTAAATAAATAAAATAGCATTATCTGATAAAGTTTGGTTGGCTCTTTGTGGTCACTGCTTCCCTTAATAGATGTTCTCTACATCCATGATCAGTTGACTGAATGCTTTGCCTCATACTTTGTGATTCCTCTCTTTTCTATTCTTTGAAAATTAGGATGATAGATCTTATTATCCTTTCCCTTAAAACCCTCTTCCAACCTTCCCCTTCTATTGAGATCATCACCATCTTTCTGTTCCCCCAGATGTTTGATTTCATCTATCCTTGGGTCTCCTCCACAGCCAGTTGCCAAGTCTTATAAATGCACCTTCACATGTATCTCTCACATCTGTCCCCTTCCATCCACTTAGGAGACCACCACTTCATTTCAGGCCCCTATCAACTCTTGCCTGGGCTGTCGCAGCCTTCTAATTGATCTCCCGGCTTCAAGTGTTTCCCTTGTCCTACTTATTAATATTCACAAAACCACAAAAGTCACGTTCCTGAATCAAAGCTGACCATGTCACTCTCCTACTCAAGACTCTTCACTGGCTCCCTAATGACTCTAGAATAAAATAATATATTTATTTTTAAACCTCATTCCATCCTATCTTTCCAAACTTTAACCATTCACTATTTCAGCCAAAGTGCCTAATAATAGTTAACATTGTGCTTTACCAACATGACCTCATTTAATCCTTACAACTCTGTAAGTTAAGTGCTAGTGTATTCCTCATTTTATAGATGAAGAAACTGAGGCCAAAAGAGGCTGAATGACTTGTCCAGTGTCACATAATTAGTGTGCATCTGAGGCAAGATTAGAACTCAGATCTTTTAAATTACAAATCCAGCAGTCTCTCTACTGTATCACCTAGCCGCCTACTCACTGTTGCCTCCTCCATTTCTGTTTCCTGGCATGTGCCATTCTGCAGGTCTTAAATGCAGCCTTTTAGTATCCTTAGAAAATGCCCAGACCAGCCATCTTTCATGAAGTGGGTACTAGAGGGATTGTTTTCCACATTGTGTAGATAAGCACATAGATTCAGTTAGATAGTGATTTACAGCTTAGTACATGTCAGGGACAGACTTCCTGACTCCTTCTACAGGGTCATGTTGCCTCTGTAATCATCTCTTTAATAACACATTCTAGGATTTTGTTAGGAATTAAAGCAAACCTTACTGGTTCAGAGGCTTCTTGTGATGCCATTTCACATGAAACTGGATCAAAGTGTAATTGATAGAGATTTGAAAGAGTGATCCATAAATGGTTCCATCATATTAATTTCTTTAGAATGAGAGACTGTATGTGAATCAGTAGTCCTTGTGTGTAATATACTTTTACTGTGATACAAATTATCTTAATATATTTATTTTTCATGTATGTTTAAAGGATTAAACATTACCGGTGAAAAACAATTTGGTCTATACTGAAAAATGACTGTGGTGTTCTAATATATGGTCAATTAATATACTCCCATTCTCTAGCATTTCCTTAAGGGGATAATGACATTAAATAATTAGTTGTTGTTGTTCAGTCATGTTCAACCCTTTATGACACCATGAACTATGCTGTCCAAGAAGCTTTCTTGACAAAGGTACTGGAATGGTTTGCCATTTCTTTCTCCAGTGGATTGAGGCAAACACAGGCAATTAAACTGAGCTATCAATTCTTGATAATATTTGGGGGTGATGCATATCTGTGGAAAGACTGAGGAACTTAGGTTTAATATTTGAAATTTCAAAGTAAGGTATCTAAGTGTACTGAGGCAATTTTTACTTTGGTTCGTTGATTTGACAAAATCGTTTTAGTCCTCCCAAGTAATGCTCAGAAGTTTTTGAAGAAGGCTCATCGGTGATTATGGTATTTCAGCCTAAATTGCTACTGTTGAAGTCAGTTTCAATTCCATGTAAAAATGAAAACAATATGAAATTGATTTTATAAAAATAAATGTTATTTAAAAGTTTTAAATTTAATGTTTCTGTTTAACTTATCTTTTTTTCTGGTATGTGTCAAAAAGTTCATCCTGAAATAACATTCTAGTTAACAAAAGAGCCTAGAGGATCCTATTCTCTTATAAGTACAGTTATCTAATTTCCTCTGTTTTGGGGTGGGATTTTTTGGTAGAATAGGAATCTTGGAAAGGTGGCCTTAAAATTGCATATCTAACACTCACTCCCAGCAACTGGGAAAGCATTCCAAATAAAAGCTCCCAAGTTTCTTGATTGATGTGTCAGTGCCTTCCCATGAGAAAATATGGGCTCAACAATGATCCGAAGAGTGTAAATGAAAGAAATAACCAACACAGCTTATCGCATTGCCTAGTTCCTTTATGATTTTTGGTTTTCTCAGTGTAGGAGAAGAATTAAACCAACAACAGTGAATTCAACAGGAAAATTAAGGTAGCATACAATGAGTGGTTAATATGGTTAATAAATGCCTTAGCTTTCTAAGAAGTCTCAGCATCCCATCATATGTGGTGATTCCTAATTGATCCCACTTGTAGATCTTGTCCAATAAATAAGAAAAGCTGAAACAATCCAAATCCACTTTATTCAGGATAAAGAGACATGTCTACATTGAAGTGCCTAGAAGCATGATTTATCATGAGCTACAGTTTAGGAAAAAAAGGACAGATGCTGCTTGACTGAGTTTGCTATTAACTCCCAGAGATTATTTGCCAATTGTGTAGACATTTCATGATAGCACCACACTATTTTGTTATTTCACTTACAAAAGTTACTATTTTCAATGATTACTCTTTCAGATAAAAGTGTTTGTACACCCCTAACTTTTGGACAGCCAGCATGTTTTGATAATGTAGGAGTACCCTGTCATGATGTTATGGTAATAGAGGATCATAAGCAGTCCACAGAATACTATTTTAAAAGACAGCTAATGTAAGGATTGTTGTGTCTCTTGAAATCACAGTTTAACTACAGTTTACTATTTTTTTCAAACTACTTTTTTTAAAACAAGTGTTATAAATAGGAAAATAGAACATAAACAAAAACTTTTATAGTGTGAGGCCAGGAGCTATAAAGATAAAAAATAAATTAAGTTGTAATGGTAGGTAGGTAAAATTCATAGCTCTGGTTCTGTTTTGAATTTTAAAAGATTGGCCTAACAATACATAGAGGAAGAACTAAATGGATGAAAAGTGACTAACGTTTAGACTAGGACAGCCAGGCAGATGGCTCTACTGAGCTTATACATATGATTGGGACAATTCCTCTGGGTAGATAATAAATTGGATCCATAATTGAACAGCATAAAGACATCAGGATGGATTGCATTTGGAAAGCTGCCTATTAGTCTTCAATAATCACAACTTGATTCCTGGATTAAAAGTCATCTCTGAGTTTGTCCTGTTAATGATGCTGTATGATTGATTGTGAGTTAGCACAGTGCATTGAGATGTTATTAAATCCAAGAATGCTGATGCAATAAAGGATAGAAGGAGAAAAGTAGAGGACCTAGGATAGGCTTTAGGGATACTTAGAGTTAGTGGTCATGACTTAGATGAAAATCTATCAAAGGAGTTGGAGAGTGATTTGATAGGTAGGAGAAGAACCAAGAGAGCAGTGTCATCAAAATCGAGAAAGGAGAGAGTATCCAGAAGGTAAATGACAGACATTCAAGATGTGCAATAGGCAGTTAGAGAGGTAGATCCCAAACTAGAGATTTGGAGAGAAGTTAGGATAGGACAGATAAATCTGAGAATCATCTACCACAAGATGATAGTTGAATCCATGGGAGTTAGTGAGGTCACAAAATAGTGTAGAGGAAGAAGAGAAGAGTGCCTAGGATAGAGCTGTGGATGACACTCATGATTAGGTGGAATGGACCTAAAGGAAGTTCCAGCAAAAGGAAAATGAGGTGTTGTCAGATAGGAAGGAGAACTAGGATAGAGTGGTGTCAGGAAAGCCCCAAGAGGTTACAGGATCAGGGAAAAGAGAGTTTTGATTAACAGTGTCTAAGGCTTCGAGAAGCAAAGAAGAGAGGGGGGGAGGGACTGGGATCCCCTGTAGACTCATGCTGCTGCTCTCCCGATTTCCCTCCTGCCTGTCTGACTTTTCCTTCTAAGACTCTTTTCCTGCAATAGCCATCAGTATTTGCTAAGCATTTGCTTTGTGCCAGGCACTGTGCTAAGTGTAGGTCAAACCAAGAAAAAATTCAAGCAATCCAGGTCCACAAGTAGCTCATATTCGAACAGGGGAGACAACACACACACAAAATAATACATACAATATCGAGTAGATGGCAGGTAACCTTATGTGGGTTGGGGGAAGGAGGGGAGCTAAGAAGGACATCCTGGTGGATCAGAATTTGGGAGAAAGAACTTTCCAGGAATGGAAATGGAAGATAGAGTGTCCTGTGTGAAAAATAGAAAGGAGGTCAATATGGATGGACCTTAGAGTGCATGGAGAAGCGTATGTATAAGATAATTGGAAATGATAGGATCGGACAAGGTTGGAAAGATCTTGGAATGCCAAAGATCTTTCATTGTGGCCCTGGAGGTAATAGAAAGCCACTGAAGTTATTGAATATGGAGGAGACGGAGTTCTACAATTTAGGGAAAAGATTGTGGCAGCTGAATGGAGGATGAATTGGCACGAGGAGATACTCAAGGCAGGAAGATCAACTACAGCATTATTGTAATAGTGCAGGCACGAGATGTTGAGCACCATAAGAGTGTAAAGGACACATATGTGTAGAGAAAAGAAGGACAAGATTTAAGAACTGGTTTGATAAGCGAGGCGAGTAGGGGAAAAAAGGAGACAAGGATGATATCAAAATTGTTGAGGTGTCAGGAAGGATAATGTTTCCCTCTGCAGTAATAAGATAGTTAGGGAGAAGGGAAGGTTTGGGAAGAAGGGTACACATGCTGAATTTGAGATGCCCTCTGGACATCCAGTGTAAAATGTCACACAAGCTCCTGGTGATGTGGGCCTGGAGCTCAGTGATGAACACTAACAGATAAACAGGATGGCCAGAAATTCTTTGGGCCATTTTAAGCTTTAATAGCTTAAAACTTTCCTAAGACTTTCAAAACACTATTTAAAAGTGAGAATTATCTGCCCAGAGAAGATCACTGAATTCATAAGAATCGACAAGATCAAGTCAAATAGTATGGAGAGAAAAAGGGGTCTGAGATAAAACCTTAGGGGATAACCCAGTCTAACTGGTAGAAACTGGAGGAAGATTCCACAAAAGAGGCCAGAAAAGAGCATTCAAAGAGGGAGCAGGAGCATCAAACAGAGTGGAGACAAGACACAGGGTGAGCAGCAGAAAGGTCAAGAAGGATGAAGACTGGGAAAGCAGGAAGAAAATCTGGAACTCCCCAAATTTTTAAATTGATGCTAAAAATACATGTATAGGTATGTATGTGTCTATATGTATATATAAATAAACATGGTACCTGACTCATAATGCCCAATAAATTCTCTCTCTTTTCTTGTCACTCTCTCCCTTCCATTCCTGTCTGTCCCCTCCCTACCCTCCAAACGTGTCTCTCTTTTGTTTTTAGGATAAAATAGAAATATTTCAGTGTAAGGTCTTTAGGAACTCATTCCAGTTTACTTTTGCCATTTATTTCACATTGTTCTCTTTTGAGATTTCGACATTCCAATCTAATCTGCCTATTAGTTCCCTTAGTCCTAAATTGCATTTCATTTCTCCATGCTTTAGCATCAGCTTTTTCTCCTCCTTGGAATCTGCCCCTTCCCTTACTTACTTTGGCCTCTTGACTTTCTCCAAGGCTCAGCTCTTGCGCCATGTCTAATTCAAGTCCTTTACTGTCTTCCAGCCATTAGCATCCTCTAATGTTGTTTACTTAGCTGTGTGTTCATGTTTGTATGTTCCATTAGAATGAAGGCAAGTACTGGTTTTGATTGGGTCTCTGTATCTCCAGTGCCAGGCACTTGGGATGGGCATAGGGTATGGACCTGGGGTTGCTTTGATACAGAGAACTCCAAGGTGCAGAAACATCTTGTACCATTGCAGGTAGATAACTCATTCTGTGACTTGGATTGTTTAGAGCAGTGGTATCAAGCTTAATAGAGTTTATCACATAATGACTTGAAAAAACACAAATTAGCATTATCTATGCTGTATTTTTTTTTAATTTTGTAAAACATCTCCATTTTGACATGTTTGACTTGGAACACAGGGAGGTTAAGTGACTTATCAGGATATATAATATATATAATATACATTGTAATTATATATGTATATATGCATGTGTGTATATATATATTATGTATATGTACATATACACATATATACATGTATATACATATACATAGATAGAAAGCCAGGCTATGTCATAGATGGGGGGATGACCTACAGGTACTACTTCCAGGCTTTGAGACTAGCCCTTTATTCGCTACACTTTTTCTCTATGTGCCTTGCTTACTGAATTGAGTTTACTTAAATGAGTTAAATAACAGTTGAAGTTTTATACAAGAAAGCTTATTCGGGGTAGATTTGCTTTTAAGATGTCTTAGAAATTATCTTTAGTCCTCTGTGTTATTTCTGTATTGAGGAATGACTTGCCTAAGGTCACATAACTAGTAAATGACTGAGCTAAATTCAAACCTCAGTCATCATTAGTCTTTAAGATTTGAGGAGTCTTTGATTCCTCTGATTCCATATTCCTTGCTCTTTCTTCTGCATCACATGGTGTCTTCCAAATTTGTCTCTGACAATGAAGCATATCATTGCTACAAATAATGGATATTTATTAAGTGACTTTCATTTTCATACTTTGTGTTAATCATGAATTAAGTGGGACTGTAGGAATAGAAAGAAGGAAGGAGAAAAAAAGGTGCTTGAGGGAGAGGAAGGGCTAGAGTCCTGCACGTGTGCATTTGATCAGCTCTGAAGAGCAGTGTTGCTGAACTGACCAGCAGGGAATTTCATCAATAACCAGTGAACCTGCCAGCTGGCAACAAGGTTTGTGTGTCTGGACCCTGCCTTCCAAGATTCTCTGCCTAGTACTATCATTCCAGGGAATTCCATTCTAAAGACATATCAGTGTCTCTTGCAAGGGTTATAGCACCAAACTAGGATTTGGGATCTAGCATGGAAAAAAATGGGCCAAGAAATTACAGAAGTGAAATTTGAATCATCCATGGAAAAAGATTTTACAACTGATCATACAGGAAGTTAGTTCGCTGCTGGGGGAGCCTCTGTTGGTCTTGGGACAGTGTGCTAACAGGGCTTGACAATGTCTAAGGAAAATGGAGCTCATTACTGAAGAAGAGGAAATGTGGCCCCAGTTTGTGAAGAACAGAATTTATTCCCCATTTCCATTTCACATGAAGTTGAATTTACCAGTATTGTCTGTATTAACAATTAGCCACTAGCCTGTCTTTATGACCTATATGATGAGAGGCTCTTGGCTGGCACAAGGAGTGGGAGAATTGAAAGTTGTGCAGGCAGTTTTAGATCTGAAGTCTTGATGACAGAGTGCATTAGGTGCTTTACTTTCTTATTCGAGGCACAGCCTGAATAGAAACTGCCCTAGAACAATAGTATTTTCAGAGCTGTGGTCCTCAGGAAAAGAAAGGGATACAGAAACATTCAGCTTGCAATGTTAGAAACTCTCAGAACTCAGAGCAGGGGAGCAACATAGCATGTTAGCAAACAGGGCCTTTGGGGGAGAGGATGCTTACACGGGGTGTGCCCAAAATCCAGACAGATTAAGATTGCACTAAGACTTTGAGGACATCCCATATCCTTTCCTTCACTTAGTTATAAGGCAAAACATGGAATTGTGGGAAATGGCTACTTGAAAAATAATGTGAACTGAAGTAGAGTCTTCAACTAAAATGACATACAATTGCTGGAATAGATACAGAGCCATATGGGAAAGGTTTTCTCTTAATTTTTAACTACTACTTGAGAGATGGATGATGAGAAGACAGTTAATTATTTGTCTTACCTCTGAGGTTCTAAGGTGCTTGAGCTCTTTACATCTACCTCTGTTTATGCTGGATTTTTTATTAGCCTCTGGAAAACTATGATGATATTTACCAGAGGAAAAAACCATTATGATGTGAACATATGTTGGTGATAAGTATAAGTTGTGAATATCTTAATGGTCTCCATATGGTACAGAAAGAAATGTAACACATGAAATATGAATGAATTCTACTTTGGGAGTCATTTGACCAGAATGTTTCTGATCCAGTTAACCCTTCTTTTGCTTTTACTTTTAATCTTGTTACGAGTTCAGGCACCAACATTGGTAGAACTGTCGTTTGTATCTTTTTTTTATAACTTTTAAGGCAGCAGTTTGTAGTTGAAAAAGTATGAAATCTACCAAGAAATAATCCATGCCTGGGAATGTGGTTAATGACAAGTTATTTGTAATTTACATTTTAAGTTTTGACTTGGTCTTCTGTTCTGGTGCTTGGTACACATTAAATTCTTAATGAATGCTTTGCCATTCCTTTATTGATGTAATATGCTTTTGGGTTTCATGGTGATGATCCATTTATAAGTTACTAACTCAGTTTATAGTATCTGAAGGTCAAACCCTTCATTTTATAACTAAGGTCCAGGGCTCCCCCACAGACAGTATCCGAAGTGATATTCAAACTGAGGTTCCCAGATTCCTCTGCAGACATGAAGTGCCTAATACCACCTTTGCATTGGTGCAGCAACAGTGAGGCTAGAGGCACAGAAGGGATGAATGCATGGATGTTTAATTCACTTCAAATCATCTCAAAAAGCACTTAGTAGGGACCAGCTGTGTGCAAAGCACTGTTACAGGCTGTGATTACAAAAACAAAATTGTTCCTGCCCTTAAGGAGCTTGTATTTTACTGGGGAAATACAACATATATATGAATACAACATATATAGGAATAAATACATAAAGGGTATATATAATAATATAGAATACCTCACATTCCTGATATATATGTTCTCCATAAATTCTCAAAAAAGGTAGTGGATAACCCTGAACTGCTGAATAAGCAGTGCCAAATTAAATACTCAGTGATTCTACATGTCTTAATTTATGTTTATTCCTTAAAGATCTGGCTTAAATGGGAGATGGGTGACTGAAGGGAGGATGTCTTCTTTACGAAGTACTTTATTTATCCTTTATTGGGTCTCTAGACCCGGGAGTTAGCCCCAGAAAGAAAACAGAACCTATAGGAGCAGATGGAAGAGAACAGACAGTGAAAGAAGAAGAGGGCCCAGGAAAGAGCCCTGTGGCTTAACCTACACTTAAAAGGGGTCTTATGTGGACATAGAATAAGACAGAGATTAAGGAGCATGGGCAGCTAGGAGGATGATTTGTTTGTCACTGTCCTTCCTGAAATGTACCTAGAACTGAACACAGTGCTCCAGGTGCATCCTGACCAGAGTGCCATGTTCCTGTTATGCTCCACCCCCCTCCTAATGCATCCTATGACTATGCTGGGGTCATTGTTAGTATTATTTTTTGGCTTCCACATTATCTTGATTCTCGTTGAGTTTGCTATCCACTAACCCCCATCACAACATAAATCCTGATAAGAGAATCAGTTGCTTAAGAGAAGCTCTGAGAAAGGGTGTTCCATTTCCTTCCCTGACCCTTATTTGATTGGGATTGTGACAACTTTGAAAGGATTTGTTGTCTGACAACTGGAGTAAACAGGAAAAGAGAAGCGATAAGGGAGGCAGAGATTCTAATGTTATGAGACTTAGTCCATTTGATATCTCAGTCTTCCTCCTTTGGATGTTATCAATATCCTCCCTAAAATGGAGAATTATATCTACTGCCAAGAAGGAAAGGGAAGGTGGAATTCAGAAGGAATCAGACCACCAAGAGTACTATGGTAATCTTATGACCTAAACTATATGTGTGTGTGTTAAGCAGAATTGCCCCCAGTCATGGGAAGGATGAGTGGATGAGTCTTGGGGTGAACCCTCCGTTTTGAGGAAGCATCTAGGCCTTTGCTCCCCTCATAGCTCCACAGACTTCTCTGCCATGCCTCAGTTGCTTTCTCAACCTGAAAGTATCTTCTACCCCTCAAATCCCCTCCTCCTGTGGGTGAGTTCTTTCAGAACCTTCATTTTGAGGAAGTGCTCCAGCTAGCCAAGATCACGTCTTCATTTTTTTCCTGCCTCTCCTCCCTACTCCAGTCTTCTTCACCATACCCCAACATGAGCACATTTATCCGCCTCCACATGAATTTTTTAACTCCTTTCTTCTGTGTTGTTGTCTTCCATTAAGATGTGAGCTCCATAAAGTCAGGGATTATATTTCTATTTTCTTTTATTCATATTTACAGGGCCTTTAAATGCTTTATAAATGCTTGTTGACTTATAGTTTGGTAGCATGATGAAAGTATGGTCCTGGGAAGTGTTAAATGGGATAGTACTTGTGTGTGCCATTAGGGAAAGATGCCACATAGGACCTCAGGGAACTGAATTATATTATGAGAATATGAAACTCCCAGTTCCAATGACTGAGCTGAAACATGTGGAAGAATGACACATCTTAGATCTCTGAAAGTATCACCCACTCTCTGTTGCCCAGTAAACTAAACCAAGTAGCTTAACTTTGATTCTTAGAAAGTTTCTTGAACAATTTATTAGAGGAGTGATTTTTGAGCATTTAGAAAACTAAGTATTGATGTTTGACATCTTGCACAGCTTCATCAGCACCAGGTCATGTCCAGCTAACCTTTTGATAGAGTCAGTTGACTCCTAGCAGGGGAATGCTGGATTTCCCATCACTAGTATTTCAGCATAGAGTTCCACAAACTCTCTTGTGTTATTATTGACACAATAAGGAAGGAAACGGCATTTATATAGCACCTGTGTGCCAGGCACTGTCAAGTGCTATGGAAATATTATCTTCGTTGACAATAAAGATTTCATATCAGGCTCTGAATAAATGTGTGGGATATAGGAGTCTTGTTATTTTTCTTAACTAGCCTTCCTTATTTTGTATCTGGTGTTGGAATGAAAGGGGCATAGCTATTCTGGTCAAGTGCTAAAGGAAACAATTTAGAGAGAAATGGAGCTACTGGTTCCTTGAGATCTTGTGGATTCAACCAGTTAGGTTCGGTAAATGGCCCTATTAGGGTTTTCTGTTGGTTGTTTAGTCATTTTTCAGTCATGTCTAACTCTTTGTCACACCTTTGGGGGTTAGTTAGGACACCTTAAAAGCAACAAAATCACATATTTCCCTATATTGCCTGTGATTATAATATAGTCATGACAGGCTGCTTAGAACTATAATCTTATAATAAATAATTAAAATACAAAAATTTTAAGGCTCAGAATTGACCTATATATCTATTGACCGAATCAACCACTGCTTTGAAATAATTGCTTGAACAATCAGTTGTCATGAATGACCACAAGTTTATTAGGTGTTGGTACCTATCAGTTAAATAACAACCTGCCTTGACCAAATCATGCCTGAGACGTTTTCTTGAATACTTTGAGAGATCCAGAATATCATTGGTATAAATATATGCTCTACAAACAAAGCTTGTCAAGCAGTGTTGAATGCCGGATCTATAGGTCGGATCTAGATTCAAATTTGCGACATGAACAGAGCCACTTAACTTCTTTGAGCCTCAGTTTTACTCAACTGTAGAGTAAAAGAATTGGATAGGGTGACATCCGAAATTTCTTCCACTCTAACTCCCAGCACTAACCTTTTTACCTGTTATGAGTTTAAGTAGCTAAAACTTGATTCACCTAGTGAGTAAACTTTTGGTGAGGAGCCTCCTCATGCTTAGCTTAATCATCTACCAGTCATGTAATCTGTTGAAACACTGAAATTGAAGGCTCCCATAGTACCCAGGCCTGCCTCCATAACCCAACTGCAAAAGAAGAATTTTTCTAACTTTTGAAAAAACATGTGGGTCAATGTGATAGGGAAAATGCAAATTAAAAGAAGGTGGTAAGTAAAAACTCAATATGCCAAAAAACAATCCAAAACCAAATATTGTAGTGAATTGAGGCAAGACTTCCTCAGAAACAGATGCTCTACTCTATCTGCATGGGGACCATTTCAGTAACAGAAAATGAGGACCCATAATAGCACAGAATATTTTGATGACTGTGCCAGAAATTTCACCTTTTAAATATATGTCTGTTATTCAAGTAGAAGCAATACTCACTGTCGTTTCTTCCTCACATATTCTGTATTTTCAGCTACAGAGCTGGCAATTGTGATTGTTTTGTCTTAAGTTTATTTACTTATTATTTTGTATCTCAAACAGATTTTTTTATTTTTTTAAATTTTTTATAAATTAATTTATTTTTCAGTTTTCTACAATCACTTCCATATATCTTAGAATTTTCCTCCTCTCTACCCCACCTTCTCCCCTCCCTCTCCGAGATGGCATGCAATCTTATATAGTTTCTACGCATACATTCTTATTAAATACATTTTCACCTCAGTCATGTTGCATAGAAGAATTAAAATGAAAGAGAGAAACCATGAAAACAAAACATAACACAAGAGAAAATGGTCTCCTTCATTCTGCGATCTAATTCCATAGTTCTTTCTCTGGATGTAGAAGGGGTTTTTCCTCCAGAGTCCATGGAGAATTTTTTTAGGTCCTTGCATTGCTGTGAAGGGCTAAAATTCCTCACATACTGTGAGTGTTGCTGTGTACAAAGTTCTGGTTCTGCTCTTTTTACTCAGCATCAGTTCATATAAGTCTTTCCAGCCTTCACTGAAGTCTTTCTGTTCTTCATTTCTTATACCACAATAGTATTCCATTGTATTCATATACCACAAGTTGTTCAGTCAATCCCCAATTGATGGGCATCCCCTTGATTTTCAGGTGTTGGCCACCACAAAGAGAGTTGCTATAAATATTTTTGTACATATAGGACCCTTTCCCATTTTTATTATCTCTTTGGGTTACAGTCCTAGAAGTAATATTGCTGGGTCAAAGGGTATGCACATTTTTATAGTCCTTTGGATGCCCAAGTTCCAAATTATTCTCCAGAATGGTTGGATCAGCTCACAACTCCACCAGCAATGAATTAGTGTTCCAACTCTCCCACATCGTCTTCAACATTTATCATCTTCCTGTTCTGTCATTTTAGCCAGCCTGATAGGTGTGATGTGGTACCTCAGAGTTGTTTTGATTTGCATCTCTCTAATCAATATGATTTAGAGCACTCTTTTCATATGAGTATGGTTAGCTTTAATTTCTTCCTCTGAAAACTGCCTGTTCATATCCTTTGACTATTTATCTATTGGGGAATGACTTGTTTTCTTGTACATTTGATTCAGTTTTGTATGTTTTAGAAATGAGGCCTTTATCACAGACACTAGTTGCAAAAATTCTATCTCAGTTTTCTGCTTCCCTCCTAATCTTGGTTGCATTGGGTTTGGTTGTTAAAAAACTTTTCAATTTAATGTAATCAAAATTATCCATTTTGAACTTCATAATGTTCTCTGTCTCTTGTTTAGTCAAAAAATTCTCCATTCCCCCTTAATCTGACAAATACACTATTCCTTGCTCCCCTAATTTATTTGTAGTATCATTTTTTATACCTAGATCATGTATCCATTTGGACTTTATTTTTGTGTACATATCAGGCATTGGTCTATGCCCAGTTTCTGCCACACTGTTATCCAGTTCTCCCAATAGTTTTTGTCAGACAGTGAGTTCTTATGCCAGAAGCTGGGTCCTTGGGTTTATCAAACAGTAGACTGCTATGTTCATTGACTACTGTGTCTTGAGTACTTAACCTATTCCACTGATCTACCCCTACATTTCTTAGGCAGTACCAAGTGGTTTTGGTGATTACTGCTTTATAATACAGTTTGAGATCTGGTAGGGCTAGGCCACCTTCCCTAGCATTTCTTTTCATTAGTTCCCTTGATATGCTAGACCTTTTTTCTTCCAGATAAATTTTTATATTATTTTTTCTAGCTCTAGAAAATAATTATCTGGTAGTTTGATTGGTATGTCATTGTCTCAAGTTTAAAAGGCAAACAAAAGTTGTAGCAAGTAAGAATCAAAAATGCATGCAGAGTAAAGAGTATTGTGCCTTTTACCATCGTGAGATTGAAAATTGTGCAGAAAAAAAAAGTTTTCAGTTGTCAATAGAGCTATAATGAGCCACCTGAAGCTTTAGTACTCAAACTGCTTACTTGACTAGTCAGGCTTATAAGTGCCAGGAAAATGTGCCCTCAGCTATATTTATTCAGAGCATCCAGATGTTGGTTATTGAAATCACAGTCATATATTCTCTCAAGGGATCTTAGGTCCTGCCTTCATTAAATGATGTAGCAGGTGGTGATTGACATTCAGATCCTATGTCAGTTGTTCAAAAAGTTTCTTCTGCTTCCATTGATCTGTCCCTATTTCAGTACTTTTAGCTATTACCAACCTAATACTTGCAGCAGTAGAAGGAAGTCCAAGACACGGTCGATGTCAAAACCTTGGGTTCTGGCTTACTTTCTCAGTAACTGAAAGTTCACATTTGAAATGGAGCAGCTATTTAACAACATGTCTGTGAATCCATTGAATTGTCAGGAAGAAAACAGTACTTTCCTGCATTGTGCTGAATGGGGAGTAGGTGGGTGGAAGAGAGATATATATATATATATCACTGTGTATGATAGATTGATTTGATAACAAGACAGCATCCTAGAGAATACTGGAATACAGAGTCAGGAAGACCTGGGTCCCAATTCCAACTCGATGCTCATTAGTGATCATGGACAACTCAATTATTCTGAGTTTCATATTATACTGTAAGTCAGAGACAGCCCACAATCTGCCTTGGTAGAAGGCATTCCTATACTGGCAAAATCATACATTCATGATCCAGTGTGCAAGTTGGATTTACTAGG
Organism: Potorous gilbertii; assembly: GCA_028658325.1. Taxonomy (NCBI): domain Eukaryota; kingdom Metazoa; phylum Chordata; class Mammalia; order Diprotodontia; family Potoroidae; genus Potorous; species Potorous gilbertii. The sequence goes on from CM053775.1 coordinate 10,224,931, forward strand.
ATTAACATTTTGAGTCCTGTACAGGTGTGTATACAGTTAGGATACAGCCAAGTGAATGAAGGCAGGGAGAAATAAAAGAGGAGCACAGGTTTTGGTTTTGTGACAGGTTTTTTTTCTGCAGTAACATATCAAGGCATTTCATTCTGTTGAGGACATAGTACTGTGTTCTACACTGAAGGATGCCAAGATATTTGTAATATGGATTCTGTCCTAAAGGAGTTATATAGCATGCTGGAAAAACACAAATCTAAGGAGAAAAACACTGTAAATCAGGTGCTGAGCTCATTAAGGAAGGAGAGCCTGGAGATCTACATAGACAATTGCTACCAGAATATGGATTGGGTGATAAATAGCATCTGAGTGAACCTCAGAGGAAGAGAGACTACTAAGTGATGATGGTAGAGAGAGAGCCTGGAAGTGGCAGGGGGCAGCAAGGTTTAATCCAGTACGTACGGATGAGTGTGTATGAGTCAATAGTCAGAATGTCTACAGAGAGAGGTAATTTGGAAATGACTCATCTTGGTTAATGAATCACTTTCTCTTCAGTTTGATTTTTTGTGATGTTGTTTAGTGTTTGCCATGTCCAGCACCTTCAGTCTTCTTCAAAAAAACATTCATGATATACAGGCAGGAGACTTTGGAGTAGTCTTATAAGCCATTGGTCTCTTTTATTTCATATTTTTTTCTGTCCTACCCTATTTCCATCTTTGTACTTGTTGTTAAATAGTGACCAAGATGATATTATGAAATTCATTGTAAAATCTATATCCCTTTTTATACTTTGTGACCTATTTGATACTTCTGCCACAATTATTTTCGTCATTATCTATCTTGTTATGCTCATCATGAGTATTGCAATGCAAAATAACTAACCATTCCTTGAAATGTTTATTATTGCTTTTGGCTGAAAAATAAAACAAACTCAAGAAACCAATAAAAAATGGCGCTTGTGATATGCCAAGTGCTGCTCTAAGTGCTGGGGATACAAATGTGAAGTTGAAAGCAGGAAACAACATGTAACTACATATAGACAAGACACATAGACCAGATGGAAGGAAACAGGGGAGAGGAAGGCTCTGGCAGCAATAAAAAAAAGGGTGAAGGTAAGGCAGAGAGCATTCTAAGTGTGAGAGCCAGTCAGTGCAAAGATCTGCAGACTAGAGCAGGCTAGTATGATGGACTGCAGATCAGGCAGAGAGGAATAATGCACAATAAGACAATGCAGGAAATGGTGAGCTTGGGAAGATGTTTAAATGTCAAACATAGGAAGTGCCATTTACTACTAGAGGTGGAGAGTGTAGAAAGGTAACATGGTCAGATCTACACTTTGGGAAAATCCCTTCTTGTAGTTCTGTGGTAGAGAGAATAGAGAGGGGAGAGAACTGAGGCAGAAGAATGATTGGTAGGTGAATGTAATAGTTTAGGTGAAAAGGTAATGAAGGCCTGAACAAGAGAGGTGGCTGTGAGTAGAAAGGAGGGGACAGAGGAAGTAGATGTAGAGCTAGATGCCATAGTTTTCCCAGTGGACTAGACAGTTTTTAGAGTGAGAGTAAGGAACTCTTGATGACTCCTTTGCCTAATCCAGATTTACCTCTGACCAATTGGAATGAATAAACTGTGATTAGCTAGAATGATTTTAGTAATGGCCAGCTCTTAGAAAAGACTCAGTTTACTTGCTTAATAAATTATCTCAGATGTGCCAGTAATGGAGCCCGAAAGACTCAGCAACAGTAGTACAGTGCTAGAAGGAGGAAACATCTGCACAATATAGTGTTTAGAATGCTCCATGTGGAGTCAGATGGCCTGGCTTAAAATCCAATGTTGGTCATGGACTGACTACCTGTCTGCCTTTGGAAAAGCATCTCCTCTCTTTGGGTTGAGAGCATTTCCAAAATATGATCCTCTGATTTTACCCTCTGCTTAACTAGTAGTGGTTTGGGTCTTTCTCCATAGTGGTAAAAGTATAGAAAAAGTATGACCTAAAGATAGCCCCAATTCAGTTCAATTAAACAAACATTTACAGATGAAAACTGTAATTAGAAAGCATGAATAAATATACACTTATCTCCTGGAATATGGCTACTATTCATTTTAGATAATTTTAATAGTGACATAAAATTAGGCAGTAGAAACTAGAGGAACCCCTCCATCTGACACACAAACCCCCTAAGTAACTACAAATTCAAGGTAGTTTGTGAACTCAAATTTTCTTGAAATGATAGCTTACAACCCCTCCCCCGCAACAACCACCACCATTTATGCAACTTTTTCTCTACTCCAGGAGTGGGGAACCTGGTCACGAGGCCTCATGTGACCCTCTGGGTCCTCAAGTACATCCCCGCTTTGACTGAATCCAAGCTTCCCAGAACAAATCCCTTTAATAAAAGAATTTGTTCTGTAAAACTTGAACTCAGTCAAAAGGCTGCACCCGAGGACCTAGAAGATCATGTGTGGCCTCCTCACTCCTGCTCTAGTCTTTCAGTTAGCTCAGATTTAATACAGCTGTGGCACAATAGATAGAAAGACTTGGTATCAGGAAGACATGGGTTCAAATTCAGCCTTGGTAACTCACTGGCTGATGCTAGGCAAGTGACTGGACCTCTGCCTCAGTTTCCCCATATGTAAAATGGGGATAATAATAGCACTTTCCAGTGTTGTTCTGAGGATCAAATGAGATACTATTTTGTAAAGCACATCACGGCACATTCCTGGCCTTCCCCATTATAACTGCTCCCCGATTAAGGCAGACTCTTCACTCCTCCTCACCAGACTCAGCCAGGAAAGGCATTTAGGGTTAGGGTTAGATGCGCTCTGATTCTAACCCATTCTAACCCTAACCCTAAATGAACCCCAACAAAAGCCAGGAATAGAAACCCCAGGCTGAGATGAGGCCTTTCCTTTTGGCTCCCATTGCCTGGGTGCAAATGAAAACCTCTGTTGTGGATAATTATCTAATTTAGGCTTAGTTACTTTTAGATATGTTCAATATAGCCAGAGAAATGTGAACTTTAATTTTTTCCCCATTAAAAGTAAATATTATATATCAGGAACAGCTGCTGCAGAAAGTGGTCTGCCATGACAAGTTAATCACCAAAAAATTACACTCACTGACAATGAGCAAGAATGTTCTTTAAATCCTCTGAGCCTCAGAGAAGTTAAGAAGAAAATCAAAATAATAACTCTAGCGCCGACCTCATAGATTTGTGGGGAGGCTCAAATAAGGTAATATAATTGGAACTTTAAGAACCCCAAAGGAAAACAGAATTGTCATTGTTAATACTGGCATTCAGTGCTTTTTCTCACATTGACATCAACATACCATCTCAGCCTTATTGCCCATCACTTCCTTTGGTGAACTCTGTGGTTCAGCTTCACTGGCCTCCTTCCTATTTCCCACACAGCACACTGTGTCTGTAACCTCTATGCCTGGAATGTGCTTCCTCACCTTCAGCTCCTAAGAATCTTAGTTTTCTTTTAAGACACTGCCAAGATGGTACCTTCTACAGGAAACTCTTCCTCAT
>CM053775.1:10228951-10259409 GCA_028658325.1 Potorous gilbertii
ATTCTAATTTTGAGAGAACTATTTTCTTCAGTGAGCTTTTGAATCTCTTTTTTCATTTGACTAATTCTGCTTTTGAAAGCATTCTTCTCCTCATTGGTTTTTTGAACCACTTTTGCCAATTGAGTTAGCCTATTTTTCAAGGTGTTATTTTCTTCAGCATTTTTTTGGGTCTCCTTTATCAAGGTATTGATCCATTTTTCATGCTTTTCTTGCATCTCTCTCATTTCTCTTCCCAGTTTTTCCTCCACCTGTCTAACTTGATTTTCAAAATCCTTTTTGAGCTCTTCCATGGCCTGAGCCCATTGGATTTCTATTTCAGATGTTTAGGATACAGAGGCCTTGACTTCTATGTCTTTACCTGTTGGTAAACATTGTTCTTCCTCATCAGAAAGGAAGGGAGGAAACATCTGGTCACCCGGATAGTAACCTTCTGTGCTCTTATTTTTTCCCCCTTTTCTGGGCATTTTCCCAACCAGTTACTTCACTTCTGCTATTCCTGTCCACCCCCGCCTAGATCCACCCAGCTAGTGCTTGGGGTCTGAGATTCAAATGCTGCTCCCAAGCCTCAGGGCTTTCAGTGGCGGGGCCGGGCTGCTATTCAGGATAAGATTAAATTCAGGTTCTCAGGTGGGGGCAGGGCCACCTCCCAGGCTCAGTTCCCTCAGGGGGTTTATGCAGAGACCTTCAGTAATGGAGCTCCTGCCAGACTCCTACCTGTTCTGGGAGCCTCTGGCCGCCCGCTGCCTCTGCTGCTGCCTCCCAAGGGGGCCCGAGCTATGGAGACACCCTGCTCCCCTCTCGCCCAGTCCAGAAGGCTCTCTCACTGTAGTGCCTGTGGGTGGAGAGACCTTTGTGGCTGCTGGAGATTCCATCCCTGAAGCCTGCTTGGATCTGCTCCTCTCGGAGCCGCAGGGCCAAGACAGGGCTGGGCTCCGCTCCCGTCTAGTGCATGACGGACCTTTGGGATCGGTTTTTCAGGGCTCTCTGGAATGGAAATCTCCTCCGTTCCATTGCTGCAAGGCTTCTTCTGCTCCAGAATTTGTTGGGAGTTCTTTTTACAGGAAATTCATGGGCTGTGAGTTTGGAGCTAGCATATGTGAATCTTTCTACCCCGCCATCTTGGCTCTTCCCCCTACATGCTTCTCTTGATTCTTGTGTTTGAAAGTCAGATTTTCTACTCAGCTCTGATCTTTTCTTCACGAATGCTTGAACGTCCTCTATTTCATTGAATGACCATTTTTTCCCCTGAAGTATTATACTCAGTTTTGTTGGGCAACTAATTCTTGGTTTTAATCTTCTCTCCTTAGACTTCTGAAATATCATAGTCCAAGCCCTTTAGTCCCTTAATGTAGCAGCTGCTAAATCTTGTGTTATCCTGATTGCATTTCCAAAACACTCAAATTGTTTCTTTCTGGATGCTTGCAATATTTTCTTCTTGACCTGGAAATTCTAAAATCTGGCTATGATATTCCTAGAAGTTTTTCTTTTCATATCTCTTTCAGGAGGTGATCGGTGGATTATTTCAATTTTATTTTACCCTCTGGTTCAAGAATATCAAGGCAGTTTTCCTTGATAATTTCTTGAAAGATGACATCCAGGCTCTTTTTTTTTTTTATCATGGCTTTCAGGTAGTCCCATAATTTTAAAATTGTCTCTCCTGGATCTGTTTTCCAGATCATTTGTTTTTGCAGTGAAATATTTCACATTGTCTTCTATTTTTTCATTCTTTTGGTTTTGTTTTGTAATTTATTGGTTTCTCATAAAGTCATTAGCTTCCATCTACTCCATTCTAATTGTGAAACAACAGTTTTCTTAAGTGAGTTTTTGAACCTCTATTCCATTTGGCTAATTCTGCTGTTTAAAGTATTCTTCTCCTCATTGGCTTTTTGGACCTCCTTTGCCATTTGAGTTAGTCTATTTCCAAAGCTATTATTTTCTTTAGCATTTTTTGGGGATCTCCTTTAGTAAGCTGTTGACTCGCTTTTCGTAATTTTTTCATCTCTCTCATTTCTCTTTCCACTTTTTCCTCTACCTCTCTTACTTGATTTTCAAAATCTTTTTTGAGCTCTTCCATGGCCTGAGACCATTGCGTATTTATTTTGCAGTTTGAATGCAGAAGCCTTGACTTTTATGTCTTCCTCTGATGGTATGCATTGTTCTTCCTCATCCAAAAAGATAGAAGAAAATACATGTTTACCAAGAAAATAACCTTCTGTAGTCTTATTTTTCTCCTTTTTTGGGCATTTTCCTAGCCAGTTACTTGACTTTTGAGTCTTTTGTCAAGAGGTGGGTAAATCTCGGGACTTGTTAGTTCTCAGTTCCTCCAAAGTGGCACAATCAAGGGAAAGGAGTTTACTCCTCTCCTGGACTGCACTCTGGTTTGGGAGCAACCACGAGCTTTTCTGCCCAGGATCTGTAATTAGAATTCCTTCTCCAGAGTCTCTACCAGGCCCACCAGCCAGCAGTCCTCCTCACCCCAGGACTGCCACTCAGCATTGAGATCCAGATCGGTGGCTCAATTCCCCCAGGGTCATCAGCCTGAGTGCTCCAAAAATGGATGCTGCTACTGCCAGGGGCCACCTAGGGTCAGGGCTAAGGCAGGACCCTGCTCCCTTCTCACCTAGGTGAAAGAGCTTTCTCACTGACCTTTGAAGCTGTCTTTGGCATTTGTGAGTTGAGTAATCTGGGACCCAAAGCTGCTGCCCATGATTCCATGTCCTGAAGCCTGCTCAGGTCCTGTCCCTGCCACTGCGTGCGGCCAAGGCTGGGCTGTGATCTGCTCTGAAGCCAGTGCAATAGACCTTTCCTTTCAGCCTTCCAGGCTGTCTTGGCTGGAAATCTCTTTTATTCTGTCATTTTGTAGTTTCTGGTGCTCTAGAATTTGTTTAGAGTCATTTTTTATATATATTTTATAGGCTGCAGGAGGAAAGCTTTTACAAATCTGTTCTTCTACTCTGACATCTTGGCTCCACTCCCCTGACACATACATTCTTATTAAACACATTTTCATACTGGTCATTAGAAATTCCCTTTGAAAGATGACCACAAAGGGAAATAAATGACCCTTGTTATTTGTGATGTTATGTTGAAAGTGAGAGTGGGAATTCTTAATTGTTAACTCTTGTTATGGTCAGAATTTAGTATTACTGTAACTGCTTAAAAATTCCTTTGAGTTCTTGAGGCTGTGAAAGTTTTTTAAATGTACCATAATAACTGCTGAAATGCTGTGATATTGGCAACTTCTGCAGTGGGATTAATACAGTGATGGTTTTGTTGTCATTGGGGGAGCGTACATTGTTGGTAGAGCTGTGAAGTGGTTCAAATATACTAAACAGCAGCTGGAGACTGTGGCCCCAAAGTCCCAGAACTGAACATATCCTTTCACACAGCAATACCACTGTAAGGCTTTGATTCCAATGAAATCAGACACAAAGGAGAGGACTCAGAATACTGGTTGTTATAGCAAAGACCTAGTGGGCGTGGTGGAGAGCCCACTTATCAGAGAATGTTTATATGGTATATGTATGTAATGTAATATTGTGCTGTGAAATATTGGGAGAAGTGTGGGAAAACTACACAAACTGATAGAGAGGGAAGCAAGGAGAACCAAGAGAACAACTTAGAGAATGGCTACAACATTGTAAGGACAAACAGTGTTGAAAGATTTAAGAACTATGATCAACACAGTTGATTACTGATTACACAGTTGAATTACTACCACAGAGTTGACAGTGAATTGTTCTTCCTGCCTTCTGGAAGAGAGCTCTGTGGCCCAGAGGTGCAGATTGTACCATGGATTTTCCCACATGGCTAATGTGTGACTTTGTTTTGCATGATAATACTTATTTGTTATAAGGGAGGACTTGTATAGGGGAAGCAGTGGGGGAACAAGGAATCATGATAGTGATACTTTAAAAAAAGGAAAGGAAGAAAAATCTATGTAGAGCAAAAGGAAGTTCAGAAGGGGAAAAGGGATAAGTAAGACAATTTTGAAACTATCATGTTACCTTTTAAATAAAGGAAAAAACCAAACTATATGTAGTAGTAAAGATCCATCCATTTGTATGCAAGCCCATTTTTCTGTTCTTGGTGCAGGAAGATGCTTGTTTGTTGATATAAGAAAAGTTTGTTGACAAAGAAAAGAGGAAAAAATGAAAAAAATTAGAAGTGTAAAAAAATCCCTTTGCAACAATTTCCCTCTATACTTTTGTAGAGAAGGAATAAAAAAAGAAACAAAAACATATTTGACCCTAGTTTAAAAAACATAAGAAAGGATTGAAATGTGAAGCCTCACTGCCTGGAATGAATTGCAACTCTTTTAAATGTACAGATTACATTTGTTTGTAGAGAATCTCCCTATATTATTTACCAGCCTAGATAAATAAAAAGAAAATACAAAATATTACTGACTGGAAGTTAATAGGAAATGTCAGTGCTGCTTTATGGTCACATATTCCAAATTTAGCAGTTTGAATGTTGTATTATTTCCCTTTAACTCAGCAAACATTTATGGAAATGTAATCTGTGAAAGTTAACACATTCACTAAGCAGTTGAGATTAACATTTTACTGCATCAGTGTCATGAAAATAGTCAGTTGCAACTTAGCAGCTCCAAATGGCTCTTTAATCATTTTCTTTGAGGATTATCAGGATCAAGCTTACTTTCCCACTCATCTAATAACTATAATTTATACACCAACCCCCAAGAAAATGAAGCTAATAGTTATGTGGATTTTAAAATAAAGGTAAGTGTGAAAACATCAGATAGAGGAACAAGTAGCCTGTGTTATTTCAGGTCAAAGATGCACCAAGGAAGGTCACTGTAGATGCCTGCCCAGGTTTAGTTGAGACTTGACTTTCAGGTTGTCACAGACTGTGGAGTGAAAGAAATGCCAGAATGCCAGGACACTCACAGTAGACACTATCATATAGTGTCCAGATATTGGGATTGCCACGCTGTGCTTTTGCTCCACGTGTAATCTTGTGACGTGACCACACACTTCTAATCTACTCTTGAAGGATCATTGAAAGACCTTGAGAATTTGCTTACTGCTTAATCAAATGCATTTTCTTTATGCATACAATATGTTCTTTGTCAGGCAGATTCTTGTGTACCACTGAGAATTCTGCATGAGTGGGACATCACCAGTAGACAGTCTCAAACACTGACTATTACACTGTATACACTCAGGGAAGAATGGACAGAAAACAAATTGGATTAAAGTAGCAGTGTCAAACATAATGCATGGCCTGTAGCTGAGACCTGAACCACATTAAAATGTAATTAGGAAATCTTTAACAAAATAAATAAAAATATAATAAAACAGAGATAATATTACATTTTAAACCTAAGTCACAGTGTGACTGCAGGGATCCTTGCATTCAGGCTGGTAGCCCTTGTTTCTACTTGAGTTTGATACCAGTGGACTAGACTACACTAATTTTCTTTTTTCCCTTCTTGAAAGGGTTACAAGCTAGAATGGAAGAAGAATGAATGAAATGGAATAGGAAAACATTTATTGAGTGCTTACTATGTGTCAGGCAGGCACTGTGCTAAGCGTTGGAGATACATGCAAGGAAGCATGATAGTGCCTGCCCTGAGAAAATGCCTTTCTAACAGAGAAACATACTTTTCTAAACAGGCAGTCATGGTCACGGAGAGAATGTTATCATCCAGTTGATTTTATTACTGTTCTCAGAGCTAGGATAAGACAGGAGGAAGGTGCATACTCACCATGGCAGAAACATGTAGGTCTGAGTACAGACCAATATGGTTAATGGTTACCAGTCAGAAAGCCAAGGACCTGGGTAGGAATTGGCACTGCTGGAGTGGATGTAGAAGATAGAACAAATTAGCACGGCATTCACCAAAAGCTCCCTTTACTCTCCCTTCTCAAGTAATTCATACATCCTCCATCACCATTTCCTCTTTCTTTCTTCCTATCTCACACAGAGGTGACTCTTCTCCTTTCCAAGTCACATCCCCTCTTGTATCCTTGATTTTCCTCCATCTTCTTCAGCTGAACACCTCCACTATTATCCCTTCTATATCTGTAATATCGCCTTATCTACTATCTCCTTTCCTGCTGCCTAGAAACATGCCTGTCTTCATACTTAAAAAAATATCCTCATTTAAGCCAACCTGATAGGTATGGTACTCTATAAATTCCTCCTTCCTTTCTCAGCTAGACTCAAAGAAAACTATTTGCACTAAGTTCCTCTGCTTCCTCACTTCTAAACCTTCTGCAACCCAGCTTCCAACTTCATCATTCGACTGAAATTGCTCTTTCTAGATTTACCAATTCTTCTCTTTTTTTCCAATAGATTTTATTGATATTGATCAAGGTTATTCTTGGCAATTTCACAGCATCTGTTTTTGAATGTTTGGGAGTAGTTATTTCCATTTACATTGTTGTAGACATCGTGTATGCTGTTTTCTTGGCTCTGCTTATGTTATTTAGCACCAGAATTAGGGTTAGCATCACTCCATGTGAGTCTTTTCATGTTTGTTATAGCCATCATGTTTGTCATTTCTGACAGCACACAGTAATATTCTGTTACATTCATGCACCACACTTTATTCAGCCATTTCACCATGGATGAATATTTACTTTGTTTGATCCTATAAATACCATGTTGTACGCAAACCGTTTCTTTTTGTCAATTATCTGCTTAGGATATATGCCTAGCAGAGGAATCTTTGAGACAAAGGATATGGACATGTTAGCCACTTTTTTGCAAAATTGTAAACTATTTTCCAGAACAGTACAAAATTCCAGCTCCACTGATAATGCATTATTGTGCCTCACTTTACTTTAACCTCTTCAACAGTGACAATTTCTGTCTCTGTCACCTTTGTCACTTCAAGCCCTAAATTTTATCATCCTTTGATTTATCTTTTGACCCAGAAATTATGTGATCTCAGTGACAATGTGCCTTGGCAAAGTGGACTACCCAGACTGAGGAGACTTTTTTCCCTGAAATTGGTGCTTCATCATTCCTCAATAGATAAGTGGGCAAGGATATGAATCAATAGTTCTCAAAAGAATTGTAAACTATTAATAACTCCCTGAAAGCACCAATGTAATAGTGGTCTTAAGGAAGACCCAAGACAGATTAAAATGCAATTGGTAAATATTTAACAAAATAAATAGAAATACAATTAAAATAGGTACTATTACATTTGAAAACTAAGAGCTTATGCAGCTTGCAGGGCTTCTTATGTCCAGATCTTTGGGCCCCATTTCTCTTTTACTTTGACACTACTGGTAGACATTTTTTCACACTTTGCACCAGATTTCATATGATAGTCTTCCACATGTTTCCCCTTTTCCTTGACATCTATTATGACTGCCTCTGGAGAGATGCAAGGCAAAGAAGAGGGCAATTCATTCATCAGAGGAGTGCTTTTCTCAGCTCTTTGAAAAATATTCCCAGAGACCTGGGAGTCCTGCATTGACCTAGCATTGACCTAGTCTGTTTAATAACATCCAGTCAAATGGGAAGGCTTTGGCTCTGACAGCAGACAGGTCATACACGTGAAGAAACACTCTCTGGACAACATAAATGTTTATTGATTTTTGCATTTTCACTTGGCTAACTTCATAGTATCGTGCAGTCCTCATTTTGGTGAAACCTCATCACAAAAGACTTTCTTGCATGATTTTCCCATTAGAACATAATGAAAAACAATTCTCACCATTAGAATTTGCTCATGGGTATAATTTGAAGGATTTGATCAATTATTTTAATATCTATTGCACTTAAATTGATAAGAGAATAATAGAAAAATTTAAAGTCGTGAATATCAAAATATGACATGATAGGAAATCAGGCTGGCAGAGGAGAACTGAACACCAGTACTTCTTGAACATCACTTCCTTGTTTCAAAAGCAAAAGGGTCACTGTCAGATTTCAGATACCATTTCACATCTTATATTTTGAATTTTTCATCATTTGTATGTTGTAAACTAAACATCTCTCTTTGACACATTTAAAACATCTATCCCACAAGCAAATAACCCAATAATGAGGAATAACAACTAGATGGGAAAATAGAGAATGATAGAGGGGGCTGAGAGAATGGAAAAGGGGGAAAAACAGTATTTGATCAAATGCTGGCATGAAGTTAGCCCTAGTTCCCTTCTACTTGATATAAGTTGAATATTTCTCAAAGAATGTATTCTCATATTAACAGACCAATTCACATTTTTGTGAATTTACATTATTGTTTTTAGTAAAAACAAATAAAATAACTAGTTAGCAATTGCCATATTGTTTATTTAGTATTTTTCTGTGGCCTGGGATATTATTACTAATAATAACGCATTAATGTAATCAAAATTAATCTGAACACAAATCTCACAGTAGAAGGGATTTTTCCTTTCCTCAGGATTTTTCTGTCATATTTGTTGGTATTTCCAAACACACCAAGGACATGCTTTCTGTTCACAGTTTAGGGAATGAAGAGGAACAAGATAGATAGAATCACGTGATTCTGACCATGTTATATCATCTTGGTATCTCTCATGGCACTTAGCACAGTGGTTTTCACACAGAAAACACTCCCAAGTATTCAGAAATGAATGAATGTTGAAATTGAGTTCTCCTTGTCAATACGTTTGGGTCCCACAAAGAAGGAATTATTCTCAATTCACTGGATCAGCATCACCATGGACTTGCTGCTAGTGTGAGCTGATGTTGAGGACCCACTATCTCAGCAGCAATACTTCAGACCTTTGTTAGCATGATCTTGCAGCCCAGTAGGTTAAAAGTTCATTTTCTTCCCCTGTAAGGCCTCTTTCAGGGCTTAGATTTCTGCCTCATATGCTTCACTGTCATGTTCCTAGATCCTCACATGTCAAACTGGAAGCCTAGCCCTAGCTTATCTTAAGGCAGAGCCCACAGGCATGTTCACAGGGCACCAGAGAGACCTGGATTCCAGGTATAGGTCTCCCTGAGTATGGCTAACCACTCACCACCAAACTCTGGCTCTGGTACCCATCAATGCAAGAAGAAAGTGGGATAGAAGTAGAGAATACCTCACTAGATAGTTAAGAGACATCAAGAAACATCTAAATTCTACAGGCCTATTTAGGATAAAAAAATTCTATCACTGTTAAACCATTAATCATAAATGAATGCACAGTATACATGCAGACTTTCTTTTATTAGTAATCAAAATGTTGGTTATGTCCAATTTTCCATAGTTCAATAAAGGCCAGAGTTATATGATCAGCAGGGACAAGTGCTTCTTTCTCTGCTCCTGCCTTGCAGAGGTGTATATATTAACGACTATGTTCAGAACATCTGAAACTTTCAGCTGCCTCTAGGTGTGTTAAAAATGTGTATTTTTTCCTTTTAAATAACATTTTGGCAAAGCAACAACTTGAGAAAAATCTTTCACAAGACATTCTTATTAGAGGGTAAACCAAAATCTGAAGTTTCCTCATTTCTGATTATTATTGGTTCAATCTCAAAATACTCTAACATTGTTCACTCCTGGTTTCTAATTTCTGACTTGGGTCAGGCTCTAACCTTGCCTCCTTAGTGAAACTGTTCCTCTTTAGCCAAATGGAAGAAACTCAAATTGTGAAGTCACTCTCCTCCCTTCCTCAATAAGTCTTGAACAATCTTGCCTATCTCTGTTAAATAAAGATGGAGAAAATCATGCAACTGATCTGATCAAGTCAACTACAAATTTATGTTATTCAACCTCAACTAGGCCCTCACTGCTGCTTGGTAATTCTACTCCATTATCAACTCACTGGTCGGATCTCCAGAGACACTCTCCATCCTTTTCATCCTTCCTCCAACTTCCTTCATGGTCCCGCTTCCTCTACTCTCTCAGCTGAGAATCTTGCCTCATATTATAGGAAAAAATATCTGAGGTCATTCACATGAGCTTCCTCCTCTCCATTTTATCTCATCTCCTATCACTCAGGTGTCTTTTGTCACTATCTCCTCCTTCACTCCTGTCTCACATGATCAAATGGCCTTAGACCTTACATCAAGGCTAACCTGTCTACTTGTTCAAACATCCCATTCCATCCCATCTCTTCCAACTGATTGCTCCCTTGGTTGTCCCCTTTTATTCACATATATTCAATCTCTCATTGTCTACTTGTTCATTTTCTACTGCCTAAAAGATAGCTGTGGAGGAGAAAGTAAGGCTGGTGACCTTGTGCAACCCTGACTAACTCAAATCAAACTCGAAAACTGCAAGTCATTTCATAATCTTACTGATGTCAGGATCCTCTCGGAGAACAAAGGACAAACCCAGCATGTGAGTAGTCCTCTTTCCTCTCCTCCCCTTGTTTCTCTGCTGCCCTCTTCTTCATTACCTTCCCCTTTCTCCTATCTCTCCCCTCCTCTCCTTAGTAGTTCACATCTATTAATCATATGTCCAAAAACTCTCTTCTGGTACCTTTTCTCTTCTCCCCTCTCCACTACTCTTCTCCCCTGCCCTCTTATCCTCTCCGTAGTAGTTCATGTCTACTAACCATTAGTATGTCCCCTCCATCCCCTCTCCCATCTCTTCTCTTCACTTCTCCCCTCTTCTCTCTCATCCTCTCTTAGAGGGTGGTGGAGGGAGGACAGAAAAAGGAGGAGCAAGTTGTTTTCCATGAGGAGTTAGAGATCTCTAGTTATTTCTCTGTTCTTTCTCTTACTTTTTATTGAACCCCTCTTCCACTCTCCACCTCCCTCTTCCTCCTTCTAAGAAAGGAGAGGAGAAGGGAAAGGAAAGAGAAGAGGAAAAGAAGGGAGAAGAGAGGAGAGGAGGAAGAAGAGGAAAAGAGAGAAAGAAGAAAGAGGGGAAAAGACAGAAGAAAATAAAGAACAGGAGAGGAGGAGTGAGGAGAGGAAAGAAGAGGAGAGAAAAAGAGGGGAGAGGAGAGGAAAGAAGAGAGAGGAAAGATGAGGGGAGAAGAGGGGAGAGGAAACAAGAGAGAGAAGAGAAGAGAGGACAGCAGGGAGAAGAGGAGAGGACAGAAGGGAAGAAGAGAAAGGAAATAGGAAAGGAGAGAGGAAAGAGAAGAGGAGAGGGAACAGTAGAAGAGGAAAGAGGAAAAGAGAGCAGACTAACGAGGAGAGGACCGAAGAGAAGAGGAAAGGAAAGAGAAAAAGCAAAAGAGGAGAAAAGAGAGGATAGGACAGGAGAGGAAAAGAGGGGAGAGGAAACAAGAGAGAGAAGAGAGGACAGGAGGGAGAAGAGGAGAGAACAAAAAGAGAAGAGAAAGGAGAGAGCAAAGGAGAAAGGATGGGAGAGGAGGAGTGAGGAAAGGAAAAAGACAAATAGGAGATAGAGGAGGAAGAAGAGAAAAAGAGAGAGGGGAGAAGAGAGGAAAGAGGAGAGTAAAAAGGGACCAAAGGAGCAGACAGAAGAGAAGAAGGAAAAATAGAGGAGATAAAGGAAAGGAAAGAGGAAAAGAGAAAGAGAAGAGAGGAGATGAGAAGATAGAAGAGGAGAGTAGGAGAAGAGGCAATGAGAGAGGAGAAAGGAAATAGGAAAGGAAAGAGGAAAAGAGAAAGAGGATAGGAGGGAGAAGAGAGAGTGAGGAGGGGAAAAGAGGGAAGAGGAGAGGAAAGGAGGGGAGAGGAGAGAAGGGAGAAGATGAAAGGAAAGAGGAGAGAAGAGGAAAAGAGAGAGGAGAGAGAAGAGGAAGGAGAGAGGGAAGAGGAGAGGAAAAGAAAGGAAAGGAAAAGAGAGAGGAGGGAGATGAGAGAAGTGAAGAGAGGAAAAGAGGGAAGAGGAGGGAGAAGAGAAAAAGGAGGAGAGGGCAAAGGAAATAGGAGAGGAAGGAGAGGAAAGAGAAGAAGAGAGGAAAGATGAGAAAAGAAAAGGAAAGTGGACAGAAGAGGGGAGAGAAGTGTAAAGAGGAAATTGTGCTAATAACTGGAAATACAAAGAACCTCCCACCTTCTCCCCCTTCCTCTTCCAAGAGAGGAGAGGAGAGAAAAGAAAAAAGAGATGAAAGAGGAGGAGGCTCTCCTCTCTGAAGGGTTAGAGGTCTCCTGGCATCTTCCTGTCTTCCTCTTCTCTTCTCCTCTCCTCTTCCTAGTAGTTCACACCAACTTGCCCTAAGTATATCCCAAAACCCCATCCTAAAACCTTTCCTCTCCCCGTCTATCTTCTCTCTTCCCCTCCCTCTCTCTTCTCATACATTTCAGTGGCTGAAAGTGAGGCTGGTTACCTTGCAGTCCTCCCTCGCTCAAATCAAAATCAACTGCAAGCCATGTCATCATTTCCCTGATGGCAGAGTCCTCTTTGAGGACAAAACAATTGCCTAAAAAAATTGTCATGTCTCCATATCCTGAAAAGACCCTCAGTTAATCTTTTCATCTCCACTAACTACCATCCTATATTCATAATAGCTGTCTCCTTTCTCTCCTCTCACTCTGTTCTTAACCTCTTCTAATCTGGCTTCCAAACTTCTCATTCAATGGAAACTACTTTCTCCAAAGTTACTCTTGATCTCTTAATCGTCAAATCCAATGACTTTTTTTCAATCCTCGATCTCTCTGCAACCTTTGACAACGTTGACGATCACTCTCTGTTCCTGGATTTGCTCTTCTATAGGTTTGTTGCTGTGTCATGGTTCCTCTATCTGATCACTCCTCTCTCATTTTTGGTGAATAATCCTCTACTTGTAGGGTGTCCCAGTGGGTGCTATGCTGTGCCCTCACCTCTTTTCTCTGTATACTGTTTCACTTAGTGATCTCATCAATTACCGTGGATTTAATTAATGTCCCTATACTTATGATTCTCAAATCCACCTCTTCTGCCCCAAACTCTGCTGTTCTCTAAATGCTTTTCAGACATAGCAAACTGGACATCCAATAGACATCTTAAATTCAACACATCCAATGCCAAATTCATTATCTCTCCTCCTAAACACTCCCCAACCTCCTACTTTCCCTCTCACTGCAGAGGACAATGCCATCCTTCCAGTCCCTCCAGCCCATAGCCAAGATTTTTCCTGGATTCCACTATTTCTCACCCCATCTGTTGCCAATGCCTGTTAATTTGCAACATCTCTGAGACTACCACCATGTTGGTACAAGCCATCACCACCCCATGCCTGGATTGCAGCAGTAAACTGTTAGGAGGTCTACTTGCCTCAAGTCTCTTCCCAATCCAGATCATTCTCCATGTAGCCACTGAAATGCAGATCTGATCATGTCACACATACATACCCCACCCCACCCCACAAACTAAATAAACTCCAGCGGCTTCCTGTTGGCTCCAAGATCAAATACAAATGCTCTGCTTGGTATTCAGAGCCACCTGACTGCTTCATGAACAATACTCCATCTCCTGGCTATCCTGGATGCCTGGAATGTGCTCTTCTGCTCCAAGTACTAAGTTCCCTGGCTTCCTTTAAGTCCCAACTAAAATCCCTGTGCCTTCTGTCTCTTCGTTATCTCCTATTTATTCTGAATGTAGGTTGTTTTTTATCTATTTATTTATATGTGTCTCCCTCATTAAGTAAACTCCTTGAAAAAAACTACGTATTGCTAATGCTTAGCACAGTTCCTGATACAGAGTAGGCACTTAATAAATGTTCATTGATTGATCTCAGCAAAAGTATCATAGCCAATAGGTGTGTTAATAAGCATCCAGGATCAGACAACCAATGTATTCATCTATTTTGCTTAACTATTACTTTGTTACAAGGGGGTAGAGTGGATGGGGCAGCATGAGGCAGTGATAAGTAAGAGCCACATGTTTTTAGGAAGTTTCATAAAACATGTTTTATAAAAGGCTGGAAAAAGCACTTGGGCTGAGGCTTCTTGCGCCTGCCATTCCTCAATGCAGATCATTCATGGATGGATTTCTAAGTGGAATATTCTGTGCTCCAAGGCTGAGACAATTCTGTTTTTCTAATAAAATCATTCAAAAGGTGGCTGAGATAATTAAAGACCATTAATTCTTTAACTGATACTTTTGTCCAGCTAAAGAAATTAGCTATGTCTCTCTCATTGTAATTTTCTAACTTCAAAAAGTCAATGTCAAAACCATTATTTCTGCTCCCAACTTTAAAAGGTTGCATATTTGTGATAAGAATCAGCCAATCACCAGTTACAACTAATTAAAAAGTCAGTTTTCTTAAATTTTTTTAAAATGGCAAAGCTTACTGAATATGAATGTTAATATTTATGAAACAGCTTGCATAGTTTCTCCATTTAAACATTATCACAAAACATTATATGACCAAGGCACTTCAATTTTCAAAGGAAAGATGAAGTTAATAAAGAAAATCAGCAGCACAGTCTTCTAAATGCTAGTCAGTAATTTGAAGATGCCACTTATTTGAGCTCATAGGAGACTAGACAATTTGAGAAAAGTGTCAACATAAATTTATTTGATAAGGTCATAGTGATGCCACTGACAATAAAATGAGAGAAAAAAAGATCTTCCTGCTGGGCATCTTCATGTTAAATGAAGTAAAGGATGAAAAGTATAACTCATATACACAAAGAGTCCCTCAAAAAGGAAAAAAAAAGACAATTCACATAACACAGGGATCCTCATTTTTCTTCAGACACTTTGTGATTCTGTTTTCTCAAATTGGAAAGAGGCTAGTGAACTCAGGTGGCCTTCCCATTCAGTTTCTCTCAATCTAAAGTCCTACTCTTTGGATCCAAGAAGAAAAAAGCAGCACAGCTGGAGACTAAGTGTAGGTGTAGGTCCAGTGTAGGAGATGCAGAACAATTCATTGCAGTCTAGTCTTTTTAATTTGGTGCGCTTACTATATATTGAACTCTCATGATCAATTCAGTCTACTGTGTGCAAAGCCCTGCTGCTGGGTGCTAGGGACATAAAGAAAAACCACAATGGTCCTTGCCCTCAAGGATCTTACTTTGCATTGGGGAAAACAATGTGAATATAAATAAGTCAATGTGTATAAGAAGTAGACAATAACTTTGGAATGGAAAGAGCTAACATTTGGGAAAGGCAAATCAAGAAGGACCCCAAGTAGAAGTCTTAAAGTTCTGAAAGTGTTTACAATTCATTTTTAAAATACAGTTGGCTGATCTTTTGGAAAAATAAAACAGGAAGGGAGAATAAGGGAAATTTCTAAGTAATGTAGTGTCATGATCTTAGATGTTAAGCTCTTATCCCAGAGTATGAGTTTCACACTCTGGGTAGGCATGGAGGGTTTGCCACCTGGACTTGTAGATGGAACAACCAAAATGCAAGAGGTAACAGACTCATTTGGGCATCTGAGTACCCCCAGAATATGAACCACTTTTACAGAAGTGAACAGGAACCTTTGGGAGCTGCTTTAAGTCATTTAGACCATTGGGGAACTAACTCACAGGCTCTTACATTTAGAGGGGGAAGGAGCTGAAGAGGCACACATTAGGGAAACTTTTCATTTTACAAAGAAGAAAATTGTGGCCTCAGAAGGAAAGTGACTGCTCCAAATGAACTAGATAGAGCAGTAGGGAAAGTGCTGGGCGGGCATGGTGTCAGGAAAGCTTGGGTTCCGATTTGGCCTCAGATACTCAGTAGCTGACCAAGTCATTTCACTTCTGCCGTCCTCGGTTTCCTCCATTTTAAAATGAAAATCCTAATGGCACTTATCTGCCAAGATTGCCGTGAGGATCAAAGGAGATGCCATTTGTTAGATGCTCAACACAGTTCAGGGCACAGAATCTGTGTTTCATCAATATAACCTGTGCCTTTCTTTCCCTTCATCCTGTTTGCACTCACTGCCTGTGTTCACTGAATTCCTCTGATTGTTTTGAGGGGGAATTCAGCCCTGTGACCTCTGACACCTACTGGGCACTGCAGTCCCTTCCCCTCAATGGTGTGTGAGCTCATCAGAGGAAGGAGTTCCCTCATAAGGAGAGTGCCAAAGTCATGCAATCACAGGTGTGCCACACCCCTAGCTCCACTAAAAGAAACAAAAAAACCAAATGTGTACATGTGTGTATACACATCTCTGTGTGTGTATGGTGAACAAAACTCAAAACAAATATAATGTAAACAAACATTTCAATGAATCTGTGATCTCATTAACAAGCATATTCTCAGCAATAGTATAGATCAAAACTCTACCATACCGCACTCTTGAGTAGTTCTTGCCCATGTCCTCCCAAAAATCCACCACAGAGGGGCCATCCAATGGGCTGAACACCTTGCTTTCATTCCTTTAAGAGTATATGGATGCCAATGGAGTATGCAGGTTGCAAACTTTTATTTTCCTAAATTAAATTTTACTTTACATTCTGATCCATATTCTTTCCTTCTCTCATCCCTCTCTACCCCAAATTGAGAAAACAAATACAAAATACAGCACAACTCATTTTCTTCGGCCTCAAATCCAGTCTTCTTCTAACATCCCCAATTATTGTCAAAGGCACCACCATGCTCCTACTCTTCTAGATTCACCTAGTCCTCATTGCCATCCCCAACTCCTCACTTCTTTTGGTTGCATCCAATCTGTGGACAAATCTTGTTGTCTCTATCTCTATAATATCTGTAAGCTATGCCCCTTTTTCACCATTCATATAGCCAGCACAAGTTCAGCCCCTCCTCATTTCCCTTCTTGACTAATGGAATTGCCCCTTTTACCTTATCAAGTCCCTTTTCACTCCTATTCAATCTCCTCTCCAATGTCAAAGTGATTTTCCTAAAGGTCTCACCATGTTATTCCCCTATTCAGTGAATTCCAGTGGTTGCCAATTAGCTCTAAGATCTAATAAAAGGGTTTTTTTTATTATTTTATTTGCTTTCAGTGTTCTACAATCATTTCCATATAACTTAGATTTTTTTCCCCTCCCTCCCCCTCCTTCCCCCCTACCTCCCTCTTCCCTCCCTGAGATAGCATGTAATTTTATATAGGTTCTACACATACATTCCTATTAAAAACATTTTCACCTTAGTCATGTTGCATAGAAGAATTAAAATGAATGGGAGAAATCATAAAACAAACCAAAACGTAATACAAAAGAAAATGATCTGCTGCATTCTGCAATCAAATTCCATAGCACTTTCTCTGGATGTGGAAGGCGTTATGCCTGAGGAGATCACTGGGAATTTTTTAAGTCCTTATTCCTCACACACTGTGGTTATTGTTGTGTACAAAGTTCTCCTGGTTCTGCTCCTTTCACTCAGCATCAGATCATATAAGTCTTTCCAGTCCTCTGAGTTCTTCCTGTTCATCATTTCTTATAGCACAGTAGAATTCCATCACATTCATATACACAACTTGTTCAGCCATTCCTCAATTGATGGATATCCCCTTGATTTCCAGTTCTTGTCCACCAAAAAGAGTGCTGCTATAAATATTTTTGTATAGGTGGGACCCCTTTCCCGCTTTTATGATCTTTCGGGGCTACAGTCCTAGAAGCAGCATTGCTGGGTCAAAAGGTATTCATATTTTTGTAGCCCTTTGGGCATAGTTCCAAATTGCTCTTCAGAATGGTTGGATCAGCTCACAGCTCCACCAACAATGAATTAGTGTTCTAACTCTCCCACATCTTCTCCAACATTTATCAGCATCCTATTTTGTCATATTAGCCAATCTAATAGGTGTGATGTGGTATCTCAGAATTGTTTTGACTTGCATCTCTCTAATCAGTAGTGACTTAGAGGATTTTTTCATATGACTGTAGATAGCTTTAATTTCTTCCTCTGAAAGCTGCTTGTTCAAATCCTTTTACCATTTATCAGTTTGGAAATGACTTGTATTCTAGTATATTTGACTCAGTTCTCTATATATCTTAGAAATGAGACCTTTATCACAAACACTAGTTGCAAAAATTCTTTCCCAGTTTTCTGCTTGCCTCCTAATCTTGGTTGCATTGGGTTTGGTTGTACAAAAATTTTTCAATTTAATGTAATCAAAATTGTCCATTTTGCACTTCATAATGTTTTCTATCTGAAAATCCTCTATTTGATATGCAACAGTTCATAACCTGATTCCCATTCTTTCTTGCTGCGTATTATTCCCTCCATACACTTAGTGATCCAGTCACACTGGCACATTTGCTCTTCCTCACCCAGAATGTTCCATCCCCTGTGCCAGCACCTTGGCAGTGCCTTTCCTCCATATCTGAAACCCTCTTTCTCCTCAGCTCTACCTCTTCGAATCCTTAGCTGCCTTCATGACTTAGTTCATGTAAGAGGTCTCTCTGCATCTCTTCTCCTCAAAGTGCTTTCCATTTACTCTATATATGTATGTTATATGCACTCCTTTGTGACACATATATTGTCTCCTCATTAGAATTCAAAAGGAAAGGTCTTGATTTTTCTTAGTATACCCTGAAGCACTTAATATATGTTAAGCACTTAATAAATATTTACTGATTGATGGACCATATAAATCCCTTGCTTAAAAAAACAAAACCAAACTGTTACATTCTAGCCAACCTCTATTACTAGCTGTTCTGGAAAAAAAAATCCATGTTCAGAAGGTATTCCTCGCTCATATCCCCCTTTCACCATCCTTAACCTTCCTTCCAAGCTCACTTCACATGCCATTTGTCTGTATAACCTTTCCTGTTCTTTGACCCCAGCTGAAGGTGATCCCTTGAACCTCAAAAATTCCTGGCTCCTTGCTCCTAGCACAATTTTTACTTTTTACTTATGTGTGTTTATGTCATGATGAACTGAATCCAAGTTCTTGGAAGGCAGGGATTGTTTTATTTTGAAATTTGTATTCCAAATTCCAAAGTATCTAGCACACAATTGTGCAAATAATATGAAATAAGCCTTCGTTGAATTAAAAAGAAAGATACAAAAGATATCTTCTTAAGTCACTATTTTCTTCAAGCCTTGCCCACCTTCATCCATGTCAATTAAAGAATATTTATGTCTAGGTATTTACATCACCTAAAACCTCTGTACTTCCTGACAGGAGCATCACTGCCAAGAGGATCTCTCATCTTTCTACTTCTCTATACACTGCTTCTTTCTATCCTTTCTAGCAGATCATTGGACAGCCACCCCACACTCCTGATTTCAGTGAAAAAGTGGTAAAAGGGAGAGAGGAAGCTGAAGATGGAAAAGCCCATTTCCCTTGTGCTTCTTCTATAATAACCTTTATGCTACTTTGAAGATGGAGGTTTTTTTAATTTGATTCCATTGAGCAACCCAGTTTTTTAAGCACCTGCCATGTGCAAGGTCTTTGAAATTGAAGACAAAGTATAGGAAGCAAAGATGAAATTTCAGCAGCCATGCTTCCCCTAAAACATGCCAAGAGCATGCTGTCATTCAAATTTTCACCTCTTACTTTCCTCCCTAGATATTCCTTTATGAAGAAAATGATAAATGCTGGAAGGCATATGGAGTAAACTGAGATACTAAGGCACTACTGGTATAGTTGTGAAATGGTCTAACCATTCTGAAGAACAATTTGAAACTACATCCAAAGGGCTATAAAACTATACCCAGTACCTTTAACTCAGATATACCAGTAGTAGTTCTGTTTCCCAAAGAGACCTTCAAAAATGATTAGAAAAAAACCTGTGTGTACAAAAACATTTATAGCAGCTCTTTTTGTGGTGGCAAAGAATTAGAAATTGAAGGGATACACATTAAATGGGGAATGGCTAAACAAGTTGTGATATATGATTGTGATAGAATACTGTGATGCTATAAGAAATGACAAGCAGGATTGTTTCAGAAAAACCTAGAAAGACTTAGATGAACTGATACAAAATAAGCAGAAGCAAGAGAGCATTGTATATAGTAACAGCAATCTTTTAAGAATGCTCAACTATGAAATGGTTAGCTATAATCATTGAGATAGTGATGAAAAATGCTATCCACCTCCAGAGAGAGAGAGAGAGAGAAAAGAAGAAGACGAAGAAGGAGGAGGAGGAGGAGGGGAGAGAGAGAGAGAGAGAGAGAGAGAGAGAGAGAGTTGATGAACTCTGAAAACAGATTGAAGCATACTTTTAAAATATTCTTAATTTTTCATTTTAAATGTGTTTTCTTTTGCAACATGGCTAATATGGAAACTTATTTTGTTTGACTTGACATCAATATCATACTGCTTACCTTCTCAAGGTGTGGGGTAAGGAGAGGAGGGAGGGAGCCATGTGGAACTCAAAATTTTTTAAAATGTAAAAAGGTTTTTTATATGATTAGGAAATATTTAATGAAATACCTAAAATATATTTTTAAAAAGAAAAAAGAGATGGTATACTCCTTTACCAACCAATTACAGATATCTATGTATTATTTCCATTGCAGAACTCTCCTTGTATGTAGATCAATGCATCCTTCTCAAAGAAGGCCTCTGCCTTATGTAAATATGGGTACATTTATACTCACTGCAAAGAGGTAAACTTTAAGAACTCAAACCACTCAACAGTTAGAATGCTGGTCCAAGCAGAGGACAGAGTTTTCCTACCCCAAGCTGTGCTTCATGCCTCCTTGGTTAGTTCTGTGTATATTTAATTACTGTCCTCTCACCTTCTCACTGTTTTCCCACTTGTCAGTTTCTGGCACCAAAAGAATATCCTCGAGGGAAAAAAGTCACATCTTTTGACTACTATGCATAATCTTTGACTAGACATTCAATATCACTGAAGCAATGATGGGGAATAGTGAGAGACAGTCTGACATAGTCTTGCTTTACCTGACAGTGTCAGCTGGGTCAAAGCTCTTGAACTGGTCTGATTAAACTAACTGAGCTTTGTCTCACATAGTTAAAGCTGGCCTTCTGACAAATTAATTGCTTTCTGTATATCAACAGAGGATTAAGGGAAGGTGCTTCACTTTAGGAAGGTCAGTGGGAATGAGTACATAAGTGAGGTGTCAGGGCAGGTTTCTACCAGTCCATTGGATGCCCTGCTGCTAAATACTCATTCCTTGACTAGCTGAGCTAGTCCATAATCACTGAGAATTATCACACTAATAACAGCTAACATTTTGCATAATATGTTAAGTTTGCAAAGGGCTTTATATTTCTTATCTCATTTTATCCTAACAGCAACCCAGTGATGTAGGTGCTCATCTCACAGATAAGGAAAAAGCAACCCTGAAAGATTAAGTGACCAGTCCAAGGTCACAGCTAGTAAGAGTCTATAGTAGGATCTGAACTTAGGTCTTCCCAGTTCCAAGTTCAATGCTTCATCCACTGTGCTACTTAGCTGAATACAGTCAGTTTACAGCCAATGAAGGGGCATCAATGGACCTCGGATGAGTTGATATTCAGATTACAACAAGAAGAAAAAGACAATCCTGCAAGATTGGAAAGGCACTCAAGTTATACCCAGCTCTTGCCATGCCTCTGGGGGTCTGGCCAAGCTTAAAAATTAACTGAAGTTATTGATAACTTGAACACAGTTTCAGAATATAAACCAAATCCATATAACTGAACAGAATTTGCATATATTCCAGTAAAATACAGCTAGAAGAAACAGAAAGAGAAGTCATTTAGAGTAGAGAATGCATAAACTACCTGGGAGTAGACTACTATGAAATGTACAAGAATTACAGAAGCACAGCTAAAAAGCATTCTTTATGAAAATATTAACTTAAAGAACTGAAAGAATATTAATTAATCATGGGTAGCCCAATCCAACATAATTAAAATGACAATACAACCTAAATTTACTTATTCAGAGTCAAACTAACCAAACTACCAAAGGATTCCCTTTTGAACCTTAAAAAAGTGGAAATTCATCTAGAGGAAAATAAAGTCAAGAATTTTTTTTAAAATATGGATAAAAAATGGGAAGGAAAAACAGTAGCAGATCTCAAACTATATTACAAAGCATCCTTAAAACAATTTTGTACTAGTTAAAAAATAGAGTTCACTCAGAGGAACAATGGGGTTGGGAAAGCAGTAGCTCTGGAACCTATGATATACTTATTCACAGGTATGCTATCTCCTGTGATAGATAATGCAACCCCTTATCTAAGAGCCTGGGAAGTAGCTGTGCTTTCATCCCAGGGCCTTCTATTAGCATCTTGGAAACTTGTGGAAAAAGCATCAGCCAACTCTACAAAAGACCAATTGATTGCCATCCACAGGGCAGCTAAGCCAGGCTAGCTGAAGAAGCCATGCACTCTGAGAAAGACAACACGGGAGACAGCATGTGCTAGGCAAGCCAAACCACCACCAGCACCACCATGACTCCCATCGGAACAGACCCCTGACTCTAAACCAAAGAGCTGGGGGAGTGGTCATGCTTCTAGCCCAGACTGCTCAGCTGCCATCCCTAGGGCAATGCAGCCTGGTCATAGCTTCTACAGGTGCTACAACCATAGCTCTGGAAAACACAGAAGGGAAAGTTCTGGCCACCAGAGTCTGTGACATCCTCGAATGGTTCAACATCAGAAACTGATACAGTTTCATCAGTGGAAATGGCATTAAAGAAGAGGCCTGATCACCTGCTTTACTGCTGCACCCTAAGGACAAGGGGACCTCTCCCCTGGACTTGCAGCTGACACCTCCTCTTTTAGAATGGGAGCACTTTGAAAGCAGGGACTGGCTGACTTTTCTCTTTGTATCCTCAGCACTTAGCACAATGCTTTGTACATAGTGGGTGCTTAGTCAATGCTGTCTTCATCTTGCAATCATTTTCATCTTTATGTTAATAGTTACTGCCGATCCCCATAAGGGATTGTAGGATCACAGATTTACAGCAGGAAGGGGTTTCAAAGTTCATCTAGCCTGATCTTCTTATCCTAAGGAAGGCAACTAGATTGCAGAGTGGCAGAAAAGTGCCCTGCAGTCAGGAAGACCTGTTCAAATGCTGCCATGGATACCTCTTGGTTGTGTGACCCTGGGTAGATCACTCCCACATTGAGTTATTGTAAGACTCAGCTGTGACAGTACATAAGTTAATGCATAAAGAAGCATGTATTAAGCACTTACTGTGTGCTGGGCACTATGCTGAGCACTGGGAAGACAAAGACTGAAAGGCAGTCTCAGCCCTTAAGCATCTTAAGGCCTGATAGAGGAATATAACACATACAAGGTGGGGGTAGCCAGGAAGAACTGTTGTCAGCCCAGGATGACTACTGATGCATCCATTCTAGAGACCATAGGGTTAGATTATAGTTCTTAAATTTGGAGTTGGGCGTGGGAAATACGGATTCCTCACATGGGATATATGCAAGGCATCATCCCATGAAGATGGCAGCCTAGTGTATAAAGCATTCTACAAACTTTAAAGTGCTAGGTAAATGTTCACTATTAAAATGATTTTACAGAGAAGGAAACTGAGACCCCAAGAGCTCACACAGATAGTAAGTGGCAGTGCTAAGAATCAAACCTAGGTCCTCTGACTAGTGTCTTTCCATCATACATGCTAAAAGAAAGTACATGCAAAGAACCAAACATTCCCATAACCTCAATGATAATTAACCATTACTCCCAAAGCACCCTAAGACAAGACCATCCATCACACAGGCACACCATACCTTTGCATACAGACGGAAACGTTGACAGAGAGCCTACACAGTGATCTTACAAATGTGCTAGACATTATTTCCAGTTTTACCAGCATCTCAGTGGTTAATATAACTATTTCTCATCAAACCTGGCTCGCATTATAATAAAGAATTGCCAAATGAATAGATTTTAATGGAATGTAATACCACCAAATATTGTCTTCGCCATCTGTTTTATATGACTAGTGTTAGGAAATATATTTCACAAGGAAATCAATAAAATTGAGATAAAAGAGATTTATATGAATGTATATATTCTTTGTGGAACAACCCATGCATAGTCAATGATTTCTTGGGCTTCCAGTACCCAACTGGGGTAGAGAGTCTGTTTCCCTTAAGGGAATGATATGTGGAGCTGAATATATGCTGGGAGCCTCTTCCTTGGCTGGAAAGATGAATACAATAAGCCCCTCATCGCATATCTGAAGCCACATACAGTGATCCCTCCTTTGAGAGCTCCACTTGGGAGGTGACAACTAACGGCCCACATCTAGAGAGAGCACAGTTCCTTTTTGCCCTGGGCAGCCTGGCCTCACCACAAGGTCCTGGATTCTGGTTCTGGGCCTTTGCTACTCACTGTCCTTTTATCTGCAAATCTAAATACCTTCCTAATCTTTTTTTTTTTTAGGGGAGCGCATAAGAAGTAACCATCCTAAAAGAAATGCTGTTGGTCAGACAACTCCCTTTCCTTTTTGAGGGTGTAATAAGCCCCATTGTAGGAAGACTGAGATGGTATTTCTTTAAAAGGCTTTGAAACTGTGCTTGAGATATCACTGGCCAAAACAGCAAAAAACCTGGGCCCTGGTGACACCTCCTTGAGGCTTCCAATAGACCAGTATGGGTGACCCAGGCATACAGAAGCCACATCCAACTGAACCAGTGTATCCTCAGTGAATACCCTTTGTCTGATGTGGCTACATTAACTTCCTTATTTCTTTCCAGGTTGTATTCAGTACTTCCTCTATTATGCCCCAGAAATTGACTCTTCCTTAAAGCTCACTCCAGCTTTAGAATTCACACACTGAAAGTACCCTTTGCCACTGCAGCCAGCTAGCCAGATATATCTGTATATTTTTGTTTGTCCATCATTTTCAAAGAAGACTAATGAAATCACAGTGTTGAGGTCAGGGTACAGTGTGTTCGTTGTGACTGATCAATAATAATAGGTGATGTCTTGACAAACACATGAATTTGATTTAATTGAGGCAGGGTTGTACACAGTTGTAGGCCTCACCCTCTCTTCCAGAGCCATTGGTATCTAGTGGCAATAAAAAAGTAAAGACAACTGGCATAGCCCAGTAGATGACATCAGATACCTTCAATGTATGAACATAGGCACTTCATAGCACCTGCTTCAGCCACCTCCATGGCTATTGCAGCAAAATTGTTGTCATCCACTCATTCTGCCACAAGTTTTCACATGCTTGTGATAGACACCCCTGTAACACACCAAGGCTACCCTCAACCAGGTTTGATCTATCTGCTGAGACAACTACACTGGGGGGTGGCTGCTGTGGAATCACAGGTGAGAATTAGGGGACAGATGGATACCAAAGGTGGGTGAGCAACCCTCCCTACTAGATACACTGGTCCTCCCTGAATACCCCATACAAGGGTGGGGAACCTGCAATCTTGAGGTCACATGTAGCCCTCTAGGTCCTCGGGTGAGCCTTTTGACCGAGTCCAAGCTATACAGAACAAATCCTTTTATTAAAGGAGTCGGTTCAGTGAATTTTGGATTCAGTCAGAGGTCGCAGGTTCCCCACCCTTACTCCACACCAATAGGATATAGACACATATAATCTATATCTGTCTGTCTATCCATCCATCCCTCTGATTAGATGGTACATCCCAGAATCTCTGTTTAAGGAAACTGCCCAGGCCAGTCCCTAGATTGTGCCAAAGCCAACTTGAATGGGCTATTGTTAAATTTTCAGTGTTAGCATTTATATCTTGGAAATGAACAAATGCTGGAAAATCAGGGCTTGATTTGTTGTTTTACTGATTGTCTAAACTCGGACAGTGATACAGAAAATATTAACTGCCAATTAAACTTAAAGGTTTATGAGGGAATACATGAGAGCTCGTTGTTAAAACATGTACCAGCAGATCCTTGCTCATTGCTCTGTAGGCTACACTCTGGACTTTGTACACTCTACCTTCAGCTAGGTACCTTCCTGTCTTCCACCACATTCCCCCTTGTCATCTTCCTTTTCTGCATATTGCCCAGTTAGAAAGTAAGCTCTTTGAGGGCAGAGATTGTTTTCATTTTTATTTGTATTTTTCCTGCCAGCACGTAGCAGAGTGCCTGACATGTAGTAAATGCTTAATAAATGCCTGTTGCTTATTATTGTTACAAGTATTTCATCTTGCTTTAATCTTGAACCTGAGCTCCAAATGAGGCTGAATCTGTTTCAGACTACAAGGACACAGCACAGGGTATATGTAATATCTCAAATAAAGGTTTATGATAAAAAGCCTATCAAGCACTGAAGCAACCAACAGAGACATAGGCACTCTCTACCAAATTCCATTACCCTTTCCTCTCTTTCCTTTCTGCTATTTCCCTAACCCACTTTCTCTTTTTCATCTTTTGCCTCAGGCTTTCTGGGGAACCCAGAGACACCTTACTGAGAAGTCAATCCCCCTGGATGAAGATTAGTCCTAAACTGGACTCTACCAGCCATCTGAAGTGTGCCAGACTCCTTAACTTCTCAGGGTCTCAACTTCCTCCTCTGTCCGGTGGGCATCATACTACTAGCACTACTCTCCCTCACAGGACAAGAGCTTTGAACCTTAAAGAACAAAAGAACCCAAGGACCTGAAAGGAAATGATGGTCAAAGTGGTGGTTTGACTTGCCCAACACATACTTGCTCCATCCATCTGTCTGTCTCCATGCATGGTTTCTCTCATTAGTCACAAATTATAGTCCCTGTAGGGTTAATGGAATATAAGATCTTCCCCATCCATTAATCCCTAATCCGTCCATACGCCTATATGACCACATATTCCCAGGTGCTATGATACATCCCAGGCTAAAATCACATAGAACCCTGCATACCTTTTCAATAAAGTGCTGAGGCAAGTAGATTTCCAAGCTTAAGCCAATCAGAGGCCTAGTCTTTGTTTGAAAACTACATACATTCTATTGCTTTGGGGGAGAGGACTAGGGAAACTTGCTTGCAGAGAGGGTGCATTTGTTGGGAGGCCAGATTAAGTTTTGCTTTCTGGTATCTCAACAGTGATGTTTCCAATAAATGATTTGGTTTGGTCTTGAATAGAGAGTTATATTAGATTTTGCAATTCAACTCTGAAAATACATATGCATATTCGTAGTAGCTGCTATGAATATTGCATTGACCTTACAGTCTGTTATCATTAAGTGCTAGGTGTCCCATAGGCATTTCAAATTTAATGTGTCCAAAACTGAACTCTCTCCTGTTCTCAAAATCCACTCCTCTTCTTAATATCCTCATTTGTGTCTATAGTATCACCATCCATCCATCCAGTCATCTAGATTCCCAACCAAAGTACTATCCTCAATTACTCTTACAAATCCCATGTCTCCAAATGATTGTCGAGTATTTTCATTCCTACCTCCCCATGTCTCCCATCTATCCCTTTCTGTCCACACTTCCAGTGAACCCCTCAATCAGACCCTGAGAACAACCTTACTTGAGATGACTGTAAAAGTCTTTTTATTCTCTGCACTGTGATGAAAATAATTTGCCTTAAATGTCTTTCCTTCACTAAACAAACCCTACTGGTTTCCTATCATCTCTAGGACCAAATACAAAGTCCTTTGTTTAGTCTTTACAACCCTTTACAACCTGGTCCCAAGCTACCTTTCCATGTTTTATTGCATTTCCCTTCATATACTCCAGCCAAATTTAACTTCTCTTTGCACCTCATTTCCACCTGTCAAATTCAGCCTGAGTGCCATCTCCTTTTAAAAAACTTCCCCTGATTCTCCCAGTACTGGTGCCCTCCTGCCCAGTATCCTCTTGTACCTAGCAATACATGTCATCTTCCCATGTAAGCTCCATGAGGGCAGGGGCTGTTTCACTTTGTGCTTTCTCTCTCCAATGCCCAGCAGAACAGCTGGCACAGAGCAGAGAGCTAACAAATGCTTGCTGAATTGAAAGGTGGCACATGTGGAGATCTTATAGCCAATGAATCGATTTCACAAATACATGTTGTGTCTAATGCCAAAAAACCCAAAAAATAAAAACACATTTCTGGATGCATGACTCTCACTTCCATATAGATTCTTTTTCATTATTCCTGTCATGAGATTTGTGAAAAGTCCATCTGCTCCCCATTTTTTGGAAAACCTATTTACTATCAAACTAAAAGAGAAATAAGACACCCCTTGAGCACTGTCCGACTCCAGTCAATTTCAGAGTTGTTACATTTATGTCATTGTTAAGACTCTCTGCACAAAATGCATCCATCTGTTTTTGTTAATAAGTTAATTTATCAGCAAGAAAGATTAGGGTAAGAAATGCTCATTTGTGAGGAATGGAAATTCTTTCTATTCAAAAGCAACACAGGTAGTGAGAATTATCAGGCCCAACTCTGCTAAATTCTCTTCAGACTATCAAGTACTGAGAGGAAGGCTCAGATGGGGTCACTGAGTCATCCTGCAGTCCTAATGAACATAAGGAATGTCATAGCAACTTGTGCTCATGCCCTGAAATACATACTGTACTGCCCTAAACATTACTTTATTGTTCCAAGGAGACTAGAATGAAAGAGTATCTGATACCAAGGTGGATAAAACAGTACTACTGACAGTCTCGATAACATATATTTGTTACCAGAAACTCTCTTTCTTTGAGGTTCAGTCAATCCATATTTACCACCCGATCAAGATTCTGGTGACAGCTGTCTCTCAACCACCCAGAGAACTCCCGTTTTTTACCTCACAGAGTTTGATGCTTGGCTCTCAGCCTCTTTCCTCTCCAACTTCTGAAGTGCTCTCATACTAGCGGACTTTGACATATACAGATACCCCCTCAAACACCTCAAAAACCTTACAGTTCCTCTCTTCCCATGACCTCTCTTCCTCCATCCCACTGAAACCACAAACAGTTATGCCTGTGATCTTACCATCACCCATAAATGAGCCACTTGTACATGTTCATGAACTCTGAAATGCCTTTATCTGATCACAGTCTAATGTCATTCCACCATTCCATCAGCAGCAAACCCTAAACTCTGGTCTTGGTCCACACTATGGCCTTTCATGAATTGACCCATCAGTTCTTTCCCAGGCCTTCACTCAACACACTTAATATACTCTCACCCCTTCCACATCTTGACCCTTCAGTGAACCAGCTTAACTCTCCATGGTCCTCTTGTGTATCTTGCACCCTTCCCATGGTCAGTCACGACCTGCCAAGTCTCAGCCTTGGATGACTTCTGCCTCTGCTGCCTTCATTCCTACTCACAGGATGCAGTGATGATGCTAGAGAAAACCACATAACTGTGCTATCTCCACAGCCAATTTCTGTTACATAATCTCACCTGAACTCCCACAGCAGCTAGGCAATCATTTGACCCCTCCCTGAGGGATTCACTGTAACAATCACCACAGTGGATTGTATGTGTTTCATCCCTCCTCATATCTCCCAGCCTCCTTCCCCTCATCCACTCAAAAGTGAAGCTTACTTCAATATTTCTCTGAACAAAGTGAAGCTATTTTCTCCCCTCTTTCTCAGCTTTTATCTCTCATTTGGCTTCTGCCACTGCCTCTACCTCCATAATCCTGTCTCACATAAGGTGGCCCTTCTAGCCAAGGCAAATACCTCTACATGGCCAAGTGTTCTTATTCCCAAGCTCTCTTCTCCAGCTAGTTGTCTCTTTAATGGTCTTATTCTCTCACTTACCTTCATTCATTCCCTGCCTACAGGCTGCATTCCCTACTGCTACAAACATGTCTGTCTTCATCATCCTCAAGAAATCTACATATGACCCATCCATCCTTGCTAATCCCACACTCATCCTCCCTTTTATAGGTAAACTCCTTGAAAAAGCTATCTGCAATAGGTTCCTCCAAGTCCTTACCTCTCATTCTCTTCTTAACTCTCTAGAATCTGGCTTCCTATTTCAACATTCCACCAAAACTGATTTCAAACGTTACAAACAAGTTTTTAACTGCCGAGTACAATGGCCGTATCTCAATTCTTGTGCTTCTTGACCTCTCTGTAGATGCTGACTCTGCTGTACTTCCCCCTCTTTCCTGGTTCTCTTCCTACCTATCTTACCACTCCTTCCCAGTATCCTTTGCTGGATCTTCATGCAGGTCATGCCTGCTAAGAAAGGGTGTCCCATAGAACTGTATTCCAAGGCCTCTCCTCCTCCTCTTCTTTAACACTATTTCACTTAATAATCTCATCAGTTCCCACTGAGTATCACCTTTATGCTGATAATTCTTAAATCTACTTATCCAGCCATAGTGAACTTCTGATCTTGCATATGCAAATGCCTAATGGACATCTTGAATGATGTCCTACAGACAATTTTAAACTGAACATGTCCAAAAGTGAACACATTATCTTTCCCTCCAAACTCTCCATTCTTTCTAACTTGCCTATTACTATGGAGAGCACCTTGTCTTCCCAGTCACCTGAGTTTGCCAAGTAGGTGTCATCCTTGACTGCCCACACTCTCCCATCCCCCATATTCAGTCTGTTGCCAAGTCATGGCTATTTAACCTTTCTAATGTCTAATGACTGTCAATTCTTTGAGAGCAAGAACTGTTTTTTGGTTTGTTTTTTTTTTTACTTTTCTTTGTATCCGCAACTTAGCATGGCTCCTGGCAGAAACTAAGTTCTTAATGAATGTTTAATGAATGTGAATCACTGACAAAGATTTTACTATTTTTCTCCTTAGGGGAGTAAAGATCTAGGATGATGAGAAAATAAATTTTTAATTGAGCAACATTTAATTTAAAGAATTTTATTTTTACTTATTTGTTTATTTTAAGTTTTCAACATTCACTTCCACAAAATCCTGAGTTCCAAATTT
>CM053775.1:10259509-10285074 GCA_028658325.1 Potorous gilbertii
CAGTTTCTCTCCGTTCCTCCCTCCCTACTCATCCCCACTGAGAAGGCAAGCAATTCAATATAGGCTATATATGTGTAGTTTTGCAAATGACTTCCATGATAGTCATGTTGTATAGGACTAACTACATTTCCTTCCATTCTGTACTGCCCTTCATTTCTTCCATTCTCTCTTTTGACCTTGACCCTCCCCAAGAGTGTTTACTTCTAACTACTCCTTCCTCTCATTTGCCCTATCTTCAATCATCCCCCCATGCTGCTTATCCCCTTCTCCCCTACTTTGCTGTGGTGTAAGAGAGATTTTCATACCAAACTGAGTGTGCATGTTATTCCTTCCTTGAGCCAAATGTAATGAGGTAATAAGCTTCACTTTTTCCCTCTCACCTCCCCTCTTTCCCCCTCCATTGGCAAAGCTTTTTCTTGACTCTTCTATGAGAGATGATTTGTCCTATTCCATTTCTCCCTTTCTCTTCCCAACATATTCCTCTCTCACCCCTTAATTTTATTTTTTTAGATATGATCCCTTCCTATTCAACTCACCCTGTGCTCTCTGTATGTGTGTGTGTGTATAATCCCTCCAACTACTCAGATACTGAGAAAAGTTTCAAAAGTTACAAATATTATCTTTCCATGTAGAAATGTAAACAGTTCAACTTTAGTGAGGCCCTTGTGATTTTTCTTTCCTGTTTACCTTTTCATGCTTCTCTTGATTCTTGTGTTTTAAAGTCAAATTTTCTTTTCAGCTCTGGTCTTTTCATCAAGAATACTTGAAAGTCCTCTATTTCATTGAATGACCATTTTCTCCCCTGAAATATTATACTCAGTTTTGCTGGGTAGGTGATTCTTGGTTTTAGTTCTACTTCCTTTGACTTCTGTAATGTCATATTCCAAGCCCTTCAATCCCTTAATGTAGAAGCTGCTAGATCTTGTGTTATCCTGCCTGTATTTCCACAATACTTTAATTGTTTCTTTTTAGCTGCTTGCAATATTTTCTCCTTGATTTCTGCTGCTAGGGATTCTGCCCTGGAGTCCTGCTCCTCCTGGTGCTGCACAGCCCATGCTGGGCTGCATTCCACTCTGTGTCAGGCATGACAGACCCCTCCTGTCAGCCCTCCAGGTTACCCTTGGCTGGAAATCTCATCCACTCTGTCGCTCTGTGGTCTCTGCTGCTGCAGAATCCATTGAGAGTCTTTCTTCACAGGCATTTTATGGACTGTGGGGGAAGAGCTAGAATATGTATGTTTTTCTACTCTGCCATCTGCAAAGAATTTTAATAAACAAAATCATTCTAAAATAATGACAGGTTTTGGGGGTATTGCCATATCAGGTTCTGACATTGTATCATAGAATATGGAGGAATATCCAAATTAGAGTCTAACCCCTAGCCAAATCATGAATCCCTCTTCCCAAAGCCCAAAAAGTGGCCATTCTACCTTAAATATTTTCTGAGACATAGAACCTGCTACTTAATAAGGTACCCATTCCACTTTTAAAATATCTAATCTTTAGGAAATTGTTCCTCAAATTGAGCATCAATGAGATTTAGTCCTAGTTCTGACCTTTGGGCCCAGTGATCCCTATTTAAAATGACATCTCTTTAAATATTTTCAAGGTGTTATCATGTATCCTTAAAGTCTTCTGTTCCCTCAGCTGAGAGTTCCCAATTCCTCAACCATTATTCCTACAGTATGGTTTCCAGTCCGTTCATGAGCCCAAGTAGCTTTCCAACTTGTCACCATCCCAAAACTGAATATAATACTCTAGACACAATCTAAACATGAGAAGTCAACAAGCATGTATTAAGTACCTACCATGTACCAGGCACTGTACTGAGGATTATAGTGTGGCAAATAAAAAACTCAAGAGACAAGAGGTTCTGGGTTATTAATGATTAATGTATTAATCAGGCTAAATTGATGGTCAGTGGTTTCTCTTAGAAAATCAAAGACCCCAAAAGAAGACACTGAATGAATGCTTTAAATCCCTTTGTATAAAGGGATGCCCCTGACAAGTGAAAAACAACCCTGATTGGTGGACTATTCAGGAGGAGGTAGGCTAGGAGTCTTCAGCTCCTCCTGAGAACATGGCTTGATCACAAAACTCATGCACCTCCAGCAAACTGGACAAGGGAATGCATCTCAATACAGACCACTCTGAGTGGTTTTCTCCTTCATGAACTGAGGTCACCCTAAATTTTAATGGAGGGGCACAAGGACTATTTACATTGTAAACAGAAGGTCTCCCAGTTGGGTAAGGGCTGGCCCAAGATGGAGGAGCATGGTCCCCAAAAATTAACTAGGGCAATCTCATCAATCAGTCATGTCTTTCAGAGAATGCCTGAACTTCTACAGGGGCTGGGCACTAAATGAGGAAATAAAGGAGTAAAGTCTGCATTCTAATTTAATAATTGGTTGTTAATAAAATAGAAAAATAACTTCTCTCAAAAGAGAATATTACTTTCCCCACTATAGACATTGCTCCTATTAATGCAGTATAAAAAGGCCAAACACCGAACTATGGTAAGTAATGCTAAAGTCTTTTCTCCTACCTGCAATGCCATCCAGATCACAGCTTCTCATGTCTTGAAAGACTGTCAAGGATCCTGTAGAAATTCATTTTGTCCTGGCCACTCCTCTGTGGAAAAGAAGGATAACTGGAGGTTAGGCTGGGCTGACTGGTTCTCAAAATCCTCCCTCCTTTTAGAAGTGCTCACAAACTATATTATTAATAATCAGTTCAAGATTTTTATTATCTGAAATATCTACTTTCATAGAATCATAGAATTTCAGAGTTAGAAGAGGACTCAGTCACCACCAAGTCCAACCCACATTTTAAAGCAGCGGTTCTTAAAGTTGGGGTATCACGACCCCTTTATGCTCTTCAAAATTATCGAAAACAACACCAAAGAATTTTTATGTGGGTTATAGCTAGCCAACTTTAACATATTTGAAATTAAAATATCTCAGCATTATTATGAAAATTGTTTTGACTTCATGGATTCCCAGAATGGGTCTCAGGGACCTCCGGGGATCCCCAAAGCACATGTCGAAAAATGCTGCCTTAATGGCAGGTAAGCTCCATGGGTGGATAAAGCTTTGGCTGTGGAGTCAAAAGAACCTGAGTTCAGATTCAGCCGTAGACACTTATTAGTTATGTGACTCTAGGCAAGTCACTTAACCCCAATAGAGAGAGAAAGAGAGGAGAGGGAGGGAGGGAGAGAGAGAGAGAGAAAGAAAGAAAAAGAGAGAACCTACCACCTCTCAAGAGAGCCATTTCACTTTGGGACAACTCTAATGATTCAAAAGATTTTTCCTGACATCTCCAGCTTCAATTTGCCTCTTTGCAACTTATATCAATTATTCCTGATTCTGCTCTCTAAAGCAAAAGAGTCCTCCCAAAACTTGAAGGCAGCTAGCATACCCCACCCTCAAGTCTTCTCCAGGGCTCAATACTCTCTCGCTCATTTCCTTCAGATTCCTTCTAACATCACCCTGAATGCTAACTTCTCATTGTTACACCTAACCTATGGTAATCACATGGCAGCACACAATACTCAAGGTGTTTTCACCAGACCAGAGTAAACTGCGACTACCCCCTCCTTACTCCTTGGCCCACCAATGCAGACCCACATCATACTAACTATTTTAGCTGCCACATTCCACTGCTGATAGTTTTGCCTATTTTTGAAAATTATGACATATTTGCCTACCAGCAGAACACTGCCACATCTTCTAAGATGCATCAGTGACAGAAGGTATATGCTTTCTTATTCTTAATTAGCATGTGTGCATGTGTATACACAAGGACACATATACACATATATTTCAAGTTTGCAATGTATTTAATATAGCTGATCTCATTTGTGTTTTAGAATTCTGTTGGACAGATCTACAGATAATCCCAGCTTCCAGATGGGGCTCATAAAGGCTCAGTGACTTGTCCATGGTCACACAAGTCCTAAGCATATGAGACAGGTTGGAGCATGTCTTCCCGGCTTCAAATCTAGCACCTTCTCCTCTCCACCATGCTGGCTCAATCTCATTTATCTTGGATTTCAAGTTTTTCTTTGTCATTTTTGTTCTAGTCTTCCTAATCAAATGTCTATTCATCTTGGCAAAGTCCAAACGACAAAAGTGATGAGTATTTATGTTTTCTGTCATCAATAGGTCCTGGAAAGTCCTAAATCTCATGTATGTGGAAGAAGAAAAAGCTTTCATTTTTATTAGGCTAGAGTAAATAGGACAGGTGTCAGAGTTCATCTCCTTAGAGGATTTTAGAAAAAAAAAATCTGTTTACTATGGTCACAATAATGAACAGTGAGGAAATAATTTCTTCTTATTATGTGGCAGAGTAAATTATTGCCCAATAGGGGGCTAATGAAGTTGTCTTCCAGCTAAGTAAATAACAGAGGGACAAAGTGCCAAGTGTTAGCTTGATGAAAGTCTCCATGCCCTAAATTATACCTTGTTAGAGGTAGGTAGTCTATACATCATGGTTAAGTGGATGGAAGTGACAGGGCATACCCAATATTGTCATTACAGTGAGAAGTTTGTATTGTTTCCTTCTCACAGTGTATCGTTAAAGGTGTTGCTATAACAAAGCTTTTTTTTCTTTAGATTAAGATATCGAATATATCAATTACTGTACATGATGACAACAAAATAAAAACTTGTTAAAAAAAACTTTCTGTGCCAGCAGGCACTTTGATAGGCACTGATGATACAAACACAAAACAAACCACAGGATGCTTACCTTCTACTAAATGAAAGCAAGCCAAAAAATATGACTGAAAACCTAGAGAACACTACATACTTTTTTTTCAAAATCTGAATGTCTAAATTTATATACATTAACATTTTCCAAAAAGTCCATTAAAATTCACACTGTCATGGAATCTCAGAATTGGAAAGGACCTCAGAAGCCAGTTAGTCCAATGTGCAACATGAACAAGAATCTTCAATACTCTAAAGCATTGGGCAAACCTTTGCTTCAAGACCTCAAGGGGGGAATCCCCATTACTGCCTAAGGTCAATCATTTCATTGGAAAATTCTCATTATTACAAAGTTTCTCCTTCTCCTCAAATCTAAATCTTCCACTAAGTTCCACCTACATTTTCCTAGTTCTCTCCTCTGAGGCCAAGCAGAACACAGGCAATCTTTCTATATGATAACTCTTCAAATGAAATACATTAAAGGATCTATCATGTCCTCTCTAGGTCTTCTTTAGTCCTGGTTAAACATCTCCAGTTCTTTCAACCAGTTCTCTTATGGCATGGTCACCAGTCCTATGACCACCCTGATTATGTCCTCTGGGTATATTAGAGCTTGTCAATATAAAAAAATGTCATGCCTAGAATTGGACAAAACATTCCAGATATAATCTGACCGTGTCAGAGTACAATGTCATTATCACTTTCCTAGACCAAGACACCAAAGCAAGAAGGAGAAAAAAGTAAAAATTTATATATCACTACTATGTGCTAGGTGCATCCTCACAACAATCCTGAAAGGGAGGTGTTGTTATCTCCATTTTAGAGTTGACAAAACTGAGGTCAACAGAGGTGAAGTGACTTTCCCAGGATCACACAGCTAGTAAATCAGAATTTGAACTGAAGTCTTCCTAACTCCAGGCAAGCATTCTATCCACTGCACTGCTATCTCTCTGTAAGACACACTTGTAGTAAACCCTGAGGTCTTATTACCTTCTTTGATTACCAAGTTATAAACCTTACTTCCCCAGCTTACAGTCCACTAAAACCTCTAAAACATTTTCACAGAAACTGTTGTCTAGTCATGTGTCTCCTATTCTGTTAATTGTTTACACCAATCTGAACTGCATACATCATAGGGAAAAAGAATGCTGAAAATATCTTTATTTCTTTCTTATACTCTTCTAAAGTACAAACAAACCAAGGCAAGGCAAGTCAACATAACTTTCTTAACCAGTTACTATCAGCTAGATACTGTGGCAAGCACTAGGGATTCAAAGGTAAAAACAGTCCTTGCCTTCAAGGAAATCATATTGTAACACCATGCAAATAGGTATACGCAAGCATATATATGTATATACACATAATTAACAAAATCTGTATTTTATATATGATAGAATTTTATATAAAATATAAATTTTATATATATATAATAAATTAGAGGTAATCTCAAAGGGAAGGTAGTAGGAGTAATATAATGACTTTTACTATATAGTGAAAGTAGAAACAACCAGCTTGAACATGCCCCTTGACTTAAGCTTACAGAACATACCCAAGTGATACTTATGTTTTAGACCTGTTCAAGTTTAATATTACACAGATCAGGTATGGGAAAGGTTCCACTTCTCTCTCTCTCTCTCTCTCTCTCTCTCTCAGAGTGCAAGGGTGACCTTCATATAGGCTAAGAGATGATGTCTCAAAGGGATAGCAAAACAAAGAGACAAATGGCAAGACAAATTAACTCAAACCTTTCACAGATGAAGACAGAATATTTAACATCTAGCCCTGCCTCCTCAAATCTTAAAGATGAATATTCATTATAAATATAAAAAAACTGAAATACTTCCTCATTTCACAGCCTAAGAGATGGATCCATTTTTATTTGATTTAAATGAAAGAAACTTTAGAGATTGTGAGCCCTATTATACACAATCCCTATCTGGCAAACTTGAAAGACATATGAACAATGATAGTACTAGCCATCCCAATGACAAGATACAAGAATTCAACAACCTTACTTGATTTTCTTCATGTGAGTTTTCCATTTTGAGGGGCAGTCTAAATAAAGGCAGCTGTCTATACTTTATTCTATTCACTATCCTGTGTGTTTTATTTGCAAAATATTTAGTTTTATTATTCTGTGTTCTACCTTTCTTAAAATTTTATTTGACTACCTACTATGAAACATCTGGCCCTGCTATTGATCATGTCCCTGACCTGCAAAAGCACAGGACAAATTAAATCATTGAAAAAGTAAGGCCTGCAGAAGGAAATGACTATGGTCCTATGAATATGTTGAGCTCTTGGTCTTAACATAGAAAATAATGTGATTCAGAGGCGAAAATTGCAACAGATCATGAATACCACTGTACACAAGGCACATAGCCACTGCTATGTGAATCCTTCACAAGAATGTATAATGTTCAAAGATGGCTGAACTTGCTCCTGGTCTTACTCATTCTTTATGACCTTTCTGAATTACAAATGACTAGCAAAAATGACATTATATCAAAAACTTTTTTCAAGGAAATGTCAAATGAAAGTTCCTTATAGCACATAAATCTTACTGAAAAAGTTAACCTTATTACCAATGTGTCTGTCAGAATTCAGAAAAAATGCAAAGTAAATCAAATGCTTCCATGAAATGGGGACTTTTACTTAGTGTAACAAAGGCTCCCATGAGGCACACTTCCACTCCACTACCATAAAGTGCTTATATTTCACCCAGTGATAATATCATTCAGAGCAAGATAAAGAAAAGACTGCCAGTCTGCTGTGAACTACCTGTGGTACATCTCAACTGCTGAACTGTTTCATCAATGTTATATTTCAAATGAGAATGTGAAGATACCCTCCTACAAAGAAGGGCAACCTAAACAAAGCAAGGAATACCAGGGAAAAGCATGTTGGAAATGCAAGTTTATGGGGAAATATTGTCATCTCAAGGCATGTCAGACTTCTGGAAAGTGATCCTCAGAAGTTAATTAGGTCAAGATAGCAAAGGACAGACAGCAAGCCAGCCAAACTCTTTCAACATTCTCCTTCAAACCATTTGAAAATAACTCCTCAAATCAAATTCTGCAGCAGCAGAGCTAACAAAAAGTCAGAGTGAGATGTTTTCCAACCTGAGACAACATTAAAGATAGCTAGGAGAAATCTGTGATGCTGAGGTGGGAGACAACCCAGAACATAGCACCAGCACAAGCAGTGGGCCTTGGAGATAGATATAAAAGCAGCAGCCACTTCACAAGCACTCAACTCTCAGCTCAGATGGGATCAGACAACTAATCAAGAAGAACTAAGGTCCCCTGTAACGGGGGACCTTTAACTGGCACTTCTTAGAAACTCTGTTGTTCATACAGAGTTCAGGGTCACAGTTTCAGGGAAGAGGAGAGCACTTCTCATTGGTCACAGAGGAGTATAACTAGGGTCACATTTCCAAAGTCAACAGGAGCACTAGCACTTGTGGCTACAGGGGAGCAGGGGCTCTCCCTAAGTCAAGACTAGAGCACAGAGCAGGAGAACAATGACCACACCTCTCTGTGCATCATACCACCTTGGAAGCACCAAAACCACATAGACATCCCAGAACTAGCTCTGGAAATGGCAACAGAAAAACAAGTTTGAAGCTTGAGACAGAACCCCAGGTGAACAGAGCCCAGCTTTAACTTTATAAAGTCCAAAGTCAAGAAATAGGCTGAAACAATGAGCAAAGGATAAAAAAAGAACTTGACTATGAAATGCTACTATGATAGCAGGGAACACTAAAACTTAAACTCAGAAAAAGACAATTTGGAAAAACAACTACAAGCAAATCCTCAAAGAAAAATGCTGCTTGGACACAAACCCAAGA
Organism: Potorous gilbertii; assembly: GCA_028658325.1. Taxonomy (NCBI): domain Eukaryota; kingdom Metazoa; phylum Chordata; class Mammalia; order Diprotodontia; family Potoroidae; genus Potorous; species Potorous gilbertii. Next base: position 10,268,068 of record CM053775.1, read on the forward strand.
AGAATTCCTAGAAACTTTAGTTAAAGAAAGAAATAAGGATGGTAGAGGAAAAATTGGAAAAAGAGAGTAATGTAAGAAAATGATAAAAAGAGAATTTATAAGCTTTGTAAAGGAGGCACAATACTGAAAAAAATAACATCTTAAAAAGTAGAATAGGCCAAATGGAAAAAGATGTACAGAAATTCAGTGAAGAACATAATTCTTTAAAAAGTACAATTCGGTAAGTAAAGAAACAATAAAACAAAGTCAAAAGAAAAAAAAGAAGAAAATATAAAATATGTTATCAAAAAAACAAGTGACCTGGAAAATAGAGATAATTTAAGAATTATTGGACTGTCTGAAAGCCATGATAAAAAAAGAGCCTACACATCATATTTCAAGCAATAATAAAGAAAAACTGCACCAATATCTTAGAAACAGAGGGTAAAATAAAAACCAAAGAATATACCAGTCATCTTCTGAAAGAGATCCCAGTTATATTCAGGTGTTACCCATGTGGAGTTTTCTTGGCAAAGATACTGGAACGGCTTGACATTTCTTTCTCCCACTCATTTTATAAGTGAGAAAACTGAAGTAAACAGGGTTAAGTGACTTGCCCAGGGTTTCAAAGCTAGTACATATCTAAGGCTAGATTTGAACTCGAGTCTTCCTGACTTCAGACACAGTGCTCTATTTACTACACCACCTACCTGCCCACTGCACTTTTAGATAGCTCTAATTATTAGGAAATTTTTCTTCATATCACTCTCAAATTTGCCTCACTAGAAACTTCTCCTAGTGTAGAAGAGACAAATCATAAACTCCCTCAACCAATGGAATTCTGCAACTGAAAAATACTATAAAGTGCCCCCACCATGCCATTCTCTTATAACCCATTGTTTTAAAGATTTATTGACTGGATGTTTATATTTCTCTTGAAATCGCCAAAAATGTCAAAAGGTCATCTGATAGACTGACAAAAGAAAACTGTACAATCCAACTCTCTCCTACAACAACTTTAACAAAGGACAAGGGAGACCTTCAGACCTTGAAGTGCTTGAGATGTCCAAAAAGAAACCACAATGGGTCCAGCCAAGGTCAACATACGGAGACAGCAAATGATCTGCAGTTAATAAGGAAATAAGTCCATCTAGGAAGGCCCATGTATTAACCTGTTACTATGTTCATGTTAAGACTGTACATCTGGTCACATGAGTATATACTGGACAGGGAACAAGAACTGGAGGAAGCCTGCAACTATGTTGTTGTGACCCCAGAGCAGTATACTGTATTCAATCCATATGGCCAAGCTGGGGCTTACATCTGAGTAATCAGGGGGAAGCCTATAGTTCTATCATTTTGAACCTGTAAAGCCTTCTATCTGCTGGGATAAGCAGGTGTCTACTGGATCTCTAACAAGGGGAAGGCCTGCAGTTTTATTTTACCCAGTCAGAAAAGCAAGAATGATTAGATTTTTACCCTAGTGCAGATTGCCTCTTGGGCTCACAGAAAGTTTTCAGTTCCCTAGATTAAAGTACTGCCAAGAGCCTTGAGAAGAAACAGCAGGATAAGGAAATAGCAGGCATCAGAGGAAACAGCTTAGGATCCTACAAGTCCCCAACATTCCCTCCAGAAGTATGCAGAGTCAAGCTTTAACACAAAGCCTCAACTCAGTACAGAATAAGCACATAAAATAAGACTCTATCATAGTAAAGAGTTATCATGGAGCCAGGATCTCCCAAGAAAATAACTCTAGAAGAAGCAAAGCCTCAAACAAAAACCACAGCTTGACCACAAAACAACTAGAATTCCTGGAAGAAATGAAGCTAGAGTTAAAGTCACATCATAAATGAAATCCGAGCTCTAGAAGAAAATAATTAGGAAAAGAAGAGAGTGCTAGGAAAGATGGAAGGAGGATCCACTGCTTAGTAAGAGAGATACAAAACCATACCCAAATAAAACTCTCCCTTACAATGAGAATGGATAAAACAGAAGTTTATACTCCAGAAGAAAACAAGAAATATTTTTAAAGGCAAAAAGGCTGGGAAAAAATAGAAGAAAACATGAAGTGTATTGTATAAGAAACAACTGGCTATAGAAACCAGTGGGAGGGGGAACAAAAACTAAGAATCAATGAACTACCTGATAAAATGAGGAAACAAGGGATCATGAACGAAAACTTTACAGACCTCAAAGAGAAAGAATGCACCAGTCACCCCCCCCCCAAGAAAAAGAGTTATAATAACAACAACCCTTCTTAAAGTCCATGCACACTCCAACTGTCCCTCTTCCACACAGGAAGTCACTCCCGGAGATCACACTGCACAGACTGGGCTTCTAACTCCCAGCCCTGAGTATCCCCACTTTGATATCCTTCTCTTGAAATATTAATTTCTGAAAAATTCAACATATTGTCCAGAGAAACCTCTTGATCAGAATGCACACAATCACCGTTTCATTTGCATACTTCACTTAGGTAAGGAACAGATCCATTAAACACCTCTCTGTCCTGAACGAATTTGTTTTCTTTGAACATAAAACCTTCTTACCTTTACATAAGCAGCACAGTGGCTAGAAAGCTAGACTGGAAATCAAGACCTGAGTTCAAATTGAGTTTAAGAACTTTACATATTTGTGTTAATCTAGACAAGTCACAACTTCGGTGTGCCTTAGTTTCTTCAATTGTAAAATGGCTAAAATCAGAGCACCTCCCTCACAGTGTTGCTTTGAAGATAAAATGATCAAATATTTCATTTGATAAAGTATAGTTTAATAAAGCATAAATAACAAAGCTCATAATAAAGTACACTAAATAAATATTCTCTCCTCCCTAATTTAATTGCCTGATATAAAAATAAAATTTACTTTTACTCTACTTGTTTTGAAAATATTTATTTTCCATAGGTGTCAATAAGAGCCAGGGAATATTTTTTTCCCTTAAGGCTCCTTGAACATTGTCCAGGTCAATTCCACAAGGTTGATAGAGGCTTTCTCTTTAGCTGTCCAGGTCAATTCCACAAGGTTGATAGAGGCTTTCTCTTTAGCTCCCCCTAACCCTACCCCCCACCCCCACAAAACTTCTCCATACATTAACATTTTAGCCATTGGGAACAAAAATTTTATTTTTGACCACTGCATCACCCAGGTCTTTTTTTCCTTTCATGACATCCTTCCCACACTTAAAAAAATGAATTTAAACACAATGTCATTGTAAAAACAAACCCTCTACCAACTTATACCAAATATTGCCATCTATTTCCAACCATTCTGGTTCATGACCTAAAATGCAATAAGCACTTGTGTACTGTGAAATCCAATTAAAATAAACAATTAAAAGTTACTCCCCTCTGCCTCCCCAATCACTAGGTCAAGACATCATGAGAATATCCCCCTGCTTGTAGTAAAAGCTCGGCAGTCACCATGGCAACCAATCAGCTCAACATTTCTCTGTAAGCAATAAAAGCTCAGAAGTTGCCATAGCTACCAGTCACCTTGCTTTTTCCTGTTTCCTGGAAGCAATGAGTTCAGAAGTTGCCATGGTAACCAATCAATTGGGAGTTCCCCAGAAATAATAAAAGTTCAGCCATGTTCTCTGACAGCCATTTTCGCCCACTCTGAATCTCAAGCATAAGTGGCAAAAATAAATAAAAACAAAAGCCTTCTTAACATGCCAGCATCCTTCACCTGCCTTAAGCGACAGCCTACCTGACATATAGAATTAACTAGGTGAGACCCTGCCCAATAAGGCAGAAAATAGGACAGGCTACATTAAAAGGGAAAGCTGGAAGAGCTTCCACTGGTTCAAAAGGAGGATGGGTATAAATGGAACCTCAGGCTCAACAATATCCCAGAACAGCAGCCTGCCAGCCCTTCCATGAAGCACCTAGCACAAAACAATAACTCCTGCCACAGACCCACAGCTGTCCCCCTATGACAGCTGGGATATCAATTTTACTCCCTTTAAATTCAGTGTGTACTTCTTTCCCCATTTAGCAGAAAAAAATGGCCAACAAAAGGTATGGGACTTGCATGTTTTAAAATCTCACAAGCATCTACTTCTCATTCTCTAGTACCAATAAGGCCACTATGTGTACAGAAATGCTTAGAATAATATATGCATGTATAAATATGTAGATATCAATATACACACATAGATAAAAATCAGCTGTAATTCACCATTATTCCCAAATATTCCACACTTTTTCTACCTTTGTACTTTGGCTCATGTCAGTCCCTATGCCCAGATTACCCTTTCCTCTGCTCCAAAAATCAAATTCTGCTCAAATGGTACTTTTCTTTGCTCATTTACTTATCCACGATTAAATGACATTCAAAACCAATCTCTGATTTGCAAGGGTCTGAGCTAAGTGGCCATCTGATTAGTCTATGACTTGAACAAGAATCCCCTCTATGAAAACCCAACAAGTAAGTGGTCATCAGGCCTTTGCTTGACTATGTCCAATGAGGGCCATCATTTGGCCAACTCTCATTATTATTTCAGACAGGGCTACCTGAGGCCCTTGGGATGGATGAGCTGTCCTGGCCCCAGGAAAAGATGAGGAGCTGGAAAGGGGGGTAATATCCATGTACAACAAGATGGGAACACTCCTTATCTACCACCCCCTCCTTCTTTTCTCCAGTTTGAAAAGCATGGCTAAGATGGAATGATCTGGCATGGTGATGAGAGAAACTAAAACAGAACAACATATACTGTTGCCATAGTTAAGACGGTATGGTAGGTGGTGGTGGGAGCAGGTAGGTTCTATCTGTACAGTAGAAAATTGATTTTGTTTTTATCACTCTTTTGGGGTGAGGCTTATGGAGATCCAATGCTATACTGAACTGAGATACATATGGCATTACTCTACCTTTTTAAGAGGTATTTCTTAGTTTGCCAGAAAAGGGAATCCCCTGTACTGAGGCTCCCAGCCCCATATGCTCCACACTCTGGCAATCCTCTTCATCTTCCTCTCCCTGCAATGGAACCTTGGACTCTGCCCCTACGAAGCCAGGCTCTAATAAGTGACCTTGGGGCTTGATGGATGTAAGTTATCAGGAGCTCCCTCATAATCCTCTCCCCCTTCCTCCCAAGTTATCTTCCCCCACCTCTCCTAGGAGCTCCTCTCCTAGGGCTCCCAGTGAACTACACAATTCCAATATAGTTTCTGCTTCCAGCTATTTTATTAATGCAGCTCACATGAGGAAGGGATACCAGGAAGGGGGTAAAGGATGTGACCTAGATGGCATAAGGCAGAAATCCATGCTTTCATCATGCTAAGAGCAGAAATAAAAGCAGCAGCATCAAGAAAGAATTAGCAGATAGGTTGGTGATGGCAGCATCAGTTACAGGGATCAGAGTCCTATTTTGAAATTGAATTCCTGTGTTGCAGTGATCAGTATGACAGCAGAAGATGATCATGCTATAGGTGGTACCCATGTAATTGATCCGCTGTTCTTGTCCACAGTATCTGGGCTCCATGCAGCCCTTGCTGATGACTGTTGGGAGGCCAAGGATGGCACCATGGCCTATGTAGCAGTCATCCTCTCCTGCACATATTATCTCAAAAACCAGGCAGTTTCCAATGTTAGAGATGTCACAATAGGAGCAGCGTCTGGCCACAGTCAAGGTGGGCAGGAGGATACCAAGAACAATGACCACAATAAGACAGTAGTACATAGCAAAGATATAGGGCTGGGGTGGCCCTCACTTCCGAGGCTTTAAGACTTACAAGACTGTCAGTTTGAGAAATCCCCTGGTCCTTAAAGCAGTGTGTGATCCTCTACCTCTATGTTAATTCCAACCTTGACTTCTTCACCATATTCTTGTCCTTATTCTTGGCAGGTATCAAGCATCCAGCTCTGGCTTTTCTTCTGTTTGTGTCCTTTTTCTTATCTTCTTCAGATCTCAGAGTGGGCTCAGATCCTCTTCCTCCCCTGCCCTCCCCTCCCTCCCCCCCAGCGTCTATTTGAGGACACAGTGACTACTAAAAGCCTTAGGGATCTCTGAGAGCTATGTCTTCCTTCCTCTTCTACTTGTCAGGGCCTTTCTCTCCCTGCCAGACACAGGAAAAGAGGTGAATGTTTTGAGCTCCTGCATCCAGAGCTGCTGTCCCTATCAGCTCCTCACTCTGCTGCCTGTGGGAATAAAGAGCTGCCAGAGCTGGCTGGCCTTATATAAGCCTGAATGGGATGACCTCACAGAGCCTTTCCCCTACACAGATCACAGACAGACTCTGTGATGTTGGAAGCTTCACTCCTGCTCCCTTCCTACTCCAGCTTCTCCCGGCCACCTGGCTCCAGGGATAATAGGCAATGAAGAAAGGTAAACCACTGAGAGGAGGAGGAAAATGGGAAGAAAAGTGAATAATAAAAGTGAGATGGAGGAGGATTCAGTGGTGAAGGAGGGGGAAAAGGAAAATTGACAAATGAAAAGGACAGACGTGGGATAGAAAGAATAAGGATACGGGAGAAGAGGGCAGGAGAGACAATGGTCAGAAAAGAGAAATGAAGGGGTAAAGGTAGAGGAGAGATGATGAAAAGAGAGAGGAGGAAGGAATGTGTAGGATTGCAAAGAGGGAGGGACAGGGACAGTTGGGGATCTTCCTCCATCCTTTAGTAAAGCTCTACAGGTACCTGCTTCTTCTTCCTGGTATAAGAATCCCAGACACAACCCCTTTCTTCTTTTACAGGACCTGAGGACTTAAGTGTCTTCCTGATTCTTCAACTTCTCTCATTCTGCTTACCAGAAGAAGATACACTGGGATTCCCAGGACATTCTTCTCATGGCTCTGAGGAGGCAGCATAGAGACAGGCATCTTTCTTCCTAAGATATTAAAGCCTTTGGATGAGGCCAGGCCATTTTGGCTAACTGACCTCAGCTGTCCCCTGCCAAGGTCAGGAAAGTCCAAGTAGGAGCTCTGTGTAGGACTGGAGCATGGGATTCTAGTATAGGCTCTGCCGATGGAGTCAAGGTTTTTCTTCTTTTCGACTTCTTCATCCAGAAATCAACCAGTGTGGGAAATCTCTCCCAAAGAGGTACCCACACCAATATCTAATGAGACAGAAAAAGAAATTCTAAGTTTAGGCTAATGGATGGATTCCTGTTCATTGTGTTGGTTCATTCAGGTCTGGTAAAATGTTGATTTTTCCCTTTTTTCAGGTAGGTAAGACAAATTGATAAGTCTCTTTGACCAAGACTTGGGTGATCCACGTCACATACCCCAAGACCCTCATTGTGATATAGTCCAGTCCCTCACTGAAATATTCACTTTTTCATTATTAACCAATCAGAGTTGACTGTCACCCTCAGGAACCTACTCTTCCAAGAGCATATAAACAGTGAGCCCACTACCATGAGAGATCTTTTGTCTAAGAGAAACACCCAAATGATCATCTTTTATGAATAAACATTCTGGCATTATTGATAAGATGATTAAATTACCAGGAAATGATGTTTCTCAAAGTTTTTAAGTCCATAGACAAGTCTTTTCCTGTCTCTGGGCCTCAGCTCCCTCCTCTGTCAAATGCAAGTCTTGGACTAAGGGTTCCCTAAGGCCTCTTCCAACTAAGAATCTATGATTTGAATTGTTCCTCCCTAAAACCTAACCCACATCCTGTTTGGTCTAGGCTTCCCCCATTCCCCTTCTCCACTCCTACCCTCCTTGACCCCTAGCCCACCCACTGGAAAGTCCTCTGACTGGTCAAAAGCATAAGTAGTGACAGAGTATAGTTGGGCGTTCTATTCTCCTCTACAGCCCCAAAGCCTAGATCTCCAACACTAATCTTAGTCATTTCTGTCCCAGCAAAAAGTCAAGGATTTAGCCAGGGCCTGACAGGCAGCCGGATGAATGGGAAAGAGATTCCAGGAGTACTTAGAGATGTGAGTATCCCTTTCTCCCCTTGGGTAAATGAAGAATACCAAGGCATAAAGGTGGAATACCAGTGATGCTCAGTTTGGTATAAGAGGCTGTGACTTTGAATTCAGCTTTCATTATTTATGGTCTCTATGTCCTTGAACAATCCACTTAGCATTGCAGCTGTGACATGAAGGGATTGAGCTAGAGTATCTCTGGTTCCTAGGCAAGGGAAAAAGACTCAGATTAAGTGGAGGCTGAAGATGTAACAGGAGATGTGTGGGGCCACAAGTCCAGAGGAAACATCTTCTTAGTCGTCCAGGGTGGCATCACTGAACCCAGCCCTTAACTCTCAAGGGGAAAGAAAAGAAACTCCAAAGATGATCTATAGGGCTGGTACTAGGGGACTAACCAATGGGCTGGCTGAGATCTTGGTGTCCCATACCAGACATCACAGGGCCTTGCACACAGAATAAGGGCCTCAGAGAACATTTGTTGAACTGCAGTGAGATACATAGACCCACTTCACCCTTGTCTTCAACTCCAGACCTGCATCTCTCCCCACCTAAAGGCTCACTCCCTCTAAAGGCTCCCTCTCACTTAGCTGTAGCTGTCTAGCTTTCTCTGATGAGATATCTTTCTATGTAAGGTACTTATCATAATACCTGGCATACAGTAGGTATTTAATAAATGCTTATTCCCTCCCAAGGCTCCACCCCCATGGATCTATCTCAGCCTTGTGATGATGAAATGTTTCAGACTTTATCATTAAGGACAAGTCATTGACCTTGTGACACTGCATCATCAACACGAAAACATCAGAGTGTCTTCTATCCCCAAGACCTCACAGAATGATCCACTCCAAAGACTCTCCCAGGAATGCACACAACACATGACACATAGGTACAAGGGCAAGAGGAAATTTATCTAGTCAGAATAGATCCTCTAAGGTTACATTTACCCTGACAGAGAGGCCTTAATTAACCTGGCTGGTTCTGTGTCTGCCCTTCAAAAGACCTAATTCTTCTGCCACTGGGGTAAAAGAAGACATATATATATAAATATATATATATATATATATATATATATATATATATACACATATAGATATAGATACACACACACACACACACACACACACACACACACTAGATCAAAGGTTCTGGATGTCCCTGCTCTGATCTCCTATAAGACCTATATACAATTCCACACCAGTGTAGAAAAAGGCAGGCACATTCAGTAGGACTATTTGCACTCACATGTGGTTCAATTGCCTTGTTTCCCTGACTGTGGTAAAAATTAATTTGAACTCTGATATACTTAAACACAAACTACAATTTTTTCATCTTCACACCATCACATCATGCCATTCCTATACTTGAAATACATTCCTCTTGTTTCCCAGTGTCAACAGCCTCTCCACCTCTGAAGGTTTATTTCAATGACCACTTCTGCTAAATCAGGTGTGTGTGGGTGTGGTAGCAGGTAAGCTCCCCTTGTTTGTTCATGATTTTTGTGTGGTTAAGGAGCATGGTTACCCTAATATGGTGCTGGATTGAATTGAGCTTTGTGTGAGATTCCTTTGCTTTTTGATACAGACATTTTTTAGTTTACCCAAAAGAAAAGGGCATTGGCACCGAGGCTCCAAGCACTTGGCATCTCTGTCCTCCGTGCCCAAAGGCAGGGGAATTGGTTATCAATCTGTTCATGGATTGTCATTCTGACAATCTGTGGTATGGGAAGAGAGGATTAAGAAGCCAGGGGCTGAGAACAAGGTTCTCTTCTCTTCTCTGTCCTTCTGTGGCCACACTGCTACTCCCAATGCCACATAACAATGGATAGAGTCAGGAAGGGTCCTCTTACTTGGTCCAAATCCAGCTTCAGACCCTTACTAGCTGTGTGATCCTGAGCAAGTCACTTCACCCTATTTGTCTTAGTTTCTTCATCTGTAAAATGAGGAGAAAAAAATAGCAAACCACTCCAATACTTTTGCCAAGAAAAGCCCAAATAGCTTCACAAAGAGGCAGGCACAACTGAAATGAGTTAGATAACAAAGGTGTCCTTCCTTCTCCATTCATCCCCATTTATTCAACCCATAGCACTCAGCAAGGTCCTATGACCTTGCTTCCTGACAACCTAGTTTGGGACAAACCCCCATATCATTGACCTTGGCCCATCTCACCCAACCCTGGAAAGTCTGAAGCCAATGAGATCTGCTTGACCTTTACCCTTATTGTTCTTCAGCACAAGCCATTTCATCCCCCTTTCTCAGAGCTTGAAGACCTGGGCTGCGGGGAGCTGAAGCTTCCAAAGAAAAACAAAGAAGCAAATGAAAGAGGAGGTAAGAAAAGAAGAACAAATCAGGAGAGATTCATAGGGTGGTGGGCTCCCCTATGCCTTACCTTTTGCCTCTGGGTGTCCTCATGCACAAGTTTACAAGTTAACACACAGGTTCTATCTCTCGTTACTTTAATCCAGTGAGGGAGGATGGAGATGGGAGCTTGGAGCTCTTGGCAAAGAGGGGATTCCTGTCTTTCTCTAAGCACACAGCAGCCAAGAAATAAGCCATGCCAACATTAGTTCAGTGACCACTGTGGCAGTGCTGGTTGGGTTATCAGATTGAAAATGCCATCCTGCTTATACAGTCATGGTGGGGTACCTCCACACAACCCTTTTCATTGATATCCAGGAGGCCTCTGGCTAATGTGGCACTTCATCACAGGATCCACATTGTAACCAGCCTGTTACTTCACAGGAGTAACATTACTTAGTGTCTGTCATTAGGTGAATGGAATGGATGGAATTTTAGTTAAGGCTAAAGTATAAGTGCTAGGCAGGCAACATAGTCAGTGAGGGAGGTGGTGATTGGGGGGACATATATAACTCTATATTCTTTACCCCATCACTTCAGAGTTTTGCAAGACTTTATTTTCCTGAAAGATTGACTGTTGTCCCTCATGCTCGAAGAGGATCAAGATGACCTCAGTGTGTCAGGGTCAAGGTATAGTGTGTCCAACTGTGGCTAATCAGGTCAATATGAGCTGGGAATACTCTACCGCTAATAGAGCCACTGAGAGGTGATATTAAAAGAAATTACATGACAATGAATGGCATTAACTAACAAGTGACATTAACATCTGCTGAAGGTAAAGAGGTTTAGAACAAAGATAACACACACAAAAATGTAACTCTGTGTATATGTGTGTGTTTATGTACGTACATGTGAACTTATAGGGGTGAAGATTACCCTTTCTTAGCAAAATAAAGCAGCAGAATCTTTTGTTTCTGCCAAGGTCTTTGTAGAACTTTTGGGATTTTCTTGAGTTAAGGAAGGAATCAAGCTTTTAAATGTGTGAATCCATAGGTACTGAATACACAAAGATGTACACATGTGGGCATGCATGAAGTTACACACATATATCCTAACTACAGGCATCAGCTCAGGATACCCAACATGCAATGGCATCAATTCATGAAAATGCATTTTCTCCTCAGTCATTTAAGTAGGACAAGCTCTTTCTCTCCACTGTAAAGGCTTTTTCTTGTCTCTTTCACATATAAACACTCCTAACTCCCTGAGGAAGTTTTTTTTGAGTTACAAATATCATCTTCCCATGGAGAAAGGTAAATAGTTTAGCCTTATTAACTCCTTTAGGATTTCCTGTTTACCTTTTTATACTTCTCTTGAGTCTTGTATTTGAAAGTCAAATTTTCTCTTCAGTTCTTGTCTTTTCATAAAGCTGGGTAGGTGATTCTTGTTTGCAATTCTAGCTTCGTTACCCTCTAGAATATCACATTCCAGGTCCTCCAATCCTTTAATGTAAAAACTGCTAAATCTTGTATCATCCTGACTGTGGCTCCACAATACTTAATTTGTTTCTTTCTGCATGCTTGTAGTATCTTCTCCTTGACCCAGGAGTTCTGGAATTTGGCTATAATACTCCTGGGAGTTTCCATTTTGAGATCTCTTTCAGGAGGTGATCAATGGCTTCTTTCAGTTTCTATTTTACCCTCTGGGTAAAATATTGAGGCAGTTTTCCTTGATAATTTCTTGAAAGATGATGTCTAGGCTCTTTTTTGATCATGGGTTTTAATCCAATAATTTTAAAATTATCTCTCCTGGATCTGTTATCCAGGTCAGTTGTTTTTCCAATGATATATTTCACATTGTCTTCTATTTTTTTTCATTCTTTTGGTTTTGTTTGATTGTTTCTTGATTTCTTATAAAATCATTAGTTTCATTTTGCTCAATTCTAATTTTTAAGGAATTATTTTCTTTGCTGAGCTTTTGTAATCCCTTTTCCATTTGGTCAATTCTACTTTTTAAGGAGTTTTTTTCTTCAATGAATTTTTGTACCTCTTTTTCCATTTGGCCTACTCTGTTTTTTTAAGGTGTTATTTTCTTCAGTTAGTGGTGTGTGTGCCTGTGAGTGTGTTTCCTTTACCAAGTTGTTGACTTGTTTTTCATGATTTTCTTGCATCATCCTCATTTCTCTTCCATTTTTACTTCTATCTCTCTTACTTGATTTTCAAAATATTTTTTTGAGCCATGGCCTGAAACCAATTCATATTTTTATTGGAGGCCTTAGACATACATTGTTATCTTCTGAGTGTATGTTTTGATCTTCCTTATCACAATAGTACATTTCTGTGGTCAAATTTTTTTTTCTATTCTTTGCTCATTCCCCCCTCTATTACTTGAATTTTAACTTTTTTAAAATACTGCTCTCTTTCCAGGTTGGAGGGCACACTGTCCCAAGCTTTAGTGATTTTGTGTAGCTGTTTTCAGAGATATTTCTAGGGACCTGTAAGTTTTCAGTTCTTCTAAGGTAGTATGATCTAAGGAAAGGTGTTTACTACTCTTTTGGCCTGAACTCTGGTCTGTGAGTGATCATAAGCACTCTTTTTTGCCCTGGAAGAGGGTCCCTGCTCCACTGTGGCCACAAGCTCTGTTGTGCTAGTGCTCCTTCTCACCCTGGCACTGCCACTCAGGACTGGGACCCAGATCCAAGTATGGGCAAAGCAACAGAGTCCTGCCCCTAGCACCAGCAAAGAGATCCCTGTAATCTCCTTCTGACCAGTTATTGCTTGACCCCTTTACCACCTGTGGGATCAGAGCTCTGGAAGCAGACACTGCTGATGCTGATTCAGTGGCTCCCAGGGCCTGCTCCTGGCTTGTTGGGCTCAGTGCTATGTTGTACTGTACTCCACTCTCACCCAGGTGTGACAGACCTTTCTTGCTGACCTTCTAGCTGTCTCTAGAGTTTGAGGATTGAGAGGTCTAGAAGCCATCACTGCTGCCACTGACTCAATTGCTCAGAGGCCTACTCCTCGTTTGTTGGGGTCCAGTCTACACTGTCACAATCTCTGCTACACTGTGCTTCTTTCACCCTGGTGCAAGACACCTTTCCTGCCAACATCTTAAGTTGTCTTGGGCTAGAAAATTGCTTCCTTCTGTCTTTCTGTGGGTTCTGCTACTGTAGAATTCTTTTAGAGTAATTATTTAAAGGTATTTTAAGGGGTTTTGCAAGAAAGTTCAAGTGAGTCCCTGCCTTTGCTTTGCCATCTAACACATATTTAAGATAACTCATAGGATAAAGCCACCACACCACACTCTAATCTGGATGAATATCTGGAAGACCACAATACCTCCCCCTACCAAACAGATATGAAGAATATTCTCTAATACATCTCTTGTGGACATGTAAGTGTTATGTAAGGGTTATTTTCTATCCCCCTGTCTAATATGAGTGATAGATTACTACATGATCACTCATTTCAAGAGGTATTCATTACCAAATGTAGGGACTAAAATGGGTAGGAGAAACCAAGCAAGTTTCCTCATCTTAAAACTCCAGTTTGCTACAGTGAGTGACCCTAATTTAATTATAATACAATATTCAATCCAATCACTTCCCTTCAACTCCACTTTAAGGCAAATAAAATAAATTTATGGATCAAAAATGCTTTGTGTGGGTAATCTTCTTTGTGGAGAAAATGGTCCATTCATACACACAGAAGAATCTAGCTCTGTTCCTGGCCTAAGATGTTGCCATTAGGATAACAGCATTCTGTCAGCCTACTCAATTCATCTCATCCACTAATTCTACTTCTACTCTCTATCCAGTTATTCTAATGCCTAATTCACCTGCATGACTAAGGAGCTTTCAATAATACAACTTTTGAGTACTGGGATATATCAAGAAATGGGAGGTAAATGTTTTCTTCTCTTTTCAAATCACTGATTCTTAGGGGTCTAGGTTCTAGTCTTATTGAAACAACTTTTTAGGTTTTTACCTTGTCTCAAAGCTTCTCTGCTTCTCTCCTGAAAATGACTGACACTAAGTGGATACATGACATAGTGGCATATCATTTCACCAACGGGATTTTGTTCATTTTCTACTGGAGAAAATTGTCTTCATTTAATTTTATCATTAGAAATTTAAAGTCAAGAAACATTTAAATCATTTATTACAAAGACAGTTTTTGGTATACCTCTGAACAAAATTATGTTTCCTTAATTTTAATTTTTAAAATAAATAAATGCCACCTGGGGAGGGTATGAATGCAAAATTGTGCTCCCCTGAATCAATGTTTTCTGTGGTTAAGGGATAAAAATGGAGAAAAATGTTCCTACAGTAGGGACAAACTATTCATTCCTGAAATGTGATGAGACATAAGCAATACAATTTGGTGCTATTTGAAACTGTCAACAAAATGATACTGAGCCATTCAACAATGGCCTTTGCAAGAATGGATTGACAGGCTATGAAAAAAATCACAGAAAAGAAAATTTTTTACCAAGTGAACCATCATCTGGAACGGGAAACCTTTTTCATTAAACCCCAAGTCAATATCTATTTCCACTCACCTATCGGGTACCCTTCTTAGGCCTTGTGAAGTTGACATGATTCAACGTTTTCAGGTACATTCTAGAGAATGCACTCGCTCATAACTTTACCAGCTTCTTTACCTGAGTCCTTTGGGAAGCTGAATTTAGGAAGAATGCAGAATAAAACTAACAAAGGCATTCAGTCCTCAGAGACTATCACAGGTCTAAGGAGAAGCTGGCTCATAATTTACTACATAGTTATTAACAGTTCTTCTTATGTTTAAGTGGGTACATGCTAAATAGCAGGTCATACTATGGGGCTGGCCTTAAGAGTCAGAAAATTCTGCCTTATACATCCTGGCTGCATGACCCCAGGTAAGTTACTTTTCCTCTCAGTGCCTCAGGCAGCTCAGGTGCTAATCTGCACTGGCAGATGGAGATCCTCAGTAAAAGCCCCCTTTACAAATGAAATGCCAGGGCTGGTCACAGGAAAAAAATGCTAAAATTAATCTGTGATAGCAAAGAAGAAAAGCAAGAGCAAACGTGGAAGATATCCTCTACTTTCAGCAAAACAAGAAACTGTACAATCTCAAAAATCTGCAGTTTCAGAGAGGATTCTGGGAAGATGATAGGAGTCAGAAAACTTCAACCTCTCAAGATTTACCCCCACAAGAGAACCAAAATAGCACTTTAGGGCAAACAAAGTGCAGATAAAAATAAATAAGACTAGGAGCACAGCAGGGGTCTTCCTGGGACAATTTGAGAAGATAGGAAGAAAAATTCTCAGAAGAGGTTGGGTCTGGGGAGTAAACACCTCCAGTCTAGGTTACCTGTTAAAAAGAAGCAAACCCAGAACTTTTACCCTCGGAATAGAGAGGGGAGTTGGGAGTCTGAGCCAAAGAAGATCAAGGGAACCTCTGCTGACAAGGAAGACTAGACCCACTTGTGTTGTGGAGAGCATTTGGCTTTGGTTTCTGGCTAGAGGGCAGAACTGAAGATCTGGGACAAGAGGCGCCATCCCCCATTCTAGAGGAGATTACAAAAATTATTACTACAAAAAATGCAAAGGCAAAGGAGAAAGAATCCAACCATAGGAAGTTATTATGGGAATAACAAAGACAGGCATTCATCTTCAGAGAAGGATACAGAAACAAAGAAACCCACTTCTACCCCAAAGAGTAATGTTGATTGGTCACCTGCCCAAAACGAATTCATAGAACTTTAAAAAGACTTTAAAAATCAAATGAAAGAGGGGAGAAAAACTTAAAAAAAAAATAGGAATCCAAGAAAAACAAGAAGATTATGAAAAGAAAGTCACAAAAATACAAAAGGAGATCTAGGAAGAAAATTACACCTTGAAAATTAGAATTGGGCAAGGCAGAGTCAGCTAAGTTATAACAGATCAAGAAATAATTAACCAAAATACGAAGAATGAAAAAATAGAAGAGAAATTGAAACATCTTGGTAAAAAAAACAATTAATATGGAGAACAGATCAAGGAGAGAAAATGTAAGAATAATCAGACTACCTAAAAATTATGATCAAAAAAAGAATCTTAATACAATAACACAAGAAATAATTAGAGAAAATTGTCCTGAATCATTAGAACAAGGAAGAAAGTAGAAATAGAAAAAGTCCATCGAACACCACTTGAAAGAGATCCTATGAAGAAAACTCATAGAGATCCTATGAGAAAACTCAAATTCCAGAACCCCTACCTAAAGAACAAAAACAAATAAAGCAACAAGAAAAAAATCAATTTAAATATTATAGTGTCACAATTAGAATCACACAAGACCTAGCAGCAGAGACATTAAAAGACAGCAGGTCCTGGAGCACTATATATCAAAGTGCAAAAGAATTGGGGCTCTGGTCAAAAATGTCATACCCAGCAAAGTTAAGCATAATTCTGAATGAAAAAAAAAATGAACATTTGATCAACTGTCAGACTTTCAAGCCTTTGTTTTTTTTAAAAATGAATTTAATAGAGGACTTGACATACAGCAATCAAGAAAAACATACATTTCCAAGCCAAAGACTGATTACAAGAGATTCAACAAGGATAGACCATTTACTTTTTATATATGTAAAATTTATATATGTCTAAGGTTGTCATTAGTAATTGGGTAGTTTGTAAGAAAGATTGGGGTAAACCAGAGTATGGTATGACTTTAAAAATTGTAAAACCATTTATGAACAGCTAAAAAGAGTAACTATTTTGGGCAAATGAAGTACAAGGTGAAGAACTGTTACAGAAGAATTAGATGGGGGAAGATGGCTGGTAGTTCTGGAATCCTACTTTCATCAGGAATGGGTTTAAGAGGGAACAACATACATATATAC
>CM053775.1:10285574-10298380 GCA_028658325.1 Potorous gilbertii
CCTTGTCCTCTCTTGGTACATTGATGATAAGGATCTCTAGGTCTTCATAAAATTTTCCTTTGATCTCATCAGGGATCATCATGGTGGGAGTATAGACACTGATGATGGTGGCATGGTGTTTTCCTGCAAGTGGCAATCACATTGTCATGAACCTGCCATTTAATCCTTCTGGCAGGCATACCAGCTTGCTGACTAGATTACTTTTGATTGCAAAACCTACTCCAGTTTCACAGTGCTCCCCTTCACTGTGCCCACTCACTCCAGAAAAATGTGTATCCAGCTCCAACTTCAGTAAGCTGGCCTTCTTTTGCCAGCCTTGTTTCACTCAGGGCTGCTTTTTGGATGTGATAACTGTTGAGTTCTCTTGCAACAAGAGCAGTTTATCTTTCAGGTCTTCTGGATGTTGTGTTGTCTATAAGTGTGCACATGTTCCATGTGCCAGTGGTGACTGGAACCATCTTTGCAGATGTTTTTGTACATTTCTTGTATTTCAACCACAGAGTGGGATTCCCTGCCTGCTGCAGCAATCAGACCAGGGTTGGCTAAGCAGACAGTTTTAGGGCACCTTTTCTAGCCCTCTTCCTCACACCAGGAGTTGAGTAGTGTGATCCTTAAAAGGCTGCTTGGATATGCAGGGGGGCTGCCCATTCTCACTGCTGCTTCCAGTGGTAAATAATCCTATGACCTGGGCCACCTGTGTGCAGGGTTGTGACTACAGTTCCCAAAAGGGGGCTCAACAGCCATCACACCAAAGGTACTGGTTCTCCCTCAACACACCATACATCCCTTTGGGAACAGTCCCGAGCACAAGAGGGATGTGAATCTTTATAGCCAGTTCAAGATCTCTTAAGATGAGCTTATTTTTGAATCCTTCTATTTCTCTTTTACCTTAAGCTTCAGATTTCTACTATTCCCCAGGTGCTGATCTGTTTAATTAGTCTGATGACTAGAATAACTAAGAAATTGGTCTGGAGGGGCAGAGCTAAGATGGCGGAGTAACAGCACAAACTTTCTAGAGTGTTCCCACGTATCCCAGCCAAATACTGGTAAAAAATGGCTCTAAACAAAATCTGGAGCTGCAGAACCCAAAGAATGATTCAGTGAAGCAAATCTCCAGCCCAACATATCCTGGAAGGTTGCTGAGAAGTATCTGTCATGCCATGCTTGGAGCAGGACACTGTCCCGTGTGGGCCAAAAGTGCACAGAAGAAACCTGAACAGACCTTGGGGAGACAGAATCTCTCACACCTGTGGTAGTTTCCAGGCATCATGACCCCCACAATGCTGAGGATAAATTGGAAGGTCAGTGGGAAAAGCCTATGGGACCAATATAGGAGAGTGGAGTGGTCTGGCCCCAACCCCAGAGCAGCAGAGGAGGGAGGGATAGAGGAACCCACAGCAGCCACAGCACCAGCAGGAGCAGCTGCAGCCACTGTTTCTGGAGCTCTAGGCCTACAGATTTTGGAGGATTCAAGTAGCTGACAGTACACCACCCCCCCCTCAGCCCCAACTGGAAGCAGAGAACTACCTTGACAACGAGCTCAAAAGTCAAGTAAATATTTGAAGAAATGAGAAAAAATTGGAAAAAGAATCAGACTAAAGAATCTTACTTTGGTGACAAGGAAGACCAAAGCATGCCAACAGAAGAAAATAAAGTCAAAGCTCTTCCATTCAGAGCCTCCAAGAAAAATGTAAATTGGTCTCAGGACATGGAAGAGCTCAAAAAGGATTTTGAAAATCATGTAAGATAAGTAGAGCAAAAATTGGGAAGAGAAATGAGAGTAATGCAAGAAAATCATGAAAAATGTGTCAACTGCTTGCTAAAGCAGACCCAAAAAAAAAATGCTGAAGAAATTGGTATAGTCTAGCTAATCAAAGTGTCAGCAGCTCGCAATTAAATGAGTACTATGAACTTTTTATGTGATTCTCAGGGTTGCTTAATATGACTTCATTGATTTTGTTACAAGCTAATGGTAGATAGCTGAATCTGTTTACATTGATGCAGGTTTAATTAAATTAAAATCTTTTTTTTAGACCCTTAGCCAGTTCAGCCAACATAGGTGGACTTGCCAGCTACCACAATAGAAAACAGAAAGATTTGAGAAACCAACGAAAAAAATCAAGATTCCCAATACATTTCTTTCTAATCAAGTGAAAGTGTCAGAAGTATTGATTCATGGGATCTCATCAGTATTTAAATTATGAGGATCTTTAGTTATAGGCAAGGATATCTCCCAATTCTATAACCTGAAAAGATGATTTAATATCTACTTGAAGACAACATGATGAAGAGCCTTTAACTGACTTTTTTTCCCATTTTCAGACGCTTCCATAGAGAACACATCATAAAATTGCTAGTGAAAAATAATTGAAGAAAGTTCCCTTAAGGAAAATAAAATAGAAAACTCATCCATCAACAATTTAGAATATGTTCTTCATAAGAATATAGCTGCAATGATCTGAAAAGTGATAAAGAAAGATACGCAGTACCTGTTGGGAGTTCCAGCTATTACAGAGTTAGTATCAAATTGAATCAAATTTACTAGCATGTAATCAGTTTTTTTTCAATTAAACAAGCAAGCATCCATTAAGTGCCCACTATATGCTAAGCCTCTATAACACTAGGCACTAGGAAAACCAAGAAAAAGATGAAGTGAGTGTAATTAGTTCTTAATGGAGTTGGTATAGGTAGGAGTCTACCACAGGGGATTCAGGCTTGGTTTGCATTATGTAGATAGATTTGTAACCCAGCTTGATTTCTAAAAAGTTTTTGTTTTTTGTTTCTTATTTTGTTGTTATTTTTTTCCTTTCAGTATGATGATCTACTGAATTCTTAGAGATACTGTCCACATGTCTTCTTCTTCACAAATCTGAATTAATCTGTTTTAAATTTGGTTTGTCTTTTCATTGAGCCTCCTGGTAATTGAATAGATGACAGGATCAGGTTATATCCCTTCACAATTGGAGCAACAAGTAGAGGTCTCTGAGAAAGGTGACTACAATATATAACTAGTCAGAAAAATGAAAAAGAGTCAAGTAAAATCATCCTTGTAAGATTAGATCATAAATGTGCTTTGTTATGCTTTTGCTAAAAGTGCTCAGCCCAGTTCAGGTCATAAATTTTCCCTTTTTCTTTTCTGTACTGTAGAAGAAATTACAATGCATTGATGGAGTTCTCAGCATAGATGACAAGAGAAATGCGAAAGTAATAAAATTGTCTTAAAACAGTGCAGTGGATTTGGATTCAGAGGACCTGGTGTAATGTTAATTAGATCTTCTCTGCCCATTAATAGGCCTCAAATATCTTTTGTTAATTTCTATTGAGGCACTGGCTCAGAGGATCCTGCCTTCAAGCTCTGAAAAGTGTATAAATACTTGAAGGTGAAGTTTTTACTTTGGGACTTGCTCATTGGAAGGGTTGGTTTGGCCAGATCAGACTCTGGGAAGCAGCTAAAGAGCCCCCTGGCTTTGAAAATCCAGATGTTGGTGTTTCTCTCTCTGGTAACTATGTGTGTATTGCTTATGGTCAGACAGTTGGAATCCCTATCTGTTGAATTCTCTGTATTTTCTCTGAAGTACAGAGTGCTGACTTTTTCCCCTGAACTAAGTGAATGATATATGTGCTTGATTAAAATGATTGCTTTAAGTTGCTCCAAAGTTGCTTTCATTTTAGAAAAGCTGATCTAAGAACCTGTGCAGCAGGCCCTCTTATGTATGTCAAAGTCCTTGCTGATGCACATGGTTTTGCCAAAATCTTGATTTTGCCACTTAGTATATGTGACCTTGGGCAAATCACTTAAGTGCTCTGGACCTCAGTTTCCAACTCTAAAAATAAAGAGTTGACTGTGTGACCTATAAGGTCCCTTATAACTCTAAATCTATCATCCTTATGAACCTCAACCAAGAGAATTTCTTAAATAGGCCAAGCATCGAAGATTTGACTTTACAGAGGTGAAATGTAAAAGTTCTGGAAGTGGCAGATTACCACTTGATACTTAGTATAGATGATTCTTATATACAAACAAATTCATTAAAATTGCAGGAGCCTTTAACACCTCAGTAGCAGCTTGCCCCAAGGTTAATATTTATTGTTCACTACTGCCAACATCTTGCTTTTACAAGTCACATTTATTTGCTAAATTGTCTATTATGTTAAACTGTGAGTTCCCATTTAGCAGCATCAAGAATAAGAAGTGACTGTAAGTGTTTATATTTTATTAGCCCTATGCCAGATTTTTTATTGGCTTACAATTTTTTTTGCATCATATAATTTTGTTTATTCATAAATTCTTTTTTTATACATAATTCTGATAGGTGAAATATTCCATACTCCTCAAATTTACTTATATATCCCTTTATGCCTAGGTTATGTATCCATTTTGACTTTATCTTTGTAAATTATGTCTACATTTAGTTTCTCCTGTACCTGGTTCTTATCAAATAGTGAGTTATAATCCCAAAAGCTTAAATCTTGGCATTTGTCAGATATAAGGTTACTATAGTTATTTTCTATTGTACATTGTATACCCACTGTACTCCACTGATCTATCATTCTATTTTTTAGCCAACCCCAAATGAGTTTGATAATTACTATTTTATAATATAGTATCAGATCTTTCTGTTAGGTTTTTCCATTAATTCTTTTTATATACTTGATCTTTTGTTCTTCCAAATGAATTTTATTTTTTCTAGTTCAAAATAATCTTTTGTAGTTTAGTTTGGATGGCACTGAATAAGATTAGATTAGATAGAATTGTCATTATATAGATCTAGTCTACCCATAAACATTATTTATCCATTTATCTAAATATGACTATATGTAAAGAGTTTTATATTATGTTCACATAGGTCTTAGGACTGTCTAAGCAAGTATACCAGATATATTCCCATATATCTTCCCATAAACAATCTGATTTGTGGTTTTATTTTATGTCCTGCTGCTTTGCAGAAATAATCATTTCAACTACTATTTTAGTTGATTTTTTAGAGTTCATCACATCCTCAAATAGATGTTTTACTTTCTCATTATCCATTCCAATTCTTTCAATTTTTTTCTTCTTACAATTTTTTCCCTCCTCTTATTGATATAGATATCACTTCTAGTACAATATTGAAGAATAGTAGTGATAATGGGCACCCTAGCTTTAGCGCGATCTTATTGAGAGAGCTTCTACCTTATCCCCTTATAAGTAATACTTTCTTGTGCTTTAAGTAGAGACTTATTTTAAAGAAAAATCCATTTTTACACCTATACTTTCAAATGTTTTTGTGTTCCATTTTGTGAAAAGCAAAATTTTTCTGCATCTATTGAAAATTCTTTAGGTCATTGTTAGAATTAATCATGTTAACTTTTCCCTATTAAATGGTTCTTATATTCCTATTATAAATCCCACTTAGTATGAGCTTTGTAGTACATTGCTGTAGTCTCCTATCTAGTATTTCATGGAGAATTTTTGCATCAGTATTAGTTAGTAAAATTGGTCCGTAATTTTCTTTGGTTTTGTCACCTTTTTCATAAATGGAGTTTGTTAAGACTCCTGTCTATTCCAAATAATTTTACTTAACCTTAGAATTAATTGAGTTTTAAATTTATCTGGCCCAGTTCTGCTTCCAGAGGCCAATATGCCTGAGTAAGAAGTAAGTTGCTCTCACTCTCCCTTATTGACCTCTGAAAGCCCAGAAAATATTGCCCCAGGAAAAGCTCTGGAAGAGCTAAGTCAGCAGAAAAATGGGGTGCAGCAGTCTTGTAGCCCAGGAAACTTGGGGGATTAACAGGAAAGTCCCCTCTTGCTCTGGGAGAGGGGTAGCAGTACAAGATAGGAGGCATACCAGCAAGTCAATGACAAGCCTCACCTCCACAAGCCAGGGGAAGATCCTGAGCCCCATGGTGTTGGAGCAGGCAAGCACCAACACCAGGACCTCCCAATCCCATGACTCAGGACAGGCAGGGGAACTGCTAGAAACAAGCTCCGAAAACCACCACATGCACTGGTATTCTCCAGCAGCCAAACCTCCCCGTGCTTCAGTACAGTTCCGGGAAGCACAACTCCAGGAGATGCAGCTCCAGGCTGGCAGACACCCTCCAACAGCCAAATATGTGAGTGCAAAATCCAGGTGAGCAGGTATCCTCCAGAGATTCCCCACCCCCAACCCTAGAGCTATGGTATGGCTGAACCCAACTCAGCAACAGGTATGCTGCCAGACCGCTATAGTCTCCAGTTGCCAACACTTGAGGCCCCAGCACACAAAGTCAGTGATCAGGTCCCTGGTTCCCAGCATAACAAACTTGGGTCAATGATCCTTGTGCTCCAGCAGGAAATCTTAACTCGAAAAGCCAGGAATTCGGCACACACCATGAACAAAATGCAGAAATGGACAATGACCATAGATTCTTACTACGGGGACAGGGAAGATCAAAACACAGATTCAGAAGAAGAAAATATTGTCAATATACCCACATCTGAAACCGCAAAGGAAACATGAACTGGTGTCAAGTCCACAAAGCCTTCTTGGAAGAGATCAAGAAGGATTTTAAAAGTCAAATAAAAGAAGTAGAAGAAAAATTGGAAAAAGAAATGAGAGTTATGCAAGACAGTTTGGAAATATAGTTTGGAAAGGGAAGGACAAAAATTGACTGTAGAAAACACATCCTTAAAAAGTAGTATTAGCCAAATGGAAAAGTGTGGGCCCAAAAACTCACTGAAGAGAACTCCTTAAAAATTAAAATGGAAAAAAAAGAACAGAATAAAAAGGTGAACAGCAGAGAACAAAAGAAACCTCATAAGGAAGCAAAGAAAAGATGCACAGTTCTTAACAAAGAGTATAGTATTTATCATACAGGCTTTTATGAAATGAAAATTTATTGTTATATATTTTGAATCCTTTCTGACATTCTGCTATGCACATGACATATTTTTTCTTTTTTTACTTTATATTTAAGTTCTAATATTTAACTTTATGATTTTTTTTTCTGTATTCTGTACTTGTGTTCTGGCATTTGTGTCTAAAAGTAAATACGTAAAATGGGTCAAATGGAAAATGAGGTGTAATATGTAATAGAAGAAAAATTTGTTCAAATTAGAATTGGGCAAGTGGAAGGTAATGACTCTATGAGATACGAAGAATCAGTCAAACAGAAACAAAAGAATGAAAAAATAGAAGGAAACATAAAATACCTCCTTGGAAAAACAATTGACCTGGAAAATAGATCCAGGAGAGGCAATTTAAAAATTATTTGTCTACCTGAAAATCATGATGAAAAAAATAGTCTGGAGAGCATCTTTCAGGATATCATCAAGGAAAACTCCCATGGGGTGCTAGAACCAGAAGGTAAAATAGTTATTGGAAGAATCTACCTATCACCTCCTGAAAGAGATCCTGAATTGAAAATGCCAAGGAATATTTTGTAGCCAAATTCCAAAATTTCCCGATAAAGGAGAAAATACTACAAACAGTCAGAAAGAAAGAATTTAAATATCATAGAATCATAGTCAGGATCACACAGGATCTTGCATCTTCTACATTTCTACATTAAAAGAACACAGGGTGAGGAATATGATATTCTTCCAGGCAAGGGAGCTTGGATTAGAACCAGAATCTACTCAGTAAAATTAAGCATAATCTTTCATTCAGGGAAATAGGTGACACCCAAACCTTCCTGATGAAAAGACCAGAGCTCAACAGAAAATTTGATCTTCAAATATAAGACTCAAGAGAGGTATAAAAAGGCAAACAAGAAAGAAAAAAACCCCAACATTTGATTGACTAAGGGCAAAATGTTTACATGCCTGTAAGGGAAGATGATATTTGTAACTCTTGAGAAGTGTATCTCTATTATGACATTTAAAAGGGGTATACATAGACAGAGGGCTTGGGATATAAATTGACTTTGATGTGATGATAAAAAAATCTAAGTGGTATAAAGGGAATTTATTAGGAGAAGAGGAAAGCAGGAAACTGAAAAGGGTAAATTACATCACATGAAAGGGCACAAGGACCTATTACAGTAGAGGGAAAGAAGGTAGGGAGATGAGCATTCTTTGAACCTTAGTTTCATCAGATGTGGTTCAAAGAGAGAATAGTATTATCAGGTATAGAAATCTAACTTACCTTATAAGGCAGAGGAGGGGAAAGAAGAAAGAAAAGAGGAATTGGATAGAAGGGGGGAAGTAGTAGTAAGGGAAAAGGGGAAAAAAGGGAGGGGGCTGACAGAAGGGAGTACATATTGGGGGAGGTGGTGGTTGAAAGTAAAACTTGTGAGGAGGGAAAGGGAGAAAGGAGAGAAAAAAGCATAAACAGGGGGAATAGGATGGAGAAAAGACACAGTAATCATAACTGTGAATGGGATGAACTCTCCCATAAAACAAGTAGATCACATAGTGGATTAAGAACCATAGTCCTACAATGTGTTGTTTAGAAGAAACAACAGGGATATACACAGAGTAAAGATAAAAGGCTGGAGCAGAATATGTTATGCTTCGGCTGAATTTAAAAAAAAGAAGAGTAGCAATCCCGATCTCCTACAAAGCAAAAACAAAAATAGAACTAATTAAAAGAGTTAAGGAAGGAAAGAAACTACATCCTGCTAAAATATACCATAGATAAAATTGTGCAACACCACTACTAGGTCTGTATCCCAAATAGATCATAAAAACAGGAAAAGGGCCCACAGGTACAAAAAATACTTATAGCATCTCTTTTAGTGTTGTCCAAGAACTGGAAATTGAGGGGATGCCCATCATTTGGGGAATGACTGAACAAGTTGTGGTATATGAATGTAATGGAATACTATTGTCCTATAAGAAATGATGAGCATGCAGATTTCAGAAAAACCTGGAAAGACTTATATGAACTGATGCTTAGTGAAATGAGCAGAACCAGAACATTGTACACAGTAACAGCCACATTGTGCCATGACTGACCTTGATAGACTTAGCTCTTCTCAGCAATGCAAAGATCTAAGACAAGTCCAAAAGACTCACAATGGAAAATACTGTCCACATCCAGATAAAGAACTTGGGAGTCTGAATGCAGATGAAAGCATACTATGTGTTCTCCTTTCCTTTTGTGATTTTGTTTCTTCTTTCTTGTGGTTCCTGTCAATACTTCTAATTCTTCTTTACAATATGACTGAGAAAATGTTTAATATGACTACATAAGTAGAGGCTATCACATCATCTTGGGGAGGGGGAAGGAGAGGGTGGAAGAGAAAAGTCAAATGTCAAAATCTTATGGAAGTGAATGTTGAAAGCTAAAAATAAATTGATAACATTGAAACATGATTATCTGGCTCCTTTGCTTTTTTAACAGAAAGTTTTTATAGCCTATTCCATTTCTTAAATAATTTGTTAAATTTGCATAATCAGAAAAAATAACTATTTTAATTTCATCTTCATTAGTGGTATATGTGGTATATGAATTTAGATGCTACAGATTGCACAGCAACCGTATGGATGGGCAATAATAACTACAAGATTGAATTATTACTCCACACCTGTCGAATATAAATTCAATCACGCAGTCACTATTGCCCATCCATACGGTTGCTGTGAGTTCTGTGGCATCTAAAATTTTCATTTTTAATACTAGTGTTTTTTTAAAATCATATTTGACCAATGGTATATCTATTTTGTTTTCCCCCCATAAAACCATTTCCTAGTTAATTCAATGATTTTGTTTTTTTACCAAATTTTACTAATCACACCTTTAATTTTCTGGATACCTAATTTGGTGTTCAATTGGGAAGTTTTTTCTAGTTTTAAAATTGTATATCTACCTCATTGACTTGCCTATTTTATTGATAAGCATTTAAAGGTATAAATATTCCCAATTAGTACTTTTGCCACAACCCATAAGCCAATATGCTATCTCAGTATCATTGTCTTTAACAAAATTGTTGTTTCTATGATTTGTTCTTTAACCAGCTCATTCTTAAGTTTTAGCTTAGTTTCCAATTACTTTTTAATCTGTGTTTTCTGTATTCATTTACTTTATAAATTTGGGTGCTGTAGCATTTGGTGTGTCTTATGGTTGATATTATTTCATTACCTGTAGTACCTTTTTGACGATGTAGTTTTCCTGTTTATGTTGTGATTGTCTATTTTAACTTTTAGCTCTCCAAGATCATGATTGCCACTCATGCATTTTTTCTTAAGGGTCAGCTGAAGCATACTATAATCCAGCCCCTTCATTTTTACTCTATATACCTCCCATATTAAATTGTGTTTCTTGCGTAAACATTGTCAGGTTCTTCTTTTTGATCCATTCTGCTATCCATTCCCAAAATTCTAATTACTAGTTGTGTGTGTGTGTGTGTGTATTTCCCTACATCCCTTTCCCCCTTTATCCTTTTCACCCCATCCCTCTTCAGAAATCTAGTTTACTTCTGACCACTACTTCTCTAATCTGCAAACCCTTCTGAGGTCCTCCTTTCTCCTACCCCAATACCCTCCCATTTCCCTCTAAATAAAACTTTTATACACAACTTAGATGTATCTTTAATCCAGTTCTAATGAGATTAAAATTCCAGTGCTGTCTATCCTCCTCCCTTCATATTGTAAAAAATTTCTTCCATTCACACCTTTTGTGAGAAATTGCTCTGTTTTCCCTTTCCCTACCCATTTTGTTTTTGGCCACGTCAACCATAATCAGCTTAAACTCACTCCCTCTGTATACTTTCTAACTATCCTAACTGACATTTTAAAGAGTTGCAAATATCACTTTCCCATTTCAGACGATAAGTTTAACTTTATTATGTATCTTGTTGATTTGTCTCTCATTTACCTTCTTAGGTTTCTTCTGATTCTTACTTTTCAAAGTCAAATTTTCTGTTCAGGTCAGATCTTTTCTTCAAGAAAGTCTGAAAATCTTTTAATTCATTAAGGGAGATGCCTTCAATTTTGCTATGTCAGGTGGGACCTGGGAGGGAGTCTTTCCTTTCTGAACATAGGATTGTTTGTATCTTCCATGTTTTTAGGGATACATTCCCAGACCAAGTTCCTTGAGAATACTGCCATTCTCATATCAGCTGCTTACTTCAGTAGTAGACCAGGTCACATGACTATGGCTCCTCAGATTCTGCATCTTAAACAGCTTCAGGACAAATCAGCTCTCTGTGTTCTTTTCCTCTTCATTTCCCTGCTCTTCTTTTCAAGGGCCAGCTCTTAGTTCACAATTTTGAAGGCTAAAATTCATTGCCTTTTCTACAGAAGGCATTTTGAACGCAGAATTTGTTATAAATGCCATCTGCGGGCTCGAAGTTTTCAGACTTTGCTTATCATGACAGAAGAAAAAAATACCTCGTTCTCGCTTACCCTTAAGGAAATGATAACTGCCATTATTTAAGCAATTACGTGTAGAAAATAAAACCACAATCTAAATAATGACTCCTATTGTCCTAATGATTCCAAGATAAAGCAACAGGAAATCTCTAAGGAGACAGCTGTGGGGTAATACTTCAATCATGAAGCCATTACTGCTTGGACGTACAGTTGCTGTGCGTTCTGTAGCATCTAAATACATTTAGCTCACTCAGATATGACACTCTGGCAGATTTAACACAGAAACCCCCAAACGTCAAATTTCAGTTTGAGGTGGTAATAAGAAGAAAGGCTTGATTATAAGCATCGATTGAAAAGAAAATTGAAAAGTCCTAGTCAGAAATAGCCTGTGTTCGCTAGTGGATAGCAGAGTGCTAAAATATGTTGCATTTGGGAAATCTCCTTCTACCCTTTCAGCCTTCCTTTAAAAAATGTCTTTCTTTACCCCTAATACATTTTATTGCATTAGCTTTGAAGAATAGAGGAACGTTGCTTTCTGGAATTTTAAAAGCAAATCATTAATATTTAGCCTTCATAACGAGTTATGCAAATTATGTAGGATTCAAACATGTTTTTGGATTCTGCTGCAGTGAGGTGGTCCAGTGACTGGAGTGTTGAGCCTGGCGTCAGGAAGACCTGAGTTCAGATTTGGCCTCAGACGTATATTGACTGTGTGGCCCTAGGCAAGTCATTTGCTTTCTGTTTGTCTCATCTTTCTCATCCGTAAGATGAGGATAATAGATAATATCTGTAAAGTGCTTGGTACAGTGTCTGCTGTGTAATAGGGGCTATATATATATATTTCTTTTTGATGTTGAAACTGCTGCTTAATTTCTCATCCATTTTTTAATGCTGAAATTAATCAGATCTATAGGATAGATATGCTCAGGCCACAGTTATAGCTTGACAAATAATAAAAACTAGCATTTATATAGTGCTTTAAGTTATAGAAGGCCCCCCAAGCACATTACCTCATTTGAACTTCAGAGTAATCAAGTGAGGTAGGCACCAAAGGCAGTGCTATCCCTCTCTTACAGATGTGAAAAAAAGATTGACAAGATATAGTCACTGGCTTTACCCAGCAAAAAAGTGTCAAAAGTGTGATTTGAACCCATGACTACTTCTCTCCAAGTCTAGCATTTTATCCCCTATGCCATGCATTGTTTCCTGCATATTATGAACCACTTGAGGACTGAAATTGATTATGAGCACGGTCAATGCCAGAGCTCGTATCATTAAAACAAAATTTACTTATCAGGGGAGGAAGCACTACCTTCATTTGGTGAACTTTGTCTAGGTCCCAGAGCAGTTGGGAAAAAAGGATTTTAGTCTATGACTAGTCATTGATGCTACTGATCAATATCTCTCTTTTAAAGCAATGCCAGCTAGAAAATCTGTGGTCATCTGTCAGTATCTGCAGTAGCAGCGTAAGGCTTACCATGTTTCCACAAATGCTTATACATTCTGTCTTCTTAATATGAATGATGTT
>CM053775.1:10298480-10317086 GCA_028658325.1 Potorous gilbertii
GACACTGGGGATAGGGAGGCAAAAAAGAAACTGTTTTCGAGGAGCTTCCATTCCATAGGTATGGTTGACTTTTTCTTGTGTAATATTATTATAAAATTAATACAGAATAATACTCAGGATGAAGTAAAGGGTATGAGGAAACTCACCGAAGGTATGGGAGACAGCAGATACACATGACGGGATGTAGAATTCCATCTGTAAGTAATAACAAAGTCAATCTGACTAAGCCAAAAAAAATGTGTAAAGGACAACAGTATGTGATAACCCTAAAAAAGTCAGTCAGGAGCAGTCTGTGATGGGCTTTAACTGCCAAATAGAGAAGTATAGATTTGATCATAGAGAGAATCACTGCAGTTGATTGAGAAAGGAGGTGACGTGCTGTTCTGAGTATATTTTGCATCCTTGTGGCCCTCTTCTTACAGAATCTTGAGGTTGATATATATTTTTTTACAGTTTTCAATTTATTTATTTTCATTTTTCAATATTCAAATTTCAATATTCATTTTCATAAGTTTTAAATTTTCTTCCCCTCCATCCCTAAGATGGCATGAAATCATCTATGGGCTCTACACATACATTCCTATTAAACACATTTTCACATTACTCAGGTTGCATAGAAGAATTATAACGAATGGAAGAATGGAAGAATTATAAGAATGGAAGAAACCGTGAGAAAGAAAAGAAGATAAAACCAAAAATAAAATAATCTGCTTCATTCTTCATTCAGACACCATAGTTCTTTCTCTGGATGTGGGTGGCATCTTCAACCATGAGTCCTTTGGAAATGTTTTAGGTCCTTGCATTGCTGAGAAGTCTATTAAGTTCAGTCATTGCACACTATGACTGTTTCTATAAACAATGTTCTCGTGGTTCTGCTCACTTCACTCAGGATCCAAGGTTGATATTCTTGATAAAACTAAAAAGAAATGCAGTATTTTGAACTACCTATTGCCCTAAATCCTCTACAGGAGAAAATTCACAAATTAATGAATTAATTCTTAGTGAAGACGTAGTAATAGCTCCTCTATTCAACTTTATTCATTTATTCTCACTTCTTACTCATTCAAAAATTACAGTTTCATGGACTATGCTGGTTGCCTGTTCTAATGGGTGCTATCTTAAATCTTGAAAATGCTTTATGATTTTAATTCATAAAACCTCGTATGACTCTGACTCTACCTGAGACCATTATGGCTACCAGCAAAAGAAGTTGACAAAGATAAAAGTGGTGGACCAGAAAGAGTGGTGAAGGAAAAACTCTTGGAATTTTCCAGCTATAAAATGTGTTTAACTTGAAAATTCTGGAGCCCTTCCAGCCCTAAATCTTAGTGATTCCTGTGTCCAATTTTATCAATGGAAATGTGACCCACTGCTTGAGCTCAGGAACGCAGCAGACAATTTGGTCATGGTGGACATTAGTAGAATTTTTGAAGGCAGGGACCATATCATTCTATCTCTTTATCTCCAGGTGCAAAAATAACACCTTGCACATGGCATATACTCACCATATGTTTGTTAAATTCAGGTCAATTCCATAGGTGTCATCTGTGTGCTTTCTTAGCATTTCTAGGAACTTAGTCCTTGACTTGTTTGCTGTCCCAGGAATGTTCCTCCTGAAATCAGAGGACACGTAGCATGTCTTAACATTATATTGTTGTTTAATATACTTTTCTAAAATTTGAAGATGTGGTACAATAGAACAATGTGTATGTGTGCGTGTGTGGCACATGTATGTGTTCCATATCAGACTGATAGTTTGTAGCATTTCCCTCTGCAGTGGTGTGAATTAGAGCCCCTCCATTCCTGTACAAGCTGTGTTTTAGAGCTTGAAGACCCAAGTTTGAGGTTTGGCTCTTTCATTTGTTGCTGTTGGTCACTTATTCATTTGTGTCTGACTCTTTATGCCCCCATGGGTGTGATATCCTCCACTGTTTCTTGAAGTTTGTGCAAGTTCATGTTTATTGTTTCCATGACATTATATTTGCAGCTCTTCCTCTGCCCTCCCCTTTTCCTTTTGCCTTCACTCTTTCCCAACATTAGGATCGTTTCCAATGAGTCCCATTTCATTATGTTTCCAAAGCATTTAACTTTCAATATTTGACCTTCCAGTGAACAGCATGAATTAGTTTCTTTCAGTATTGACTGACTTAATCTCCTTGCTGTATAAGTGACTCTCACAAGTCTTAGATATTTGCCATCTTTGTGACCCTGGGCAAGTCATTTAACCTCTGTCTTCCTCAGTTCTTTCATCTGTAAAACGGAGATAACAATAGTGCCCACATCCCAGGATTGTTGTGAGGATCAAAGGAAATAATATTTGTAAAAAGTACCTAGCACAGTGCCTGGCACATAGCACTATGTAAATACTTCTCTTCACTTTCCTTTCCCCTTTCCTGTCAAAACATTAAGCTGCCTAGAATTAAATACAAGGAAATTGGAGAGAAAAGAAAGCTTTAATATTAGGATGGAATCAGAAAAGACTTCATAAATTAGTTGCCTTATGCACTGAGACAAAGGCTAAAAAGGATTCTGGGAGGGGACTATATGAAGGTAGTGTATTCTAGGAATAGGGAACAGCTTATACAAATGCACATAGGTAGGAGATGGGATGTCAAGATCTGGCAAAAGTTAAGATTCCAGTTTGGATAGAGCATGAACTATACAAAAGGGAATAAGGCATGAGCCAGATTGTGGCTCGGTGTTAAAGTGGAGACAGATTGTGGGGTTAGTAAGCGTTGTTTTTTTTTTTTCAATTGTCAAGCATTTATTTATTTTTCCTTCCACTGGGGAGAAAAAGCAAAAGCAGAACCCTTCTAAGGAATAAGCATACTTGAACAAAATTAATTCCTATATTGGTCATGACCAAAAAGGTATTTCATTCAGCTTATCAGTCCATTACCTCTCTATTGGGAGGTAAGTGGTATTCCTTATCAGTGGTCCTCTGTTGTCACCATTGCATTGGTCATAACTCTTAAGTCTTTCAAAATTGTTTATTTTTACAGTGTTGATATTATGGTATAAATTACCCCTGCCTCATTTCAATCTAATGCATGTAGGCTTGGCAAGCAAATATAGGAATAATATGTAAACGTTTACACATTATCATATACACACACTCTCTCTCTCCTTAATGCATTCAATGCCTTCCAAGGAGGTACATGAGTAAGGATAATTTATGTGCTTGGGATGACACCACTCTGGAATTGTAAACTTCTCTGTCCCCTTTTCTGTCTTGGGCAGTGTCCATTAAAATTCCTTGAAAAATGTAGCTTTTTTGTTGAAAAGATACTTTTGTCTAGGTTGAGGTGATCCACACCTGACTAAACTCTCCCTGGACAAGACTCAGAAAAACTAGCTGATAATCTCATTGTCTGCTTTGGTTCTCTGCTTTCAGATTGTTCCAATGTTTAGCTGGATTTACTATTTAACAGCAATTGTTGCCTCTATCATTTCCAGCTTCAAGCTTGACTAATACAGTTCTGAAATCCATCCTTTGACCTGCCTGTCTTATCTTTATGGGTTCAGATACTGAACCTTCCCACCTTAGCATATGGTTAGTAGCCCAAATTGTTATCTTTTATTTTTGTAATTAGATTCAATTTGTGCCATAGTCAGAGAACAGTTCTGGTATCTGTGTTGTTATCAAGTAGTGGCCCCGCTCTTCATGACCCTGTTTGGGGTTTTCTTGACAAAGATACTGGAGTAGCTGCCATTTTCTTTGCTCATTCTAGCGTCACAGAGTTGTTAAATGTAGTTTCTAGTAAGCATTTATTAAGTACCTACCATGTACCAGGCACTGTGCTAAGTGCTTGGGATACAAAGAAAGACAAAATACAGGCCTTGCTTTCACTGTGCTAAACACTTTACAAATGTTATCTCATTTGAAGAACAGCATGCAGTCCAGGGTCACTGGATTGCAGAGTATGTGTCCTCTTGGTAAAAAGCCTAGAAAGGTAGAGGGGAAGATTCGGGAAGTATTACAGTCTGTCAAAGGTCAAAGTTTCTACATTTCCCAAAGGACAAATAAATGGATGTGAATAGGGTTCACCATACAAGAGAATGAGAAGCCAGAAAAGAGAACCATAGAAGAAAGTGGAACAATAATGTTCTAAGGACAACTCATGGCTCACTTGTTTGCTACTCATGTAATGTCAAGAAATCTAGAAGAATATTCATATAACATTGCATGGATCCTTTGTGTATGATCTCTGAGATGAGATGAAAAAGAATTGCACAACTTGTGCAGGAATAGAGGGGCTACCATTCACGCCACTGGAGAAGGGAGTGCTAAAAACTAGCAATTTGGTATGGAACACACAAATGCACATACTGTCACATGCTCACTCACATACACACTGTATTTAGCACTGTTGAAAAGAAATCCAAGAGACTTCTGGGAGCCAAGATGCTGGAGCAAGAAGTAAGTCACTCTCATCCTCTATTATTGGCCTCTAAAAACCCAGAAAATATCTCCCCAGGAAAACCCGCAGTCAAAAATAGGGTACTACAGTCTTGTAGCCTGGGAAGCCTAGGGGATTAATGGAAAAGGTCCCTCTTGCTTCAGTGGAAGGGACAAGTAGAGGATGGCAGGTATTGCAGCAAACCAGTGACAAGTCCCACCTCAGCAAACCAGGGGGAGATCCTGAGTCCCAGGGTGAAAGTAGGAGGGGAAAGGGGAAAGAAAAAGGAGTGACCTAATAGAGAGGGCATATTGAGGGAGATAATGGTCAAAAGCAAAACTCTAGTGAGGAGGGAAAAGGAGAAAAGAAAGAGAAAAGTATAAATGGGGGTAAAAAGGATGGAAAGACACAGGTAGTAATCATAACCATTAATGTGAATGAGATGATCTCTCCCGTAAAATGGAATCAGATAGCTGAATAAATTAAAAGTAATAATCCTACAATATGTTGTTTACAAGAAACACATTTGAAGGAGAGTAAAGGTAAGAGGCTGGAGCAGAATATATTATGCTTCAGCTGAAGTAAAAAAAGCAGGGCCGGTAATCCTAATCTAGACAAAACAAAAGTAAAAATAGATCTAATTAAAAGAGATAAGGAAGGAAACTACATCTTGCTGAAAGGTACCATAGACAATGAACTAATATCATTACTAAATATATATGCACCAAGTGGTATAACATCCAGATTCTTGGAGGAGAAGCTAAGAGGGTTTAAGAAAGAGATAACAAAATTATACTAGTGGGGGACCTCAACTTTCCCCTCTCAGAACTAGATAAATCTAACTACAAAATAAACAAGAAAAAAGTTAAGAAGATGAATAGAATTTTAGAAAAGTTAGATATCATAGACCTCTGGAGAAAATTGAATGGAGATAAAAAGGAATATCTGTTTTTTCTCAGTGGCACAAGGCACTTACACAAAACTGACCATGTATTATAGCATAAAAACCTCACAATCTTGTGCAGAAAGGCAGAAGTATTAAATGCATCCTTTTCAGATCATGATGCATTAAAAATTACATATAATAAAAGGTCATGGAAAGATAGACTAAATTTAATGGGAAGCTTCGATGTTAAGGGAATTTGAAGATCTCCCCTACCCCTTATTAGCCCCATGTAACCTGCTTTGAGCTTTGGCCCAGCTCACAGCTTGAGTCACGTGGAACCCTTGGTGGGAGGAGGTTGCTGAACAGGTGGAGCAGAAAGGGTGGAACAGGAAGTGAGAGTGAGGCTGAGCTGAGGCAGAGTAGCTAGTGGAAGTAAGAGAGGAAGGAATTTTGCCTAGGGGAACTTGTTTGTGGGAAAGCCTAAGGGAGGAAAGCCTTGGGGATGTCCGAGCTCCCTGTATTGGTGATGTATATAAACTTCTTTGTTACTGCAGTGGAGTTGGCTTTCTGCTATTTGAATAAATATCTTGATTTCATCTTTGAGGAAGAGTTATTTATATTTTGTGAATTTACCCTGGAAATATGCATATATATTCATAGCAGCTGCTATGGGTATCGAATTGGCATTAAAGAAGCTAAATAATCTAATCCTAAAGAATAATTGGGCCAAACAACAAATCACAGAATAGATCAATAACTTCATCTAAAGAGAATAACAATAATGAGACAATATACCAAAATTTATGGGATGCAACAAAAGCAGGTCTTAGGGGAAGTTTGATATCTCTAAATACTTACATGAATAAGATAGAGAAAGAGGAAATCGATGAATTGGGCATGTAACTAAAAAAAAAAACTAGAAAAAGAATAAATTAAATATCTCAATAAGTACCGAACTAGAAATTCTGAAAACCCAAGGAAAGATTAATAAAATGGAAATTAAGAAAAGTGTTGAACTAGTAAATAAAACTAAGAGCTGGTTTTATGAAAAAAAAAATAAACCTTTGGTTAACCACTTCTTTTTGTGTTGGTCAAGAATTGGAAATTGAGGGAATGCCTATCCATTGGGAAATGTCTGAACAAGTTGTGGCATATGAATGTAATGGAATACTATTGTGCTATAAGAAATGATGAGCAGGCTGACTTCAGAAAAACCTGAAGGATTTACATGAGCTGATATTGAGTGAAGTGAGTAGAACCAGGAGAACATTGTACACAGTAACAGCCACATTGTGCCATGACTGACCTTGATAGGTTTATCTTTTCTCAACAATGCAAGGATTTAAGACACCTCCAAAAGGTTCACAACAGAAAATGCTGTCCACATCCAGAGAGAGAACTATGGAATCTGAATGCAGATTACAGTATACAAATTTCTCTCTTTTTTTTTCCTTTTGTTGTTTTGTTTGTCTCTCTCATGCTTCCTACAACATGACTAATGTAAAATTATGTTTAATATGAATGTATGTGTAGAGGCTATATCAGATTGCATGTTGTTTTGGGGAGGAAGGAGGGGAGGTAAGGGGAGAAAATTATAAATTCAAAATCTTGTGGAAGTGGATGTTGAAAACTAAAAATAAATAAATTAATTTTGAAAAATGAAATCCCTCTTTTAAAACCTTCCAGCCTATGATGAAAAATCTGCAACAGGAACATATCTTATAAAGCCATACAGAAAACTAATAAACATTTGTATTTTATACAAGCAAGAGGGGATTGTAGCAACTGAGTGGATTTGAGGGGAAAAAAGCTATTTACATAAAATCTTAAATTTTATCAAGTTTGGCAACCTTCCAAAACCTAAACAACTCTCTGCTTAGGAACCTGAGTTAGCCAGTTTGACCATAGGCTATGATATGATTAATCACTGTACACCATGTAGACATCGTCCATAATTCTGACTTAAAAAGGAAAAAAAAACCAACTTAATCTCTTGAAGCCATGAAATGTTAATAAATCCACCTGACTAGCAGATGAGAAGTAGAAAGAGATGATGATATACTATCCTATAGGGTATATTGCACAAGGTGTCTGAGAGTTCAAGGTTCTCTATAGAGAGGATTTTAGAAATGGAAGGTTCTGTCCTCTCTTTAATTGGAAACTATTTCACCATGTTAAAGTAACTGAGTTTCTCTTATCATCTTATATTGCGTGAATTAAACAATAAATTCTTTGTTTTGCAATTATAAATAAAGGATGAATTTGAGCAGTATGGGTAGAGGCAAATTTTGTACTTCTCAATTCTTCATATTCCTAACTTTAACTTGTGATTTCATAAGTAGGTATGGCTCCTTTGGGACCCAAGATGACAAATGACACTGGGCCCAATATATTTATAAACATAAACACATGACTTCACTTTTCCACTTCAATATTTGATAAAAGGGTTTTTTACTAGTCACTTATTCAAAAATACTCTATGATTTATTGCAGTTATTTAGGTTATTTTTTTTTACTTAACTATAATATGGCCTCCTTGTTCTTCTCCAAACTCAGGACTCAGTCTTCCACCTCTGTTTCTGCATGGGTTGTTCCCCATAACTGGAATGCCTTCCCTTCTCACCTCTGCAAAGGCAGATAGATGATACAGTCGAGGAGGTTCTGGGCTACATTCAGGAAGACCTGAGTCCAAGTGACCCTGGGAAAGTTATTTAGCCTTGGTATGGCTCAATTTCCTTAACTGTAAAATGGAGATATTAATAACATCTGTCTTTCAGGGTTGTTGTAAGGACGAAGTGGGATAATATTTGTAAAGTCCTTAGCACAGGGTTTGGCATACAGTAAACACTTACTAAATACTTGTTTCCCTCCTTCCTTCCTCTGCATCTGAGAAAGTTTAGCATCTTAGGAGGAAAATTATGTGCCATATTCTAAAGGGATGCTTTCTTTGTTCTTTTAGTTATTAGTGCTCTCTCCCTTCATCTCAAATTATCCAGAATACTCTATCACTTTGCTTGTTGTATCCTCCTAGTGACATGTGAACTGTTAGATTACAGGAAAAATTTCTTATCTTTACTCTTGTATCCCCACTGTCTATCACAGTGCCTTGTCTATAGCTAGTACTTAATAAATGCTCATTGGTTTTTAATTGAATTAATCTGAGGTTGAAAGCCATTACCAGCTAAGGAGGTTCAAGTTAGGCATCCTAGAAAAGGTTGAGTTTCAAATATTGATAGGAATTCAACAGAGGAAACTGGGTAGAGAATATATTCCAGGTACAAGGAAGAAGTTTTTGACAATATGGCCCTTTTCTGCCTTTTCCAGTCTTATACCTTACACCAACGGTGGGGAACCTGTGGCCTCAAGGCCTCATATGGCTTTCTAGGTTCTCAGGTGCAGCTCTGTCAAGTTTGGATTCAGTCAAAGAGTTGCACTTGAGGACCTAAAGGGACCCCTGTGGCCTCAAGGGTGCAGGTTCCTGACCCCTGCCTGTGCTTATACACTTCCATATACTCAGTGATCCTGGATGTCTCACAAAAGACACCTCATTTGTTGACAGAGCATTTTCACTGGCTATTCTCCATGCCTAGAATTCTCCCTCCTTATCTTTTCTTTAATATATCCTGTGTATCTTTTGTTTTAGCACAGTGCCCATCATATAATAGATGTTTGCCTTGGTAAATTCTTGTTGACTTGATTTTGCTTTTGTCTCTTTTGGCTGTTGCATTATCTGACATCATGAACATTATCCTTGTCTTTTTTTTTCTTTTTAACTTCAGCTGAAGAATAATCATTTTGTTTCAGCCCCTTTAATTTTGCATGTATTTTTCTGTTTTAAGTATGTTTCTTGTAAACAACTTAATATTGGGTCTGCTTTCTAATCCTTTCTGCTGCTATTTCATTTTATGGATGAGTTTACCCCATTCACAGTCATGTTATATGTTTACTTGTATTCATCTTATTTTCTTATATTTTTTCTTTTCTTTGTTGCCCTCTTCCTCTTTACAAAGAGGATTGTGAGACAGAATACTTAGGACCAGTACTCCTATGTTTGATGAAGTCTGCTTTTACAATTCTACCTCTCTTCTTTTTCCTTTTCCCAGACCTCAGTCACTGGGTCTTACTGATTCATTCTTTACTTTTCAGCCTGTCACATAATCCTTCTGAGATCTGACTGTTTTGCTTATGATTAGTCTTCTAATTACCCACTCTCCACTCGGCCCTTTCCTTCTGGATTTTCTGTTGTGTTAAATGCATAACTACACCTAGTCCTGTATGCATATTCTATCTTTTTTTGACCAGTTCATATGAAAATGAAGTTGAAGTGTTGCTACCCAATCTCTTTAACCTTGTTTATATAATTTTCTCCTTGTTCATCTCAATTATTTAAGTTCCCTCCCATTCTTCCCCCTTTCTTCTTTAATATCTTTCTTTTCCACTTCCTTTTCTTTCTTTTCTTTTAAGTCATCAAAACAAAAGGAGACCATTCTGTGAACACCCTCATTGAATTCTAATGATATTAAAGTTATGAAGTAACATTTATATCATGTCCCCCATAGAATACGTTGTTCTTATTTATTCCCTTAGATTGTTCTGTGTATTTAATGTTTTGCATTTCTCTTGACTCTTGCATTGGTATTTCAGAGTTTATTCTCAACTCCAAACCTCATCAGACATACTTTGAAATCCTCTATTTTTTAAAATTTCCATTCCCTACCCTTCCACCCCTTTGACCTTGTGTGGGACTATATTCAGTTTTAATGGGTAGATTATTCACAATTGCGAGCCTCTATTTTTTGCCTTTTGTAATATGGAATTCGATATACTTGGTTTCTTTATAATTTTCAATCACTGGCAAATCTTTTGTGATCTTGGCTGTGGTTCCTCAGTACTTGAACTTTTTATTTCTGGCTGCTTTTAGTATTTTTTTTTCTTTGACCTGGAAATCTGGATTTTTCCTGTGATATTTCTGGCAGTTTCCATTTTGCTTTTGTTTCAAAAGGTGACTGATGATTCCTTCTGTTTTCACTTTGCCCTCTGGTCAGGTAACAGAACTTGAGAATGATCAAAGTGTTACACCTGTCTACACCATTTTCATTCATGATTTCTTAGAATTAGATATTCAAGTTCTTTTTGTTTGGTTGTGATTTTCAGATAGTCCAATTATTTTTAAATTACTTCTCCTTGATTTATTTTCCAGGTTGTTGCTGTTTTTAAATATGAGATACTTTACATTTCTTCTACTTTTAACTCTTTTGACTTTGTTTTCATATATCTTATTGCCTTCTTTGGTCGACTTTTTGGTTCATGCTAATTAAAAAGTTATCTGTTAATTCTGTAAGATTTGTTACCTTTTGGGATAAGCTGTCAATTTTCCTTTCTTTCATCCAGAGCTCTCATTTATTTCCTGTTTCTTTCCTACGCTGCTCTCATTTAACTTGTAAATTCATTTTTAAAAACTTAAATTTTTTATTTTATTTCTTCCATGAATTCTAGTTGACCTTATATTCAAGCTTTATTTATTTATTTATCTGTCTATCTATCTATCTATTTATTTATTTATCTGCAGCTTTGCTTGTAGATATTTTGCTGTCATTCTTTCTTGGGTTTTATCTTGAAATCTTGGGTGTTTATTGTTGTTAAGTTGCAGTCAATGCTTTGTGACCCTATTTGGGGTTCTCTTGGCAAAGATATTAGAATAACTTGCCATTTCCTTTGCCAGCTCATTTTACAAATGAGAAAACAGAGGCAAATAGGGTGAAGTGACTTGCCCCAGATCATACAACTAGTAAGTGTTTGAGGCCAGATTTGAACTCATCTTCCTGGCTCCAAAGAATTCTACTTGCCCATATATCCAAGCTGTATATTTTCTTTGAGGTTTTACTTGTAGATATTTTGGAGTCATTTTTTTCTGAGTTTATGTCTCGGATGTCCCTGTTACCATAAATGAGAATCGTTTCATTTGAATCTTTTTATTTCCTCATTCTTGTGACCTCATTTCCAGAAATGGGTTTTTGTGTTAGGGCCTGAACTACACACTTTAGGAGGGAATATGTGGGCCTTGTTTGGTACTAATTTGTATTCTCTTGCATCCTACCACTGCTTTCTCCAGGTTCTAAGTTCTGTGTTCTTCAGGAATTTCATGGGAGATTCAGGACAGAGACCTTCAAACTTTTCTTGTTCCCAGAGCATTTTGATTTAGGTCAAATTCTGATCACTGCCCTCCTGTTCAGAGCTCTGCAAGTTCCTGACCTCATTTGGGTCTGGGTGACACAACTGTAGGCTTGCTCTTGTTTGGCACTCCAATAGACTTCTGTGGCTCCAGCCCTTGTCAGCTGGTTAGAAAGCTCTGCTATAGCTTCAAAGAGGCAGAACTGTATTTCTGTTTCTCCTCCAACTTCTTTTCCCCCACAAATGTCTGAAATCTGAGTGACAAAGTTAGCATTTGGCTCCTATTCCTTGTCCCTTATTTGTATTTGACCTTGCTGGACCCATAACCACTTTTAGCCACAGTACACAAATACTTAGTCTACTCTTCATGACACTTTCGTGGTGAGTATTCTCCAATGCTGTCAGGCCTCTATCTCCCCATGTTATGTTAACCTAAGCAGATGATTCATTGTGACTTTTCCATGTATTTGTCCATCATAATTCAGTTTGGTTCTCTTTCTATATCTTTGTTAGCGTAGTTATGGTAAAGAGTTGGGCTATACTGCTTCCTCCTAATTGGTCATTTTTGCTGTACAGTTAAAAAAGCATTTTAATGGATTTCTTTAAAAATTTACGGAGAAATGTTCATTAGTGTACTTTTATACTCTTAATCAGAGAAATGACTTCCTTTTGATGAAAGAGATATGCAATGATCACAAAACAGAATATCTTCTAATTAAATAACATATACTCTGTGAAATGGTTGTATTGTCAAAATTTGCACTGTATATTTCCATTGAGATTGAACCACTTACTGTATTTTATATAATTATTACAGAGTAGTACGAATTTAAATACACGCAATGAAAGGCAGAGTCAAGATGTTGGAATGAAAAGAAACATTTTTACTTGGCTTACTCAACTTACCTACTCCACAGCAACCTAGAAAACAGGAAGACTGAATTCTGATCAGGCAAGCTAAGAAAATGTCATAGTGAGTTATTTTTCTAGTCCAAAGAAGCTTAAGAAGACAGAGAGTTATGTGGACACTGGGCTAGG
Source organism: Potorous gilbertii (assembly GCA_028658325.1). Classification (NCBI taxonomy): domain Eukaryota; kingdom Metazoa; phylum Chordata; class Mammalia; order Diprotodontia; family Potoroidae; genus Potorous; species Potorous gilbertii. Next base: position 10,310,976 of record CM053775.1, read on the forward strand.
ATAAGCCCAGGGGTGCAACATCAGTGGTTGGGGCAATAGGAAGCTTTTGGCATCCAGAGATGGAAAGGGAGGGAGCCAAGGTAAAGCACCAGGGCAGGAAACACAAAGGAAAAAAGAAAGCTCAAAGAGGAACATTGAACTAGTACTGGATGTAGAAATGAATGTCCTTAGGCAGTTCTTTTGCCTGTTACCCAGCTCCATGTCACAGACTGGAATGGTGAGGGAGCGTCACAAGCAAGTATAGGACTTAACTTAAGCTTGAGCAAAGAACCAATTCCATGAACTTATCTGTATGTCTCTGAGTCCAGAAGCAAAACACATAAGCCTGTAGTAGAATAACCACTCAGGAAACCAAGACCAAATGGAAGATTGGTGTTCAGTCACCCTGAACTTGCAGAACTTCTCAGTGGGCTAGTAGTATAGTGACTGAACAGCAGCAGTCTGTGGAAATTCCACTACACACATGCCAACAGACCCAAACCTGAGTCAGGAACTTACAGAGCTCAGACAAGCAAAGCAGTAAACAGATGATCTTTCCCCAGATAATACTACTTGGAAAGTACTAAAAACTTGCAGTCCCCTAGACCTGCTGTGAATGGAGTAAAAGCTCAGATCAGACACCATCACATCCCCCCTCCCCCATCCCAGAAGTGAGTAGAACTCAACACAAACACAAAATCAAAGATCAAAAAGGAACCTGTAGGAATGAGCAAAGAAATAAAAAAATCCAACCATAATTAGCTACTCTGTTGACAGGGGAGCTCAAGATTCAAGCGTAGAAGACAATGACATGAAAATATCTGCAAGCAAAATCTCAAAGAAAAAATACAGATTGGAGGAAAGGATTCTGGGAATATGGTAGAGTACTTCAGAAAATTCCAAGCTCTCCAGATTTCCCCCACAAACAAGATAAAATAGCACCTCAGAGCTAACATAGAGCAGTAAAAAATAAATAAGAGTAGGAGCAGAACAGTGATTATCCTAGGACAACTGGAGAAGGCCTAAAGAAAAATCCTAGCATGAGGTTTGGTCCCTTTCAAAAATAAACACCTCCAGGCTGGTTCCACTTAAACAACGAGCAGTGAGCCCTGGGGTTATTTGGGTTGAGAGGCAGCCTTGGTCCTAGCCACAGAAACTTTTACCCCTGGACAGTGAGGGGTGTTGGCTGTCTAAGCCATGAAAAATTAAGGGAACCTCTGCTGACAAGGAACGCCAGACTCAGGTGTGCTGTGGAGACATGGCCCTGGGTGAGAAAGAAGTAGCACTCACTTGATGAGTGCAAAAGCAGTGGGGTGAGGACAGTGCTAGCTGTTGGTACTTACTGGAGGCTGGAGGTCTTGGTTTTGGTTCCAGGCCAGAGGGGAGAACTGAAGGAGGATCATAGGCCAGAGGTACCATACTCCGTACCCCAGGGCTAGAGGTGATCACAAAAAATAAACTGCTACAAAAATTGCAGTCAAAGGAGAAAGAATTCAACTATAGAAAGTTGCTATAGGAATAGAGAAGACCAGTATTCATCTTTAAAGGAGGATACTGAAGCAAATAAACTCTTGTCTGCCCTGAAAAATAACGTTGAATGGTCACCTGCTTCAAAAGAATTCATAGAAGAACTTAAGAGAACTTAAAAAAAGACTTTAAAAATCAAATGAGAGAGATTGAGGAAAAGCTTAAAAAAATAAAAACAATCCAAGAAAACCAAGAAGATTATGAAAAGAAAGTCAACTGATTAGAAAAGGAAGTCCAGAATCTTAAGGAAGAAAATAACTCCTTGAAAATCAGAATTGGGCAAGGGGAAAGTCAGTGGAAGAGACCAAGAAATAATGAAACAAAATATAAAGAATGAAAAAATAAGTAAAAGAGATTGGTGAACATCCACATAAGAATAACCAGACTACCTGAAAACTATAATCAAAAAAGGAATTTTGGTACAATAATAAAAGAAATAATTATAGAAACTTGTCCTGAAGCATTTAAACAAGGGGGAAAGGAGAAGAGAAAAAAAATCCACTGATCACCTCCTGAAAGAGGTCCTATGAAGAAAATCCAGAGGAATATCATAGTCAAATTCCGAAAGCCACAGCTCAAGGATAAAATATTATGAGCAACAAGGAAAAAAACAATTTAAATGTGGTGCTCCCACAGTTATAATCACACAAGACCCTGCAGTGGCAACACCAAAAGACCCCAAGTCTTGGAACACTATATATTAAAGATCAAAAGACTTGGAGTTCTGGCTGAAAATTACATACCCAGCAAATCTAAGCATAATCCTAAATGAAAAAATTTGGATATTTAATGAATTGTCAGACTTTCACAATTATGTTAAAATAAAAAAACCCGAACTTAATAGAAGATTTGACATATAAAAGCTAAGAGAAATATAAGGTACATATGAAAGACTACTTACAAGGAACTCAATAAGGGCAGACTGTTTACTGGTTTTATGAGGAAATGTGAAATGTATGTCTAAGATTGTTGTTAGTAATTGGGTAGTTAATAAGAAATGTTGGGGTAGACCTGAATATGATAGGATTTTTAAAAGTAAAACCTTTTAGGAACAACTGAAAATAGTAATTATCTTATATACATGAGGTGGGAAAGGAAGAACTGGCATACACACACATACATATATACACACATATGTATATATATGCATACACATACACATATATGTGTGTGTCTTCTAAATTCATAAATTCAGAAAGAAATAAAACACTAAGGGGATAGAGAGGGTGGAGAAAATAAGGGAGGTATCTTTAGAAGGGTAGTTGAAGGAATAGGTTAGAGCAGGGTATAGAAGGGTGTTTAAATTAATGAGAATGGGAGGATAAGGGAGGGATCCTTGGAGGTGGGGTAGGTTAAGCAACAGCAGGGCAAGGTAGTAGGTAGAAGTAAAGTAGAGGAGTCAGGAGGGATAGGAAATAAAAGATACACACAAACGTAAAATAAGGAGTATTTAATTAATTAATAAGGATCAGGAGTAGGATTTTCTAGGGAGAAAGGAGCAGGGGTGGTAAGCATGATCTTGGACAAAGTTAAGACTAAAATAGATTTAATCCGAAGAGAAAACAGGAAAACTACCTTCCGTGCCAGCCTTATTCATCAATATTGTTTTGGACTCTTTAAAACAGCTAGACAGTATAAGGTTGGAATAGTGCTGTGGTGTAGGAAATGATGAGTTGGTAGACTTTGAAAAATATGGAAAGACTTGGACTTATGAAGGAAGAGGTTATACACCCTCAGAGAAACAGAGAACAAAGAGGTATAGTACAGTCTTACATAGATGCATACGAATGTATATGTCTATATAAGAAGTATGATTTTAGATAACTAATATATGTGTGTATTAGTGTGTATGTATGTGTGTGTGTACACTTAATTGTAACCTTCCGGGAGGAGAAAAAGGGGGAGGACGAACAAAGTAAAAAGTTCACAGCAGAGAACAAAAGGAAACTTACAAGAAAGCCAAGATGGGCAGCCTCAACACGATTGAGTGCTTAATAAACTGTTTATTTGAGCCTCCATCCATACCTTCTAGTTCTCCCTACTAGGGCCAAACAGAATCATTGTATTCCCTCTTCTGCATGACACTGGTTCAGATTCTAGCAACAATTCTGTTCCCATTAAATATTTCCTTCACCAGGCTAAATATCTGCAATTCCTTCAACATATTCTCTCACAGCATGAACTTGAGGCCCTCGACCAGATTTATTTCTTGAGAATAGACCCAGTAAAAGAGTTTAATCCATTTATTACACATCTGCTCTGGGTCAGGCTTGTGTGAGGTGCTGACAATCCAAATACAGTAATGAAATAATCCCTGCTATCATGGAGCTCATGTGGTATTGGAAGGAAATAAAATATATATGTATAAATTACAAAAGAATAGTTTTTAGGAGAGGATACTAGCAACTGGAGGAATCAGGAAAGATTGAGTTTTGGAGGAAAGTAGTCATTCTGAGAGGCACTGATTTGGAGGGCATTTATTCTAGGACTGGATGGAAAACCTGTGCATACACATAGAAGAGAAGGAATGGGATTGTCTAAGGACCACCGAGCTGAATTTGAAGTTGGAAGGTCATGATTTTTTTTAACCACAGCAAACTCTTGAATATTCTTTGTCTGTACAAGGATTACTCACATTGACAAAAATAATATCCTTGAAGTATTATGTATATATTCTACAATTTTAGAACAATCTACTGATCCAGGCAAACTTATCTCGTTGATCCTCAAACATGTCTTGTTCATTCTTGCACTTACTGGCTATATTTATGGTTTAACTCCCTACCTGTTATGGTTTTGCTTTTTCTCTCTAATTACCCAAATTCTACCCATCATTCAAAGCTCACCCCCTTTTCACTTGAAACTTTGGGTGATGGTTTGCAGGCCACAGTGCTGTCCTTTGAAGTCCTACAGCACTTCTTTGACACTCAATCATGTACTCCCTTGTATTACTTGACTTTTCTTACATGGCTAGTCTTCAAGGGCAAAAATTGTGTCTTCTAGGTTTTTTTGTATCCCCTAGTATATCTATCTTAATTGGAGCCACACAGGGGGCTGTCAATAAATACTTGTAGAATAAATGGATTGAGCCAAGTGGATGCACTCTTGAACCTGTCATAAATCTCAGCCATGATCTTTCACTTGGCAGTTACAGAATTGTGTAGTGTGGATTGTGGAGAACAAAGATCTAGTTTATGCCTCTCTTTTTCAAGGGCAACAAAGCTTATCACAGTGCTTGATCTAACTTAGATCTGCCTCACAGAGTGAAGACTGATGGAATGTAGATGTCATCCTTAGAGAAATTGGATTTTCATTTGCTCTTCCTTCAATATTAAGAATGAAAACCATGGCTGCAACATTGGTTCTGTTTTCTCTATATTCCAATCCTATATTGACTTCACTTTGAACCTTTGCATATTTACGCCTTTTGAAATTCCATGCCAACAAGCTCATTGTGATTATTGAGTCCAAATAAAAATCATTGTCATTTCAAGATATCTGTTCATTCTGTATTGCTTTCCTTTTGTTTCTGTTTATAAATTGTGTGATATTTATTCCTCATACACTGCTTTGAGATAGTTGACTTCTTAATAGTCCAACATGATTATTTTCACTCTATAAATCCTATCATGATAATTTTGCTTTTACATTGAATTATACAGTTTGTAATAGATCATTGCCCTACAATAGTGAAGAGCGTTGGTTCAGCTTAAATACAACTGAAAAAGGAGAGGGGGAAAATACATAGCTCTCTGACCTAGATGCTGAAAATTTAGTCAGCTCTTTTTGAAAAGTCATTAAATTCTATACCAATTTTAAGTTACTGTAATTGTAGGTTTTATTCTTTTTCAAATTGCATCCATCATAATCCCACAAAGTCTTTCTTGTCTTCCGTCACTTGCATTGCTCCCCCATCTCCACCATTTCTCATCATTTGACATTGGCTGTGGATGTCTATTCACATGATTCAACTACGCATTTTATTTCACTATATAGTTCTATCACTATTTCAATTCCCTGAGTATTCCTAAGATCCTATGTCCTCCTTTGAAGAAATGGACACAGCAACATAAATCTTCTATGAGAGGATATGTGAGAAATCTCTCTCTTGTCTTCTCAGATCTTGCTTGTAGGAGCAGAATTATTAGGGATGTGATATAAGCGAGAGGACTGAAAGGTAAAAAGTCAGTTCACTTAAGTCAGGTGCCCTCCATTGACCATCATCTTTACCAAGAAGAAGAACAAGAACAAATTTCTTTGCCTCTTGTAGAATATTTAAGTCTGTTTGTCCTATGCAGTCACTTCCATTGTTACTTTAAGAACACTGATTTCCTGTGCTCAAGTGACCAATAGGGTCTCCCATGGGGATACTTAGGAATCTAAATAAAGCTGAAACTCCTTTGTTCATCATTATATACCCTTAATAACATGGCTCCATTCTATTTTTTCTCATAGCAGTCCTCTTTACATATTCTGTACTTTAATTGGAAGGCAAAGGGATGTAAATATGAATAAATGAACATTTGTTAAATACTACGAGTCAAGCCATTTCCTAAGACACTGGAATACAAATTTTAAAAAATAACACAATCTCTTATCTGAAGG
>CM053775.1:10317586-10340666 GCA_028658325.1 Potorous gilbertii
GCAACTAAGACTCTTGGGCCACACTCTATATTGGTCTTCTTTGTAGTATAGAATTTATCTTTGTAAAATTTCATCCTATTAGCATAAATTCATTCTAGCTTTTTAAGATACTTTTGGAGCAAAATTTGGTCATCTAACAGAAGTTTTTTCTGCTTTATATGAAAATTTGATAGGTATGTCCTAATCCAAGGCAGTCATCAAAATGTTGAACAACACAGAGCCAAGGATAGATTCCTAGTAGAATCTACCAAAGACGTCCATGCTGACATCTTTGAAACATTCCTTTTTTAGATAGATACAATCATTCATCCAGTTTTGAAGCCACCTAGGTTTACTATCATTGCCCAAATCTCTTCATTTTGTCCAGTAGAATATCGTGGAAAACTGTCAGATGCTTTGCTGATATCAAGGTATATCATGTCTGTGCCATTCCCTTGCTTCATCAACAAAAATGAGGTGAAGCTGGCATGACCGTTTCTTGATTTCTGCCATTTAAATATAAGCTCTTTGATGGCATGGGCTGTTTTATTTGTGTTTTGTATCCACACTGCTTACCATAGTGCCTGGGACTGATAAGTGTTTGTTGATTGGTTGATTGACAGAACTGGCTCTTAGTGATGATCCCTTTTTTGGGGAGGAGACAATCAGGGTTAAGTGACTTGCCCAGGGTCTAACAGCTAGTAAGTGTCTGAGGCCAGATTTGAAGAAGTGTCAGGACCTCTTGACTCCACGGCCAGTGATCTATCCACTACCCCACCTAGTTGCCCCAACTACCTTCTAAACCCATCTTTTAAAAATGGGATCTAGAACTTTGCCAGGAATGTCAAAGATACCAGATATACCTTTCCATTTTTGAGAATAAGGACATTAACCAACTTCTAGTTTTGTAACATGTCTCCTGTTCTCCATAATTTTTCAGACAAAAATTACTGTTGCTCAGTACTGAGCAACACCTACTAGTTTTATCATTGCCCTGGAATATAGTTAATTCTGACCTAAAAGATCACCGTTTTGGATTTCTCCCACCGTCTACTGTCTACTTTTCTACACACATGATGCTGAATAAAACTGGAAAAAAATCACAAACCCATGCAGAATATAATACCATTTATATTACATATTCTCAACCGGGCCCTTACAAGGTAATCATTTTCCACCTCTTTAATTGACTCACTTCCTTACTCACCACAGGAGCAACTCCAAACCTTTTTATCCCTCCTCAAACCTCCCAGACTACCTTTCTCCCACCCACTCAGGTGAGAACGTTTCCTGATGTTTCACTGAAAAAATTGAAGTCATTTGTAGAGAGCTTCCTCTTCTCCCCTCCTTTCCTCTTCATCTCACATCATCCAGATGCCTTCTGCCACTGTCTCTTCCTTCATAAGAGGAGGTGGCTCTTCTTGCAAGGTGAACCATCCCTACATGTACAAGTGACCCAGTCCATCCCATCTTCTTGAAGAGATTGCCCTCCCTATCACTCCAACTTGCTAACTTATCTTTGGGTATTCCTGGACTCCAGGCTACTTCCTCACTGCACTGTCTATAAAAATGCACCCATGTTTCCTACCTCCCTTGATTCAGCCATCCACCCATCCCTCCCTGCTAGCTACCTTCCTAGATCTCTCCTCCCTTTTCTGCGTAAACTCCTAGAGAGGGCTGTCTACAATATTGACCACCACTTCCTTTCCTCTCACTCCCTTCTTAATTCTGCAGTCTGGCTTCTGATCTCACCACTCAGTTGAAACTACTTTCTCCAGAGTTATCAACGATCTCTTATTTGTCTAATCAAATAGTCTTTTCTCAGTTCTCGTCCTGCTTGTTGTCTCTGCATCCTTTGACACTGTCGACCATCCTTTTCTTTAAGGTAGCCTCTTCTGCCTCCAGCTTCTCCTCCTACCTGTCTGTTTTCTCTATCTCCTTTGTTGTTGTTATTGCTTTTACATAGATCATGCTCGCTAACCATGAGTATGCAGAAAGGCTTTGTCCTGGGCCATCTTCTCCCCTCCCTCCCTTCCTCTTCCTTTTTCTCCCTTTTTCTCTCCACTTCCACTATTCTCTCCTTTCCCCCTTTTCCCTCCCCTCCCCTCCCTTCCCTTTCCTTTCTCTTCTTGCTCTACTTATCTATCTAATTGGATGTCTCCTAGACATATTAAACTCAACATATAAAAAACTGAGTTCCTTCTCTTCCCCTCTTCCTAGCTCCACATTCTGTTCAATCACCTGAGCTTGCAGCCTGGGTGTCATCTTCCTCTCCTCACTCTTCCCCCCTGTCAATTTTTGGCCAAGTCCCTTTTTTCAGCATTTGCAGTGTCTCTCATATTTGCCTTTTCATTTTTCTCTTTAGTAACGCTGCCAACCACGTGCAAACTCTCCTCATCTCTCACCTAGATTTGCAGGAGCCTGCTGCTTGGGCTCCTTGCTTCAAGTCTTTATCTACTCTACTGCATCCTTCACTCAGTTGTCAAATCAATCTTCTTAAAGTACCTCTCTGACCATATCATCCTACTAGTCACTCAGTTCAAGTGGTTCTCTATTGCCTCTAGGATCAGATAACAAATAATGTTTTGCTTTTAGAGTCCTTCATAAACTGTCTACTTCTTACTTTCAAGTTTTCTTCTTATTCCAGTCTCCCATATACTCTGTGATACAGTGACATTGGCCTCCTTGTTGTTCCTTGCACAATTCATTTCTTCTCCTAACTTTGGACATCACTGACCCTCCATATCTGGATGTTTTTTCCCTCCTCCTCCCTGTGTCCTGACTTGCATGACTCCCTTCAAGTCTCAACTTAAGTCTCACCTTGTACAAAATGTCTTTCCCAATCCTCTTCCCTTTTAGCGCCTTTCCTCCTAGAACTTGTCTGTATATAGTTGTTTGCCAGTTGTTTCTCCTTTTAGACAGTGAGCTCCATGCAATGTAACTAATGTGAAAATGTGTTTAATACGAATGTATGTGTAGAGCCCATATAAGTTTGCATGCCATCTTGAGGAGGAAGGGGGGAGAGAGGGGGTGAAAATTTGATACTTATGGATGTTATTGTTGAAAATTGAAAGCAAATAGATTAATAAATTTGAGGGGAAAGAATGAAAGTTAAGCACATTGCCCCAAATTGTAGATTCTGTTCCCTTTCCTTTTTAGAAAAGAAGGGTGATATTTGCCATTCTGAAGTCTTGAGGTTCTTCTCTTGGTTTCCACAATTTTTAATACATTGTTGACAGTGGTTCTGTAACCTAACCTTCCAATTCTTTCAGGATGTAAAGATGTAGTAAATATGGATGAGGTGACTTGAATTTATCACAGGAAACTAGGTGCTCTCTTACCTTTTTCTCAGTACCAATCCCTCTTCAACTATTTTTGTTTTCATTTCTGGAGCAAAGGCAATTCTCATTGGCAGAGAAAACAGAAACAAAATCAGAACTGAGCAATCTGTCTTCTATCTGTTATCCACCCCAAATGGTCAGATGGACTATTTGTGCCCACTCTGTGGTAGAGCATTCTGAGCTCCTATTGGTCTGATCAGGCACGGTTGGACATGCTGAAACTTGACTTTATCATAGTGATGTCATTTTGGTCCTCTTCAAGAATGAAGGCCAACAACCAGCCAACCTTCTCTCTGTTATCCGTTCTCATCATCCCACCCACCCCAGTAATAGGCCTATCTCTTCTTTCAACTTTTCCAGTTTTCAGTAGCACATTGTATCCTTTCTAATCTAAACCCTCTCTCCATTTTCCTAGGCATTCGTTGTCCCATCCAGTAGCATTCCTATTTCTTCTTTCATCTCTTCTCAAGTTCAGCTCTAACGATTCCTTTGTGTTGTTAGAATTCATTGCCAAATTTAACTCACTGAGTGCCTTAAATACTGATAGTTGGTATAAAAGCTGTATGACCCGGAGCGAGTCACTTATCCAGTGACTGCCTCAGTTTTCTCAACTGTGAAATGGTGATAATAGCACTTGTCTCGCAGGGTTATTGTGAGGATGAATTGAGATAATCATAAAGCACATAGACAGTTGGTTAGCTCTCCTGCTGCCTTCATTGTCTCTTCCTCCTTTATTAGCTGCCTTTTCTCAGACTTTGAGTCTAACAACCTTGTCCCCATTCTTAAAATCTACTGGTGCACAATTCTTAGGTCTCTCTCACTTGAGGATTGCCTAGGGATATACTGTTCGGAAAGTTTGTGAATTTTGATCGCAGTTTTCCTCAGTCTTTTTACCATTAATTTCCAGATTCTTGGATATGTTTCTGACTGTAGAAATTGCTAGAAACCTGAACTATAGGTAAGTAGATTTTAATGTGTCTATTTTCCAACTGATTTGGCAAGAGTTCAGCACAATTGAACTGGGCAGCATCATCCATTGGGTTTCCAAACAAGAACTAATTATTTAATTTGGCTTCATCCTGGCATTTGCTTGTACCCTGAGGTTTATCTTGATATAATATTTGAATATTATTTCACCAAAGTAATACATGCATAGAAAAAGACAAAAGTTGTATCATCCGGCTTGCCGAAACCTTTGTAGGGAAATATCATGGGCGTCAGCTGGGAAAGTGGAAATAGCTATAGATGTTTTTCTCCTTCATGGAAAGATTTTGTTAGCTGTCATTAGTTATTTAAACAGATAAACCCTAAAGCTAGTATGTTTTTTCTTTGCTTCTGTGGATATGATAATTAATAAAAGCATATTTTATTAATAATCAACTTATCTGTCATTGAGTAAATGGAATTTTGTTGAAATCCACAAATAAAGGATGAACATCTCACACAGAGACACCCTTTTCCTAGGACCAGGTGTAGTTTTATCTTAATTTGGATTGGTGTCTTTCCTGTCCATAGGGCTTAATTTTCTTTCATAGTCAACATTACTTCAGTAATTTCCTAGTAACTACTACTCTAGTTTACTGTTCAGGTAATATTCCTGATGATCTTTGGACTACTAACTGTATCTGGAATAAGGGAGGTGGTCTAGGTGCTGTGCTAAGTGCTTTATAATTCTTATCTGTTTTGATTCTTACAACAATCCTGTGAGACAAGTGCTGCTACTATCACCATTTCACAGTTGAGGAAACAGGCAGTCTTTAGTTAAGTGACTTGCTCAGGCTCATATAACCTGGAGTCTGAGGTCTTATTTGAACTTGAGTCTTCCTGACTTGAGGCCCAGCACTGTATTCATTGCCACCTAGTGGTCCAACAAGTATCATGGTTTCATCGTGGTATATTTCATGAGTCTTGTCCATACAATTCCTTTGCCTCTTCTGATCTTTTATGCTGTTGTGTCAGCAAGTAACTCATGCCCTGCCCTCTGATTTGTTGTGGATGTAGTGGTTTTAAAAAAGGATATTTCCTCCTTCAAATGTGACATTTTCTGTATTACCTGCATGTGCCATATTGTCTAGGGTGTAGTTTCAGCTTGACTGAGTTTGGGGTTGTTTATCATGGATGACATATTTTTCTTCAGGAAACTACCATTTTCCTTGTCACTACTCTACAACTGTAAATGCTGAGATGAACCTAGAATTTTCCAGCAAATTGTTGAAAGAAATCAAAGCAATTACTTCACGTTGACTGTGGTCCTAGAGGGAAAAGAAAACCTTTTGGAGTAGATTTCCTTTTTTATTGGAACAAATACCACAGTAAAAGAGAGAAAAGTTCTGTCAGGAGCTAAAGTCCTTGTGAAGTAGTTGTCTTAGTAATCCTTTCCAATGTTGCAAACTGTAAATTGCAATGAGAGGAATATTCTTTGCAAACTGAGCCAAAGCCCTCCAGGTAGCTAAGGAACTGTATGCCTTTTGTAAAAGATCTTACCTTGCTGTCCAGATCACTTTACATCTGTGTCATTGTGTCTTAAAAATACAAGCAATATTGCTTCATAACAAATTCTAGTTTCTTAGAGTCATTGGGGTAACACCCTCTACCTTCCCACTCTTGCTCATATGTGGGAATTTTCCTTTGTTCATGGTTTGTCAATTTGCATCCATAAAAGTGAATCTGTTTTTATCTAAATGGTCATACCCTACAATCTATACTATTCTGCCTATTTTTTTTCCCCATTTATGCATTGATATAACTAAATGATGACTGCCTCTGCATTTTCTGTTTGATTTTTGGACAGCTTCCTAGAGGTTTGGTAGTTTACCAAATTGAAAAGTGTCCAGATCTATTTAATTCTTTCTTTCTGGGTCATTTGGACAAAGCAACACAAATTAGAAAACTTATTTAGTGAATTACTGCAGACACTTTTCTGTTTTCCATAGGACACAGGAACAACATGGATAACCCATATCAGGCAGTCCAAACACTTCATTCTAAAATCTTTCACTATCCTTCTCCATTAAACCTTTTATTAGGGGTGTTACTACAAAATAGCAAAGTTGCCTGATGCGAGTTTCATATCCTTTCTATCTTCTGTGCACAGTAACATCTTTCTATGGCCTTCCTAAGTGACAAAGGGTAACTGCCTTTTTTCCTCCAATAATCATAGAATTATTTTAACATTTAGTAGCTTCCCCAACCGTGCCTCTTTTCTGTCAGACTTTCCAGGTCTGACTTTTCTTATCTATTTTTCCTCTTTGCCAGTTTGCACAGAATAAGGTAAAACCTTAGATGTATTTTAATTTGTTTAATTTGTTTTTTTCTTACTCATATAGATTTAGTGCATGTATTCCTGTGGCCATTTATAGTTTTCAAATATTCTTTTGAAAATTATGTGTTCACATTAGGGGGAGGACACATTTCAACTTGGGAATGGCTTGTGGTGTTAGAAAAACTTATCTATTCCCTTTTTAGTTTGGATATTATATTTTTATCAGTGATATTTGATGAAAACCTTTTTTTTCACTCTACTGCTTTGTCTTCTAATGATTTTAATGTTATATAATTGAAATTGTGGTTTACGTGTAAGAATTATCTGCTCAGTATTTTCTTTTTGCATAGGACAAAATTGTTGATTTAAATTCATTTTTAGTCATTTTTATTATATTGAATTGGCCGAACCTTGAGAGTTTAATACCTTTGAAGTCTGTCCCCCTCTATTTGTCCAAAGCAAGAGTTTTTAAACTGAGGTTTCACAGACTCCCAAGGGGTCCACAGATAGGTTTCATGGGGCCCATGGACTTGATGGGAAAAATTGCATCTACATTTCAATATAGTTTTCTTTGTAATCTTATATATTCTATTTCATGTATTTAAAAACATCATTCTGAAAAGGGTTCCATAGATTTTTCCATGTAGCCAAAGGTATTGGTGTCAGAAAAAAAAGAAATTAAGGACTCCTGCTCTAAAGAATATTTCATACATGTATTTTTCTTAAACTTGCATCTCTCTTGGTGGTCTGGACATTTAATGTATTTTGTAGTTATTTTGAGGGGAATTTCTTATCTTGTTTTTTGTTTGTACTCCATAGAAATGTTGATGGGTTTTGTGGATTTCTATTGTATCTTGTTACCTTACTATAGTTTTTAATTATTCATTTATTTCTTTGAAAACTCTACGGTTTTCTATGTTCACCATCATGACATCTGCTAATAGGGATCATTTTGTCTCCTTTTTTGGCCAATATTTATACATGTGATTTTGTCCCCATTGCTATAACTAATGTTTCTTTAAATGGGTTAGGGACATCTTTGCTTAATTCATTTTTATGCAGCAAAGGCTTTTAGAGTTTCTCCACTATATGAAAAGCTGTCTTTTAAGATTTAAATGCCTGCTTCTTGTCATGTTAAAAAGGGCATTTTCCTGCCTGTGTGTGTTTTTTTAGCATTTTTAACATAAATGAATACTGTATTTTGACCAAAGCTTTTTCAGCATTTATTGAAATAGTTGTGATTTTTGTTCTCTTTGTTTATATAATTAGTGAATTCAGCACTTGGTATAAGGTCTGGCCCTTAGTGAGGGTAGTGAGGTGGTGCAGTGGATAGAGTGCCAGCACTAAAGTCAGGATGACCTGAGTTCAAATGTGGCCTGAGACCCATACTAGTTGAGTGACCCTAGTCCTGAAAAGATGTAAACTTGTGTTGTGTCATCTTGATATAGATGATTCTTAGACCAATTTGTTGCTGTAGGGTGGGAGGTGGCAGAGGGGTGCTGAACCAGCTAAGGATCAGTGAGCATTGGTACCTGGGTTGTTTTCTTTTCAAACCTTCTTTTGTATTCTGTTGTCCCAGACCACGGAAACAGCTGACGTTGTTTATCTTTGATGCCTAATTTCTGCTTTGCGGAAGTTGGAGAAGTTATAAGGATCAAAGAAAATGTCTAGTCCTTCATCTGTTGCTCATGTGACCAAAGTCCAGGCTTACTAATGCAAATGGAGGTTGGGGAGAGGAGATCTGGCGCATGTGCTACATATATTTTCTCTTGGAAGCAATAGGCAGCCACTGGAATGAAGGTCTGACATGAAATGGGTACTTAAAGATAATCTCTTTGACAGCTGGAGGTTGAATTGGAATTGGGGGAGACTAGAGGTAGGGACGCCCGTTATGAGGTCATTGAAGTAGACAAGAGGTGATGAGTCTGTGAACTGAGGTGGTAGCTGTGGGTAGAGTATAAACTGTTTGCAAAAGATGGTGTTGAGGTAGAAATGGCAAGATCTGTTAGTTGCTTGGATGTGTGGGGATGAGTAAGTAAAGATTTGAAGGTATTTCTGAAGTTCTGAACCTGGGACACTAGAAAAATGGTAGTGCCTTGGACAGAAAGAAATAAAAGTTTGAAAGGAGGGGTGGGTTTTGGGGGTGGGAGGAAAGAATGAATTCTGTTTTAGACATGCTAATAAAATCAAGTTAGAGTTTACGTACCCACAAACTTATTACTAAGCCAAGCACAGGGCGCTTGTTCAGGTCAAATGAAAGATGCCACATGCACAACTCCTTTTGTTCAGGTTTGACATCCCTTCTCATATATGTAAGCCTGTTAACAAAGGTTAACAAGTTGGCAGATTGATTTGGGAAAGGTCAGAATAACAGCAGACCTTACATCAGAAGTTGTTTACTTGTAATCTCTATGGATAAATTTAAAGGCATTTTTGAACTTTTATGCAAAAAAATCATGCTTTTTTCATATATTTGGTTTCCTTTGTGATCCTTTGTATTTTATTTTATGTGCATAAAAACATTGTGAGACAGGACAGATAGACTTCTCCACACTGTCCAACATCTACATTGAGATGTTTTACTATGAACTCATATTGAATTCATTTTCCCCAACAAGGAATTTCCCTTTTCCAAATTTATCTTTTCTTTTTATCTTCTGTTCTTACAAGGTAGAAACTTTGACTTTATACCTTATGTTTCTTATGTCTAATTTGTTACTCTTAAATTTGGTTCAACTGAACAAGCATTTATCAAGTGTTTACTGTTTGCCAAGTTGTTTGGTGCTTGAAACAATGACCAAATGGAAAGCAAATTCCTTAAGCTGTAGCAGGATGCGTGGAAAGGCATAGGTTAGTTTTTCTGTTTTCTTTGTTTCCCAAGCACCAAAGATGCTACCATAGTATCTGGTTTATACTCACATTTATGTGTGTATGTAAATTAGTACAGGATAAAGAAAATGTTTCTCAAACTTTCTGCTTCTTTACTAATCCCTTTCCTATTCTCATTGCCACTACCTTGGTCCTGACTCTCCTCATCTCATGCCTGACTAACTACTCTAGCCATGCAGTTAATTCTTATGACCTCAGTCCTGTCCCTCCCCTATTCCATTCATTCCATCCTACCCCCTACTGTGCTGATTCAAAAATATTTTCATCCTGATACTCCTCTACTGAAAACTATGATCTATAACATCAAATCAAGATTTCTCTGCCTGGATCTCATTTGACCTACCTTATGTACTCTACATTTTTGTCTTTATTCTACAACATAGACTATGTACTCCTGTGAGACCACAAAGTCAGAATCGTGGAATATCAGATTTATAAGGGCCTTCTCCAACTGTTTCAATTCATATTTGCCCTTTTCTGAATTTCTGTTGCATATATAACCAGCATCTCTCATTCAGATATTAAGATCATAAAAACTCCATGATTGACACAATGACAGGAATGACATAATTGTTTAAGTATCAATGTAAAGTTAGGTATAAAATGAGGAGTTATATGCGTGATAAAGGAGTTTGCCATAGAAGATGTCACGTGCAAAGGACAAATGGAAGACATCTTCTTTATACGTGATGATAACGTCACTGTTGCTTACCTTTGTGGATAGCGTTGGCCTGGTTGCATTAAGCCTCAGAATAATGATATCAGCTAGATACAAACACTCCGAAAAGTGGGTCTAGTAATCTATGTAGGAAAACTTGCCCAAATTACGTAATGCAGTATCGTTAGCAACTCATTGAGTTAGTTCTTCAGTACATTTATATTAGGCAAGGTCTACCTATGGATGTTGACCTGGATTGGGAAATAAAAACTAGGAGTAGATTTTCTTTGATTACATCTGGGGAAATTGAACAGTATTTTCAGTGATTCCAAATTCCCTGCTGCTCTAGCCCACCTTTTTAATAAACATTATTTTCCCACAGATAACCTATGATAGTGAATCATGGAACATCACAATTTTGGAAGAAACCAAAATCATATGTGACTCAAAGAGCAAAAGAATAGATGTGTAATGCATATGGCAGAGCTGCAGAATATCAAAAATGCTAATTTCATTTGAGAAATGAGATGAAAGAAATCATCAAGGATATGGAGGACCACAAAAGAAGGTGGGCCAGTCACATAGAAAAAAAAAAAACAAGTGATAATATTTAAGCATGAAAACATGGGGATGAATCACTGCTGTCTATACTGAGTAACTATATTAGAGAGATCAGGAATCCATCAAAGCAGCAAGTCAGTCAGTATCATGCTGTTAATGTCACTGCTTATCACCATGAAAGTTCTTTTATATGTAATGCAATAAGAGTCTTGTCATAGAATCATGGAATGGCAGAGAGATCTCCTAGTCCAGCCACTTATTTAATAGATGAGGAAACTGAGGTCCAGAGAGGCACACTGAATTATACACTTCCATACAGCCAGGTAATCCAATTAAATGGACACCCAGAGTCTCCTGTTAGAGTTCCTGTTGGGCTCCTTTTGCAGTTACTTAGTTTTGTTTCTCCAACTAGATCACAATCACCTTCTGCACAGGGATGATACCTCATGGAAACATTTCTCCAAGAGATCAGGTATTAAGAACAGGTACAATATAGTCATTGTTAATTTTAGGATCAAACTTAGGTTGTTCCATTATCTGGTGCTGATGAACAAAATGCAGTGCAGTGCTAACTGGATCCCTTTTGATAATCTGAATGTTGCTGAATTAGATCATTCAGGATTAAAAATTCACTTATGTTCAAGTTATTTATAAAAAATTTATAAAAAAGCATCTATTAAGGGCTTACTATGTCCCAAGCCATAGGGATACAATTACAAAAGCAGAGACAATCCCTGGCATCAAGGAACTTAAAGGTTTTATTTGAGTGAGACAACACACATAGGATAATGGTGGCCAGTAAGGTTCATTTTGGTACAAAAAGTTACAAGTTTGGTGAGGGAGGTCACAGTGGTGTAGATCAACATAGCTCTTGTGGCAATAATGGCAGAAGTGATTTGATTATTTATTTTAAACCAGACCACAAGTGTAGGTGAATATGGGGGTGAGAAGAAGCAGTTAGAAGGGCATAAGCATAGCAGCAAGGTTTGCTGGGGAACAAGAAAGGAACTGGAACATGACAGCCTGAGAGTAGGCCATGCTAGGCACTCACCAATCTGGATTTCAGGGTCCAAGGTGGAAGTTCTAATTGTAAAAGCGGTAAAACCTCCAGGACATGGGCTTTGATCCCAGCTTGGAGGTGGTTGGGGAAGTTGTGCTTGAATTCCTCCCTCTAGGGGAGACTAATGGAGATTAAAATAGATTTCATGTGCCTATAAATACTACTTAATACATACTCCAACAAATACATGCTAATCATAAATCAATAGATTTCCTATACAAGGTGAGTAAGCTTCCGAAGACACTCCAGTTTATTACACAAATTGATTTTTCACAAACCTATGAACTCAAGAAGCAAATCAATATGTTTAAGAAATTAGTTCAATTAAGATACAAAACAGTCTATTGTTTAGCTCAGTCAATAGTATTAAAAGATGTCAGTATGCAAAACGGTAAACATTTGAGTTTTCAGTTGGTCACGTTCTCATAGAAACTCAGACTTGGAAAGATCAGAATCCCAGATTGACATCTCCAGTTCCTTCACTTGATACTCAGCTTCAAAGCATTCCACAGTCTGGACCCCCCTGCTTTTCTAGGTAGCCTTCTCCTTAATGCATTTGATGTGCTAGCCAAAGTGGACTACTCGCTGATCCCCCATACTCAAGCCTTCCAGGTCCTCTCTAAATGCCTTTATACAAATTGTTCCTCATGTCTATAATGAACTCTTTTCTCATTTCTAAGTCTTAGAAGTCCTCAGGTTCCCTCAGGCCTCACCTCAGTTACTGCCCCCCTAGCTGTTAGTGTTCCCCTTCCACCCTTGAGATTTTGTTGTATTCACTTAGTATATTCTTCAATTAGAGGATGTATCTTGCATTCTCCTAGTAAAATGTAAGTTCCTTGAGATACCTTTTCTGGTTTCTCTGTGTATGCCTAGTACCTCCACAAAGTTCTGATTTGGTATTTCTTCATGGTATAGAGGTGACTCTGTGTTCTTTAAGACAATGTCAATAGATCATGAGCTCTGGGCACCTCTAACATGCTAGAATGACTTCAAGTATAAGTTCAGAAAAACTTAGCAGCAGTATTCTGGGCATTTGATGATGAATTCTTTGATTATAGTGTAATCCAAGACCCAAAACCCATTACTAGGAGGCTATCTTCTCATTGGTGGAGATCAAAGTCATGTGCTTGTGTTCAGGGCAGGGTGGAAATGACAAGAGTGGGAGAAAAGAGAGATCTCAATTTTTTTCAGGGAGACAAAGTCTCTGGGAAGAAGCCCACATGTAGACTTTTGATCATGTTCTCATTTTCAGGAAACTTTTCCCTTTGGGTGCTCTCTCTCTCTCTCTCTCTCTCTCTCTCTCTCTCTCTCTCTCTCTCTCTCTCTCTTTCCCTCCCTCCCCTCTCTTTCTCCCTTTCTCCCCTCTCTTTCTGGAATTTTTTGCTCTTTTGGGGAGAGTTTCTTAAACCTATGTTATCTGGCATATAGTCTCTTATGTATACTTTCTCTGATTTCTCTTTTGCTATTGACTTGGAAAAATGTTTTTCTTTGTTGTTTGCTATATATGATCATTGTGGAATTGGAATCTTGTGGGAACAGCATGAAGCTTTGGATATATAGCTTGGGTCCCTCCTTTCCATCTTCACAAATAGCACTCAGGAGTTTAGCTTGGACCTGAAAATTATAGCTAGGTGGCACAGTGGATAAAGCACTGAACTTGGAGTCAGGGAGATCTGAATTAAAATTCAGTCTCAGGTAATTATTACTTGTGTGACCCTGGGCAAGTCACTTAACCCTGTTTGCCTCAGGTTCCTCATCTGTAAAAGGAGCTGAAGAAGGAAATGGCAAACTACTCCAGTTTCTTTGCCAACAAAACCTGAAAGTTATCACAAAGAGCCCAGATGTGACTGAAAAACAACTAAACATTACTAAAAATTACATTCCCTAGACTAATACTATTTAATGGAGCAGTTAGATATAATTATACAGAGAAGACAGCAAAGCCTCCAGTCTCTGGCACAGATATCTTGTTTCCTCTCCTGGCAGGAATTAAAGGGCCCTTGGAGAAAGGTGGGAGGAAGAGATGCTGTAGATGTATATTTTAGTCTCCTCCATGAGCCACACATGACACCCTGTGCCACAGCAGCAACACATGAAACAGTGAAAAATTTAAAACAGCCTCTGTCCTGTGTGACCATACTCTTCTTTAGTGACTTTAAAGTGACTTCTTTAGTGGCAAGAATAGTAGAAAGTGGGGCAGAGGGCTCTAGGAAATACTTTATTTTTAGGCCAATAAGAAATTTTACTTGTCTGTTGATGTTATAAATGTAAGATCTCTGTCCATTTAATGATGAATAGGTAGACTGCTAGGGGAACTGAAGCTAGGGGAATTTTTGCTACGAAAAACATGAAAAGAAAGAGGTTATAATGAAATAAGAGTCTCAGGTATTCCTTGTAGAGGTGAAGAAAAGGGTTAATAGAATTGTTTTTATCATACCCCCAAAGGCAGCAAGAAACGTTTTTCTGTAGGACATTTGACATTTCTTATTGGACTACTACTGATATGTGTTTATGAAAGGACTATCATGAAAAAAATTACCCATCAGTTAATTATGATAACAGCTAATAAGGAGCTTGCATTCTGATGAGGAAGAAAACACATACACACACACACACACACACACACACACACACACAAACACATGTACATACATTAAAGCTCTAAGAATAGATTGAATGTAACTGAGATTACCTTCAGTGGACAGCTAGGTGGTACAGTAAATAGAGTCACGGGCTCTAGTTTCCTAGACTCAACTTCCTGAATTCAATACAGGATCAGATACTTAAAAACCATATGATGTAGGACAAGTCACTTTACCCTGTTTGCCTCAGTTTCCTCTTCTGTAAAACGTGTTGGAAAAGGAAATGGCAAACCACTCCAGTATCATTGACAAGAAAACCCCAAATGGGGTCACAAAGAGTAGCATGACTGAATAGCAACACCAAACACTGGCTGTGGAGTTGGAGACAGTTGTGGAGAGGGAATTCTACTTGTAGATTCTGGGAAAAAAAGATTTTGTTTGCTCCCAGACCAGTGCACAGACCAGGAGAGGAGTAAACTCCTCTCCCTTGAGTGTACCACCTTGAAGGAAGTGAGAACTTACAGGTCCCTAGAGTATACCTTCCTCTTGACAAAGGACTCAAAAGTCAAGTAACTGGCTGTAAAAATGCCCCAAAAAGGGAAAAAATAAGACTATAGAAGATTACTTTCTTGGTGAACAGGTATTTTCTTCCATCCTTTTGGATGAGGAAGAACAAAGCATAACATCAGAGGAAGTCGAGGATTCTGCATCCAAAACCTCCAAAATAAATATCCAATAGTCTCAGGCCATGGAAGAGTTCAAGAAGGATTTTGAAAATCAAGTAAAAGAGGTGGAGGAAAAATTGGGAAGAGAAATGAGAGAGATGCAAGAAAATCATGAAATGTGAGTCAATAGCTTGCTAAAGGAGACCCGAAAATGCTAAATAACACCTTTAAAAATAGGCTAACTCAACTGGCAAAAGAGGTCCAAAAACCCAATGAGGAGAAGAAGGTTTTAAAAAGCAGAATTAGCCAAATGGAAAAGGAAGTTCAAAAGCTCACTGAAGAAAATAGTTCTTTAAAAATTAGAATGGAGCAGATGGAAGCTAATGACTTTATGAGAAACCAAGGAATTACAAAACAAAACCAAAGAATGAAAAAATAGAAGATAATGTGAGATATCTCATTGGAAAAACAACTGACCTGGAAAATAGTTCCAGGAGAGATAATTTAAAAATCATGGGACTCCCTGAAAGCCATAATCAAAAAAAGAGCCTAGACATCATCTTTCATGAAATTATCAAGGAAAACTGCCCTGATATTCTAGAACCAGAGGACAAAATAAATATTGAAAGAATCTACCAGTTACCTCCTGAAAGAGATCCCAAAAGGAAAACTAGAAATATTGTAGCCAAATTCCAGAGTTCCCAGGTTAAGGAAAAAAATGTTGCAAGTAGCTAGAAAGAAACAATTTGAGTATTGTGGAAATGCAATCAGTGTAACACAAGATCTAGCAGCTTCTATATTAAGGGATCGAAGGGCTTGGAATATGATCTTCCAGAAGTCAAAAGAACTAGTATTAAAACCAAGAATCACCTACCCAGCAAGACTAAGTATAATACTTCAGGGGAAAAAAAATGGTCATTCAATGATATAGAGGACTTTCAAGCATTCTTGATGAAAAGACCAGAACTGAAGAGAAAATTTGCCTTTCAAAAACAAAAATCAAGAGAAGCATGAAAAGGTAAACAGAAAAGAGAAGTCATAAGGGACTTTCTAAAGTTGAACTGTTTACATTCCTACATGGCAAGATAATACTTGTAACTCTTGAGACTTTTCTCAGTATTTGGGTAGTTGGAGGGACACACACACACACACACACACACACACACACTCACACATACATACATAGCACAGGGTGAGTTGAATAAGAAGGGATGATATCTAAAAAGTAAAATTAAGGGGTGAGAGAGGAATATAATGGAAGGAGAAAGGGAGAAATAGAATGGGGCAAATTATCTCTCATAAAAGAGGCAATAAAAAGCTTTTTCAAGGGAGTAGAAAAAGGAGGAGTGAGAAGGAAAAAGTGAAGCTTACTCTCATCACATTGTGCTTAAGGAGGCAATAACATGCTCACTCAACTTGGCATGAAAATCTATCTGACACTACAGGAAAGTAGGGGAGAAGGGGATAAGAGGGATGGGGGGGATGATAGAAGGGAGGGCAAATGGGAGGAGGAAATAATTAGAAGTAAACACTTTAGGGGAGGGATAAGGTCAAAAGAGAGAATAGGATAAATGAGAAACAGGAAAGGATGGAGGGAAATATAGTTAGTCTTATACAATATGAATATTATGGAAGTCTTTTGCAAAACTCCATA
Organism: Potorous gilbertii; assembly: GCA_028658325.1. Classification (NCBI taxonomy): domain Eukaryota; kingdom Metazoa; phylum Chordata; class Mammalia; order Diprotodontia; family Potoroidae; genus Potorous; species Potorous gilbertii. The sequence goes on from CM053775.1 coordinate 10,334,238, forward strand.
TATATAGCCTATATTGAATTGTTTGCCTTCCCAGTGGTGATGGGTAGGGAGGGAAGAAGGGAGAGAAGTTGGAACTCAGAGTTTAAGGAATGAATGTTAAGAATTGTTTTTGCATGCAACTGGGAAATAAGAAATACAGGTAATGGGGTATAGAAATCCATCTTTTCCTACAAGAAAAGAGAGAAAATGAGGATAAGGGAAGGGAAGAGTGTGACAGATGAAAGGGTATATTGAGAGATGGCATAATCAAAATGTAAGATGTTTTTGGGTGGGGAGAAAATATGGAACTCACAATTTTGTGGAAATGAATGTTGAAAACTAAAAATAAATAAATAAACTTTAAAAAAATCACCATTTTTCTTGTGACTCACTTTTTTCTTTATTTGCACAAAATTGTGGAAAATGATGTCTTGGCTGAAAAAAAACTATGCTTTAAATAGATCCTTTTTTCCCCTGGGGCATCTGTTTTGAATTCTGGGGATTTGTAGCCTTGACCTTCAGGGCCTTACCACTGGAAACTTTGATTTTGACTTTCCTAGAAGCAATGGGCTTGGATTTATACTCATTGGTCTTGTGAGTCTATCTTGGGAGCCTTGGAATCATGATGCTTAGTGACCTTAGAGGTAGACTCAGTAACCTTGACTTTGGACTTGATGACTTTGGATCAGATTTAATGACCTTGAAATCACATTTGCTGATATTGGGGTCAGTATGTTTCTGTTCAGTGGGCTTCACATCCTTATGGTCAGTGGTTCTGACAACTTTAGACTCAGGTTTGGTGAACTTGAGACCTGGAAATTTAGTGCCAGCTTTAGGGCATGGTCATTTGGTAGGTATCTTGGGCCTTCAGGCCTGTGGACTTGGTGATCTTGGGTCTGAGAAACTTGCACTTGAGGATCTTGGTACCTTGTTAGGATGGCCTCTGCTTATGCATTTATGACTTTGGCATTGTTGACCTGTATCTTCTTCATTCCTTTCTTGACATATTTCTTAGCAAAGTGCATATTTCTCAGAAACTTAGCATCAGCTCTTTTCAGTCATGTCTCTGTAACCTGGGTTTCTTGGTGCCATTTCTGGGATGTTTGTGGGATCAATTTACTGGTGATATGGTTCTTAGATATGGCCATATGTACACTATTCTAGAGATAGTCACTGATTTCATTGCAAAGATGAGGACAAAGATGAGAATGGTGCTAAATAGATAGGAATATGTGGGTCAGAAAGGAGGAATGTGAGAGAGCAAAGACATGTACCCTACTTTGAAATAGCATGCCTTTAAATCATAAACCCCTTCTTCAAGAAAATAATTGGTAGGCACTGGATATAGCAAGCAAAGCAACAAATAACATCAGAAAATCCAAATTAGCTATATTTTAACTAACATAAAAGCCCATAATGGATATGGACGTTGTAAGTACCTAGCACTGTGCTTCGTCCACAGTATGCATTTAAGAAATTCTTGTTGATTGATCCTTGAATCAGCTGTGTACAGTCACATCCCTGACATGGCAGAGTAAAGATTTAGAATTAATAACAAGCTAGAAGAAATCAATCATCCAGCAAGCATTTCTTAAGGGCCTAGTCTGGGTCAGGTGTTGAGCTGGGTTCTAGGGCTACAAAAATAAAGCAAAAAATTAACACTCTTTTATTTGGAAACAGTCACTTCTTTGGAGAGACTTACCACCATAGATTCAATTCTGCTAATTAGTTTGGGTGGGGACTTATTTGGAGGAGCCAACATATACATATATACATATATAAAGAAAACTTATGTGTGTGTGTGACACACACACACACACACACACACATGCACCGAACAAATACGTTATACAACATACTTAGGAAGAAGAGATTAGTTGGAGACTCAAGAAAGGCTTTGTGTAGGTAGGTGATGGTCCTTGAGTTTGAACCTTCCAGGAAGCTAATGATACTATAGGGTGGAGTTAATGAGGGGAATATGTTCCAGGTGTGGGATCCAGCCAGATCCCAAGGCATTGAGATGGGAGATGGAGTGCTCTTTGTGAAAATTAGAGAAAAGGTAAGCATATCTGGACGTTGTAAAATGAGAGACGAAAGGGAAGTGGGGGCCTGAGGGGACCATGAAGCACTTCATTTAGAAGGTGTGGCTTGAGCTGAATCTGGAAGAAAACCTGGGCTCCTAAGAAGCAGAGATGAGGAGAGAATATGTGTAAAAAAGGGAGATGGGGAATGAAGCCCAAACATTACATTATGGTTTTCAGGGTTTTTTTGGACTTTTTATGTTTCTCTACACATTGTTTCAGGCATAGATATGTTTTGTTTATATAGATTACATGCTCTTTTAAAATTATTGCTTTTTGCTTCTCTCCTTCTAGATTGTTATTTAGATTTGGTCATTATATTTTCTTCCCAATCGCTTGTTCACTCTTTCATTTCTTTGAAGAGACTTACCACCATAGATTGTATTCTTTTTAATTTTGAAGTGTAGGCCATGAATTCTGCCATTTATTCTCTTCTGACTTCTTTCAAGATTCTCATTTCACTTTGGAAGCATTCTGGAACATCAGCTGTGGTTCCACAGCCTCTTGACAAATCAAGGGGTTCTGTGTTTCATGAAATATTGGTTTAATTTCCTTTGTCTTGCAATATTTACATGAAGTATTTATGTGTGTAACTGAGGGATGATGTGCCAGTTATCTTCCTTTCTGATTTTAGTATACTCCTTTTTGATTTATCAGCTCTAGGGTTTTTAGCTGAATTTTCTTCTTCCTGAGATCTTTGGTGGTTTTAGTAGGAACTCATTTCCTTCCCTTCATTTTACAGATAAAAAAACTGGGGTATGGGAAGGTTAAGTGACTTACTTGAGGTCAGTCATGTTCATTCTCATATTTCCATTCATTCTTTATTAAATTCACTGACCAAAGATGATTCCAAAGGACAAATGGTGGAGCATGCCGTCTACCTCCTGACAGAGAAGTTATTGACTCAGGTTGCAGACCCTGTTAATGTGAGAAATTTGTTTTTGTTTAATTATGTATTTGTCACAAAGATTTTGTTTTTCTTTTTTTCACTTTGGGAGGATGAAATTGGAAAGAGTGCTAAAAAAGAAAGAAAAAGAAAAGAAAAAAGATTAATGGAAGGTTATTTTTAAATGCAAGAAAGAGAACAGAAAGAACACCAGAAGGAATGACAAACGTTTCGTTCCACTTTTAATTTATAATATACTTTCAAAAATGGTATACATAAAAAAGATGCTAGTTTTCTGTGCACTCCTTTTGGTGTTCTATTGTATATATGGAAATGCTTATTTTACTTGGCTTTAAGTTCAGAATTAAAAAAAAAAACATTTAAAAGTTCTTCACTGAATCCTTAAATAACTCTTTGGGTTCCAAAACAAATAATAAATAAATTTTCAAAAGGGGGCAAAATCTTAGCCTAAACACTTAGCCTTTTACTCAGTAGAATTATATAAATTTACAAATTGCAGCTAAGCAAAGAAAATCCTTTAGTTTTGTGTCCCTTTCCAGGCATACCCTATATTCTGCCACCTTTTGCCCTATTTCCTAATTTTTTCTCTTTTGTTTTATTTCTTACTATAATTGAAGTCAGTGTGAATACAGTCCCTTTAGGACTTCTAGAGGAGAGGTTTTGTCATTGACATGTGTGGACCCAATCTATGCAGTCAACTGGGAGATATAAAATTCCATTATATACATGTAATACAATTTGTTTAGCCATTCTCCAGTTGGTGGGCATCCACTTTTTTCTGCTGTAAAAATGTTGCCATAGCTGGGGTGGAGCCAAGATGGTGGAGGAGAAGCAGAGACTTGCTAGAGCTCTCCCCCCAAGCCCAGTCAACTACCTGTAAAAAATGACTCTAAACAAATTCTGGAGCTGCACAGCCCACAGAATGATGGAGTGAAGCAAATCTTCAGCCCAAGACAGCCTGGAAGGTTGACAGGAAGCATCTATTGCTCCATGTTGGGAGCAAAGTGCAGTCCAGAATAGGCTACGTTGGCACAGACAGGACCTATGCCATCCTTGGGTGGATTGAATCTCTTGCACCTGTGGCAGTTTCCAAACTTCTCAGCCCCAAAATACTGAAGAAATATTGAAAGGTCAGTGGAAAAAACCTGTGGGACCTGTATGAAAGAATAGAGGGTTCTGGCTCCAGCCCCAAGGGGGTGGAGGATCCCATGGCAGCCACAGCAGTAGCAGAGGCAGAGAAAGGAACTGTTTCTGGAGCTCTAGGCCCACAGATTGTGAGGGGATTAAGTGGCTGACACTATACCTCCCCACCCCCACTGGAAGCAGAGAACTACCTTCACAAAGAACTCAAAAGTCAAGTAAATGGCTGGGGAAATGAGCAAAAACTGGAAAAAGAGTCAGACTATAGAATCTTATTTTGCTGACAAGGAAGGCAAAAATATATAAACAGAAAAAGACAACAAAGTCAAAGCTCCTACATCCAATGCCTTTAAGAAAAATATGAATTGGTCTTAGGCCATGAAAGAGCTAAAAAGGATTTTGAAAGTCAAGTAAGAGAAGTAAAGCAAAAATTGGGAAGAAAAATGAGTGATGCAAGAAAATCATGAAAAATGAGTCAACTACTTGCTAAAGGGGACCCAAAAATACTGAAGAAAATAAAACTTTAAAAAAATAGACTAGCCCAAATGGCAAAAGCAATCCAAAAAACCAATGAGGAGGAAAATGTCTTAAAAAGCAGAACTGGCCAGATGGAAAAGGAGGTTCACTAAAGAAAATCATTCCTTAAAAATTAGAATGGAGCAGATAGAAATCAAAAAATTATAAAATAAAACCAAAAGAACGGAAAAATAGCAGACAATGCAAAACATCTCATTGGAAAAATAACTGACCAGGAAAATAGATCCAGGAGAGACAATTTAAAAATTATTGAACTACCTGAAATCCATGATCAATAAAAGAGTCTAGACATCATCTTTCAAGAAATTATCAAGGATAACTGCCCTGATATTCTAGAACCAGAGGGTAAAATAAATATTGAAAGAATCCATCAATCACCTTCTGAAAGTGATCCCAAAAGGAAAACGCCTAGGGATATTGTAGCCAAATTTCAGAGCTTCTAGGTCAGGGAGAAAATATTGCAAGCAGCCAGAAAGAAACAATTTGAGTACTGTGGAAACACAGTCAGGGAAAAAAGTGAACCTTACTTTCATCAGATTTGGCTTAAGGAGGGAATAACATGTGCACTCAACTTGGTATGAAAATCTATCTTACATACAGAAAAGTAACAGGGAAGGGAATAATTGGGGGGAGGAGAGGGGAGAGAAGGGAGGGCATATGAGAGTAGAGGGTGATTAGAAGCAAATACTTTTGAGGAGAGACAAGGTCAAAAGAGAGAATAGAATAAATGGGGAGTAGAATAGGATGGAGGGAAATATAATTAGTCTTTCACATCATGACTATTATGGGAGTGTTTTTCATGACCTCACATGTATATCCTGTATTGAATTGTATACCTACTCAGTGGGGATGGATGGGAAAGGAGGAAGGGAGAGAAGTTGGAACTCAAAGTTTTAAAAGCAAATGTTAAAAATTGTTTTTACATGCACCTCTGAAATAAGACATGCTGGCAATGGGGTATAGAAATATATCTTTCCCTGCAAGAAAATAGAGGGAAAAGGGATGAGAGAAGAGAGAGGTGTCGGGAAGGACTGATTGTAATGCATAATCTTTTGGGGTGGCTGAAGGGGAGAGATAGGGAGAAAATTTGGAACTCAAAATTTTGTGGATGTGAATGTTGAAAACGAAAAATAAATAAAAATCAGAAAAATGCAGTAAGACTGTCCTTTTAAAAATGTTGCCATAAATATTTTGTTTGTGTATAGACTTTTCTTCCTGTCTTTGACCTCCTTGGGTATATGACTAACAGTGATATCTCTGGATCAAACGGTATGGACATATTAATCTTTTTCTTAGCATTATTCCTTAGCATAATTAGTAGGATAACTAATTCTTTAGCATAATTTGTATGACTTTAAGTTTATTTCTATGATATTTTATCTTAATTGGTTTTGTTTATCATTCTGTTCTATCAAAGACAGGTTATTACTCCCTAGTAGATTTCATCTTGATTACTATGTTCCCTTTCAATTTCACTCCCAATCTTTAGGATCCCTTCTCCCTTTAGGGGCAGCATAGCAGTTTTTGATGACCAGGTATGCTTCTTCAGCTATGTCTCTAAGTTATCAGATTTGGGACATCATGTCAATATCACCAGTTTTGCTCCATTTAGAGAAGCCAAGCTATACCAAAGGGATACCTCTTAATCTAAAGATCATGTTTCTTTAGAGAGTTATCCGCAGAGAAGAATCTTGCCGTTAGACTCAATTCTTTGTAAAAACAAAACAAAACAAAACAAAAAACAAAATAAAAACATATACCTTTTATAAACTGAAATCACTTTGC
>CM053775.1:10350442-10363608 GCA_028658325.1 Potorous gilbertii
ATAATAGCTAAGAATAATAAGTTATATAGTGGTATATATATATGTGTATATATATATATATATGTATGTATATACATAGACATATACATACACATACTATGTGCCAGATACTGTGCTCACTGCTTTTATAAATATTATCTCATTTTATCCTTACAATAAACCTAGGAGGTAGATGCCATCATTAACCTCATTAACAGATGAGGAAACTGAAGCAAGAAATGATTTGCCCAGAATTCCACAGCTAGTGTTTGAGATCAGATTTGAACTTTGTTCTTGTCTCTTGACTCACTGCTCTATCTCCTGCGACACCTAGCTTCCTCCAGAAAAATTTTGTAACAGATATTGCCATCCCATATTCTAATAATCACAAAACTATATGAAATGGGAAGCTTCCAAAACATAGACCTAGCTAAAGAAATCTAAACCAGGTAGAACCAGAACAAAGTCTGTATATTTCATTATCTTGTCTACTACTGAAATTGGCCCAAAGATGCTTTCAATGAACCTAAAGAAAAAAAACAGAGTTTACTTCCACCATTAAATTTTTGTTCATTTATGCCAAAAGCAATTATTTTATCATGTGCATAGAAATGTGCAGGGTGTTAAATATAAAAGGATAGTCATTTGTCTCAGGACCACTTCTATCTGAACTCTGTCGAAAACATAAGAAAATGAAAATAACAGTAGATGACTATATGGAGCATTTTAAGGTGTATAAAATGCTTTCTACGAAGTATTATATTACAATATTGGACTTTAAGTCAGGTAAACCTGGGTTCACAGCTGACCTCTGACACTAGCTGTGATCTTGTTCAGGTCACAATTTCTTTGAAACTTAACTGAATCTGTAAAATGGGCATAGTACCCGCCTCCCAGGGTTGCTGTCTGAAAAACAATAAAAGGTATTTAAGAGGCTAGGGGTGAGACTGAATATGTGATTTCAGTGTTGTAGGGAACTCTTTGATGAGAGTTGCTTAGAATATTGAGAGATGAAATAGCTTTCTCAGTTTCATAAACCTACAATGTGCCCGAAATAGCAGATGAGTCTAGCTCTGCATAACTGAAAGATTTGCTCTTTATCCACAGTGTTTCTCTATATGAGATATTATTGTGATTTTTAATATGAAAAGGGGCATTTATATTAAAAAAATTTGGAAACCACATCTATCTCCAATCTTTCAGAAAAAGAGAGCTGATTAATTTATTTTTCAAAATACCTGTATTTATTTGGAAGGGTTTAGGGGGAGATAGAGATTATGTCAACCAAGATTAAGTTATCTGGTTTCCAATAGAACTCATTTTCCCCTATGTACCAAACAAATACAATCATAAAGCAATTTATTCACTTACAACACCATTTTTTCCTCCAGATGTACTCTTTTGAAGGTGACACTTCGATAGCACTAATTAGTACCTGCTTATACTTTTTTCCATGTTAATTGAAAATTTGCTATTACAGGAAAAGAGTCTACAAATGTGTGGAAAATATATGTGATTCTATTAATAGTTACATAGGGCTGCAATTTATATAGTTATGTGTATATTCCTGTAAACTGGTCAATATGAATGTGAATGTTCTTTAACACCTTGTTATTGACAATACAAATTAATTTTCTGGCCCTTCAATGCCTGATACCTTTTAAAATTAGCTTATTTCTTCCACCCTCATCATCTGCAAAAGATGCAACATTTTATAAATGTTGCTTTTTATACTTTGTTTTTTCTTAGTTGAAATCAATAAATATTCTGGTGAATTCATCTGACAAAATATTAAGGTTGCCCAAACCCCAGAGTTAACAGTAGATTTGGTCAATTCAGTTGAGTCAGATCTACGTGTGTAGGAAGAGCAAACAAGAAAATCCTCACCCATATATTAAACTAGTTATTGGACAAAATGGATTGGACAAGGAAGTAAAGAGTTGACCTTTGGTCTCCCTTAATCCCACTGTATTTTTCATCCAAGGGATGGACAAAGTGATTTGGCTGTCCAGAGCCCCACAGTGAAAAGGCATCCTCAAGATGGAAGGTAAAGGGTCAATGAAGGCAGGTCACTTGTACTAAATTCCCTGATGATTGCTGTCTTGTTGATTTTACTAACTATCCCTGAAACTATAAATCAGAGCCATAATTGAGTGTTCTGACAACTGGAGCAGATTGGGAGGTAGAGATAGAGAAAGAACCTGGGACATTGGGCATAGTACCTGCTGCCATCATGGCCTTCAGCCCCCTACCCATACTACTGCCATGCTGCCTTCTACCTCCTAGAAAAAAACAGCAGAGCTCCTCGTGGTTTCTTAAAAGTAGAGTCAAGATGAGCCAAGCTAAGACTGCACCAAAGATGATTAGAACCCTTCTTACTGTTTTCTTAGATAAAAGGGACCAGAAAGTATGTGAGAGGGTAGCGGGTGTGAGTTCCCACTTTGGGTACTGTGGCACTCTTCCACAGGCCTACTCTACTCCTTTGATGACTGAGCTATGTACCCGAGCAGGAAGCCAGACAGCGGGGCTGACTCTGTGGTGCTGCTACACCCTTTTGTCTTTCGAAGAAAACATTTTTTTCTTGCTGAAGAAAATTGGGCTCCTTCTCTTCATAAACACGACCATAAGGTAAAAGATAAGCATTAGTATTTCTGTCACATTGATACCAAATTGGAGCAGTAGTAAGGTTAAATGACTTGTGTCAGGTTTGAGGAATCAATGAATAGAGAGAGGGCTGGAGGCAGAATAGTTTCAAAGCTCTTCTTCAATATAATTTTCTGTGTAATTCAAGCACATCAGTTAATTTGTAAACTTGTTCACTGGGAAAATACATGACAATAATTGTTTATCTAACTACTCAAAAGAGCAGGAAGAAAACTCTCGCAAAAGTTCTGTTATTTATTGGTGCGATCATCGTTAGCACACATTAACAACATGTTTGGCATAACTTACGTGGGCAGATCAATTTTAGTAGGTCATTACAGAATACATCTGTTGAAGTTGCCTGCATTTGAAAGTTTGGATTCATGGAGGTACAGACAGACTTGGAGAATCTTATCAGATGTTTGGTGTAAGTGCTCTTAAAAGCAGGTTAGTTTCATTATCGACGTTCCCCAGGGTATTGGGTGAACTCGGCAACTCATTTTTATAGAAAATATTTTGTAAGACAAGACAGACATCCTCTAAGTGAACGTGTCTTTAGTTAAATTCCATCTGCTTCAGCATAGCTCACACTGGATTTCAATCACAACCTTGAAGATAAGCCTCGCACTAAAATCAAGGGAGATACAGAGTTCTATACAATAATGTATGTATACGTACATACATATCCATCTATCTCACAGCTCCTTCTTGGGGATTAAGTCCCACAAAAGAAACTTGAAAATGAGAGTCATTTGATAGATTTTTTTGGCCAGAGTTTATCTAGGAAGATAAAGCTTTGCTTATCATCAAGTCTTCTTTTCTCCTGATTACAATCTCTTTTCACTTGCCTTTGGTAAATTGTGTTTGCTATGACCTCCAGCTTGTTAAATATTCAGCAGCAAGTTTATGGACTTTCCCATAACCTTGATTAAAAGCCCACTGGGAACAGGAATGCTGAAACAAGAACTTTCTTTGAAAAGCAACTTGAGTGCTCCATGCTGATTTCAGTTTCACTAACAGTCTGTACAATCAGCATTCACTGGCATCAAAATGAAGTCAGAGGTAAAAATATGAAAAACCAGTCTTTCCCTAGAAAGATTAGTTATTTTACTAGCAGCCCAAATGCTATTTTATCAGCTTGATTTACAAATCAGGAGAAATGTATTTTTATTTTTAAGCTACTGGGAGGAAATTATGAAAAGATTTACAAATTCATATTATAAAAAACAAATATCAATTAAGAATATGTGTGTTTGTGTGCATGCGCACACATATTGAGCAAATGTCAAGGTGTCTTAGGGAATTCAAAATGAGAAATCAAGGTGGGACTCATAAAGTGGGATCAACATGAAAGTTTATGCAGAAGCCAGTGTGGGTTCTGTCCTGGCAAATAAATTGAAATTTAAAACTTCCCCAAGATCCTTTCCTTCCACTTGGGCCTTTGGTTTTTCTATCTCCTCCACAAATGGGATCTATTTGGGTAGAAATAAGGCCAGGAAGTCTGCAAATCTTAGCGCTCTCCATTTGGCTCATCATGGCTCATATGTGATGCCCCTACTAAATATATTCATGACTGTGAAACTCGGTTTCTAGTTGGAAGTAGGAGGACAAATTTAATTGACAAAGAGATCCTTGCCCCTTCTGATTTGGGAGACAGAAAAATGTGAGAGCTAAAGGAAAGATGGTTCCCTTCTGTTTCCCAGGTAGGTAGAAAAAATCATGCTGATAATTTTGTATGGATTTAGGCTGCACCACTGTGGAATGACATATTTACTTTATATCATATGCCATTTAAGGAGGTGGTAGGGGAAATAAGGAGAGGTTTATTTTAATTTTAGAGAATAGTTAGAATTAGGTTCTAGTTGAAAGTATATCATAATTTCCCTTAATTTTTTTCCAACACAGAGGGAGAATACTTTCTCAATGTGAATTTTATATTCTTTCATTTATTAAAGTTTATATAACATTAATTTGCTACTAGCAGACATTTTGAAGCTGAATATCACAGCAAGAAATGACAAAATCTGGATTTCGTAGAGAATCAAACTAAACTAGACATTAAAGGGTTTTAGATAAAAGCAATTTAACCTTTCAAAAGTTTTATACAAACTCTGGGCCTATGCAAATGGACAAAATTTCTTACTGGTTCTATGTGGACTGCTGAACTATGGAGGCTGCAAAATGATACTTAGCATAACTTGGCTTAAAAATACAAGATCTTTCAGTATATAAATGCCAAATATCTCATTAATTCAGACCAATGACAATGGAAGTCACTCATTTATTTGTGTCTTCAGCCTGGTAAGAGTTTGACCACATAAGAAATTGAAAATTGGTTTTCAATATCCATCAGAAACTCACTATGCGATAGCCAAATTAATGGCCTGAGCACAGAGTAAGAGTTTTTGTAGCATACTGTACATGCTACATTTCTCAGCAATTACGCTTTAAATGCAATTTGAGGTATTTTTAAACAATTTAATTTGGGGAGGGCATAGTGGATCCATAATATGAACCCTTTATATTTTCATAGGCACTTAGGGGCATATTTTATAGATCATTGTAGGAATGTCTCAAGACAACCACTATTATTGAAATATACGTATTGTGTAAATAGCCCATTTAATTGCTCCCAATGGGATTCTATATACATCAAAGGGCATTCATTACCCTCTTTTACCTGAACTATGTCTTCTAAGAAAGAGCACAATCATTAAACATTATTACCAGGGCAATGCTGAACAAAGCAAATCTTCTCTAAGTGGATTTCCTAGTGTATTCTAATAGAATGAAGTATGTAACTAATTAGGCAGTCTATAACTCCCTCACTCCTCTTTCCCTCACACCCTCCAACCTTCAATGAAGGGACAACTAATCTGATTCACCATCTGTAGCTTTTCAAGTCAGTAGAAGTACAAAAGTCTCAAACAATGACAGCTCTTTTTCCCTCTTTGACTCTAAAGATCGTGTTGTTATGACCGACATTACAGGAAAGGGAGAATGTGGATGGAAGACTGGCAATAAATAGTACATTAAGAAATAATTAATGACAAAGTAATCCTATTTCTCTCTAATTCTTATCAATGAGAATTGTCCAGAAAGTGGAATCAGCTCCCCCAAGTGAGGGTGGGTTCCCCTTCCTCACTTGTTGGGCATTTTATAGTGAGGATTCTTTGCATGTGCAAGTTGGACTGGATGGCTACTCCAAAGACAGGAAGATGAAGGAGGGAGCGATCAGGAGTTACTTAAACAAAGTCCCTCATTTTACAGAGGAGAGAGCCAGGGCACACAAAGTTTAAATGACTTGCTCAAGATTACCTAGGAACTAAGTGAAAGAACTGAGATTCAAACCCAGATCTGACTCCAAATGCATTAACCAAAATGAACAATTCACAATCAATTCTAAAGACAATAAAACTGATATATATTTACATCTATATGTAATAAATTTTATATGTAATAAAACTATTTAATACAAATTAATTTAACTGAAAATAAAAAGCCATTATAACAGGCTTTAAAATCATTAAATTCAGAATTGTGTGAAATATATTTCAAACAATAGAAACACAAGTAGAATTATAGAATATTCTACCTGGCCTGGGATTAGATCACATAATTTAACCCCTTTATTTTATAAATGCACAAATATGCAACATTGAGAGGGGAGATGACTCAACCAACATCATGTAATTCCTTAGGGGCCAAACGAAGACTAGAATCTATGTCATTTCAGTCCCAGATCACTGATTTTCTCACTGCCACCATGCTTCCAAATACATTCATTACGTAGTAATATCTACTCATTTACTATCAAAAACCCAAGAGAGGAAATCTTCCATCGTCAGGCACTGTCCATCAAAGGACATGCCATAGTAGCTATTTAAAGGGTCATTTCCTAGCTCATGCTATAATATCTTCTTTTTGTAATCTATTCCCATATTGGCTTTCAGTAAAGTTGTAGATGCTACAGTAAAGAGAATATGAAAGGAATATTATTGTTTGATTTACAGCATTTTTTCTAGAAATTGCAAATTACTGCTCTGAACAGTCTTCTGCATACCATAGCACCATCTTCATTAGACAATAAGTAACTCTTGCTAAATCAGGCTGAAGTCTGAATAGGTAATTCAGCATCCCACATGGATAGCAATTTCTCTGATAACCTTACAACAAAATAAAACAGATATCACTGGTCAAAACAGATTTTAATTGTCTGCTGTGAACTTTGTGAACAAAATGCCTTTTTACCTTGGACTGCCTTGCAATAAGTCATATTAAGTACTGAAATCAACCATCCAGTCACGAAATTCTAACATTTTAAAGACACTGTAAAAACAAGATATAAACATGGCAGGCATATGCAAAAGTGTTCAAGATGAAAGCTGGAAGTAGCAGTGAGATATTGGGGAAGGGAGATAGCCTTATAAGCCCAAATAAAAGGCAATGCTTTCCCATACTATGGTAGTCTGGATACACACATGTAGTAAAGAGGAGCAGGGATGACTGGAATAAGACTATAAGAAAGACAAAGGAGCTTTTTGGAGATGGTAGAGGTGAGGACGGTGGACAAGTGTCAGTGGCTGTGACTGAGAGATGAATGGCCCAGAGTGACTGAGGCAAGCCAGGAGGTCTCAACACTTGCCTGGACTTCATTTGAATAAATAAGTCAAATACTTCATTTAAAAATCAAATCATATGTTATGTTCCTGTCTGTTCCTTCTCCTTTTATTCCCCTCTAGGTCCACCTAAACCTGAGGTCACCCATCCTCTGGAGGAGCCACAAACTCATATGGAATCTATCTTTGGTGTCTTAATTTAGTTCCAATAAAATATGCAATGTGATAATAAACAAGTCAATATGCCTTTTATGGCTAGAATGAATAATGTGTCGGGAGGGAGTCCAATACAGGGAAAGACTATGGAGACAGAAGACCTGAGATCCAGAAATGGTGGGGATGGTGATGAAGGGGACAGTACAAATACCTATAATTTTGCCAGTTTCAGGTGAAAGGGATTGGTGTGCAGGGATGGTAACGGAATAAGCTTTTATTCTCGTTAAATTCCTTATGACAAAACATAAGAATCATTTCGAATATTAATAATAGCTAGCATTTAAATACCACTTCAAGGGTTACAAAATACTGCAAATATTTTATTTCTGTAAATGTGAAAGATTTGATAATATGAAGGTACAATACAAAGGACAGGTATTAGTATTTTATTTTCTGATGAAGGTAATATTAAACCTTATCTCATTTAATCATCTCAAAACCCTGGCAAGTAAATGCTACAAGTATTATTACAATGAGAAAAATGAGCCTGAGAAAGATGAAGTGACTTTTCCAGGGTCATACAGCTATCAATTGTCAATAGCCCAATTTGACCTCAGGTCTTCATGGCTCCTTCCCCTCCAGTTTATTACTTCTGCTGGGTTCAAATAATTCCCATTTCCTTTCTTTTCATTTCCCATGAAGTAGGTGGTGGGGCAAATGCTTGGGATAGATGATCCAACTCACTTTTGCTGAATTGACAATACTGTTGACATAAGCGTGGCCAGATCTCTGTTTCTATAATTAAAAGAAGACCGAGGGAGTAATCCCTGTCCTGCCACAACCTCACAATACACACTTGGGCAAGTCCCTTCCCCATTCTGAGACTTAGTTTATTCTGCTGTAAAAGGAGTGAGTTGGATTAGATGATATTAGATGATGTTTTTAAGTCCCTCAAAGTTCTGACATTCTATGTTCTATCTTCCCATAAATATCCTATTGTCCCAAAGTGGAAAGCTTAATTTCTAGCTTTATGTTTTGACTCCTAACCCATGTATCTGCTCATTCCTTAGTAAGGTGCTGAAAGTATTTTTCGAGAATTCCACAATAATCTTTAAATTTTGGAGGTCCAATAAGCTGTGGCTACACGTTACTAAGACTCCAAATGAGACTTAGCCATCCTTGATTCTTTTATGGAAGCTGGAAAGCAAATAACCTTAAGAGGTGAAGTCATATCTGCCACCAATTCCCTCAGCATTTATATTCAGGAAGCATCACACTGAACAGACAGGTTTTCCTTCATTTTATTTCTATAAGACTTCAGGCATATAGCCTTCTAAAAATATATTGGGTCGAGGCAGAGAAGGGGAGAGGGGTAGGGTGTGATGATAAAATGAGATCTAAGAACAAAACGTCAATAAGTCTTTACTAGTTTCAAACTAAACAGATAAATGAGTAAGCAACGAGCTAGAGAAAGAAATCAGACTCACATGCAATCGGCAGTTACCAAATTAGAACTCTCATAACAGACCACAGAGACACTGACTTGCTAAACAAAACCAGTGCCTCAAAACTCTTAGGACTTTAACCTGAAGACATTTGTTTATAACTCAAGATGCATATACCAACAACAGTTTCTCTTGGATTCATGCAAAGCTAGTAAAAGTACTCAGTTCAACATTACACACTCCTCATAAAATCTAGATTCAATGTGAGGCACATTGTTTATTTCCTCTTCCTTCTGATTTTCTTGGCAGCATGTAATCCCCTTACCTAGTCCAAAGATATGCCAGAGTCACCAGTACAGAACACTTGCTTTACACAAGAAGGATTCCTTCCTAATTGGGAAGTATATGTTCCTCAACTAGGTCCTTATTTATTCACTCAATTTTTGGGGAGAAGTGTTGACTATGGGCCAGGAACTTGGAGGAGACTCCTAGAAGGCAAAGACAAAAAGGAAACTGTCCTTGTTCTCAAGAAATGTATTGCCTATAGGGGTCATCTTAAGTCACCCTGATTTCTCTCTATCTTGCCACTGGACCCAGATGGCTACAGAGAAAAAAGTGAGGCTGGTGACTTTGCACAATGCCATGCATCAACTTCCTGATATCATAGTCCTCTTCAAAAATGAAGGACAAACAGCAGCAATAGCCTATAAGTAAGGGAAGACATTTCTAAAATTGGGTCAAAGTGCAGATACAGCTCAGTGGGGCTAATACTGGAATCTAGAAAGTTTAAATCATATTTTAAAAGAAATTACTAGTTTCTAAGCACAGATGAGTATGTCACACTATACACCAAGATAAAGTCAAAATAGGTACATGGTTTAGATATAAAGTATGTGACATCATAAGCAAATTAGGGGAGCAAGGAAAAGTGAACCTATATGATCTATAGATAAGGGAAGAGTTTATGACCAAACAAGGCAGAGAGAATCATCGGAAGTAAAATGGATAATTTTGACTACATTAAAATAAAAAAAAATGCACAAACAAATCCAAAGCAGCCAAAAGTAGAAGGAAAACATGAAACAGAGAAAAAAATGGCAGCAGGTTTCCCTGTTAAAAGTCTAATTTCTCAAATATATAGGAAACTGGGCCAAATTTATAAAAATAAGAGACATTCCCCAATTGATAAATGGTCAAAGGATGTGAGCAGGCAGTTTTTAGAAGAAGAAATTGAAGCAATCAATAGTCACATAAAAAGATGCTCTAAATCACTACTGATTAGAGGAGTACAAATTAAAACAACTCTGAGATACCACCTCACAATCATTAGATTAGATAACATGACAGAAAAGGAAAATGATAAATGCTGGAGGGGATGTGGAAAAATAGGGACGCTAATATAGCAAAGACAACCTTACTTTTCCCTTAGGTGAAATTAGTATAATATAAATGGAAGTGTTATTTTTTCCCAAGTAAGTCTATGGCAACTAAAAGCAAATCATTAAACTGAAAAGCTGTCACTATTTAAACTAACTGTTCAACATTTATATCTGGATAAACTTTTATCTGGGGTTCAAAAGCAATAAAGCAATGTTTCAGTGACACTGCTTTAGGACAGAAGTTAAAATCCTATCCTCCCCCTCCTCAACTCCATCCTTAAAATCTCAAGCACCGCCAAGGCTGCAGGGGTCTTGTTGCTGTTTTTTAAAAATCAGGGTTTTTTTAAATTACATGGTTTTATTTCACATGAACAAATTCTTATATTTATCAGATTTTCTGTGACTTAAATGAGTAGAATATAAGTTCCCTGAAGACAGAACCTGCCTCATTTCTAACTTTGCATCCCTAACCCCCTGACAGAGAGTAGGCAAATGCTAAATGCTTGTTGCATTCTTGGAACTTTCTTTTTTTATGCTAAGTCTAGGTATAAAACACCTCCATGTTTGCACAGCATTTTGCACAGATTATCTGATTTGAACCTCCCCACGACAGGATGACATAGATACTTTAGGTATTGTCATCATGAAGGTTCTACAGATGAGGAAAAGGAGACTGAGGTGATGTGCCTGGGGTGCCACAGCTAAAGAGTTAGGCTCCTTCCAAGTTCACTCAACTAGCCCTTCTTCCTCCACTCTTGTTGACATGTATTTGGAAGGCTACGTACTTGTTACTCCTAATGGCGGCAGAGTGTTGTGGTAAGAGTGCTAGTTTTTGAGAAAGAAGAAAATAAATCTGAATCCCAGCTCTGACACTTCTCTAAGTCTTAATTTCCTTACATGTAAAATGAGGTTTGCCTAAATTATCTCAACGGTCTCCTCCAAGTTGCCGTTGATAATTCTATGTGTTTCATGGAAGGAAGATTTTGTATAATTAAGGGATGTTTCTATTTTGGGAAGGAAGAGGAATTGAATCAGGGCAGGTAAAAGTCAGAGAGACTCCAAAGAAAGCTCAAATCCGACACAGGATATTTGCATTGGCATCAGCTAAAATATAATTCAACATGGGACTCACCAAACAGCAGCCGCCGCTTTGCTCGGAGATGATTGCCTTAAGAAACCTTCCTTTTAACAAAGGTATTGATATTGTCTGATGTGTTTGTTTGTTTTCAACTTAAGGGATTGTTAAACCATTTACCATTAGTTTAAAAAAGTAACAATTACCCTAGGTGAATTGATTCTAGCCTTCCTGTTTAATTGTTTTAAAGTAACATTGTCTTTGGTCATTTCTTTGAAAATCACTCTAACTAATGAAAGTAAACCCTGGGAACCCAAACTGGACATGGGGGAGGGGAAAAAGAGGGATGCATACTTCAGTTAGGAAACGTTTCACAGGTATGAATTACAAATAGCAATTTGACATTTAAAACCCTTATAACAATCTGGTTTCAACCTCTCTTTGAGGAACGAAACCAATAATAAGGTTCCAGCTCTGCTCTGGACAGAGAGACGGGGTGCTGGTAGACACCTGGATGCTAGAAGTGCCCCCCCCCACTATGCCAGGCTACTGATCTGTTTCCCAAAATCCTTATCTATTTCCTCTTTCTGTCCAGGTGGTCTGTAGTATATGCCAATGATAAAATGACTTTTGTTCTTTTCCTCCTTTGACCTTCCCCCAAATACTCTCAATCTAGAATCAGGTCAGGTTCCTGCATCTTCTCCCATGAATATACCTCTTTTATGTACAATATGACTCTACTTCCCTACCACTTTCCCCTATCCTGTTTCTTGTGAATTAAGGTATACATATCCAGAGCTATGGTTTAGTTATAGGCTTGATCCCATCAAAAACTTAGACACAAATTTGAGATCTAACTTACCTCCTTTTGTTAGGATCTCTACTTGCTCTCATTTTTGCCTGAACTTTGGGTACTTGCATACAGATGCTTGAAGCCATGAATTTTACTATTGACTCCTTTCTGGGATTTTTGTTTCCTATCAATTTTTGTATTTGAGAACCACAATTCTTCCTTCTTTGTGGCTGTTTCCTATAGCATCTTACTTTGGGGATATACACTAGCAGTCTTCTCCCTCCTCCACCACTTTTACTTTTAAGCCCTTTTGATTAGATATGCAAGACACCTGGGAATCTGCTTTTAACAGCGTTTGTGAGGCTAATCCCACCTCGCGCCAGGAATCTGGCAACTCGACATTGTAAACTCATATTCCTAAATCCCAATCCCATTCTCAGATATCACCTTCTTATCCAGTTCTTTATCTGCCACCTTACTGTTTATTGTACATATCTGTAATATGATGAAAAAAATGTAATCTGTGTTCCTATGGTCTTCAGTTTCTTGCCCCAAGCTTCAAAATCACGGATGATATTGTTTTTAGAACTTAAGGCTGGCTAAACTCTTTCTACTCCTCCAATACGCAAGTGCTTTGCAACTCAGGCGTTTTTTTTTTCTTTTGTGGCAGTTGGGGTGAAATGTATGCTAGTGCACGAGGGTAGATTTGAACTCAGGTCCTCCTGACTTCAGGCTCTATCTATGTTACCAGCTAGCTGTATGAGCACCTCAGGCATTTAAAAAGAAGCAATAAATAGACCATAGAAGTCAATCTTCCTGGATCCATAGCCTGCATGAAATTAAAGGCTGGCATTTCTAAGAGAAGCATGGTATCCTCACCAATCATCGTCTTCCCACTTTTTTAGCTAATTAGATTAAAGGTAGATGATCAATCAATTTGTACTCCATGGGAAAGATTAATTACTCCAGCTCCATGTGAATTAATTATTAGCATACAACTACAGGGATAAGCAAACCTAATGTAGAGGCAGGCAGAAGAAGGGCAAGTAGACAGATGTGCTAGCCTGGGCCATATTC
>CM053775.1:10363708-10378230 GCA_028658325.1 Potorous gilbertii
GTTTTGAAAAATACAGACATAATAGAGTCTTTTATGGCCTTTCATTTGCAGGGGATTTTTCTGAAAGTGGTGATTTATGTTTGCTAAACCAAAGACTATATTAAGTTCCTGTAGAGCGATCTACCTATTTACCACTCTTTGTTTGCTCTTCTTTTCCCCTTCCCCCCACAAGGCTTCCAAAGAAATATAATGGCTTTCCCTGACTTGCCAAGAGCCTCTTAACACAACAAATTGTAATGGAGTAATGAAGAAATTAAGTGGCAACCCCCTTCTCTCTACTTGATGATAGTGAGAGAATAAGACAGAGAGAGAGAGAGAGAGAGAGAGAGAGAGAGAGAGACAGAGAGAGAGGATATTCCTCACCTTAGTATGATAAAGGGGAAAGAGAGCCAAATTTGAAGGCAAAGGACCTAGATTCCAGTCCCAACTCTGTTAATATGTGTGATTTTGGGTCAGTCACAGTTCCTCCCTGGGCCTTCATTTCCTATCCATAAAATGAGGGTGTCAGATCTCTAAGATCTTTTCCAGTTTTAACACATATGGTCCCATTATAAGGGATTACCTCATGTAATAATAGGAATTTGGTTATTTTCCTCTCTGCTTACCCTTTCATCAGTATGGGTCACTCCTAGTACATAAACTCTCTCTACCTAGGCAGATCAGCAGTTTTTTCTATCCTGTATGGTTTCATAAAGTTGCCTGAGGCTCTGAGAGCTTAAGTGGCTTGCCCCAAGTTACACAGCCAGGAAGTTCCAGAGGTAGGGTTGGAATGGGGCAGAAATGTCAAATGTAGCATTAAATCCACTCTACCATAATGCTTACCATGACACCTTTATGCATCTATGCATCTGATACATCTGAATACTGATGGCTCAGATACCTAATAATGTGGAAACTTTCTGGATTACAATGAGGGAATAACCTTCTAGAGGTGGACCTGGAAAAAGCATCTTTCGATTTAAACCCAGCTTTAAATGTGAGTTGTATTACACTATAATTTTGTGTTTTCCTTAGTATAGGAAACTCCTGAATAAGAAAACTCTACCAATACAAACTAGCATCTTCTCTGCAACTCACTGATTTACCTGGGGACACTGAGAAGTCAATTGCCTTGCCTAGGGTCAACTGGTATACTTCAGAAGTAGGATTGGAATCCAGGTGATCCCGTCTGGTTCTTCATTCCATCTATAATGCTGTCTCTCTGATCTTTCAGATTCCTTTCATAAATATTTCCTTATATGCAGGCCCAACTTTGGTTTGATCTGAATGCTGTTAAAAGGCCCTTGCCACCTTCACAAATCTCCATGATAGCTTAACTTCTAAATGATAGAGTCTCTCCTGTCACTATCTCCAAAATTCCCTTGTTAAATTTCAAATGTTTTACCTGAGTGAAGTGACATACTAACTCATGGGCACCCACTCGTAGGGTCTGGCCTGAGTTACTTTATCAGGTAGCTAGTATTCTAGAATACGATCAAGGGAGCATAAATGGAACACAGCTAGGTGTATTTCAATAGCAGCTATGTAGCAGGAATGTCCAGACCTGGCTAGGGCGGCAGAGGGTGTTTAAACATGTAGAGTTCAGGAGAGGTATGGGGCAAGAGGAGGGCTTTGTTTATTAGAGGAGAAATAGAGGAGAGGGCAAATACAAATCTATCCTGCTTTGCAATTGTATCTAGGGCCAGCCCTGATCATCTATATCTAAATAATTGTTTATGCCTATCTCTATAACAGAAGCTAGATCATCTGATTGACTAATGTGCCAATTATCTAAGCATCCAGAAAGACCAGCTCATGGTATTCAGAGTGCGTACTTTTCTTTTAGGAAATAAAAGACAAATTTGACCTACAGCCATACTATTTATTTTTATCCAGATGTAAAGGGCGGGGAGGAGTTGATGTCTCCTGTAGAGAGACTATGAGACAGGAATTCATTACAGTTTCATTTCACATTAGAGAGGAAATTTAATATCCTTGGCAAAGTACACTGGAGTACAGATCACAGAAATTCTTTTATCTAGTTAGGAGTTTTAAGAAACCAGGTTCCATGTTTTAAAAGTAATATTTCTAAATCCCTTTGGCAACTTTAAAAAAAATCTTATTCATAAAAAAGTTGTGTTGACACCTCAATCTGAGAGCCCACAAGAAGGTAATTTTCAGTACCATGTACTATTACTGGCAATTCATTAGCAAAAGAAAAAAACAGATTGAGGATGTGATACATTTCAAAATATGAAAATGGAACTGCATAATTAAGTTCAATTGCCCAAGGACAGCATTAACTGCCTCTAACAGTTTACATTCCTATTTATGGTGCGATTGACTAACACTGCACAGCTTGTTGGCATCTGCTCCCAACCACAAACACCTCTAGTTAGTGCCCCAGAGAGGTTTCTTCCTGACAAAAGGTCTAGTCCTCATTCCTAGCAAAAGGAGACTTAATATTTTCTCTTGTTAAGCAACATCAACAGCATCCATTATAGTCTTACGCAGACATCTCAACTATGTGTCATCCTTTGAATGCATGTGACCAGAGCACCTCAGAGGTGAAATAAGGTCATCCTGTGCTTGCAATAATAAACTCCCTTGGACAAGGTCCAATAATAATTTATGTGGTGCTCGTCTTTTGTCATGTGATGGTGAGCTTCCAATATAGCAAGCAAAAAGTCGTATATTTTTCGTTTTTACCTAAAACAAGTATTCCTAGTCATTTATCCTCAATCTTTTATAAGCACTTTAAACAATGAAATTGATAAATAATTATCATAGCTCACATAAGCCTATCCATTCTCTTCAGATCCTTTTTTCTTTGATAAATTTAGTAAAATGCCGACTGTTAATAATTATATTATTTCATTCTTATAACCATTATGTGGAGCCAGTTGGCTTATATAGTAGAATATCTTTCATAAAGAACCTGTTAATTTGCAATTTCCCTTCAATTAGGACTAATACTAACCTTTATATTTTCTATTGGGAAAAAATAATTTCCTGACAAACAAATTCAATTGTGATTGGTGTGGAAACAGCTTATTCCACAAAACACTTTAAACACAGATGTGTGTTTGTCCTTCGTTGCCAAAGAAGACCATGCCATCAGAGAAATGATGACATGACTTGCACTTGACTTTGTTTGGAGTGAGGGAAGACTGTGCAGGTCACCAGCCTCACTTCTCCTCCAGAGCCATCTGAATCCAGTGACTTGATATTCATCAGGATGACCGGAGATGACCCAGGATGAGGCAATTGGGGTTAAGTGACTTGCCCAAGGTCACACAGCTAGTGAGTGCCAAATGTCTGAGGTGAGATTTGAACTCAGGTTCTCCTGACTCCTGTACTGGCGCTCTATCTATGCCCCACCTAGCTTCCAAACACAGATACATTTATTCTTAATATACAAGTATTACATTAATTATAAATGATCGTTAATGCAGAGAGTCAAAGGGAGGGCCAATACTTAAGGATCATTTGTTAAATCTCTTGTTACTGCACATACTGAGGGTAATCCAAATTGACTTTCTTTCAAAACAGTTTATCATTCAAAATATTCAAAATTCCCATTGACCTTGCTCGCTTGCACTGAACCCTAATTAGGAAATCTGACCACGTCACTCTCTCACATTAGCCCTGTTTCATTGGAGAGGCCATTTTAGGCTCTTCTTTTCATGGGATTAGAGAGATCTACTTTGTAGCTTAGGCCTTATCTGAATGTCGCTTGCTGTCGGATAAAGATAACTGTAGATGAACATACACGGAAAATGGATCCCTTTTATAAGGTGCTAAAGAAAGATGCATCTTTGATTATAACCCTGTTTTTTGGTTGCTAAGATGAGAGCAGAGAAGATAAAAATGATGCTGATAGATTACATGGTACAAAATAACAAGGATAATTGACTGTTCATTACTCGAAATAACAAACTTGTATACAACTCATGTTGACATCATCCAAGATCTAAAAGCAACTGCATTCTAGCTATAGCGCAGTATCTCATTGCACTGTTTGATATGTAAGCTAATAAAGTTGATGCCTATTGGAGAAAATTACGATTTTCACAACAGATGTTAACTTTCTGAGTATCAAGCATAAATGGTTACAGATAATTGGGATTTTCTGAACTTCACACTCTGAGAGCGTTTAATAACCATTTAGTATCTCTGCAAGTATGAAGCTGTTGATGATAAACAGATGTCAGACAATTTTTTGTGCTGTCTACGCAAAGGACATGGTGGAGGGACTGTTTTGATTTAGCTATTCATGCATGTCACTCCTACTCATTTCAATCCTCTGCTTTAAACATTTCTTGAGGATGCCCAGCATACTTATAATTTTGTGTGTGTCTGCCTTGAGCAGGTTCTGTGCTGCTGGTAGGGCAGCGTGCACACTAATGGTGCTCAAGGAATAGCTGACGGTCGTACTAATGGGAGGAATAAAGCACTGTCGCTACTGGTCTGTAAACAGACATCAGTTAGGAAGGTAAAAATGTACTTTGGGGAAAATATGACCTCACAAATTCAAAAAGCTCTACATACCTTGCCAACTCTGCCTTTCTCAAAAGAGCCACAAGTATTTGGTATGTAACTTCCTCCCTGAAATTTTGTTAGGCATCCCATGTTCATATTTTAAAGTTCTTAAAATGTTCACAACTTTTAACTCCAGTGATCCTACTACTAACTGAAGGACAAGACAGAAAGAAAAGTACTGGATATACTGAACTCTTGATAAGAGTATTATTTGTAATAGTAGAAAATTGGAGACAAATTATATGCCCAAGGATCGGAGAATCACTGAAAAATTATTGTATATGAATATAATAGAATATCACTGTGCTATGAGAAAAGCTTGGCATATAAAAAATCAGAGAAACTTTGGAAAATCTACATGAACTGATGCAGAACCAAAAAAAAGAATATGCAAAATAACTGCAATAATGCAAATGAAGGCAGCATGATGAGACAACAGAAATCAGGTCAGATATGATGTTTATTCAGGGGGCTGATGTTCAAGCACATTTCCTTTCTACTTCCTCCTTTCCCATTCTTTCAATAGGAGAAGTTAGACTTCATGCCAGACTATGTAAAGACCAAATCTGAGCATATTTTTAAGCAGCAAGATAGCACACAGTGTGCATTTATAGATGGTTATAAATAATCTCTGAGGCAACAAAAAGGGAATTGTTTTATGGCACTTGATTATGTCTCATCATCACTGTAAAATAAATAGCCCTTCAAAAGAAATATGACTGCAAAAGACTGGCTAGGATATGAAGGATTCTGGTGTGTCAATTGATGCAAGAATTTTAAAATACTTCTAAAATGCTGTTTAATAATTTTACTGCAATTTACTATAAGTTCTACTATCTATGCAAATATACTTCAAATATAAATAAGTTCAAGTAGACATTATAAATTTACTTTGAAATAAAAATTTGCATCCTACATTTCCAGTATTTGCAAATACAATGTGCCAACTGTCATCACCTGGTCTTTTGAAGTATTCAAATTTTCAAATATATACAACTGGTAATGGGTTAGTATCGTAAGATTAATGAAAAAGCTCTAAAACTTGACTAGGGTTTTTTAGACCTAGGACAAGTACCACATACAAACTAAGCCCAGGATAAGGGTTGCCAAAAGGACCTCCAGTGAGGGGCTATTGCACACTGGTCGTGTGCACACAGAAGTGTAGATGGGTCAGCACTTTCACCAGCCTGCTATCTGGTAGCTTCAGATTTTAAATAATTCTCCTTGCTAGCACCTATGAAAGCTCTGTCTATTCTATCCAACTGCTGCCATGACCCTCTAAATGCAGTGTCCTGGGACAAAGCTCTGGACATCCCATGAAGCCATCATGGCCAAGCCTATCACTAGGAAAACTGAGACCACAAAGCTTCACCGATGTCATCGCTTTGGTTGCCAGATTCATTTGTTTAATGTACCTACTGAAGGGATTTTTACCAGAGTGATATGTTCAAAAATTTATGATTATGACTCATCAGCATTATCATGAGATTGCCCTTATCATCAGCATTATGTTTTCATTTTTTACCTGTGTCTCTGTCCCATTCAGTGACTCTACAGTTCTCCATGTTTTGGCATTCACACAGTGAAATCCTGCCAATCACTCACCAGTTTCAGGGTCAGAGTTGCCATCTGCTTCGGTACGGTTACTGTGCGTACCTGTGTGTTCGTGGTAGCTTCTCCGAGCATAGCCAGGTCTGGCACTAGCAGTGGCACCAGCTTCTGCCTCGATAGGTCCATTGTCACTGCCGCTCTCCTGGGAGCTTTCTGGAAGGTAGAAGGTGACATGGCGCTGAGCCTGCAAGGAAGAAAGAACATTACAGGGTTTCAGCTTTGAGCATAGTAATTATTTAATGCATCCAATTTAGAAAATGGATCATTTCTGATATCTGGTGAAGACACATTATCTACAGTTGTGCACAAATTCAGGATTTTATGGACAGTCAGCTCTGTGTTTAAACCTCTCTTGCCTGATAGCAGAGCCGCCCCTATAGTTCAATTGCACAAACCCTGATAACAACATGAAAGCCACTCAGTACTAAAGATAAATGCTGTTGGTCTTCACTGATATGTGATGGTTTCTGCAAATCAGCTTTGAGATTGCCATCAACTTCGGAAAGTGAATTTATTAACCTGCTTTTCAAAAATAACTTAGTATTTTGCTTATAAAATGTTCTGGCCATTTGCGTGTATGTGTTTGTCCTTTGTTGCCAAAGAAGACCATGCCATTAGAGAAATGATGACATGACTTGCACTTGATTTTGTTTTGGGTGAGAGAAGGTTGTACAGGTCACCAGCCTCACTTCTCCTCCAGAGCCATCTGAATCCAGTGACCAGATATTCTTCAGAATGACTGGAGATGGCCCAGGAGGAGGCAGTTGGGGTTGAGTGACTTGCTCAAAGCCACACAACTAGTGATTGTCAAGTGTCTGAGGTGAGATTTGAACTCAGGTCCTCCTAACTCCCGCACTGGTGCTCCATCCACTGCACCACCCAGCTGCCCTTCTGGCACTTTAGGCACAGGGTGGAGTGTATTAAATTTTATGGTTCACTCTAGAAGGTTAGAACATAAGAATTAACAAAAAAAATATAATCTATCAGCACAGTGAGAATTAAAACCACAAATTATAATTTTCCATAATAGTTTAAGGGCAGTACTTTAGTTTGAAACTGATTTATAAAAGAATATGATCTTTTTTTATTTGACAAAATATCAAGCTAGCAATATGGTAAGGGACAAGAGAATGGCAAAAAAACAAATCCCACTGTAATGATGAGTTGTAAAACCAAGATTACAGCTTCATGTCATTTAGTTCAGGCTGATTCCTTAACTAATGGTGCTGTGAGAACTTTGATATTTGCTAGAAGCCAACTACCACACCTATGGAAACTGTGGTCTCAAAAGAAAAATAATTGAAGAAGATAACAATCCCTAACTTCAATCAAGAATCAGCTCATGTACCACTACCTTGGAAAGCCTTTTCTGACCAAACTAGTTGTTAATGTTCTCTTGGTCTTCAAATTATAGAGTGTCTCTGTCTCTCTCTGTCTCTGTCTGTCTCTCTCTCTGTTTGTCTCTGCCTCTCTCTCACTGTCAGGTACCTGACTTGCCTTTTTTGCATATACCTGGCGTATATAGCTTTTGTTGGACAAGATAGTGTGTTGTCTGCGTCAGCATCTAAGACTCCATGTCCTTTTCCTTATGATTCTTTGCCTGGACAGTCAGGACAACCATATTCTTTCCCTTGGTCAAAACTATATGGAGAACTTGATTTCTCCACTTCTGATAATAGCCAGGGCTATAAGGGACCCTAGAAATTATCTACTCCAATATCTTTACATATGAGGAAAAAGAGCTATGTAGCTAAAAAAAAATCTAGAAGTAGCACCTAGATCTCTTGACTTCAAATCTTGTATTCTTTCCAATTTAACACAGTAGTCCTCATTTCCTAACTGAGGTGTCCCAACTCTGTATCCCCAGTGGCTGAAAGGTTTCCTGTCCAGGACACTGACAGACTCCTGGTAGAGTCAAAGCTAGGCATAACATACAGGGAATGTGTGTATGTTTGAGGTAGGGCATGGTGAAGAATGGTTTATAATATGATTTTTTTAAATAAAATGATACCATGAATACTAATTTCTTATGGTATTTTTTTCCTTAAAACAAACCCTGATTCTCAGGGCCCCCTGTGCTTTTGTTTGTGTTTGCCATGTTCTCCAGACGTATCTCTTTTGCCACTCAATCTTTCCCTGACAAAGTCACAGTGTCTTTCTGATGTCCCCATGGGGAGGCCAGTGAATCATTGTTTAAACACTGCTAAAGAGATCTAGGTCAGGTTCCCCATTTCTACGAGTGCCAATTAAGTTGAGCATCACTTTCTCTTTTAAAAATCTGAGGACAGAAGATAGTTTGTTAATGTGCACAGCTAAGAAACTGGTGCATGGCTCCCATAGTATGGGGAACTTAGAGAAGGAATCGAGCTTATGTTTGCTTCAGAGTTTTGATTTATGAACAAATGGGCTTTTTTTCTTTGTGTATGAATCTATGCAGGTGCAGGTAATACAATAATTGCCCTCTCACAATGCTCCTTGTTTGAAAGGAACATTCAACCCTACTTGCCAAACCATGAAAAATTAAATATAAACTAGAAGAGGCATTTTCACAGGCCTTTCCTTGGAATACAACACAAGAGGCTGGCTTCCAAGTGCAATGTGTGTTTCTGAATAGATCAGGATCATTCATACAATAATTTTGCTCTTAAGGTAACAATGCAATCTACTTTTCTCAGCAATGGACTGAGTTCAATGATGCTAGCATCCCCAAGCCACTAGCACAGGCTTTTACTCAAGAATATTTGGTTCCTCATGTACTTGACTTTGATACAGCACCCAATTCTTCTCAGAGATGATATCAGTTTACAATAAGCTGAAAAACAGTAGGGAGACAAATGGAATATCTTCATCCTAAGACCTGAAAGCAGTAATGTATTTGGGGAAAATAACTGGAAGAAACACCACTAGCACAGGTAAAGATCAAAACAAAACAAAAAATCGTTTCAATTCCTTATCATATTTTCATATTGCTTGTGATTGAAAAATTAATTCTAAAACACCTCCACTGACCAACTCGATACATCCTGGTTATTAAGATCATTGTTCTCTATTAGGCACTTCAGGGTTCTTAGGCTACTCTCTCTTTTAGGTGGCTGAATGGGACAATTTCACCAAGGAGTAATTGGTGGTATCAGGTTTTGAGAGGGCAACTGAGAGCTGGAATGCCTACTGAATAAGGACCTATTATTGTTAACTAAGGGTCACATCTATTTTAGGAACTGTCAGTCAAAATTTCTAATTTGGTAAGGATCAAGAACAGCTAAATTAAGAAAAACTAAAAATGCTTTCTTTCCATTTGAAATGCTTATCCCCCTGCACTTTTATCTACTTCCAGAGAGGTTGCCTGGCATACTAGATAGAAATGCTTGGGTTCAAATCCCTGCCATTTATCATAAATCTTGATACTGAACAAAATAACTCAAAAGGTATGTGCCTCAGGTAGCTCTCTATTAATTCTTAACCTGGCTGTGATCTCTAAGTCATTGGCAAAATCACACTTTCAAAGTGAATTGGTAGATGTGATACTTTTCCTTTCCCCCCAATTCTGCTCCCATCCTTCCTTACGGCCTTCTCTCTTGCACACACACATACGTAGCACTACATGAATGATGGAAAAGTAGCCCTTCTACTATTAATTGGAAAAGCTCAAAAATGTATTCAGCTTATATTGCCAGATCTTTGCTTTTTGGACAAATCACTTGGATGTTACTAGGAAATGCAGTTCCAATAAAGTATACTAAAATAGATGTCATCAGTTTGAAAGATTTACAAAGACAGGATGATGACCATAAAATATGCATAGAATTAATGTGAAATTTGAAATTGGATCAACCCTTCATCCCTCAGAACCATCTTTTTTACCTTTGGCTAATAGGTGTCAATCTGCTCAAAACGGATTTTCACTGTTTCACGAATAAGAAGTCACAGGCTCATCTTGTGATGAATTCAATGCTTTTGTTAGGTAAAAAAACCATTCAGGTTCTTAATATTTTCCCAATGATTTCAATTAAATTATAACCTTTCATAGTTGCAAACCGTGTAAAAACTACAGCTACATTTAAGATGTCTGAAATATAATTTAGCACTAGAAAATAATTTCTTGAATGCTAAATACCTAAATCATAATGTATACATTTTAAAGTTTAATGTATGTAAAATAAGTCATGTTGGCATCGAATAAAGTCCCAAGGACTTCTGCCAAAAGGCAGAAATTACTAAGTGTTTTACGTATTCAAACATAGAAATATCAATATTTAGTATGTATTTGCATCATTTCTACTTTTACTTCTTCTCGTTAAAATACATAGCACTGAAGCATCACCACAGAAAAAATGACCATGGACTAACTCTTAAAGTTTAACACTTAATATTTAGTAAAGTGGTCACTACTTCAACAAAAAAATAGAAATGACCAGTGGATAGAGAGTAAGGCTGTACCTACTTGGTACATATGGCATAATAGCTAAAATGATTTTTTTGTAGTTTCCTTTGCAGGGGGAGGGTCTTCTCTCTCACCATTATTTTTCCTGTGTCACTTAACCTCTCATTGTCCAGGCAACTCTCTAAGACAAGGAGTTGTATGACACTTGTTTACCTACATTGGGAGAACTTTCCTCACTGGAGTTCCTTACATAGATAAAATCATAGGATTCTATTGTTCTGCACAAAGAGGAGTAATTTTTAGATGATCTATTTCTTTCAAATACATGTGGAACTTTCTTGTTCAATGTTTTTCTATAAGCAGAAAAAATTACTTTGTCTTATATTGGTCTACACACACATATACACACAAAAACTTCTTCAAAATTTCTTAGAGGAAAGTCTCACAGCGTTATAAAAATAAATAGTTAAAAAACAGGTGATCTTAATGCCTCATCATCAATATTTACAAGATAAGCAAAAAAATAAATTATAGGGCTGAACAGATTGCTAAACTAATTAGATCTAATAGTTATCTGGAGAGAATTGATTGGGAACGATGATGAATATGCACATCAGTAACAATACGACATGAAGAAATCTAAAGGAATACATACAGCAAGGCAAAGGTTGTAGTTCATATCTATGTATGACTACATATACACACATACTTCAAAATAGTTTCTGGTTCTGCTGGTTTCACTTTTTTATCATTTTGCAGACGTCTTTCTATAGCTGGCTGTATAATTACTATTTATCATTTTATAGAGCACAGTAGTATTCAACTACATGAATATAACACAATTTATTCAGCTTTCCTTAACGATTAGAGAAAGGCTGAATAGTGTCCTGTTTTTTGCTATTGCAGATAGAACAGAACTATAAATATTTTCATGTAAGTCTTTTTAAAAAGAACATTTTGATAGTTGGCCATGGAAGGGTTAAATCAAAAAATATCTCAGTATACAAACATACCATATTTGTCTCCAAAATGTCTGAACCAATTTGCAGGTGCAATATGAATGTTTTCCACAACCCTACCCATACTGAATTTCATACATTTTTGCTATTTTTGTACTTTTTGCTACCAACATCTTTGGTATATGTCATGACTTCCTTTGGCAGCCTGGCAAAACCTATGAACCCCTTCTCAGAATGATGTTCTTAAATATGTAAAATAAAATATATAAGATTAAAAAGGAAACCAAATATACTGAGTTATCAAATTATTTAAAACAAAACAAGTTCACAGAACCACAGATTAAAGATTAAGATTGAAGATTAAGTTCTGGTGCATATAATGTATCTTAAAATTTTATTGATTTATATGCCTATGGTTATTACAGAATTTGAATATATTTTCATGTAGTAATTGACTCCTTTCGTAAACTGTCAATGAATATCCTTTAGACATTGCTCAACTACAAAGTGTGTATGGTCTTATAGATATTCATCAATTTCTTATTGATTTCTAGGTGATAGAGTTTGATGTGCTACTTTCCCTAATGCATTCTCTTTTCAGGTTACCAATAATTTGTTCTATTTGACTCACAAAGACACCCTTCTACTCCACAGATGAGACAGATCTATTCATTTTTCTTCAAGTTTTATGATGATTTACAAATCAGATGGCTGATCTTATTGATATTTATAATTTTTTTAGGGAGAGGAGCTTTTAATTTAGTTAATTTATTGAGCTCTAACTTCAGAGCTTCTCAATCTAACTAAAGGATCTTAGTCTGCTTTGTTTAAGCAAAGGTTTTTAACTGGGGGCCCACAGACAGATTTCAGGATCATCTATGAACTTAGTTGGGAAAAGAAAATTTATACCTTTATTTTCACTCACATCTAAACTGAAATTTAGCAGTTTCTTCCATTATGAATGTAGGCAACAAACATAATTCTGAGGAGTCCATAGTCTTCACCAGACCACCAAAGAGGTTCATGATACAAAAATTTAAGAGATTTTGCTCCAAGAAATTTGGATATGTTTTTCTACCCCCACCTTTTATGGATGAAGGCCCTGAAGGCCATCAATGCTAACTGGCATACCCAAGCTTACTCAGTAGGAACTGTTTCTCTTTTGGGTAGCTAACCTAAGAGTCTTCCCCTCTAAGTCTGATATTTTTTTTTATTAAAGGAGCCATCCCTTGACTCATTTCTTAAAGAGGCCTATTCACTGAACGGGTGAAAGTGAAAACTTGAAAAAATCCTTAGCCTGAAAGGGTCAAGGTCTCCCACTGCCTCCTGGGCCATCTCCAGTCGTCCTGATAGATATCTGGCCCCTGGGCCGAGATGGCTCTAGAGGAGAAAGTAAAGCTAGTGACCTTGCACACCCCTGTCTCACTTAAATCAAAGTCAACTGCAAGTCAGGTCATCATCTCCCTGACATCATGGTCCTCTTCAAGAACAAAGGACAAAAGATACATAAGATATGTACAGTGTAGATGGAAAATAATCACAAAATGGAATGTATTTGGAGAAAGGGAAAGGTAAAGTTTTTCTGTACAAAATGGTATTTAAGCTTGGCCTTGAAGGAAGCCAAGGAAACTAAGAGGCCTAGGTAAGGAGGGATTAATTAAGTTATCACTCACATACTTAATGTTCTGATAAACTATCACATTAATGGAAAAAAATATCTTTTACAAAGTCACTTCTAAAAAGGAAAAAAAGCACAAGAAGAGGGTGATAGGATGGTAAAGGGACTCTAGGTCATACGATGTGAACATCCGTTAACGAACTTGGAATATTGAGTCTTGAGAAGAGGAGACTCAGGGAAGATATGATAGTGATGAAATGATGGAGGAATTGGATGTGTTCTGCTTGACTTGAGAGGGCAGAATAAGAATCAATGGGCAGAAGCTGCTAAAAACAAAATGAGAACAACTTTTCAACCATTATAAGTATCCCCAAATGGATTGATAGTAGGCTCTCTATTTTTTCCACTCATTCACAGATACAAACATACATGCACATGTGCGCACACACAGAAATCTTTAAGACAAGTCTATGGGTATATGACTGCTTGTTAAGTACACTGTTTCTGGAAATTTTGGTTAGGTACAGGTGGATGAGCTAGCCTCTGAGGGGCTTTCAAACTTGGAGTTCGTGATTCTGTATAATATCAACTTAGAAACAAGCTTTTGGAGTACATTGGTGGGAGGGATGGGAGAAAGACAAAGACTTCTCTTTAACTCTAGAAAAGTGAAGTAGAGTGGCAGCCAACCAGAAATTCTTGAGCCATTTTATATGGTTTCAAAGGACACTTTGCCTATGTTTACCTGCTCATATCACCCCAAAAAATTCTGTATAAGAAACAGTTTTACAATCTGACACTTCCATTTTAATATGGAAATAGCAAATTATCTACAGATTTCCATCTCTTAAAATAGCAGACCAGCTGTGTAGTCACACTAGTTAAAAGCAAAATGTTTGAGCTTAGCAAAATCATATTTGGGGATTTGTGTGCATTTTAAGTGACTGTAGCTGGTGGGAATTCACTTGAATTTCAAATGTAATAACATTCCTCATCTTCCTTCCCTTTCATATCTTTAAATTAATTGTTTGAACTATTCTAATGAAATTTGGAATTTAAATGAATTCTTTCTTAAGGTGGATAAATTCGATAAAATAATTGAGAATTATAAGATAATACGTTGAAGCTGATTCAAAACAAATTTTTTTATTAAAATTAGCCAAATATTTCAAAGAGATCATACCAGTAAAAATAAAAATAATCTTTATTGTCGCTAGTTATATGAGACCTAAGATTTGATAAAACTATTAACAAATAAGATATTTGGAAAAAATGATACCATTTTATAATCAAATGTAGTTTCTCACTTTTTAGAATTACATTTCTAGGAGTTATGCCAAATGAGTCATTAAAATTGATATTTCACAATTTCCTGCTGACAATGAAACAAGGCATTTTACAAAATGACAAAATCATAACACATCCACACTATTTT
>CM053775.1:10378730-10404545 GCA_028658325.1 Potorous gilbertii
GTTGCTGTATAATAGGAATTCTAAACCTAGGATTTGTGAATTTATCATTTTGTTCATTTGTGTTTTTGGTAATATTTTAGTAACTATATTTAATAGAAATATTTTCCTTTGTAATATCACAAGTTTTTGCAGTTAAAATCAGAATTCTGAGAAGGGGCGTAGAGTTCATCAGACAGTGAAAAGGGGAACAAGACAGAAAAAAGTTGAAGGAATCCTTCACCAGATACTAACTTCTTTGATCAGATGTTAGGTAGGCCTGACTTTTTAGTAATATAATTAAAATTCTTATCACCATATTGGATTGAATGTATATTATCCTTCAAAATAGTCACTTTTTCAAGTTATGTGTGTCTTTAAGTTAAGAAGTTATACCCGTTATATCAGCTGTTCTTTCTAAGCACACTTTGCTTGTGCTTACTACAATCCCATGAGCCAGTAGGGTGTGTATTCTTACACTCCTTTTAGAGCTGAGAGGACTTTGACTCACAGAAGTGTCTGAGGACACCCAGCTAGGAACTGTCAGAGCTGGGATTTAAAACCAGGTCTTTTCACTCCAGATACAATGTCATTATACCATGCTGTCCGTTCTAATGAACCATTTGGGGAAGCCTTTTATAATGGCCACCAGAACTAGTTTTGTGAGCAAGACAGAAAAATCCTCTCAAATGCTGGGTATGAAGGTCATTGAGATGTAAAAAAATGAAAGACATCAATAAACCATTTAAAAAATAAGATGTCTATTACTTTGTGGTCACGCTTGGTCTTTATCAGGGTTTCTTCATATCTCACAAGCATATTGACTCTCTCTTTTATTCATTCCTTGTCATTCTATGAGGATTATACCAGGTTGTTTTTTTCCAACATCAGCAGATTACAGATTCTATTTTCCCCTTGACTTGGTCTCAGTCAACATTAATACTTCCCCCATAGAAGAAAAATATCTGTTGGTTGTGTCCTTCATTGCAACATAATTTTGAAAGACAGAGTATGTCACATGTGACTAACATTTTTTAAGAATTAAATTTAAAAAAAAAAGAATTAAATTTCATCCTTGAAATAGGACAAGGTATGTTCAAGATGTTGGCCCATTGGCTCAAGAATTCAAATAGCTTTGAAATAAAGTGGTAGATTAAAAACACAAACAAAAAAACAAAATGAAAGAAGGGGGTGGAAATTTAAGGACTCAACACAGGCATGCTTGCAAGCAAACACACACACACCTTAAACTCTTCTAAATATGAAGGAGGGAAATTAAGGTCATCAAGAGATATTATTATATAACATATGTTGAATTAAACAAGAAATCTAATTTAATTGTATGGCTCATAAGATACTTGGAGTAAATGAGCATGCAATCTTCAAAAACTTGTAACAAGGCTGGGATACACGGTTTTCATGTACATGTGAGAATTATAAAGTAAAAAATTGTGTATAATACAGTTACTGATATTATACAAATTGTTCAAATTGAATTAAAATAGTCAAAGAATTAGAAAGGCTACAATTAAGTCTTTAAAAGAGAACCCATATAAAGAATTCATAGAATCTAGTGAATGGATCCAAAATAATTAATATGAAATTGAAAATATACAGCAAATATGTAGCTGGAGGAGATGATGATGATGTCTTCAAAAACCTATGTTGCTCTCAAGCAGTTTATTTTGGTCTTCTACTTTTTCCTCTTTCACCTCTCATCCCCACCTCCCCTCCATTCAAGCAGTTGCTGAGTTTTGTCAATTCCTCATCTACAGCCTATCTTCCATCCATTCCTTTCCCTATACTTATATGATCACTACTCTTATACAGGTCCTGAGAAATTCTCAGTGGGACTAGTGGGACTCTGTTTCTATCCTTTCCCCTCTCCTGCTAAAATAAAGAAGTCTGACATTGTTACTATGGCTTCCTATGACATCTAGGAGAAAGTAGAAAATGCCTCAGCATGGCATTACAGCCCATCAGCTCCAGCCTACATTTGCAGTCTTATTTCATATTACTCACTGTCACACACTCTCTATTTTACACAAACTGGCCTAATTTCTCTTCCCCAACAGGAAACCCATTTCCCACCTCTGTCTTTACATGCACTTCTACCTCTGAAAACCTTCTCTTACTTCAGGGCTCAAGTCAGGTACCATCTTTCAGAAAACTTTTCCTCAAGTTCCTAGTTAAAGTTTTCTTATTTCTTAAGTTATATTGTATTAATCTATGTTCACATGTTCACACATAACACTGCCCCCCCCACAGTAGTAAGTTAGCTCCTTAAGGCCAGGGGCATTTTTAAATTGCTTTTTTGTTTCCAGGGCTCAGTAGATGCTTTGACATGTAGATTCTTAATCAATGCTTGTTGAATGAATAAAGACAAATAAATTCAACATGCCTTCTATCTGGAATAACCCCAAATGGAGCAAATCCAAATAAGAAAGATTCCATGGGCCCTTTAGGGGAATGGAGTCTTATAGAGGTGGGAATTATCTTAGTCCTTAAGACAAACAGCCCTGGTTAGGGACTCTTGTCTCTTAGGACCAGGCAAACAAGGCCCCTATCAACGAGATTAGTCAAAAGCTTGAAATTAATTCACAGGTCCTTTCCCCCTTTGAACTGCAAAATATTTTGTGCAAACTGCCAAGAATGAAATAAAGGATCCTAATTTCCCCTGATCCCTCTCGAATTGTTTTTCAGAACAAGAGAAGATATTTTTTATAGTAGATAAAGAAATAAAGTTCAATAGTATGAAGAGAATGTGCTCTGACCCTGGAGGCAGGAAGGCCTGGATTAAAATCCACCCTCTGCTACTTAGTGGCTGTGTGACTGTAGTGGAATCAACCAACCTCTCTGAGCCTCAGGCAACTCTGTAGAATACATTTCTCAGTCTGGTTTTAATTTGTCTGAAACCACAAATTCCTGATGTAATATCGAATTCAATTTATGATTCCCTGCACACTGCTATACTTTTACACTCCCAAAGTGCAGGCATCTCTAATTCACTTAGAAAGATCACAAAACCTTTGTCTACATAAGTAGCTTAGGAGGTAGGCTTTGAAGATTGCTGAGGTGTCTGACAAACACAATGTACTATGGGCAACATGAAGATGATCCTCTCTGATACAAACCAGACCCTTCCTTGGACAACAGACATCAGCACTCAAAGCCTTTGCAGTTTGATGGAAGCTGCTGGAGTGCTCTTTACATAGCCTTAAAAACATAGGGTCATCCTTCCACCACAATGAGGCATTACAGGAGGATTTTGCTACTGTAGAATCTCAATTTTTATTTACTATTTTTAGACTTGTATCCTATCCATGACCACAGCACAGATAATGTCCTGATGATGGAGAAGAATTCAGTTTGCATACATAGGCAGTGAGTCATCCTATAGATCATATAAATGTAGCACTAAAACCCTAAGGTATGTAGGAAAATTCAAGGTAACTCATTACACCAAAGAGATATAGGTGGAAAATAAAAGCACTGACTGAGGCAGGTCCACTACCCTATACAAATCCAGAGTATCTCTCTTTGGCCATGGCCTGCTGAGCCTCCAGATAAATGAATCAAGAAAAAAATTCACCACAATAAATTATGGAAAGCCAAAGGTAATTGAAACCCTGGCCAGCTTTCATACATCAGGGAAGCAAATTATCTGGCTGACTTAAAATGAATGTCACTATTCCAAAATGAAAAGTACTCTGGAGATATAGGGCAGGCAGGGTAGGAGAAAGACAAGAAGGAAGAGCAAACTCTTATATTCTACCACTTTTAAGCATGTGATCACAGCATAGAGCATAAATACAGAAGGGCTGGGACCTGAGAGGCCATGGAGTCCACCCGTCTTCTTTTACAACTGAAAAGAAGTTTGCCCAAAGTCACATACACAAGAAGCATCAGAGGGGATAGTCTAACCAAGTGCTCATATGGGCTAGGCAATGATATTATGATGTCATAATAAGCCAGAAAAGCAGGAATAATAATTCCTCTCAGAATTATCAAATGCTCTCCCTTCACTTTCGTTCCATCAGATTCTGTTGTTTTCCATCCTGTCTATGGATAGAAATGTCTCAACAGTACTGAAATGTATTATCACTGTAACGTGATGGACATGGAACCTAATTAAGCTATTGTTTCTCATCACACTTTCTCCATTAGCATCAAGCTACTCAAGTGGGTGTCTGTATAGGACATTCTATCTCTTTATAAATTTAGCTCAGTTCCCTATATACTTGAAAAATAAGACCTTTAGCAGAAAAACTTGCCACGCATTTTCCCCCAGTTTCCTGTTGTCCTTTGAGTTTTGATTTATTAGTTTTGTTTTTGTGCAAAAGCTTTTTAATTTCATGTAATAAAAATTATCTATTTTATTTCCTATAATTCTCTCTATCTCTTGTTTTGTCATAAACTCTTGCCTTATACATATATCTGACAGGTACTTTTTCCATTCTCCCCTAATTTCCTTATGCCAGTACCCTTTATATCTAAATCATCTCTTCATTCTGACCTCACCTTGGTATATAGTGTAAATGTTGGTGTATACCTAATTTCTGCCCAACTGCTTTCCAGTTTTCCCAGCAATTTCTGTTCAATGATAACTTCTTACTCCAAAAGCTTGGATCTTGGGGTTTATCAACCGTTAAATGTCTATGGTCATTTACTACTGTGTATTGTGTACTTAATGTATTTCACTGACCCGCTACTCTAATTCTAAGCCACATTAGATTGTTTTGACAATTGCCACTTTGTAATATAGTTCAAAATCTGGAGTTGCTAGGCTACCTTCCTTAAGATTTTATCTTCATATAGATAAAACAAAACAAAATAATAAAAAAAGAAACCCACCAGGTTTTGTCCTCAATCAGTTCTACTATGCAATAAAGTTAAATGCCTACTGGGCGCCAAGCAATGTGAGCAGGAAAGGGCAAGCTGGGGAGAGAGAGCTGCTGGGGAAAACATGTAAATTCCCAGTTCTCAAAGAATCCATAGTCTAGTCTTAATCATTAAATTTTCTTCAATTTGTCTTTGTTGCCATAGAATCTCATTCATAGACTTCATTATTTAATATGCAATGAGCAATATTAAATAAAATTGGGCGAGATGTTACATATGATGGCATTTCCCTCCCATCTAAATTAGGTTGTATTTTTTTTTAATTTCACTTGCAGCTCTCTAGGGAAGCCTGATGATTTTATTGCCACTGCTTAATAAAGAGGCAATATGATCTTCTACAATGTTGAACTAAAAAGAATGGATATTTTAATAGCTCAAGAAAAAGTTCAACAAAATATCTTTCATAATCTCAGAAAGCATGTTAGATGACCATTTCCTTAAAAATAAAGCCACCAGGTTTTTGGTGTGCTATTTATACTTAGAAGTGTCATGCAAAAGTTGCACTCCATTTTGGTCTTCATTTTGAGATACAAAAATATTGCAGTATGAGTGAGGGTGAATTGAAATCTATAATGTTGTTATAGCTTCAGCATGGCATCTGTTCTTCCTCTTCCTCTTTGCCCTAATTTTACATATGCCCTGGGATTTGATGAACATCCATCATGAACTTAGGTCTAAATTTCTAAACAAATCTAAGTTAATCTTCAAAAGGGCAGATGCGTTTAAGGTTTAGGAAGTTGTAGTTCATTGATTTATGCCAAACTCCATTCTGGGGTGGCGTTTAGGAAGTCGGGTACAATTTCAGAAATCAATCTGACCTTCAAAGTTGGCCCTCTAAGTGGTTTGGGGTGAATCTAATCTGAAAACGGATATCATCATTTTGGATACAGTTCTTCACACATATGCAACAAGAAGGCTATTTGAATACAATCAATTGGTACTTTAGCCCCAGACCAGCAATACCATACTGCAGATACATAACAGTTATAATTAAATGAAACACCCTGCTTGATGACTAAGGTTTCGACAGTTTGCCAAACAGTTTGTTTTTCAACTGCTTCAGCTCTGCTACTGGAGGATCAGAAGACTGCATGCCACAGCTTCAGAAGCCCTGAGCTTAAGTGCTAGCATTGACACCTCCATGTGGGTGACTGGGAAAGTCACTTTTGGGTCCCAATTTCCTCATCTGCAAAATCGGAACTCATACTAATTACGCCATAGAGCCAAAACATGGGAAACATTTTGTAATCCTAAAAGCATTATCAAAACCTGAGTTATTGCTGTTGTCATCATGAAATTTACTTATAATATACTTATAAAAACATATGTATACATTTCTTCAAACCTCATCATGTAATTTTTTAATTTCTTTCTAGTGTTAAAATATACAAAGGTGAAGCTTAGAATTTAACCCTTTTTAAATTTGATATTGAATAGAAGAAACAGAGTCAAGTGTCTGCTCTAACACTGGTGTTGGGGGATGTTAAACAGCATAGATGAGTTGCTGATGACCAAGTGGCTAAAAATGTCAGTTCACTTGACTGGCTTCCAATCATTGGCAAGAAGGTAATATGCTCACGATTCGGCCTTTCTGCAGAGGCCTTGGGCCCCTTCTCATGGGTGAAGTTCCAAGAAAGGGCACATCATTTGCTTTAGTAGATAGCAACAGAAACATATAAAGCGGGGCCAAGATCCCCCAATATTCCAAGGCAGTCAAGTATTAGTATGCAGTGGAAAGCTTCCAACATTTGTTCAAGGACTAACTTTATTTATGTGCAATCTCATGAATTCAATTATGGAAGTGAACATTAACTACAGGTTCTCTACTTAAAAGTGCTTGTACTTGCTTTTATATAGACTCCTTTCTGTTGATGTGCCCAAATTATTCAATTAAACTAAGGAACATAGTGGCTGTCCACTACTGCTGCAAATTCTGCTCCCTGCTTTCCTGGATTTTGGTGGATCAATACTGAACGCAGCACCAATTCTCTGAAGCAGGCCCTGTTAATTTATTAACTTTTACTACTGGAGCACAAAGAAATGCACACACCAAAAGGGTTACTTAGAGTCATTAGCAGAAATAAAAACTATTGTTATAAAAGGTTGACAAGGTAATGGGGATTTCAGTTGTGAGCTTAAATAGCCGAGAACTATCCTCATATAACATATGGATTTGCAACCATAGTCAACTGGTTTCTTGGCTAGCAGATAAGAGTACAAACTAGGTATACCTGCTATTAATAGAAAAGTAGATTTGGGAATGCATTTGGTCTGAATAGGTTATTTTTGAAATTCTTCCTGGATTATAGGAATGCTCAGGGACTACTATGACCTCCAGTATCTCATGACATCTTCCTGACTCATATTCTCCCTTTGCCATCTAAAGAAGGCTTCACAAACAGACCACTGGTTTTCTTTTCTGTAATGCCTGGATATTCAGATATGCAAAGAAATTGCTGTTTTGTAAGTATATAGAATTTCCACTAGCCTCCTTGGTAGAAATATAGGCCAAGTGATTTGTCCAGGATAACACACCTTATAAATTGTGGTCTTGTGGACTTGAAGCTCAGAACTCCATTCTCTCTATAACACTGCCTCTATAATGTTTGGATGCTAGACAGAAAATAGCAAATAATATTTAGTAGCACATCCTATGCTTAAGTCTTGCAGCCAACTTGCCTTTTCCAGGATGGCTCAACTAAGAAAATAAGAAAATACATGAGAATAGTGTTTGTCCTTTGTATGACTTAGATATTTTATGCTAAAAACCAAAAACATCAGTCAAAAAGATTCCGTAAGACTCAGTACATATCTATATCTATCTATCTATCTATGTGTTCATGGGTTGTAGGTTAAGAACCCCTAACCTAGAAAACTGAAGAATTTTGGAACTGAGATCATAGGATCAATTTGAAACTGGAAGAGACCTTGGAAGTCAACTCATCTTTGCATTTTACAGCTGAAGAAACTGAAGCATACAGATGGGGAGTGATTTACCTGAGCTCATCCGCACATGATCAGAGTCAGGAATTGAACCCATTGCCTCTGCCTTGAGATGCAGCATATTGACCCATGCCGTCTTCCATGGCACAGTGACAAGAGTGTTAGATTCCTAAATGATTTTAAACTAATCTTTTCATTGCTCCCCATTATCCCAATATTCAAGTTAACAAAACTTAGACTGAATGTGACCAAAATTGTCTCGTGTCCAAACTTTTCTTTATATCTTAAGAAACATCAAGAATGACACTTGATGCCTATGTGACCTCAAATAATATGAATCCTTGAAGTGTAGAGTTTGTTTGCTTAGCGTATTGACATGGGTCTTCTCTGCAATACCAAAGGTCTCAATGACAAGTCATGCAATCTACCAATAGCTTGACTGTATTAAAATCAAATTTGGTTGTCCATCAGCAGTG
Source organism: Potorous gilbertii (assembly GCA_028658325.1). NCBI lineage: Eukaryota > Metazoa > Chordata > Mammalia > Diprotodontia > Potoroidae > Potorous > Potorous gilbertii. The sequence continues at coordinate 10,387,028 of CM053775.1, forward strand.
TTTCCAGCAACATGACCTGTACGTAGCTAGCATGGGCATACAAGCACTGATAGCTATGTGAAAATTAAGCCGTATAGCCCTGTAGGATTTCTCATATACTTTCACACACATGAAATTAGGAGGCAGGATGATATAGTGAACAGAGCGCTGAAGTTGGGGTCAGGAAGACCTGAGTGGAAACTGCCTCAGTCACTTCGGTTCTCAGCTATTTTCTTAATAGAGTGACCCTAAGCAAGTCCTAGGGAGACACTTTCTGAGTCTTTTCCCTTATGCATAAAATTAGGGACAAAAATACACAGGGTTATGGTGAAGTTCCATGGAGATAATGTATAGAATGAACTTTGTAAATCTTATGTGGAATTTAAAAGTGAATTAGCAATAGTTGTAATTGAGCTTCATCATAACCCTAAGAGGCAGGAAGGGAAACTGACCCAGAGATGTTTGGTGACATTCTAGAGGTTAGGGAATTAAAAACTAAAGATCATTCCCAGTCCTCTTTTTAGTAACAGCACTTTGGATTAGGCCCACCTCAGTAGCTGTCAGGCTTGAAAAGGTCTTTAAATAGCTGCCAAAGTCAGACAGTATTCAGCTGCTGCACCTGAACACTCACACTTTTTATATGCTATTTCAATGGACAATGCCAGACTAGTGCTCTACTTGGACCTGACAAAGATAGAGCTGTCCATATGCCAAGGCCAGCATGTGCATGCACTCAACAGAGTATATGAGGAAAGTCTCTGTAAAATGAAGGTGTATGTGTGGACTTCAAGCTGGTTGGGCTGCTGGTGCTGGCAGTGAGCTGTATGTAGGCATGGCCACTGTAACCATTCACAATGTTCTAGGTCAAAGGTTCAGGAGTATTGATACTCAATCTTTTCGCTACCAGAGGTAATGTGACCTTAGATGTGGTTCTACATGCTGGCAAACTGAGCCACCCTCTTTCTGCATGAAATTTTGCCTCACTTATTTAGGCTATAGAGTCAAACAGGCTTGACAGAAAACTCAGCAGACATGCAAAGACTAAGAAAGTCTTGCAGAGCTGCTAGATTGGAAACCCTCTATTACCCTCTAGAGGGCAAAAATCAAATCAGGGTCCCATCAAACCCTCATAATTATACTTTCTACTCACAGAGGCAAGTTGAGAGGTAGGAAATTATACTTTTCAGAACTGAATCCCAAAGCCTCTTATTCTGATTTGTTTGGCAGGGTTGGGTATTGAGACTACCAGTTCAGCAGTTTCCTTGCATCTGCTTGGGGCAGAGCTGTAGCTGTAGCTGTAGCAGTAGCAGTAGTAGCAGTAGCAGTAGCAACAACTTATTTGGCAGAAAGAGAGAAGCACAATAATGAAGGTGTCTATGCATTGTAGCCCTCAGATTACAAGGCCAGGAATGAGCTCATTTGGGGGAATATTTGAGAAAGAACTGTTTGCAATTCAGCAGGCTTAGAGAAAATGAATGAATTCACAGCTGTTCACATTAATGAACAACAGATCTGGAATATATTACTAAATTCAAAAGAAAAATTTTGCATATGTTGTCAGAAATTAGACTTTGATCTTTGTAAGTGTTGTGATGATGGGAATAATCAACTAATAATTGATTAGGGCCTTTTCTACATTTAGCAGATCTCTGCAATAGGCTGTATTTTTTTTTTAGTTTTTCAGATACCTCAATGTAGCAGTGAGCCATGGAGTCCCTATGGGATCACTTTAATAGCTATTTGGATGGAGAACTGACCCCAGAGCAAGGAATTCTGGGTTCAAGTTTCACCTCTGACATACACTGACTGTGTGACTCCAGGCAAATCACTTAAGCTCTTAGGGTCCCCAGAGAGTTTCCTCACCCAGGAAGTAATTTCCTATACCAGGGAAATCACAGGTCCCCATCCTGTCCCATAGAGACATACATTCTGTTTCCCCAAATAGAAAGCAAGCTCCCTGAAGGTGTTTCTATAGTTCCAGCTTATACTCTTTTCTTCTATTAGATTCCAAAGTTGATCTTCTCAAATTCTAATCACTAGGTGGAGGCTTCAAGTGACTTCTTGGAAAACTTTGTTAACATTGCATTATCTTCTGATTGAGAGATCTCAGCTTTATTGTGCTGCTTACTGTTAAAAACTGGTAGTTAACAGTGTAGAAACAGAAAAAGGTTTATCAATTGACTGTCGGATAATTAGGTTGAAATTTCAAGTGTTTTAGGAAATATTTATCAACATATGCAAAAAGGTAGGCTTGGTTCCAAGTGAATAGTAGCCTCAGGGTGCCAAAGTTTCAATTTTCCCACCTCCCAGTAGTTTGGAGAGCTCCACCTTACCATGATGGAGGTGGATGTTTCTTGTTACTTATTGGAGGTGAGATCTTCACACCATTTAGAAAACTCAAGAGTGACAGACAGCTGATTCCATTAACAGATGGAGTGCTATTGATCTGGAGCTAGCAGAAGAGAAAGGGGCTCACTGTCACTCTTAAGACTTTCTATCATTCAGTTCCGTCTTGTTCTACAATGCAATTGACAAAGAGGCCTATGCACTCTGGACTCAGATGATGCATTTTGCCTTTCTATAAATGCCTTGCTTATTTCCGGCAACAAACTGTGATAAAAGCCTGAAACGTATTCCCTTTTAGATTTTTAGTTAGAGATACAGCTAAGTTATAAACAGTAAAAAGGACTTCAAAGTGAAACAAATCCAAAAGGGAACTGTCACATTGGATCAAGAATCACTTGAGGTCTAATACTATGGACTTGGGAACTCATCTGGAATTTGAAGTAGTTATTTATATGCCTTAGGTTCTGAAAAAAAAATGGATTTTATATACAATCAAGGTTATATGTACCCAGGGAAAGGAAAATAATTTCTAGTCTTCAAACTGGAAGGAAAAAACAACAATGAGAAGGAAGTACAGCATGAAATAGAATAAGCAGTGAAATGGACTCATAATTCAACTCAACAGATTGGTCCTAAGCCTGAGACACAGAGAGATGAAAGGCAAAAAGTCTGAAGGGAGTTGCTATTTCCAGAGTGTCACAAGCAATCTAAGACTTCCTAATGTTATCAAATATAGAAGCAAAATAAATCCCAACTATAATGTTCACCATTGATTATACTCCTAGGCATCTAGGTAGCACATTGGATAGAGTGCTGGGCTTGAAATCAGGAAGTCCTGAGTTCAAATCCAGACTGAGACACTTACTAGCTATGTGCCCCTGGGCAAGTCACTTAACCTCTGTCTGCTTCAATTTCCTCAACTGTAAGACAGGGATAATTAATAAAAGAACCTACCTTCCAGGGTTGCTGTGAAGATCCAATGAGATAATATGTGTGAAGTGCTTAACACAGGGCCTGCCTGACACATAGAAGGCTCTTAATAAATGCTTGTTTCCCTGTCTCCCTTTTCTTATTCAACTTAATTCAGCTCAGTGAGCATTTATTAAGCACCTACTATGTTCAAAGCATCTATGTGAAACAAAAATCTATACTATACATACTGACCTCTCTGGGAATCTACTATGCTGATTTTCTTTAAAGGCAAAGCCATTTTATTAATGTATTTCATTTGTTAGAAGAAGTGTAAGGTATGGATAAAATGAAACCTGGATTAAAATCCTGCCTTTGGTAATCATTAGCTATGTGATCAAGGGCAGGTAGGTGGTGCAGTGCATAGACATAGACTCCATGTCAGGAAGGCTCATTTCATGAGTTCAAATCTGACCTCAGACACTTACTAGCTGTGTGACTTGGATGAGTCCCTTCACCCTATTTGCCTCAGTTTCCTCATCTGTAAAATGAGTTGGAGAAGGAAATGGTAAACCACTCCAGTATCTTTGCCAAGAAAACCCCAAATGGGGTCACAAAGAGTCAGACATGACTGAACAACAAGAAGCTATGCGATCAGGGCTACATGAATAATCCTAATACCTACCTTCAAGTGTTCTCTTGACGGTCAAATAAGAATGAATGTTAATTACTCTGCAAACCTTAACCTGCTACATAAGTGCTCATCATAATAGGCAGTGATTCTCCTGGCTGCTGTCATTGTTATTTAGAACTTTCAGTGTAAAAAGAGTGCCTTTCACATAGAAGGTGCTCAACAAATATCTGCGGAGTATTAGTATATTGGTCAAAAGCCTTACATGTAAAGAGTTCACTAATGCACATAACACATTCACAAGTGACATACTTGACTGTCTAATCTATTCTGCTTAGAGATCTGTCAAGTCAGCTTGTCCTACCTAGCTAAAGGACCAAAAGTGGGACCGACCCCTTAGGTGGTCTTGGTTGCCCTAAAGCAGGATTAAAAAGCATAAGCCATGGGGTCAGCATCCACACGTACGTATCCTTTTGGATAAGAGGAACTGTGACTGATTTTCTTTTCCTTCTCAGAAGGCTAACAGACCAGAAGTGAGTGCAGATGGCAGCCCAAGAACCAATTTATAGTGATGGACTTCTCCTGACGTTAGAATCAGCCTCTGCCCTGCCCCAGACCTTCCATTCCTCTGCATGCAGGCTCCATAGTTTCGGCGAAATAGCTTGAGCAGATAGACTGAAGGTGACCTATACTCTCCACTTCTAAAAAAGCCCCTGATATGGTGTGATAACAAGGAATGGGAACAAGAGCTTGACATGTGTTGAGCAGCTTTCTTAATTCATCTGTTTATGTAAATCTAATTACACTGAATATTAATGCTCTTTTCTCCAACACTTTGCACTGACCCTAATTCTTAGATGTATAACATGCAATTAACAAATGATAGTGCCTTCTTTATACCTAAATTTGCAGGAGGTTAACATGTCTGTACCAAACATCTTTTATCTGTGACCCCAATCAGGCGTAGTGGATTGAAATCCTATCTGGCAGGGAATGACTAGTGGTGTTGTCCAGTACTATGCTAGATAGAGCAAAGGCATACACTAGGAATAGATGAACGTTCCTTCCCTCAAATAATTTACCATCTACTTAGAGTACGCTCTGACAAGTGTCAATGCCAATTCTATTTGGTCTCTAGATCCCTCATTCAGGTGCTTCTCCTCCAGGAACTCTGAAAATACTACTTAGCAAAGACAAGGCCCCGAAGTAACAGGTAGAGAGACATGTGTGCTCTCTTTTATCAACATGGACATTCCAAACACTGGCACAAGGCTGTCCAGGAGAGTCACGCAGGTAGTATCATAAGAACCTCTGATTATCTCTTCTAGCCAAATCCAGTACAGTCCTGGTGGCTTCACTGAAACAGGTAGCAAAGGCAAAATTTAGGAGGGCAACTGCACTCAATTAAACTCCACAATGGATCAAACAGAGGCGACTGAAAATGTCCCAGGGCTCTCAGATCATTCTTTGCCTTCTTTAGGCATATTTTTCAGTTTTGATGCTAATTAATGACTTGATTTCTATACTGTAATGTCCTTCTTAAGCCTTCATCTTTTTCCAACCATGGTTTTTTTCCCCCTTGTGCTCTGATGAGGTATGGAATATACTTGATTACATGTCTTAAAAAAGGCATTCAAAAGTAAGGTTTAGCTGGAGTTAAGATTGCAGAAAGGCAGCATATCAGTAAATATTTCAGCTAGGCTTGCTTTCAATCTATGCCCCAGGTGCAGAGGAGCAAAGAATTGTGAATGGAGAGATGATGATTTTGAATCTCCAACCTTTTCTCTGAAATTTTATTTTTGTGTCTGCTAAAGAGTTTTGGAATTTTAAATATTAAATCAGGTGACACTCAAACTCTTTAAATATGAAAAAATGCGAAATTAACTAGGTTTGTGAAGACTTACATAGAAAAAGAAGAAACCAAGTATATCCAAAATGACAGTTGGTCTATTACCTTGTTTCATTATTCTCTCTCAGTTTACCATTAAAGTATATTACTTTTGATTGCCTTTTCCTCAACAAAGGGAAAAGAAATTCCCCTGATTTAAGGCATGGCTGGACCTTTCCTAAAAATTGAAATTTTCTACCGGATAGACACTGGATCTCACAGGATCAAATATAAAAGCCTCTCTTTGATTTTCACACTCCTTCATAACCTATCCCTCTCTCTCAGCTGAACCTGGTGCACTCTTGTATCAGAGATGAGTATTTGGTAACTTTGGTGATTCTGTTGTCCCTGATCCCTGTACCAAGGTCACATCTAGAAAGTGTCTGATGCATTCTTCCTGACGCCAGGACCACTGCTCTATTCACTGCTCCACACTGCCTCTAAATGGGGATTATAGGATTATGGATTTAGGGCTGGAAGGGATCCCATGGATCATATAGTGGAGACTCATTATAGAGATGAGGACAACATGACTAAAAAAAAAAACTTAAGTGATTCACTCAGGATAATGACATATACTACAGCTAACACGGGGCTGTAATGACAATGCCTCACTGCCACGGATATGCAAAGGGTATGATGTCATCAACACAGGGAACCTCCCTCACCAGGGCAGACACAATGTACCTCAAAGTGTACTATGATAATTTTTTTCAAATATTGATTAGACCTATTGTTGCCATGCAATCCTAGATGGAACTTTTCTGTCCTTGGAGCTGGTTTAGCCTATGTGTCTCCACAAGAATAATGAAGTATTTCTCATCACTTGAACGACATTGGCAATGTTTCACTGTGGCACTGCTTTCTACCACCTTCAGTTGATTTTGCTGTTGCCTCAACCCATTTGTGAAAAATAGCTGTATTTTCCCATGACTTATAAAAACAAAAAGTGGCAGAATTTCTGAATAGTACCCTCTTCTGACCAAAGTGGATTCTGCAGAGAATGGCTGCACTATAGCCATGTATTTGCTCATGGCTGTGCTAGTTTGAGCAGAGAAGAGATGATGACGATGATGGTGATGATGGCCAACTGACAGGGATATGGTGATCAGAGGTGCCCTAACATTCCATCACCCTAGAATCTTGGATATTGCCCCCTCCCCCACCTCTCCTTCAGGAACACACAAACATTCTGGAAGTTGGACAAAAAAAAAAGGAAACATTCACAGACCTCTTTTCATGCTCATGTAAAAGGTGCAAGAGAAAAAGCAGAGGATTCATTTCTTTCCTCCTTTATCGAGAATTGTATTCCCATCAAAAAACACACATTTCTACCTGTGATCAAAGCAAAAAGCATGTTTCCTCTTATTTTTATTAACTACCTGTATAAAAGCCTCTGAAGTATTTGCTTTGTTCTTTCTGTGGAGCCCTTGTACCAGAGAGTCAGGAACCAAAGGAAGATTTCGAGATAGGGACACTGGATCTTCTTCTGGTTGCTGAGGAAATGCCCAGGAAGAAATAAATAAACCCAAATGACCACATCTCTATCAAGGAATGAAGGGGATGGGGACACTGAATTTAAACCTATCAAAGTCCAGAATACACAGAAATAACAAGTCATCATGTTCTCTAAACACAAGTTTAGAAAAGTAAGACTAATGAACGCAGAATGATAGCATACCTTTTACACCATTAGGAAACAAGAAGGGATCCCAGGGTTTTAGGTTCAGTATACAGGAAAGAAAAGGTCACGGCCTGTAATGAGGTATTTAATAGTACTACAAGACACCGAATCCTACAACTTTTTAACCTCATACACTTAAACCAGATAATATACAGCTGCCCTTCAATTATCCAAAATTTCATGAATACAATTTCAAATTTTGGGATCTTAAACGTTCAGTCTCAGAAATAATAATCTGCGGAACTTCTGGCATTTTGCTCCCATCATCTCACACCTGGTGCGGCCATCACCTCAAGTCTTCATTGCTTCCCAACACGTTAGGGTTAAATCTAGCCAACTGCTGAGGAAACTCCAGGTTACTTCACGCATAAATCAGTGCCCATGATTAACATGCACAGGAGATAGCTTGCTCGGCAGCATCCATTTTTGTCTGAGAGAGGAGCTTAAATAAGGACCAGGAAATAGTCCCTTCAAGGGCGTTTCCAGACCCAACTCTCTATGAACTTAGAGTTCTTTATCCTTGAGGAAGGATTATTTTTATTCCTTGAGGCGAGTCTTTTATTCTTTAGAAATCTTATTCCAAGGACAGATTTCTAAAAATGGGACAAACTAGATGGGCTATTCTGGGACTTGTAACCAATAATTAAAAACGGCCATATTTCATTGTCTGAATCACAGAATTTCAGTCAGAAGGGGCCTCAGTGGCCATTAGGCTCATGTAGTTTTCCAAAAAAAGAACACAATTACAGTATACCTGTTGAGGGGTCATCTAACCTATGCTTGAATACCCCCAAAGAGAGGGAAAACCCATCACTTTTAGAGACAGGGAATCCCAACATTCCATTTTGTGGGAGCTCTAATTGTTTGGGGCCATTCGGTGGTGCAGTGCTAGGCCTGGAGTCAGGAAGACTTGTCTTCCTGAGTTCAAATCAGGCCTCAGACACTTAGGACTTTGTGATCCTGGACAAGTCATGTAACCCTGTTTGCATCAATTTCCTCATTTGTAAAATGAACTGGAGAAGGAGATATTTACCAAGTATAGTTGCCAAGAAAACCAAAAATGAGGTCAGGCACAACTGAAACAACTGAACAACAACCATAATTATGAAGTGTTTCCTTGTATTATACCTAAATTTGTCTCTTTTCCACTTGCATTGATCCTAGGATTCACTCAGATGTACAATTTAAGACATAATCTTCATAGTAGCAGCCACTGGTTCTTAAGTATTCTGGGGATATTTAAGAAGTGTTAGAAAGATAGATCACAACTGGTATCTATTTCAAGCAAACACTTCAGTTTAAAATTAGATTGCACCTATTTTATCAGCTTATTCCATTCCTTAACTTGGGACGCTAGTAAAAGAACCAAGCCACTGAGCATTCCAGAGTGAGCTCCAGTAAAGCCACCCTGTATGGGGAGTCCCTTCCTTGGCATTTGTGGCAGACAAGAAGATTTGAGAATCCCTAGTCATCTCTCTCCAAGAGGCATCACAGAACAGAGCTGAAGGCTAACGAAGGTATCTCAGAGCAGATACAAGATTTCTCCAGGGCCTCCAATTCTACAGTCACACCCCTTCTTTGCTGTGTGTGTTGGGATGCTATTTCTATTAAGACTGAAAAAGCTGCTCCCTTTGGAGCAGATTTCTCACAGCCATATTTGGGTCTCAGATTGACTGAAGGGATGCTAAATCTTTCTTCTCAAATTTTTTTCCAAGCACATACAAACCTCTTCTGATTAAACACTTGGATCTCCCAAAGAAGTCACAATCCCTAGCCTTAAAAAATTCAGGTTGAATTTCCATATCAATTGTGCTTTCATTAGATTATAGCTCAGGTTTGTGTTGTAAGATGAGAATCATAAGACCACATTTTTAGAGTTGGAAGGAACCTCGGCAACCTTCTAATTTTACGAAGAAGGAAACTGAGGTTCAGGGATGGAGGGTACTTGCTCAAGGTTATGCACAAGTACTAGAAACTGGAGGACTCTGACTTAAGGACCCAGTGCTTTTTCCACATTCTACTTTTTTTTTCTTTCCCCATAAAAGGTCTCTTATTTGGAATTGGTGTGAGTTTAGAAGATCCAAAATCATAAAAGTGAAAATGACCTTAGTGATCACATCCAATTCCCTCAAATGAGGAGGTCCAGAAAGGTGAGGGTGAAGTGTGACTGGCCGATGGAAGAGCTGGGACTAGGAGATCTAGATTTCTTTGGGCTCTCTTGTGATACGACTTGAAACTTTCTTGGGTAGTTCAGTTCATTCACTGATCTCTATTTCCAAAAAGTGCCATCTTCAAAAGACCCTCACATTCTTGATTTCAGTCCCCTTGGTTCTGACTCTGCCACCATGAAACTCTTAGAAAAGACTTGAATATCTTTGTGTTGGAGCCTTTCCATTAATCAAGCAGCATTCTTTTGTCACCACTGGGAGTATTCTGTTTAGCCCATTTGTCTGCTTTGACAGCATTTACTTGATGGTGACACAGTTTCGAGGGGGTTATTAACCCCACCTCGTAAAAGTCTTTGGCTCTCATACCTCACTGTGCACCATGGTATGGCAGATACCTTGGATTCCCAGAGTGGGAGTTCTGACAGGCTCTTTTCTGTCTGCAAGGCTGTAGGGCCCAGTGACATACATTGTCTAAGTAAATCAGGGGAGGTCTATCACCAGGCTGGCTATAACGTGCTGTGTCCTTTGACCATAACAATTCTAGTACACTACTGCCTAAGTTGTATAGAAGCAGTGTTCTGCGTTGATAAAGGAAGTATCCATATTTAAGAAAGCACGGATCCTTGAAGTATTATTAAACCAAAACACATGGCCATCAATATGTTTAATTAAGTCAATTATAAAATTGAATAATAACACTTCAAGCATTATTAAACACTAGATTAAAAAGTTAGGTTCTGATAGTTTGAAGCATCAATCATGATATGTCATTTTGCTTTTTGTAGTTATTGCTGAACCATGTCCTTTGTTCTGACTCTCTGTAACCCCATTTGGATTTGTTTTTTGAAAAGGCACTGCAGTGGTTTGTCATTTCCTTCTCCAGTTTACTTTACAGTTAAGGAAACTGAGGCAAACAGGGTAAAGTGACTTGCCTAGGGTCACACAGCTAGTAATTATTTGAGGCCAGATTTGAACTCATGAAGATGGATCTTCCTGATTCCAAGCCCAGTACTCTATCTACTGCACCACCTAGCTGCCCTATATTTTGCTCACCACATGACATTTTATAGATTTGTACATCTATACACGTATACACAGATGAAAGTCAGTGTGGTGTAGTGGATGGAAGGCTGGTTTGCTTGGGAACCAACTGTCTTGGAACACATTATCGAGGAAGACATTTTTGGACATGCCCAATGTGGGAATCTGTTTTGCTTGTTTGCATATATTTGCTACAAGTTTTTTTAAATTAAAAAAAAAATTAAAGACACAGAAACACCTGTCTTGCTTTTTGATGCATGTTAGCTTTGTGACTAAGATGAATTAAATTAAGTTACAGGTGAGATTCTGTGTTGCACTCATGGGATAAGGTGTGTTATTTTACATCTGCATTAGTGGGGAGTTGGCATTGATGGTTCTTTATACCAATATAGTCACAGATTTGTACCAAATTACGCCCCCCCCACACACACATATTGAATACATATACATTTATAGCTCTTGTGGTGACATAAACTGTGGAAAACTCAGATCCAACTCTTCGCCGCTTTCCATCTAATGTTCAAATCACAAAACATTTTCTATATATAAGTTGTATTGAATCATTTATTGGAACATGGGCTAGGGTCCCAGAAATCTAGATTTTAATGACTGCCAGTAGGTTTTTTAAAAAAATAAATACTGATATCTTTTGTTTTTATATTATCTACTTTCCCCAACTTTCTCTTTTTTCCTCCTAGAGAGCCATCTTTTAAATCCCGTAATAAAAAAGAGGGGAAAAACAATTCAGCAAAACTCATCAACATATAAAACAAATCTGACTTTTTCGAATGGAAAGTGTCTACTTAAATTAAATAGTGCTTCAATACATTCCAGTCAAATTTGCACTCTATTTCACTTTTAGTCACAATCCCATATTTTATTTCAAAAAAGAAATGCTCCCATCTGTCTCCTTTCCATTGCTGCCAGCAATGGATTATGGGTGCCATGAAGGGCTGGCTGCCACTACATTATCCTACTCATCTCATTTTCTATATAAGAATTGCTTATGGAAGCAAGAGTCTTGACTGGGGCAGGCTGTGGGCTAATTACTGCTTTAGTAATTGCTAACCCAGCCAGGGGGATGGGAAATCGAATAGCTTTCTCTATTGGTGGTAGGATCTAACAGATACAAGAATTGTTTCTGGGAAGAGAGTTCTCCCTTGTTCCTCCTTCCTGGGTATTTTCAACCACAAGTTATGCCGGCCAGAACCCCAAGAAGCCCCCTCCACAGAAATCTCAAGGCTGGCATCTCTCTTTAATTAGATTAGTTCCCTAAAATTGTTTAGTAATGACTATTGAAGGCACAGCCGAGGAACGCAAACACTAATTATAGTATTTGACAGTCTAACAAATTAGGCACTAGATGCCTCTCCATTTATCAAGCATTGCCTCTTTCCTCCTTTCTAAAAGATACACTTAAAATGCTTGGCCACAAGTCCTCTCTGAGAACTGCCATGACAAGGAGCTCACTGTTTTCTTGGATGAGTCCACCATGATCTACAATCACTGGCACTCAGCGACTCCTGAAACAAATCTGACCCTGTATTGATTTCATTAGGCAGGGGCTCTGTAGTTAATTATTGCTAGCTCAAATCACTTGGTGCTTCATTAAAGGCCAACTAATTGGAGGAATTAAATAAATGATCCCGCTGGCCTTTCCTTCTCTTGCTTTGGAATTCCCTTAGTGCCGATAATTTAAAACAACAATGAGGGTGATGAGGACAACAGCAGCAATGATGACAGCATTTTTTTCCTATTCCTAGCGTTCTCCAAAGTGGGAATGGTACAGCACACTATCTCAATGACTGCATCAACCAATGAAGGCTGGAAAGATTCTAGTTTCTTCTTTCTGCCTTTTGCTCTATCCATCTCAAGAAGGTGAGGCTGCATTTTCACTTGGCTAGCTTAGCTGCTAGAGATGGAGTTTGGGAAAATTCAGTCAGCCTCTATGAATTTCAATTGAAACATATATAAAGGGGAATTGTGGGCAGCTAGGTAGCACTGCCAAAGGACAGAGCATTGGGCTTGCAATCAAGAAGACTCATCTTCCTGAGTTCAAATCCAGCCTCAGACACTTGTTAGCTGTGAGATCCTGGGCAAATCACTAACCCCATGTGCTTCAGTTTCCCCATCTGTAAAATAAGCTGGCAAAGAAAATGGTAGACTACTCCAGTATCCTTGTTAAGAAAACCCCAAAGGGGGTCATGGAGAGTTGGACAGGACTGAGAAACAACCGAACAACACAACAAGCAAAGAAGGGTGATAATTGCATATCCTTCCCTGCCCAAGAATGGCACCATGAGGAAAGTAGTTTGTAAACTTTAAAGTATTATATAAATGTTATTCTTTTATTTTTGAGAAATAGTATATTCTTCCTAGTGTCTACTGAAAATGACTATCAGTATAATACTTCATCCATCCAATGAGGAGTATAGGTACGTGAAAGTATAACTCATCCTCCTAGAAAAATTTAAAGTACTACAAGCTGTCAGTCATCATTGCTATTGTCAGAATTGTTTTCTATATCATGCGTAACTATCCACTGATATTTACATCAAAGAAATGTGGCTTATGTACACGTACACAACCTCCTTCCCCACTACCAATATGTATGTATATAGCAAGACACCTCTTATCTGAGAAAGGGAAAAGTGAGTTTATCTTCAAAGAAGTGAAATAAATGATAGTTTATATTTTATACCTTTCTCTTTAAATTTACAATTAATTGCATCTTTTAAAAATGATACTTGTATAATGCTTCTTCGCCTTTTCCTAATCATCCTTTGTTGTTGTTTTCAATGTTATATATTATTCTCAAACTTTCCCAAAACTTTCAAAATATTCAAACTTAGAAGCATTCATCACTATAGTTTCACCTTTGCAACTGGGGGTAAGTTAGACCAGGCCTAAGAATCTAACTAGTGTGAATTTCAGGGGCTTGCCATCTTTCGGCAAAGTTACCTGGGTGACTGGAGCTACTACATTTCCAGTGGGCTGGCTACTCACCTTAGCCGGAGTGGTGCTTAGAGATGACGGAATCAGATTTACAATTCAGAGATAATTTAAAGATAATTTAGTCCAGCTCACTAACTTACAGATGAGGAAAGTGAGGCACAGAGAGGTCAGATGACTTGTCCAAGATCAGACACATATTAAGTGAAAGAGTCAGGATTTTAACCCAGGTCTTCTGAACCTTAATTGCATACTCTTTCCACTATGTATTCCACGTTGCCTCTCTATGTGGGCTGAGGGGTAGGTTTCATCTCAACTTATATTTGGACTTCATTTTACTTCTACTTCTACTTGTATTCAGCAGCACACAGACAGAAATCATACAGCCAGCACATTCCTTTCCATATGGATGCCTCCCCCTAAAACCAAAGACTCAGACATGAGCCAGTATTCTTCTCTCTCCCTCTCTCTCTCTCTCTCTGTCTCTCTGTTTCTCTCTCTGTGTCTCTCTGTTTCTCTCTCTCTGTCTCTCTGTCTCTGTCTCTCTCTCTCTGTTTCTCTCTGTCTCTGTCTCTCTGTTTCTCTCTCTCTCTCTCTGTCTCTCTCCCTCTCCCTCTCTCTCTGTCTCTGTCTCTCTTTGTCTCTCTCTCTGTCTCTCTGTTTCTCTCTCTGTCTCTGTCTCTCTCTGTTTCTGTCTCTGTCTGTCTCTCTCTTTCTCTCTCTCTCTCAGCAGTATGTCAGAATTTAATATCACTGGAATTCCTCACTGTAATGTTACTCAAGCCTCACTCCTTAGAGATTTCAGAGATTTAATTACACTGGTAAACAAAGCAGAGGATCAAAATCTAAGGTGAGGTAATTGATCTTAAAAAAAAAAAGTTGTATTGCGTCCATTCAGAGATTGATGCATATGAAAAGGCAATCGTGAATATTTAACAAATTTTGGTGGAGGAGGAGGCATGCCCATGGGACATGGTGGTTACATTTTCCCACATTATAAAGAACTGCAAAATTAGATCTCTCTCTCTCTCTGTCTCTCTTTCTCTGTCTCTGTCTTCCCTCCCTCTCCTTTCTCCCTCTCTTTGAACAAATACTTCACAGACTTTTTGAGTATTTTATGGAGGGGTAAAATATTTAGTCAATATTTCAGTCAATTTCAGCCTTCCCTGATGCCCCCAAATGGTTAGTGATTTCTCCCTCCTTCAATAATGCTGGAGCTAGCTATCTGTGCCCAAGAGAATGGAAGCTCCTAGAGGGAAGCTTCTGTGTTACCATCCCCAATATCCAGCATAGTGTACCTTTCATATATATAGAAGGTGCTTAGTAAATGTTCCTGGAATGAATGACTGCTTTTTCATAATACTATATTCTATGACAAGAAGAAGTTATTTTAGTGATAGGGGAAGGAAATATATATAAGGAAAAAGGCACAAAAATAGGAGGTGAGAGAGTACCCCCAAACTTTGCCAATGGTCTGTCTGCCCTACCGAGAACTCCAAAAAGAAGAGGTAAGAGGATGGGGAAACAGCCAATTAGATAGGTTATAATTTCCTCATTAGACTATACAGTATGGGGGTGGGGAAAGAAAAAGGAACTGGATTCTTTGAGCACATTATTGACTACAGAGATGTCCTTGTAGGTGTTTAGTCCTTTTTACAATATCTGGTAATATATAGTTCTAAGTTGAGAGAAAGAACATTCCTTTATTCTTCAAGTCAAGTGTATGGACAATGTCAGGGAGAGGAGAGAGAAATTCTCACTTTTCCCCTTGTCCGTGGGGTCTCCTCTACAGGCAACTCTCAGATTACAATCTCACTCACTCTTCAATTGGAACTCAGAAATTCATTTGGGGCTTAGCTACTTAAAGTTTCTAGTGGTTTCCCTTCTTCACCCAAAGAGGTTTTCTGACCTCATAAAGGGAGCCTGCGATCTTTTAGTTAGTTTCCACCTTCTTAACACTTTGTGATTACATTTCTGGTTTTCTGGTAGGAAGAAATGGGAGTAATTCTTTAAAAATTGACCTGCCTCATATATATTAAGATCCTCAATTTCATTGATGTGCAAAGTCCCTTCATCCATGCCCATCAGTACCCAGCCTGAGACTCGGAAAGGTTCAGTGATTTGGCCAGGTCCACAGAGCAATAAATATCAGGGGCATGCACAAAGTGAGTGCTTATATTGATTGAACCATGGTTTTCCTGACTTCCTTTCTAGCACTGTATCCACTTAGTGCCACATACAGTATATAGGCTGTTACATTCGATAAACTGGAATGTTCCATTCCCAAGCCATGCTAGCTTAATGGCTAGAATTTCCTTGGGACAATGAGCTAGCTATATTAGAACTGTGGAGGCAAGATATAGGCCACCAGTGGTTAAAGAATCACCTTCAGTTCAAGTCTGTTCCTATTCAAAAACATGGATGGTACAATGTAATAGAACTATCACCAAGATGAATTTGTTTAAGGGGGAGTAAAATCACAGTTATTCTGTGCCTCTACATTGCCCTTAAATGAAAAACACTGATTTTGCTGTTTTAACAAGGTGTTATTGGTACTCTGCAGTATCTCACAAAGCAGTATTTTTCAAAAATTTTCATTTCTGCAATACAGTGGAGTTAATAAATATGCCATGATACAAAAGTGATAGCACAAGTCAGAAATGATCTTTTCAATGATTTTCAACTCAATATAGATATTTTCCCACCTCTGTGCATTCAAGTGTATAAACACTATTTGATTCGTTTGCCAAAAGAAGAAAAGTAATGGAAAGCACATGAATGACTTTAGTTTGAGTTAATGGGATTTGCTCAATAAATGGAGTCTTTCTCCATGTGTACCATGGGTGGGGCAAATGACACAAAAATAACACTATCCATTTCCTTTTCCTTCCTTTGTCTTCTTTAGAGGGGTAGGGCTGTGGGTCCCAATCTTTTGGGGTGTAGTGATCTCTTTTAAAGGAGAAAACAGCTTTTGGGATCCCTGCACTTTAGCAGGTGAACTATTGGCATGCATTTATTAATTACAACATGACAATGATGGGGGCAGCTCTCCAAAGACAGAGGCACCCTGGATGTTTACTTCTGATTAGGATGAAACACATTACAAAAGCAAAGATGGAACACTGTCATCAGTGCCTCTGCGTCTTTGTAGTTGAAATATAACAAATACCTGTAGTCATGAAGACCCTCTTATAATGACAGAATGCTGCTTGTATTTTTTATTTGTAGAAAAAAATTTCTAATAAATCACATACTGAACCTTGGCTTAAAGAGAGTAGTTGCTTTTTTTGGGGGGGGGTATGGTTTTATTAGCGTAGTATAGGTCAATTTTTTTCTTTTGTTCAAGTATTTTCAAATAAAATTCTCAGTTTTTTTTGTTCACTCAAATGTTCAGGTATTTTCATTTGGGAAGATCTTGTTTCTTACTGAAAAGTCAGAATGACATAGTGGATAGAATACTGGGCTCGGTGTCAGAAAGATCTTGATTCTCATCTCACTTCCAACTAGATATTTGACTCTGGGGAAGTCACCTACTGTCATTGAGACTCAGTTTCCTCACCTGTAAAATGGAGATGATTCTACCTGTAGTAGAAGTCTCACAGGACTTTTGTGAGGCTTGAATAAGATCTTGTTTATTATAGTCAAACAGCTTTGAAAATTTCAAAGTGTTATATTGGTTAGCATCAGTGAGAATGAAAGTAGTAAAAAAAGATGCCCACATGTGCACTGGAACTTCAAATTTACTAAAGAACATTTATTCAAAGGCCCTGCCAAAGCTATTCTTTTTCTAAACTCACAAGTATGTAAAAAAGTAGACGACATACACATGCAAGCAAGACTCTTACTCTCTGGAACAGGACCCTCGAGTCTTATGCAACCCCAGCAAAATGAAGTTTGCCATTCCTTTGTCATAGATCCTG
>CM053775.1:10410714-10431483 GCA_028658325.1 Potorous gilbertii
TATATGGTGTATGTGACAGGCACTGTGCTGAGTACTTTGCAAATCTTATCTCATTTGATTCTCACCACAATCCTAGGAGACAGGTGCATTTTACAGATGAGGAAATAGAGGGTAAGTGACTTGCCAAGGGTCACACAATTATTAAGTTATCCAAGGCTGGATTGGAACTCAGGTCTTCCTGATGCCAGGCTCAGTGTTCTGTGCACTGTGCCACCTGGCTACTACAAAGATAAAATGAGACAGTGCCAGCCCCTCAAGGAGTTTATATTCTATTGAAAAAGATGAGATATACATGCATAATATATGCTATATGTTCACATGTGTGTGTACAAGTAGTAGGTCTTTGGAGACAGTTTTTCCCCCATGTCTCTCTGCCATCAGTAATATGTTAGTATGAAAAATATGAGCCTTTGCTTTCATCAGATGTTTGGGGATCAATAAAGATCTAAAGAGCTTTGCAATATTTTGAATTAACAAGGAACTACAATGAAGAGGACTATAGAACTTCATGAAGGAACTGTATGAAAGAAAGGGAAGTTTTCTCTAGTCACAAGGCAAGAATGAGGGATGATGGATAAACACCTCATGTAATCCACTAGTACCTGTGGGATATCTAGAGAAAGCGAGGAAGGTCTCCAGCAAGACAAAGTGACCTCCTGGGGTGAGCTTTTGGGACAGTAAAGATGACATGGGCATGGACAGCTTGGCTCACATGGGTAGGCAGGGATGTGTTGAGATCTGTGTTACCTGAGACTGACAGATGTTAAATGGCTCATTTGAATTTCGGTCTTGTGGACTACAAGTGGCTAAGTCAGGCTACCCCTTATTTATACCAAAGAAGCTCCTTTGAAGTGTTTGAATTGGAACTAAATAGTAGACACAATAGATACTGGTAATTCATTTCAAAGCAACACACATTTTTTAATGACCTAATACGTACAAGGGACTATTCCATGTACCTGATTTGATGAATGAACCCCATTTAGGAGTTTTTCCATGCATTTGTATGTGTGTCTAGATTTTGTATATACACTGATAAATGAGTCTGTTCAGATGTACACATTAACTTTATACTGACACATCACAAAAGGGGAAAAGGCGCTGATAGTCAACTTGCTTGACAGGTCTGAGTCCTACTCCAACTTTCTGAGCCCCTTGTTTGAATAAATTTGGATGTTTTCCTTTCTACCATTAGCTGTAAAAATGTCTTCTCTATTGCAAGTGGCCCCTTTTCTTGGTGCCTTCCATATAAATGCAGACATTGTTTCTTGGAAAGTCTTTGCTACAATGGGATTGCCCATTCTGCAGTAGCCACTGGGATCTTTATGGCTAATCCTGAACATAATGCTTTAAATCAATTTAACACCCAGCCAACTTTATACAGCCATTACAGAGATGGCATCATACCATCAATAAAAATGATACACAGCCTGCTCTGGAGTTATTCAACAAACAATTCCCCCAAATCACCTTTATTACAGAGTGTGAAACAGATTTCAGAGACAGTTCCTTTAATGGCAAAGATTTACTGAGCATCACATTCGCAAATGCTCACTGAGGAAAGGACAGAAGGGCAGTGTCTGAGACCTGCGTGACTACACACCTCATTTTTTGGGTAAAGAAGAAGAGTTATTTATCATTGTGGTCAATGACCACCCTGTCTGAAGTATGATGCACTTGAAAGAAAAAACCCAACCCTAAATCACCATTTAAAGTGGATCTCTCTGGATAACTACAGCTAGCTTTAATAAATAATCCAGCAGGTTCCTGAAGAGCATTTGCTAAATGCTGCAGGTTAAGATGGGTCAAACATAAAAGGAAGCAAAGAGGAAAAGCAACTGTTTGTGTGACTGACGTTTCCCAAGAGTGTGTTAGGATAATCCTTTAAAAACCTTTGAATGACACCTCCAAACTTGGCAGTGGTGAGTTTCAGGAAAGGGAGGGACATCCTGCTTTATACTATAAGAAAATTAAGTGATGGATGTGGTCCTGGATTAGATGGAAATGGGAGTACTTGGAGGCATAGCTTTCATCCTTGATAATGATGACAGTAACTAGACTGACCTCACCAAATGTACATCACCCTTTGTTGTGAGGCAAAGGATCCTGGGCTTGTTCACTCATGCATGTGATCTGGTGTTGAATCAACCAACCAATAGCTACAGGGTAATTCCTTTTTGCATAAGGGATGTGCTCCCTCCTCAACGTTTCGTCTTAGAAACCCTCAGTTTCTTTAACTCATACCATATCTCATGGGGAGACTTCCCTGATCCCTCCCTGTTATTAAGCAATGTCTGACTCCTGAACTTTTCAGCTATGTAATTTTCTGTTTGCTTCTACCTAGTAGAATATAAGCTACCTGAAGGCAAGGGCTATTTTCCCATGTCTTTGTATCCCCAGAACATGTGACATAGCTGTTCATTAGGTTGTATTGGATCCAATTTAAAGTTTTAATTGGTTTGCTTTTTAATTTATACCTCCAGCTCCTAGACTTTATCCTCACGTCTTTCTTTGTGTCTTTAGCACTTAGAACAATGCCTGGCATTGTTAATAATGGGCCAAATAGATGCTGACTTACTGAAGAGTACCTGGTACATAGTAGGTGGAGAATAAATGCTTATTGATTCATCATTAAGAATAATTCTCTGGCTACAAGGCAGCTCGGTGTAGTGGATATAGAGCATTTTATACATTTTTACTTGTTCACACACCTGGCAACTACTTGTTCTCAGGAAACATCATCACTTTTTGTAGAAAACTTTCGAAGTTTACACCATAAAGGTGATATGCTAAAAATGCTTCACTGTAGGGAACATTTCCATACCTCTAGTGACAATAATTGAGGCACTGCCGTATTGGACATTCCACCTTGAATGTATTACTTTGAATGAAATAAAACCTTCTTTAATAATGTTCTATATTATTCACATTTCTCTCAAGAACAAGGATAACAACTCTTCAAATGGTGTACTCTTAACTCCGATCAGGGGATGAGGGTAGGGTTTGTGGGAGAGGAGAAGAAAGGCAGTGGATTATGGTTTGAATTTATTTTTTTATGGCTATCCATCATGGAATTCAGGTCAGGAAGTATTTCTACTTCTGTCTGAATAGAAGGTATCTTCCGGTTGTGCCCAGGCTGAGGCCCTGAGGAGGCAGTGTTCCTTGACATCCCTCTATTCTTGCACTTTTGTATTCACCCAACAGAAAAGAGTGAATGAGAGCTCAGGGCAGGAGTGGGGAACCTGTGGCCTCAAGGTCCCATGTGGCCACATCCTTTTATTAAGGGGATGTGTTCTCTGAAGTTTGGATTCAAAGGGTGGCACTTGAGGACCTAGAGGGCCACATGTGGCCTCGAGGTTGCAGGTTCCTCACCCCTGGCCCAGGACATTTAGAAACACTAAGAAGCATTGTCATTATACCCCACTTCTGTTCAGAAATAAAAAACAAAACAAAACAAAACAGACCCGCTGCGTAGAATAAAGTCCAAGGAGTTCCACAATGTTTTATCTTGCTTATTCAGGTTGCCTTCTTTTCTCTACTATGTAAACTCTCCAGCCATTCTGGTCTACTGACTCTTTGGAGAATGTTTCTTGTGCTATGTGAGCCTTTGTTCAGACTCTCTCCTTTTCTGGGTTTTTCTCTCTAGCTGGCCACATTATACTCATTTCTCAAATTCCATCTCCTCTGAAAAGTTTTACTACAACACTATCTATTCTGCCCTTCCTTCCTTCCTTCCTTTCTCTCTCCATCTTTTCCTCCTCCCTCTTTCTCCTCTCTCTCATCCCTTCCTCTCCTCTCCTTGCTCCCTCCCTCTCTCTCCTCTTTCCCTCCCTTTCTCTTTTCTTTCTCTTCTGTGTTTCTCTTCTCTCCCTTTCTCTCTTCTGTCTCTTTCTCTCTGCAATGTAGGGGTGATCTGGACTAGTGATTTCATCAGTATAGGGTACTTCTTGTGTGGAAACTCCCTCTAACAATATGGATTGGCAGCTGCTCCATTCCTTCTAATCTTGAAGTGTTGCCTGGGAGCATTGAAAGGTTAAGGACTTCCAAAGTCTTTGAGCTGGAAGGGTCCTAAGATATCATCTATGGAAACTCTCTTATGTGACTGCTGAGAAAACTAAAAATGTAAAGTAGCCTGTGACCTATCATCGAACATGTATACCTTGTCTCTCTAACTGTAATAAAGTGAGGGGTCCCTTACCTCCTTCCTGTTATTTGTTATTCTTTGTGCAAAGCAGAGCCTCAGTAGGTTACTTTGCAGCCACAATAGCCACAGAGCCATCATTTCTGTCTTCATCTTGTACCAAACAAAAATACTCAAGGTCTTATCTTCTTCTGTCTGAAAGTGCTCGGAAATATCCCAAGAAGCAGGGGATTTGGAAAATATCAACATTAATACTAACTTTTGATGAGGCACAAAAATGAAATTGGACTCATTCCACTGCTCTACTGGAAAGAAGAAAAAAAAATGTTCCGGAGAGAGAGACTGTCTGCAAACAGCGAGTATCTTAATAAATTATTTGGATGGGGCTTATAGATTGCACAAGTAATTATAGCCACTTAAAATGATCCTCTTTTCTTAACAACATTTTCCAAGGAGGAGGAGGCTGGGAGGACAAGTGTATACAAACATGGCTAAGTACAGGCTACTAGGAAATAGCAGGATTATTCCCTGCTGGTATAGTGTTGTCATCCACTACCATTTGAAGAAAGGTCAGTTGAGGTTAAAATGTATTTTCCATGTTTAAACTTCCATCCCTCATTATCAGTAGTACAGTGAATATAACACAGGGATTTTGCTGTTCCCCTGATGGTTCAAATCACAGACATGGAGCTTGGGGAATGAAGTAAATACTTTAATTATTCTTATTTTGAGTGGATTGCAGGGATGAGAATGGTTTTCCCCTAAAGAAAAAATGATATACTTTCTCAAAAGTTGTGTCAAACATGCCTCCCACTACAAGTTTTCAATTTAACCACATAACGAAAAAAAAATTGGTCTTATCTTTCTTTCCTTAAGCAATTCAGCTGCATAAGCGGTCAATGTCCCCCTGTTACATTTATGTGAAATGCAAGTAAAAGGTTGAATAGTACCATCTTAAATTCTCATTGCAGTGCCCCCCCTCCTCCATTTTTACAGGGAGTCAAATGGGCACTTCATTTTATGGATGGACACTAGCCAGTCCTCTTGTGGTTGGCCTGAAGTTTTCAAACTTTTTGAGATCCTTGAACTCTGCATTTAAAAAAAGCTCCAGAAACTCATCTTACTTCAAAAAAGTTGGGCCTTGGGGACAGCAGAGAAGGGCAAGGAGAAAGGCATATACTAAAAATGATTTGGGAAAAATACAATGGTTTGGGGAGAAAAGTGGTTATTAATAAAGATTATGCATATATAATATGAAAACTCTCTTCTTCCCAGAACCTGACATGACTTGACCCATCCCCCATCATATCCTCCCCCATATCTTCAGTCTTCTTTTTCTCCTTTTTGCTGCCTGTAAACACACTCAGGTCTCCCCCATCCTTGAAAAAGACCGCCTAGAGGGTTCCTTCCTAATGGCTAATGGCTCCCTACCATTACAGTACACATTTACGGAATTGGGAAAGCCCAATTATTCCATTTTTGGAGCAGGAAATTAAGATCTGTACACTTTCAATTTCATATATGTACTGATATAAGTGCTGGAGATACAATACCAAAAATGAAACAGTCCTTGAAATTAAGGAGTTTAGAAAAGTTACATTCTTACATGGCAGACAGCATGTATACATATACATATATGTATATATATATGTATAAGTAAATGCCATATACACATACAATAAATACAACATAATTTAAAGGGGAAACACTAGAAGCTGGGGGATAAGGAAGTAATTCATTTAGGAGGTAGCCTATAAGTGGAGCTTTGAAAGAAATTAGGAATTTTATGTACAGGTTCTTGGATATGACAATAAGAGGTTACTGGTAACTTCAAAGACCGCAGTTTTGGTTAAGTAATAAGGTTAGAAACCAGACTACAAAGGGTTTGGAAAAGAGTGAGAGGAGAAGAAATAGAAGGAACCCTCTAGGCAGTCTTTTTCAAGGATGGGGGAGACCTGAGTGTGTTAACAGGCAGCAAAGAGGAGAAAAAGAAGACCGAAGATATGGGGGAGGATATGATGGGGGATGGGTCAATTTGTCAGAAAAGGCAGAACAGGATGAGATCAAGGGTACATATAGAAGGATTGACCTTAATGAGGTGCAAAGTGATCTATTCATCAGAGCCTGGAATAAATGAGGAGAGGATAGGGGATGATGTCATATAAAAGGGTTTTTAAGATCCTTTAGGTTTTTTGGACTCCTAGTAAATGATCTCTATTTTCTCACTAATATATGTCTTAATTAGAAAATATCATTAGCTCAACTGCCTATGTGAAGTTGCTCATGCTAGTTGCTTCTTGAAATCAGAAGCTAGGACTGGGTGGATCAGCTCTCATGGAATGTATTTGTTCATCCTATGACTGAGGGAGTTTCCATTTCAGTGGGATCATTCATTTGGCAGAGTGAGAATGTCTGCAACTGTTCCTGAAAGGAAAATAGAAATTTGGAATTTGACAGCAACTCTTAACAATTGCTCAGTTGAAAGGCACATTGGGGATGTAGATGCTGTTCCGAGCCCTGGAGTCTAGGGTATCACATTTTAGCATAGCAGTTGTTGAGCTAGTTATAGATGGTACCAGATACAGATTTTAAATGAATGCCAGAGATCAGATGGCATTGACTAGAAGCACTAACTGCCAAAAATTACTAGAGAGGAAAATGGAAAACTGCTTATATCCGTTACAACTGAATGAACACACACACATACACACACATACGTATATGTGTCTGTTTACATATATATAACAGATAAAATTCAATACATCTAGCATTTTGGTAAACCTAAATATATGGCAAGACTATATATAATATGTTAAAAGAAGGCTCAAGGAGAACTAAACCACCTTCTTTTCCTTTTTTCTCTTATTTATATGTATATATTATAAACATTTTAAATTTTGACTTATATTACTTAATGTACCTCTCTCTATTGTGTTCCTTGCATTTCAAATGAATATAGGTGATTTCTAAGAGTATCCTCAATAGCTCATTCTATATGGAACGTAGGTATCTGTTTCTCAGAGATAGGCTGGATGGATTCTGACACTCCAGTGTGCCATAAGATGCGAGAAGACCAGAGGGTTTCTTGCATCTTGCTAGCTGCCTTAAAGTTCTATATGGAAAAGAGACAGACTAGATCGCAGTCAGAGTTTCATGGCATATTCTTCTAATATATCCCTGTCTGAGCAATCATGGCCTTTTGTTGTGTGGGATTACCAAAAAAAAAAATTAGGAAATCACTTTATTTGTGATAATAGCGTAAAAACTAGACTGTGTGGTCAATTTTCAGGCTTAAGAGAAAAAAAAGCAAAACAACAACCTTCTAGTTTGGAAAACGACAGCTATTCTCATGTGGTAAAGGCAGAAACATGATCGATTTTTATTTTCTCTAGATACTACTATACACAAAAATTCCCAAAAATATGACCTCCCAAAGAATGACCAAAACAAGAGGTTCATTTTACAAGGAGTATATTTCTCTCTATTTTCAAAGAAAGTGAGAACAACCTTAAAGGGAGATTTTGAAGAACTTTAGAATCTTCCTTGGGCATCACAGATGCCAATCCTATCAAAGCCTGGAATGCTTTCCATCAGCTCAAGGGCCTCCTTCTTCATTAAAAACTTTCCTGTTCTCCTCTCCTCCCCAACTCACACCAGTCATTTGTCCTCTTGTTCTCTCTTTGAAATGATATTGTATCTATTTGGTACTTTGGGTACATGCACATCTATCCAGTACATGAGTTTTCTGGAAAGTGACGCTTTCATTTCTTTCTCAATTTCTAGGGCCTAGTGCGTTGCTCTGCAAAGAATTAATGCTTGATAACTGCTTATCAAATGAATGAATTACTTCTTTCTTTCTGGACTATTATATAGACTGGATCTTATTTTAATCTGAACTTTGATTTATTTCCCCATAGAGAATTTGAGATGAAATACTGTGACATTTTCATTCTCTTTGTTTGCCCATTGCAATTATATTGCTATGATGACAACTGGTACTTGTTCAACAAATACTCAAGTGCCTTGTCTGTAGGTGACACTGTGTTAGGCAAAGAGGTGGAGACTGGAGTACACTACATGGCTGCCTACTGACAATACCATGCAGCTAGGGAGAAAAGAGATGCCAAACAGGAATTTCCTAATAGCAAAAGACAAAATGAGTGCTAGAGGGGAGGTCATGGAAATCTTCCCAGAAAGAAGGATGGAAGGTTTGGCTGGACATTGATAGGCCTTTCTATAGGAAGGCAGGTAAGGGCACAGGAAGAACCAAACCATTGAGTGAGGAATTAATATTACAAATTCTAGAAATAAGGAGGCAGACAGTGAAGCAAGAGTTTATTACATGGGACTAACGTGGAGGAAGTAAGCTGGATAACAAGATAAGGTAGCAATCAGTAGTGGAAGATCTTAAAGAGCAAGCTTAGACATTTTTACTTGATCCTGTTGGTAAAAATTGACCATTTCTTAGCAGCAGAGCAACATGACAATATTGGTGGCTTAGGAAGAAGGAATATAGGAAATACAGAGAATTAGATCAGAGGAAGAAGAAACTAGAAGCATGAAGATAGGAGAAGAGGGAAAAAGAAAATCAGGAAATCACCACTATAAGATCTGGGATAAAACAGAGTTTCAAAAAACCAGAGTGATCAACCCTTCCTATTGTTGCAGAGAGGTAGAAAAACATGTCAGCTGAAAAAATGGCCATTGGATTTGGCGAGCAAGGGAGGAGGGTTACCTTTAAGTAATAAGTGTCAGTGTTTTGGGTATAGGGGTTAGAGGTCAGATTGCAAGAATTTAAAGAGAAAAAAGGAGGTAAGTGGGTATAGATGTCTTATTTGAAAATTTTGGAATAGAAAGGATGAAAAGAAATAGTACAGCATGGTAGGTAGGAAGAATATCTGATTTAAAGGATTTCTCCTCAAGACTGGGGAGTTGAGAGGATCTCCAAATGGTAGCCAGGTGGTACAGTGGTTAGAGTATGAAACTTGGAGTCAAGATGACTTGCCTCGTGTACTTACTGTGTGAGCTTGGGCAAGTCATTTTATCTTGATTAGTCATAATGTCCTCATCATTAGAATGGATATAATAATCACATTTATCTCCAAGAATTGTTGGGGGAATCAAATGAGATAATTGTAAAGTGCTTTGCAAACCTTAAAGCACTATATCCATGTTAGCTATGATGATGATGTTTCAAAAGACATGGGGAAGAAGCCAATGGAGAGCAAAAGACAGAATATATACAGAGAGGGTGGGTAAAAATGCAGAAATAAGATGAAAGGGTAATGAAGTGATAGATCAGGAGTCGAACAGGAGGGATTTGCCTTACAGAAGGCTACTTCTTCCTCAGTAACTGGAGGAGAATTAGGGTTCCAGCAACTTTTCTTAAAGCTGTGTGACTTTGAGCAGGTCTATTATTTCTGGTCCCCTCAGTTCCATCCTCTGTAAAATGAGCAGGGTCAGCTAGAATCAGAGTTTCTTAAATTTTTTTCACTTGTGACCCCTTCACGCTTCTTAAACTGTAGGTTTCAACCCCATATGGGGTCTAGATCACATCTAAGGGACCATCTTGATCAAAGTCTATATTTTTAGGAATGTGAAGGAAGCACTGAAGTTGAATATGGTAGCTGAGTATCAAAGGATGTCTGTGTAAGGAATGGAGTGGCGCTAAAAGCATTAATAGACTGGGTGAAATGGGACAGAAGTAGTGCTTGGAGAACCAGGTCGAGGTAAGAAAAAAATCAGATTGTAGTGGTAGGGATAACTTGGATGCATGATAGGAAAGGTTATTGTCAGAAATGGTGAACTCCATTTTTGAACTCTTAGAGATGGGCTAGTTCAACATAACTGAAAGGTTCAGGATGGGGTCCTTTTGGTGCATTCTGGGTGCTTGATGACTTGTTCTGTTGAGGTCTAGAGGGCAGAAGTAGGAGTACAAAGAAGTAAATTTTCTTCTGATTTCAGGAAATTTCCCAACAGTCAGAATCACCCCAAAGTAGAATAGGTTGCCTGAGCAGACAGGGAGGGGTTCCCCCTCATTGGAGGGCTCCAAGCAGAGCTGGGGGTGTTGTACAAGGATTCTTTTTTATGATGTGTTGAACTAGCTAGGGTCCCCTAAAACTTGCAAATTTTGTGTTCTGTGGTGAATATGAAGGTTTTTGAGTCAAAAATGTGAAAAGAATAAAAGATATGCTCTCTCAACTACAGCAAAGGACACATTGACATTCTGCAGCATGCCTTCAAGTATAAAGGGAAGGGGAAGCATGCAAACAGGGCTCTTCAACTAATCTGGCCTCATTTTATTTCTGATTTATTTATCCATTGGGTGCTACCCATTGACTTAAAAGCATTAAGTATATATTTTAAAGTAAGGTAAGAAGTTGTTAAAAGATATCACAGCATACCCTGGGGTGTAACGTCCCTGAAATAACATGGCAATGAAGTAATTGTGGGACTAAACCAGGTGCATTGGTAATGGAAAGGGGGAGCTTGTGGTTATTTTAATCCGCTCATAGCAATATTGCTGGCACTAAATTGCAACTGTGTGAGAGAGGAAATAGAGTAGCACTGAAGAAAATGACAAATATAATTGCAAATGCTTTAACTGCATGTATATGCTAGATCACTATGTCCCTCTGCCTGACTCTGTAAATCTACAATAAAATATCTCTCAGGGAAAGGAGAAGGAAAAAGAAAAGAAGAAGGTGAAAAGAGAATGAATGAATCATATTAGAGGGGTTTTTTGTTCCCATATTAACATATCCTTTGCTGGATCATCATCCAGATCACTTCCTCTCATCATACATATCCCTCAGGGTTCTGTTGTGGATCATCCTGTCTTTTCCCTCTCTATTGCTCTCTAATCAGTCATCTCACCAGATCCCATGGATTTAATTACTGTCTCTATGCTGATGATTCTCAAATCTATCTATCCTGCCGCAGTTTCTCTGCTGACCTCCAATCTTCTATTTCTAACTGTGTATTAGACATCTCACAGTGGATGTCTAGGAGACTTAAAATCAACATACCCCAAACTCAACTCATCTCCTTTTCCTCTAGTCCCTACTTTTCCCATTACAGTAGAGGGCAACCTTATCCTTCTAGTGCATCAGGCTCACAATCTAGGAGTCATTCTGGATTTCTCACTATCTCTCACCCTCCACATCCAATCTGTTTTCAAGGCCCGTCGATTTGAATTTTACCACATCTTTCCAATACCTCCCCTTCTCTCCTCTGACATTTCCAAGACTTTAATGCAGGCCCTTATCATCTTATGCTTGAACTACTGCAATAGTCTACTGATAGGCCTCCCTGCCTCAACTTTCTCCAGTCCAATCCAGCCTCCGTTCAGCCATCAAAGTGATTTTCTTAAAGTATAGGTCCAACCATATTATCCCTTTCAATAAACTCTAGTAGCTCCCTGCCACCTTTATGATCAAATAGAAAAATCTTTTTGTGGTATTCAAAAGTGCTTCATACTTTAGTTCCCTCCTATCTTTCTGTCTTCTTATATCTCATTCCCCACCATGTACTCCTTGATCCAGTAACACTGCTTTCCTTGCTGTTCCAAGAACAAGACACTCCTTCTGTCAGCTCTGGACATTTTTTCTGACTGTCTCCCACACCTGGAATGCTTTCCATCCTCATCTCTATTTACTGCTGTATCTAGCTTTCTTTAAGTTTCAATTAAAATGCCATATTTTATAGGATTTTTAATCAGTTCCTCTTAATTCCAGTGGCCTTCCTCTGTTAATTATTTCCTATTTATCTTGTACGTACTGTTCATACATATTTGTTTGCTTGTTATCTCCCTCATTAAATTGTGAGATTCTTGAGGGTGGAGACTACCTTGTCTCTTTTTGTACCCCAGAGGCTTAGCAGAATGCCTGACACATAATAGGCACTTAATATATGTTTACTGACTGACTGACTCCATGTGGGTTACACTAGATCGCTTCTGAAGCTACTTCTTTTCTATGATTTTTCAAGTATACAGTTAGAACTGGAATTATTTAACTGAACTGTTTAAGACTATATTCAGGAATCTCTCAACACTAAAAAAATCGTTACCTAATTTGGAAGCAGAACTCTAAGACTATACTTTTCCCCTCTCCACTCCTGAAAAGGGATGGTCAGAACTTTCTGCACTCTCCAAGAAGACAGAGTTACAGTAAATACAACACCAGTAAAGAGTGGATTTTTGCATCTGTCTCCTCACAGGCCCCATGATACTTGATACCTTCGTATTAGACATAAATTCAATGTCTATTCCAGTGATAAAAGCTTAGAAGGAAAGATAGCACATGCAGGAGGCAAGGACAATACTACTGGACTCTAGCTCTGTACTTCACTTACCCAGAAGGATCAAAGCCACTTTGTAAATTCACTACAGGCATAATCAGGAAAAAAAATTTCCACTGAAAATCTCAAGCAACTCTATCCTGTCCTCTTAATTTTAACATTTAGTGAACGCACTGTGACAGGGTGGTCATATTCTCTGAGCCACAGGACAACAGACTCCGTCTTGCCCCGCAAAAAAGGGATCCGTTTTCTCAGTTGAAATGGGGCCATGGAGTGATCTTCTAGTCAATGTTATCTAAGATAGGGTGAATGCTTTCTAAGAGCTAGACCTGTATTTATCCAAAGAGGAACCAGAGAAAGGCTCACTTAGCCTTTCTTTTTCCTTTAAAAAAAATCAGTACACCTGTGCTGGGGATTATTTGGGAAAGAAAAAATTAATTCCCTCCTAAGTGTGTTAGCAGCATAGAATAGGCTTCATTTATTTTCTAATTAGCTATAAACTCCTGCAAAACAATCAATTCAATTGTATATGGCTATGGAAGGCAGTTTTAGTCCAATTTGGGAGGGCAATTACTGAAGAGATCTTTGATCTTTCAGTTGGCTGAATGAAAATCTAAGGAGCTCATTTGGGGACAGTATGCTATTAGAGATAAACATTCCTTCCTTCCTTTCCTTCTTTCTTCCTTCCTTCTCTTCACTTCTCCCTCCCTTTCCTTACTTCTCCTTTCCTCTCTTCTGCCTTATGATTTTCTAGATCTAGAGAATGCCCTGATATGGAAAATCTATCTACTGATATGGATTATCAATTCTTTTCTGTGCTGTAGTCTTAAGAAAATTTCCTTGGGTTGTAAGATGACCCAGTGGGCATCAAATGTAGGACTTGCCCTCAGGCTCTTCCAACTACAAGATTGGTCCTATATTCCACTGGGCCCTGTAGCCTTTCTTCTCTTTTTTTTCTTTAAATTGTGAAAAATAATTAAAGTACAAATTATTATTTCAAGGGGTAAATTCATTTTCTTATAAGAATGCGCACTAAATACAAAATTAATGAATATTCTTTCCCAAGTTGAGTACAGATTTATAGCTTCCTAAATTAAGTTTTTAAATATCTTTTAAAAGGCATGCATTAAAACCAATGAACCCCAATGCAAAGGAACTTCTCTATCATGACAATACTAAAAGACAGGAATAGCACCGACATTACATAGAGTTAGTAGGTAGAAGTGCTACAATTGGGAAATCAAGACTGGATCTCTGATATTTCAAAAGTGTGAATAAGGAGCCATGTTTTAATGCACATGTACTGATGTGGGGAATAACTCTGATATAAGGGGCTTCCTCCATCCTGACATACCCAAATTCTTGTATCCAATTGTGAGATGTATATCTTTCAAAGAAAATGCAATATGGGAGTCTGTATACTTATTTCAATAACATTATTGCTCACATGATTTCTGAAGACTATCACTTTCACATTCTTTTAGGATGAATTTGATTTTTGGAAACATCAAAAAGTAATTCAGAAGTCACTGTGGTGAATGAAGTGGGTGATCATGCTAAGAAATGCAGTATTAGGTTAAAAGCAAGATATAGGTAGAAAGTAATGAGTCTTTTTTCTTGTATGGCCACCCTAAAAACAAGCCCAAAGAGAAGTTACAGATTACTTTTGACCAATACCTTCATGTCTGGCAAAAAAAATGTTATCCAAGGTAACAATGAGTGCTATTCTAAAGTACAAAGGCCTGCTTCAAAAGGCGGGAAGTCCCTCTTTCCTCTCCCTTGCTTTCCTTGTTTGAGTAACACGTAGAAGGAACTGACAACTGGACCCATTGAAAAAATGAAATTAAAACCAAAAAAAGATATCTAAGTGTGTAGTTTTTGCTTTCTCTTAGTCCCCTCCCCCTACCTAAAACTTTGTGCGGAAAGTTAATGTATAAAACAAATACAGAAACTTATATTCTGTCGTTGTGGGAGAGTTCAATAAACAGACATTTCTCCAAAACATGATTAAATGGATTTTGTCAATCACCCCTTGGTATACCATATGTTCCAATTTCATGGCCCAAGTATTTTAGTAGGATGAATTCCCTGAACATGAGCATACATTCTATTCAGGATCCAATTTAGAGAAGTACATTATTTAAAAAGTCATACATAGCCCCTACTTATAGATTAAATGGACTTTCCATGTTTTTGTCATTGTTTCACAGTTCACCAATTTAAGCTTTCTTATATATCTCAGGCAGATTGAAGGTAGAACTTGGTCATGTTCAAGGCAGATACAAAGCTTCTGCTCTATGATATGTGTAATGGCATCTTTTTATCTTTTCTCCTCTCTTAACTTGGGAGACTTCTAGTCACTCACTTGCCTTCTGTGGAGCGGGGTAAGACCCAAATTCACATCACTCTGAGTTAAGGTGATATTTGGGAAATAATACCAGTGTCACATGAGAAACTCAGAAATGATTTTGAGATACCTCAATTTCTAGTGACTTAAAATTCTTTGGTGATGAAAATTTACTTTGACCTTAGAGACTGTTTCCATCATTCTTATGTGGGTTACAGCCTTCTAAGTCTTACACAGAAATTATTGTCACAGTAAGGCTCACAGTGTAGCAATTTCCTCTTTAAGAGCTGAAACCCAGCGTCACTAAGCAGTAAAGGGTGGGAAGATTGTCTCACACTTAAAGCTACCATATGCAAATGGAAGCGATATGCATGGAAAAGATTTCTTTGAGTCTGGCAATATCAGGTCAAATGTGGAGCTGCCAATTAAAGATGTCTTCCACAAGAAAAGCAAGGGGGAAAGGGGGCTTACAGGATTCTTCAAATTTCTTCCCCAAATAGCAGAGTGCCTCCCAAACCATTTGGGGGCCATGCCCATCATCAAATGTATTACTCAACTATATGAACATTCTGATAAGTTTTTAGAAGGAAACAACTTACATAAGCAAAGATGATTGTTCATACCTTATGGTTTTCTATATTTGAGCAGAGCTTAAAATGGATGCTCTCCAACCCAGTGTCCCAGAGAACATGAGTTTGCTACATAGCCACATTTGTTTTCATTACAGGAGTCTCCCCTGTGACCCTCTTATATTTCTCCAAGGCTCACATTCATTAACTTGGGAATTAGCACTCAAATGGTCCCTTTTTGGTGCTAAAATTTATCATAACTGTATTACTGGGGCATTCATAAAAGAATTCTGTCAGCAGCATGTTGTTTCGGCACAGTAGGATAAGAGAGCGTTGGTGGAAAAAAATAAATAAAACCAGACTCAAAAATTGCTTCTAGGACTGTGTAAATTGTAGGAAATATGAAGACACCTCAGCTTGAAATTCTTTTAAAGCAGACTATAACGTATGCCATCTTAAGCACTTACAATTTCAATGCCACAGAGCAGAGATTAAACAAAAACAAAACATTTTGAAATCAATTTGCTTGAAAGTTTGCAGTCTTACCTTTCCTGGTTTTTTCGGCTCTGGTTTCCTCTGAATTAGGATTAAATGGTAGCAAGAAATCAAAGCAAAGAAAAAAGAAGAAAATTAGCATGACTTTGGTTTGACCAGCATTGTTATTCCTTTAAAAGCACGCTCACATTGCAATGGTTTTATTTACTTGCATTGTCTCCTTGAGACTGGAGCAGGAAATAGCAGAGCAAGCATTAACAAGCATCAGGAGGCTGAGGTTCGAGGCGTTAACTTCCTCATTTATTAAATGAGATGTTTGGACTCCAGGTTTGCATTTACTATCTCACAGACTCCTTCTAGTTGTAATATGTTGTAATATGTGATGATTTACTCTGACAGGGTACTGCCCATAGAGCATTTGACACCATGCCCAATTAAAGGATCATTAAGGATAATATTCTTAAAGCTATAAGAGACCTTAGAGACCAGTGAGGATAAACTTTCATTTACAAAGGAGGGATTCCGAGGCACAGAAAAGTAAGTGACTTGCCCAGGGTCACAGTAGCTACTAGTAAGTATCTGAGGCAGGATTTAAATCAAGGTCTTTCTGTCTCTGAGGGTCGTGCCCTATCTACAATACCCTGCCGCCCTCACTGGCTATCCTAGTTTAGCTACTAAGCTGTAAACATAGTATTATCATACATTTGCCCCAAATAGATAGCTATCACAAGAAAACCAGTCCCTTGATTAAAAATCATAATTTAAGTATTTAGACTTTATTTCTGACACAAAAATATGTTTGAATTAAAAAGAAAACTAATTGCTATCAAATAAAAACAAAGTAAAGGTATTTAACCCAATTTCATTCAACTCTAAATTACCTGGGTTGGAAATACTTGAGTTGGAGTTAAACCAAGAAACTTAGCTTATCTATACATAGAAAAACACCTCTGAATACAAAAGAATAACTGTACCTAGCCTTACTAGCTGTTGTTTTTTCCTCCAAATACTAAGTTCATGAGTAGGACCACAGAAATATTTTGCCTACTCTGCCATGCATTCTGACACTGATGTAGGCAATAGCCAGATAACCCCATTTCTATCCATCAGTGCTCCCCATCAGCCTTTGTGTCCTATTGTTTATCTCTGAATCTTGTCTTGCCTATAGATACGCATGGAACCCCTGTGAGTACTTTGGGTGGATGATGGAATAGATCTATCTATTCATGCCATATTAAGTGCATCCACCATTTTATTCATAGGCCAATCCTGTGTTTGCTGTGCTAATGAAACAGCATTAATCTATCTTTATATTGGTCAGGTAGAAAACTGAAGCAAACTCATATACACACATACCCTTTAAGTCACAAATCTGCCATATGGGGGCAGGGGGAGTAGAAAAGGATTCCCACACAAAACACTTAACAAATATTCATACAGCCCATACTAACATTCACCATTGATGACCTACAGCTGGAAGGCGATACTTTGAGTAATATCTTTGATGAAAAGTGTCCCTAGATCTTTAATAACCTTAACATAGCAGAACCTTTCCATTATATGGCTGATAATGACTAGAAGAACTCACCAGTGAAAAGGTTTGCAAAGTTCCCTGGTGTTAATTAATGCCAACAGAGTGAGAGAATCACAGTTCCCAAGTGGTTAAAGTGGCAAAAATTCCTTTACCTAAAATCTCGATATAAGTCTTATTCTATAGCACTAAAGAGAGCCTTGTTAAATATGTCCTATTAAAGGTCACTGTCAAAATCACACACTACTTGGGCACTGGGCAAGCTGCCACACGGAAATTGCCAGTGAGTCAAGTGAAGATCTGTGAATGTTGATTATAACTGTCTTGGTAAATTATTCAGTGGATTGTCACGAAGTTAATGACTAAGCCACATTTGAGAGCCAGCATTTAAGACACGGATGCCATTTCTACCATCTGATCCAAAAATCCTTCTCACAGACCAACCTTTTCATCTGGGCCCGAAACTCTCACTCCCCGCTTTGTTATTTATGTGGTCATTCCTCATGTTTGGAAAGCTCTCCCTCCTCATCCCTGCCATCTGGCTTCCTTCAAAATTTACCTCAAATCCCGCCATCATTGTTATGGGACTCTTGGTTGTAATGGTTTTGTCTTTATACATCTTAGGGATGAACTGGCACAGGTCCAAGTCTTTCACACACATGAACATGTACCTACATGTGCATACACACATATAAACCCAAACCCACTCAGTACAAAGGCCTTTCTCTTTGACTATGCCACAGAGACCTGGAAACATCTATTAAAACATGTAGCCTTCCCTGCAGGACAGTGGGGCAGCCATCAGAGTTTCAAGAAAGCCCAGAGATCTCCTGAGAAGGATGCAAGGATGGTAGCAGCAAGGATTCTAGTTTTAAAGCAATTTCAAAACGGAAACACTGAAAGATACAAATCCTATTTTAAAGATAGAGATTGTTTATTCCCGGAACTGAAAAACAAGTTCTGGTCGGACTAACTATAAATCCCATAACATATTGTCCACTAAAGAAGGAGAAAATGAGGAAAGGAGCATAAGTGAACATGCCTGAAAGCTGACACTTAGTGGCTTAGCTTCTTCTGTCATATTCCTAAGTTAAGTAGCTTAGTGCTTTCTTATTAACCCCATGGTGTGAATAAATCCTAACTTCTACTACCGAAGGGTGAATGTCTTCCAATCTATCTGTTAATTTCCAAGCTTGATAGAGCTAAGTGGATGTAATTAATTGATGAAAGAGTGGTAAAGGATATTGGATGCAGGAGGGAGAAAGGAGAGAGAAGTCACATACAAAATGGAATTATGATCTAATTGAAGGAAAAACTTAACTTTCCAGGCAACTCTTTATTATGGCTTTATTGCAGATGTGATAAGTAATGAACAGACAATGAGATAATTATTCATATAGAGATATACAGCAAGTATAGTGTATACTGGCCACTAGGTGGGTGAGGATAGAGCACTGGGTTTGCAATCAGGAAGACTCATGTTCATGAGTTCAAATCCATCCTCAGACACTCTTTAGCTGTGTAACCTTGGGCAAGTAACTTAATCTTGTTTGCCTCAGTTTCCTCATCTGCAAATGAGCTAGAGAAGGAAATGGCAAATCACTCCATTCTCTTGGATAAGAAAACCTCAAATGGAGCCACAAGGAGTTGGACATGACTAAAATTACTAAACAATAATAACACAACATAGTGAATCTTCCACTGAGACTGGACAGAAATATGGGAAGCCAGGAGGAGCAGGTGAGGAGGGTGAGCATCCTGAGGAATGGGGGATAGCCACCTGGGAAAATTTTGTGAGAGGAACAGCAAGGAAGCCAGTGTCACTAGATGACAGAGTAGTGCTGATGTCCAAGAGTACATTGACTATCCAAGATTAGCTTGATGAATGACCAAAATGTTGAATAAATGGCCAACCTCAGAATACACTACCTTGAATTGGCAAATTATGCCTTTAAGAATATCTTAATGTGCACCAATGAACATGGAAGCCATTTTATAACTTAATATAGTCAGAGTTGCTGTCACCCAGCTGCTGAGTTTATTGAGTACCTTTCCCAACTTTGCCAGACCTGTCCTTGGACTAGAGACCTCAATGGTTCTCTCCATGTTTCC
This sequence comes from Potorous gilbertii, assembly GCA_028658325.1. Lineage (NCBI taxonomy): Eukaryota > Metazoa > Chordata > Mammalia > Diprotodontia > Potoroidae > Potorous > Potorous gilbertii. The sequence continues at coordinate 10,430,211 of CM053775.1, forward strand.
TGGTCCTTGACAAAGCTTTCACTCTCTCAGTATGGCCTTCTAGAGTCCATAGTCATGATCGTGACTCAAAATAGGACTTTTGTGAACTTCGTCCATGATAACAGACAAAGAAATCAACCTGATTTGACCTGGCTTCCCTAGCATAGGCTAATCACTCCTTTACTAAAGCACCAGCATATTTAGGAACATAAACTTGGAACATCAGCCAGCGTTTCTTCTCTTGGCTTCATGTCTCTTTTATCACTTTCCAAGTGGCCAGATTAGCCATGGAGAGACAGACACAACTGAGAAATGAACTGAACCTAGCTACTTTGTAGAGTTCTTTCCCTGTTAGTTATCAGCTTAGCTTCACAACCTTGAAAGTGTTTGCTATACATTTGTCTAATATTTGGGAATAAGATGCAAACAGCTTTGTCCTTTTAATCTCTGATGGATCTATCAGTGTAATTATGAAGAAATATATCTGCAAATGCTTCACCATTCCTGTGAACTTAACAGGGCAATTGAAAGCATTTACAAAGCAATATACCCATGCTCAGAGAGTTCATTATCATTCTGTTCTAGAGCTCCACAATACAGTGCCTCCTCAGAGCTCAAAGACTGCCTAAGAAGAAGGCTCCTTTTCTGCTTCAATAATAAATCCTCGTAGGTAAGAGCCAAGGAAGAGTGTATTACCACTACTTAATAGCATATCCATCTGAAATGGTAATGGATCAGGAAGGCAGAATTAAGGGCCAGTACTTTGTTAGTGGTTCAGATCTATGGTTGAATTTCTGCTAGTTTAATAATGACAACTCACATGTGAAGAGAATTTTATGATTTACTACTCCACTAAATTATCCCTTTTGTGTTTTTTTTTAAATGGAAAAGAAGTGGTCCTTGGTTTTATAAAGTTCTAAAAAAATGAGACCTCAAGCTGGGAGCTTTGGTGATGAGTGGCATCTTTCATCTAAGGACCTACATAGCTGGATGCAGAAAAGATCATTGATGAAAGCTCAGCCAAGGGATTCAAGAAGATTGTACAGTATGGTGTTAAGAAGCTATGACATGTATCAGAAGAGGAAATACCCATACCAACGAAATTATGGGCTCTTGACTTTTATGACTGACTAAGCACTTTATAGTTCGTATAAGTGATGTTAGCTGCATTTTCAAGATGAAGAGACAGGTTCAGAAGGATTCACTAGGTTACCTACAAGTTAGAATCAAGGCTTCCAATGACGTCAATCCAGGGTACTCTCCACTGTATATGGTATGCTGATAACAGTGGCTG
>CM053775.1:10431983-10442027 GCA_028658325.1 Potorous gilbertii
GTGATAGGAATCCAGAATCTCAGGGTATCCTAGACCCAAGGGACCCAACCTGTAAGTTAAGGAGGTAGTTCAGGATATATATATATATACATATACATATATATACACACATACACATAAATTTATATATATGTTTATGTACACCTATACCTATATCAGAAATTTTTCACCATCTATTAGTCATTCAATAAATATCCATTTTATTTTCAGATATTTCCTACCACAGTGTTGCTATGAATATTTCAATATATATTCAACTTCTGTATCTATATTTGACTTTCTTGGGGGGTAGATGCCCACAAGTGATTTTTTGGATCAAAGGAAATGAATAGTTTAATCACACTTTTTTGCATAATTCCAAATTGACAACCAAAATGGTTTTTACTCCTCAACTTTACCAAGAGCACATAAATGTGCCTTTTTTCCCAGTGCCCCTCAAACATACACCGTTACCCTTTTTTTGCTACCTTTGTAAATTTGCATGCTGTGATGTGGAACCTCAGAGTTTTAAAATTTGCATTTCCTTTACTTTTAATAATGTAGAGGACAGGGCCTGCAAAACTCCCAAGTGTGATTCAAAAGTAATTGGGAAGATTGCACACTGTCTTGGGGAGGAAGAGAAAATTTTGAATTCAAAATCTTATGGAAGTGAATGTTGAAAATGAAAAAAACAAATAAATATATTTTTTTAAAAAGTAGTTGGGAAATATTTACTAAAATAAATAAAAATACAACACAGTGTAAGGTTAATTTGTGGTTTTTCTCTGTCTCTTCTTTGATCCTACTGATTTAGAGTATGTTTCATGTGGTGGAGAACTGGCCTTGGCACTAGAAAGCCTGGTGTCATGGGCTGGTTCTGATTCAGACTGGTACACTGGTAGGTTAGGTCCAAAATTGGAATGAAATAAGATAATTATAGTCCAAGTAACAGTTAACAAAGGAAAGGGGCCTGGCTGTTAGACACATCAGAGGAAGAATATTCCTTCAATTCAGCCGAGCACAACTCTCCTGTGTTTGTTTTGATCACTGTGGTGGTGTCTAGTTAGAAGCCTCAAGTACAAGGTCCAGCCTCTCCTGGCCTAGCTATTTTGCCTTCAAGCCACCAAGAAGGTACATCCATGTCCCAAGCTTCAATCCCCTGAACTGATAAAATCTTGAGAATAGTTTGAATATCTTTAAAAAAAATAGCCTAACTTGCACCAGGGTATAAAAGGGTAGGTTGGCTTTAGGACATTTACCCCAGCACCCTCCACCTTTTGGTTTTAAAGGACTAATGGTCTTTGAAAGCAGAAGTATCAAACTCAAATAGAAAGAAGTGCAGGGAAAGGCACTAATAGATAACATAAAGATCCCTGCAGAGGCATACTGACTTAGTTTTACAACGTAATATTGTCTGTGCTTTATTGTATTTTTATTATATTAAATATTCCTCAATTACATTTAATCTGGTTGTAGTAGTAGTACTTGGAGCTCTGTATCTCTGATGTTTCTGAGTAACTTCCACTACTTAAATAACTGTTGGATAGCCCTTACTTTGGAAACGCAAGAAGCTTGCCATAAACAGCCCTGGAGGAAAAGAAAAACTAAAATGGAAGTAGAAAGAAAAAAATGGAACAGCCATCTGAAAAAGTGATTAAGTATGGGAGAATAAATAACAGAAATCTCAGGTTTCTCTTCTCTTCCTTCCAGAGCTAAACAAGCTGGCCACCTTTCTCAGAATTTAACCCTCAGGTGCATGCTAGTACAGGTTGTAGGAGCAGGGTCAGAGGGGGTGCTACATATAGAAGGGGTTGTGTAGAAGGCCTGACAGAATTGTGATTGGCATCAGAGCATCTGTTTGAGAGTGCAAGTCAATGGGTATTGATGGTATTTTAATATTACTCTTGAACAAGAACATTAATAAAGTGTAGAAATAGGGTTCCCCCCATTCATTAGAAATTTAAAAAAAAACCTAACCATCGTCCTTTTTATTTCTTTGTTCCTAAGTTTATAAAATTTAAACGAGACTATATTCTAAGTGTTTCAGTGTTACAAAGCCCTGATTAGTGTTTTCTTGTTTTCTGAATTTTTAGCTTCCTATATGAAATTAATGGTAACATTAGCAGACCATGCATACAGGGGGCTTGTTACAGTACAGAAAATACTTTGAGGATGAGATTTAGAGAAGATTCAATGTACGTATATGAAGGGACAGTTAACTTCGATTTTTTCAAATGATATTTCCTAAATTTACTAGAACAATTACTCAGTTTTAAAGAGAGTGAGTTAGTGTCAAAGCTGACCAATGTTATTTAATGTGATACAATTTAAATTTTCAAAAAGATTTAAGTGTAGGTCAAGTCAGTGGTTAGGTAGAAGACTAACCCAAAGGGGAAAAAGACATTTTGTTTGCACAAAATCATTTCATAGCATTTCATTGATTACAGTAAAATCTTTCAGTTTGACTTGAAAAACAACGAACCAAAGATTTGAGTTTTTATTGTATGGAATGAGTTTATTAATAACCATATTAATCATAAGACATCATGCTATACAGAACCTGAAATAGAACTACTACTACAGAGTTACTTCAAGACTCTACATTGCTAGCCTAGGCCATACAGTATCCATCTTAATCACTTCCAAAGCGTGGTTAGAGGGGCTTCAATACACACACTGTTCGCTTTCAGATCCTGTAAGATATCACAAAGAATTTGCCCAAAATACAAACATAAATATATATTTTAAATTTTTCTCAAATATAATACTTATGTATAACATAATTCACACACGACATTTTTGTAAGTTACCATGTAAATTCTTTGCCTTCAAATTGTTATTTAACATCTATTTTTGTACACACATAACACCAACCTCTTTGAAGTTGTTTGTGCTGATAAATATTGGTTGTCAGATTTTGTTTGAATATTATATCTACTATGAATCAATTGATGGTTAGTATTCAAAAACTATTGTAAATGAGAAACCCTTTTTGAGACTGTCATACTAAAATCCTCTGATATCGTCGTTGGTACATAATGTAATTAACATGCCTGCCCAAGTTTTGTACTGCTCTTTGCTTCCATGTTTTCTGGACCTCTTGTGCTAGCTTGAAATAAAAATGTATTTTTTTAACATCCTAATGAAAATTTTAAAATAACTTTTCTTATGCAAGAAAAGAGTAAGAAAAATTAAGTTTCAAAATGACATCTTTACTTGAAAATATAATTCAGGTTAAACTTGAGTAAATTTAATGAAAAAAGTTAAACAGTATGGTATACATGTATATGTGGTTAAATATACATATATACATCCTTAACTTTAAAAAACAACTTAGGTTGAAATCTGCATGAATTGAAACCAATCAATTTCTTCAAAAGTAAAGCAGGATAGGTTTCCTTTATAAGAATAATTTAGAAATGCAAAGTGGTGGGTTTTGCGTGTGTCTTTTACCATTTTAAATGTTTGTCTACGAAGGCAAGGTTTTCTCTTTTGTTACCATTATACACAATAACAAAGTTAATCAATTATCTACCATTATAACATAGATATAATTGTTTTTAGCTCCATAAGTTCACATAATTAATAGTAAAATGTCAAGTGACTAAATAAGATTACACAAAAATGTACACTTTGTGCACTGACTAAATTGCTTCTAGATCTTAGATAATAGTTATACATCATGTAGAAGTTTACTGGTATTAGTTCTAAGACACTGACACAGCATTTGCTGAAATTGCAAAAACAATGTTTAAAGCATGTGTACACTCTTCTTCGTATAAGATGTCTAGTGGATAGCCACAGTCTTATAAATGCTCCCTATTTGCCGTGTGTTATTGTAGAAATAAAATATATAATCACTATTTAATTAAATGTATTTCATATGTATATTAAACATTGCAAATAACTTATTCTAAAAAGACATCATGCATAGTTCTTCTTTTGGTTGGTCAATTTACAGATAAAATTTAAAGATATATCAGTATTTGAAGTTTTTTTGTTTTTTTTTTAAGAAAGTTACCCTCTTCGTCCTGCAAGTGGGAACCATTTTATTTACTGGTAAAGTGAATGCCAGGGTTAAATTATTCTCACATTCAAAAATTCCCATGGATGGCCTCCTAATCTGTGCCTCTATTTGTTTCAAGAAATAATTGATGGCATATTACAAAGTTCTCACTGGAAATGAAGTCCTGAAATAGATAAAACAAAAATGCCTGATTGAGTAGAAACCTGGTCCAAGAATTATTGGATAGAACACCTAAACTCACACATCTGCCTTTGGTCAAAACTGGTCTGATTCTGGCTTCAGCATACTCTGTTTCAATAGCAGGGCTGGGGTGCTTAGTTATTGACAGATACTAAGTAATCTAGACCAGCAGTGGGAACTAGGGTAGAGAGGTAGGGGCCAGTTCTGCAATCAGGAGATCTTGGAATCAAGTCCTACAACTGACTCGAACCGGCTATGACTCTGGGCAAATTGACTTCTCAGTGTTCCGGACAACTTCATTAGGGAGTTAGTACACTTATGAAATCACAAGTCAAAATCTCTCTAAAACAAACAAAAAATGGACCCTTTCTCTAACCCCTAAATCCATTCATAGGATCCGAGAACTGTCAATGATCTTCAGAGTTCATATAACCCATGCCTATACCTCTAGAAGGGTGAATAGCCAAATTTGTAAAGGTTCAGGGATAGAGATTAAATAGCTTCTCTTGATTACACATGTAATATGACACACACCTTCTGCTTAAGTTAAAGATGACTCCCTTTTTATTCTGTTCTCTGTTGATATGGGGCAATTATCCAAATCTCTGATGGGTTATTTCATAATTGTCTTTTATTCCTAATTCCTTTCAGTGTTCTGCTAGGTCTTTTTTCCAACATTTTGATTATTTTCATGGTTCTGAGTGTTAAGTTCTTAACATCCCTTAAAAGTCATGATGCCCCAAATTAAATTTGTGCCTCTGGCTAACAGGTGCAACTTATTATATTTTCCAAGCTTAGAAGGGAAAGTACTTGTCATGATGGGGTCACTGAAAATTTGGCAGTATATATCCATGATGGAGAACCAACTTTTTGGCACTTGGTTATTTCCAGCCATCATTAGGATTTATCACAAACATGCACATTAGTGACAGTATTCTAGCTCCTGTTCTTAGCTTATTTACTCCCTAAATAATTTTTGTCAAACACTGGGCATTTTGAGATAAAAAGATTTGGAAGTGCCATGGGAATTTTATGGTTCTAGATTTGTATTTTATTGGTTTTTACAACTATGCATGATATGTATTTATGATATATGCATAAGATTCGAATAAACTTCCAAACATTTAGCCCAAATTCAGAAACTCCTGGGAAATGACTTTAATTTGCTCTATCTTTTGTTCATTAAGGAAATAGATGTTAATAGCTATGGGTAGCTGTAGTCTCCTTTTCTCTCAGTCCAATAGGCCATTCCATTGTGTCTAAAGAATGTAAAGTTACAGTTACTGTGTGTCAGTCTCCAAAGGATTCACATTGCTTTTTCAGGATTCGCATGGAACTGGAAACCAGTGTACCACAAATCTCTCTAAATAGTACTGAAAAATATAAAGAAGAAAAAAAAAAGAAAATACCTGCCATCTGTATTTTGCAACTTTGTTAATTACGTTCTGAGTTTAAAAGTGAAGCTCTTCTATAAACTAAAATCAAACATGATTTCAATAGGCTGAAATCAATGAAAATAAATATACAGCTACTTATACCTGCTGGGCACACAGAGAGACAATGAATGTCTCAACATCCAGTGAAATCCTCACCAATTGGAACATTTGTAGTTTTTTTGTGGTTTTTTTGGTTTTTTGGTTTTTTTTGGTTTTTCCAGAAGCTTATATTATACCATTTTACACACACATTTTACTCATAAATTATCAATTTAAGTTACACATTATGGAGCTTATATCTAATTTTATCCACAAGAAAGTTATGTTTTTTTTGTTTTTTTTTTGTTTTGTTTTGTTGTTTGTTTTGTTTCTTTGCTTATTTCTTTCTTTGTTTCTTGTGTTTGGGGATGGTTTTCGTCCCCTGAAACACAGATTGTCTCTTGGTATAGTAACATTGAAACTAGACAAGTTACCCAGGTTTTGCTGTGAGAAATCAATGTGGAGTGGAGTTTCTGTGATTTGGTGAAATATACACATAGAAGATAATGACTGGTTAAAGAGAAAATAAACCAAAACAACAGAAAATGGAAGAAAATAATTTCCTTAGGAATATGTGTATTCCTTTTTCCACAGAAGGATATCTTTTGATTCCTGTCTGGGATTTCTTAGTTTTCCTTTTATGGTGAAAAGCAAGTGTTTCTTATTCACCACAAGAAGCAGTCCAGCAACTCCTAATCTCCTCCAGCACATCACTTAGAAATTCTGTACAAGAATATATTTGATGTATATTTATAATTACATCTCTCCAATGTTTGCTTCCTGCTTTTCATCTACATAATGTCAGTTATTTTCTTTAGTAAGTTGAGCTGGAATGACAAAAATCCCTTAGTCTAATGGGCTTAGTGTGTGGTTATCTACAGTTATATTGAATCCTTTATGGAAAGTCTTTCCATAAGTGCCTAAAGTGCTGTAAAATTAACATTTAAATCACCAGCACATTCTCTAGGCGACAGCAGTTTACAGCCACAGCCCTGTATCAGCCACCAAATCTATTCGACTTCTTGTGTTTTAAGTCCTCTTACGTTCAATTTCCGGGGACGTTAACTAATATGAACTTAGGAAAGAAAAAAACGTGATCAGTAATGGAAGAATGGCTAAACAATGACAGATGCAATAAGTCTTGATATCGCTTACATTTAACTAGAAAGTAAATCTGAAAAGAAAAAGTCCCCTTGGAAATCCAGTAGCCTCTTTTGGCACGGTGCAGTGCATTCCAACATTCAGTATCCAACGAGCAGTGGTGCATTGAGGGCAAACAGAGACTGTGGTCCTTAACTTGATTTTAAACAGCATGTGGATAAGCTGTTGTGAGTTATATACAAAGTCTGACATTTGGATAAAATGTTCAGATGCGTTCAGAAATGGCAGAAATCACATAGCTTTCATCTGTCACAACAGCCCTTTTTCTACTGTAAAATATTATTTCTTGACTTTTGTGTCTTGATATTTGATACAAACTTCAGTCAAAGTTTTCTTAAGGTGAAACTAGGAATCTAGCTCTAGTTCTTGAAATTGACTCCAGTTTTAGTTTCTATTTACATATATACAAGTAGAACAGTTGTAAATATGCATGTAGTTCAGTTGTTTTGATTATATACTCTCATTACTGAAGGCTGAAACTGACTGATTAGCTGATGGGCCTTACATGGGATCCTCTTCAATATTGGGAGAACCCCGTGAAGACTGGCCAGGAGTGAAGGTCGTCATAGGAATAACTTTGATTGAGTCATCATGTCGAGCTGCGCAAAACAGGGCTCTGGGACTGCATCTCCGTCCCTGATTAGAGTCATCCTGTACAACAACCCTTCCTTGAGCACCTCTTGCTTCAGCTCTAGCACCCTGCCCCAGTTCTTGGCTCAGCGCCCGAGGGGGAGTGGTGCAGATAGTAGCAGCCTGGGGCTCAGGAGGGTTATGGCACATCGCTGTGGTTGTGATCAGATGTGGAGCAGGAGAACTTTGGCGGGTTACAACAGGCTCTGGAGAACGAGGTGGCTGGTACTGGGGCACTGCAGCAGGCATCCAGCAAGAGTCAGAATGACCAAGGATGAAGCATTCCTGGGTACAGTGCTCAGAGGCTTCTTCAAGGGTTGGCTGCACAGTTATTTCTGGAACTGGAAAAGAAAAGAAGCCCGTGTCATGATCTACACTTAGAAGAAAATATTGAAAAGAATATTGTTGATATTTTTTTTTAAAGTATAGTTACAGGCAAATATAACTAGTATAAACCAAACCATTGATTCCTAACATTTTTGCAAATCACATACCTGTCTGACCCCCAAGAGTGTTATGGAGAATAGTCACTTTAAAAAATTAAAATGTGTTACAATTAAGGTTACTTTAAGAATGCTTCGTAAATTCTGCTGCCCAACCTGAGATAACAGGATGAAATCTGGAAGCATTCTGGAAACCAGGGGCATTGATGGATATACAGAAATGCAAGGTAAGTCATGAGAACTCAGTTACGTATGTAATTCTGGTCCAAAAAAAATCATCCAGATGACTGAAGAGAGAGTAGTTTCCTTTCACTTGAATTACCTAGATGACTGATAGTACTTTATACCATTAGATTGTATAATCCATTAGATTATATAATAATGTAATATATAACATTAGATTATATAGTCCATTAGATTATAAACTCCTTGAGGGCCGGGACTACCTTTTTGTATTCCTAGCACTTAGCAAAGTGCTTGGCATATAGTAGGACTTTAATAAATGTTTATTGATTGATATGCAAAATGAAGCTAAAAGTTGAGGAAAATCATATCCAAAACCATGTTCTCATTTTTTTTAACACACCATTTTATCTTTCTCTACATTTAAGGGAAAAATTTCATTTTTTGAGGATACTTTTATTTTAAAGTCTGCCAGTGACATGTAATGTTAACAACTCATATAGCACTGTAAGTTTCCTAAAATTCTGTATGAATGCTTATGGTGAAGAATATGGTACAAGAAGGCAGTGTGTGGAAGTACAGAGGCAACAGAAAATATAGTTCCTGGCCTTTAGGAGTTTAGACTCTAATAGAGAAGAGAAACAAATGAAAAGATATGAAAGAATATCTGAGGCTGTTGGGGTTGACCTGGGGATGCTTCATGGAGACAAAATCTATTGGATTTTTTCCAATGTGAAATTTTCTTTCATATATTAAAGCATCTTATAAATTTTTAAACAATGTACAAAATAACTATGCCCCCATTCTCATGAGTGTTTGTGCTAAAATTACATAGTAGAGCATAAATGTGGAAATATGAAAAACCTTAGAGAATGCTTTAGGAATTTTTAAAAATCAAGTGGGCAGTTAAGGGTAAATTAAATTAATTTAGAAAGATAGTCTGTTAGATTGTAAGATTTGCCTCAAAGTTTCAAGTAAAAACTCTGTTTAATTGAAAAAATAATTGATTTCTTGAAATGATGACAAAATGGAAGTTAGTAACATAATAAATGATATACCTAAAACATTCAACCCTGAACTGTGATATAAGTATATACATAAGTATTTAAATTTTTGAATATTAAAGAGTAAAACAGTTTACAAATCCTTTGTGTTGAAACTTAGATTGTGCAATGATCAGAACATAATGATGCTGCCACTTTCCCTTGCAAGGATCCACTCACTATGTGATATTCCTGGCTAATATGGAGGGAACAGCTTTAGAACATTAGTTATAGATTGACATTCAAAGAAGTGAATAATAAAACATTTGAAAACACTAGACAAATGAGTAAGGGATCAAAAGCACATTTTGATTTCAATGATCCATGGGAATGAGAAAACGATCATTTAGGAAAGCCACAAACAATCCAATCCAACTTGAACCATACATAACAAAACAGTAATTTCAATCAGCCTAGTGTCTAACTTTTTAAACTATATCTTTATAGAGACTGAGATATTTACTGTTGCCAAACTAGAAATAACATATACCCACATTGGTGGACTGGCTCCTGTTGTGGCCCAAAATAATTACCATTGACAGAAAAGAAAAACATCAAATGTCTTTTTAAAAAATCTTAAGCAGAGTTGATAGACACACACACACATACATGCATGCAAATGCAAACTCAAATGGTGAAAGAATGTCACTTAGTGATCATATTTCAGGAGCTGATACAATTAGAACAATTACAATTACACCCACAATTAGCAGTCTGAGGGTATGATAAGCTATTCTCTAAGTAAATCAAGCTTAGGGATTAGAAGGTACGTTTTCTAGAGAGGCAGTAGTGTAGTAAATATAGTGCAGAAAGTGGAGTGAGGAAGATCTCATTGGGTATTCTTCCCCCTGACACTGACTAGTTGTGCGGCCACAGGCAACTCACTTGACCTCTTCAAGTCTTAGTTTTCTGATTTGTAAAAT
>CM053775.1:10442127-10464391 GCA_028658325.1 Potorous gilbertii
GAAGACCATGCCATCAGAGAAATAATGACATGACTTGCACTTGACTTTGTTTTTTGAGTGAAGGAGGGCTGTGCAGGTCACCAGCCTCACTTCTCCTCCAGAGCCATCTGAATCCAGTGACCAGATATTCATCAGGATGACTGGAGATGACCCAGGATGAGGCAATTGGGGTTAAGTGACTTGCTGAAAGTCAGATAGCTAGTGAGTGTCAAGTGTCTGAGGTGAGATTTGAACTCAGGTCCTCCTGGCTCTTGCACTGGTGCTCTGTCCACTGCACCACCTAGCTGCCCCAAAATGGGGATCATGATAATTCCTGTAGCACCTATCTCATAGAATTGGAGGTTCGGATAAGATAATATATGTAAATTGCTATATAAATGTCAAAGTGCTATGTACAAATGTCAGTTGTGGCTGTCGTTATACACACTGCTCTGACATATCTTAGAAAAGCTACTCTAAGAATCTAAATCATTTACTTGATCTAGTGTGGAGACAGGTTAAAATAGACTCATTTATGGATCTCAAGAGGGCTATTTCTTTTGGGTAGAAACTGATTCTGATGTGGTGTGGCAGAGCAGAATAGACACTGGACCTACAGAGGAGGAAAACTTGGTTTTGAATTCTACTTTAGATATTATTAGCAAGTCCCTTACTCTCTCTGGGCCTCAGTTTCCCCACCTGTTAAATGTGAGAGTTGGGGTCTAAATCTATGATTCAAGGTGAATATATTTCTAAAACATGCCTAAATTACTGTTTGTGTGGGACCTTAGAGAAGCAATGTGGTATATTCACTGGGGTGCTGTACTTGGAGTTAAGAAGGCTTGTTTCAAACCTGACCTTTTATGCTTACTATATGATCTTGGGCAAGTTGCTTAACTTTTCTCAGACTCAGTTTCCTCATCTGTAAGATGGGAATATTCGTAGCACTTATCTCACAGTATTGTTATGGGGATCAAATTAAATAATGCACAAAAAGCTTTTTGCAAACTTTATACCATTATGTGGTCAATTGTTAAGACAATTTTTCTGAAACAGATTTTGGAAGGATTGAATGTCATTCCTGTTCCTCATATCCAGTAATTCATATTTACTTGATAGTTACTTTTGCCAGTCACACTCAGCAATATCATGGCAGTAGTCTTGTTTTTATGGTTAAATTTAAATTAATGATCAATTTACATGCATCCTTTACATTTTCAGAAAGAACTTCATTTTTATTTCTTATTACTGAAAGTTGTTAACAATTCATGTCTCTGTTGCTACTAGAAAATGAGAGAGGGGATTAAGAAGTTAGATTAAGCCCAGATGTTTATTGTCTTTTCTAAATTCTGAGGATTTTTAAAAATCCATTTATTTTTTAAAACGAAATTGGACTCCAAAAAACCCAACTCTAATGCCTGATCATGGCAGAAAAGTAGTCCTGGCTTCTTGAAAGATATGGCAGTGCTTTAGAGGATGAGCCCAGTGATCAAGGCTCCGCACCTTTTATTTGCCACTTAGCAATGAATTCATTTGTTGGGAAATTCTTGAAACATAGAAAAAATTTAAGTGATCCTCAATACATTGTTTTAGATGAAGAGTTCTGCAGTGATGGGTATAGAGAAGGCTAAGTTACAGAGAACTGGGGCTATCTGTAAACATTAATTTAGCTATCATTAAGATACTTATCCATTGACCAGTGAGTACACACACCAAACAGAGGTACTAAATCATAACTATGACTTTTTCAGTATAAATAAACCAAAAGACAAAAAAGTTGCAACTAAAATGAAAGGTGACTCATATGTTCTCCTTAGAAAACTGAAGGAGGTGGCAGAGTTGGTTTTATTGTGCATCTAAAGGCAACAAGAAAGATTGTTTTATGGGATACCTCGTCATTTAGTTCTGCAGAGCTCTTAAAAAGCATTTACAAAAAGACCACTGTGAAGAGAATTTCACATTGAAGGATCTTACCCACAGGAAGGTACTGTGGGAATAATGTCCAAACTAACTGCCTGTGTGCAAAAAACCAGAAATCCAAGTCAGCACTTAGTCAACAAGTGTTTATCAAGTGCTTTGTCTGTGCTAAGCACTGAGTATACCAAAAAGAGAAAAACACAGTCCTTGCCCTCAAAGAGTTGATATTTCCAATGGGAAAGAAAACGTGCACATAATTTGGCATGTGTAAGATATAGACAGAATACATGGAAGGCATTAGCAGTGAGAGTGGAAGGTGGGACCTACAAAGGCCTTTTGCAAGAAGGGAGAATTGGAGCTGAGTCTTGAAGAAAGCTGGGGAGGCCAGGAGGGAAAGAACTTCCAGATATCAAGGACAGCTAGTAGAGAAGGCACAGTCAGGAGATGAAGTATTTTCAAGGAACAGCAAAGCAAGGACACCAGTGTCACTGGGCTGTGGATTATGTAGAGGAGAGGAAATCATAAGAAGCCTGGAAAGAAGAAGACAGGTTCTGAAGGACTTCAAATATCAATTGGAACATTTTATATTTTTTCCTGGAATAGGGAACAAGTAGATTTTGAGTAGGGAAGTAACATGGTCCAACTTGAGCTTTTGAAAGATCAGTGTGGAAACCAAATGGAGGATTGACTGGAGCAGGAAGAGACTTGAGGTGGGGAGACCAACTAGACAAATAATGTAGTGTTCAGAATGAGAGGATTAGGGTCTCTACTAGAGTAGAGAGAAAGCGATGCATATGGCAGATGTTGTGAAGACAGAAAAGACAAGACTTGGCAACAGATAAGATTTGTGGAGTAAGTGAGAGTTTCAAGGACGACCTTGAATTTGCCAGTCTCACTAACTGGGAAGATGGTGGTATCATAAATATGGAAATTTGAAAGAAGGAAGAGTTTTAGGAGGAAAATTATGAGTTCTTTTCTGGACTTGCTGAGTTTGAGATTCCTACAGGATATCCAGCATGAGATGGTCAGTAGGCGGTTGGTGATGAGATGAGATTATAGAAGTCTCCCTCTATATATGATCCAGGTCAGAGACTTGGGGGATACCTGTTGTTTGTGGGTGTGACCTGGAGGAAGAACCAGTAAAGGAGACTGAAAAACAGTGGTCAGACAGGTAGGAAACTCAGGAGAGAAAAGTATCATGAAAACTTGGAGAGGAGAGTGTCTAAGACCAGAGGGTCATCAACAGTTTCAAAGGCAGCAAAGAGGTCAAGAAGGTAAGGATAGAGGAAGTCATTAGATCTGGCCTTTAAGGAATGATTTATGGGTTTGAGGTAAGCAATTTCAGTCAAATGATGAGGTCAGAAGGTAAATTTCAGAGAATTTGGATTTGAGTGAAAAGAGGGAAGTAGAAACACTGCTTCTAGATGGCTTTCACAAGGAGTTTAATTCAAAAGTGGAAGTTAGATATAGGATGGTTGCTAGTAGAAGTGGTAGGATCATGTGGGTGCTTTTTAATTTGAAGAAAGAATAAAAATGAGAAGTAATGGCCTTCATTTTCAACAGCTCCAACCTGACCTATTTAAACACTTAGTTGACCCCTCAAAATAAAAAATGTATTAAGGATATCCTTAGAGAGATCTACAACTAGAAAAGAAATTGGGCTGATCATATAGTAAGATTAATGAATGAGTTTCCTTTATAGTATCAGAGTTCATAAAAATATTATTTATGTATATATATATATATACACACACACACACACACACACACACACACACACATACATATGCCCAACATTGCCCCTTACACATAGGAATCACTTAACAAATACTATTTAAATTGTTGATATATGTACATATATATAATGTATATATATATATATATATATATATATTTATAATGTCTTTCACATCATTATGTAAATCCCAGCAGTAAGATTATCTCATGTAAAATATTACTGGAAAAGCATGAGTCTAGTAGTTGAATATTTGATTTTTTTGGAAAGGCATTCCTCCCCCTCTCCCATAGATTGGGTAAATTCATCACCTCTCTAGACAATTTATCTCTAAAAACTCCTCAAATATAATCCTGGCATTGATTTGACTCTTGACTACTGAACCAGTAATCCATTTATGACAAATAAAGGGCTGTGTGTGAGACTTAATATTAGCCTCTGGTCAACTTTATAGCAAACAAATACCCTGTCAAGAAGAAAGTGATGCAGACTCCCAACTTTTTCCTGAATTTGAGTTCTATCATACTTGCAAATTTCAGTACTTAGAATTCTCTTTAAAGTGGGGATTCCCTCCATCCATTCTATCTGTATTGTCCCAGACATCCTCCACTGAGTGTCTGTATAATACACTGGAGAAAATGTGTTTACATTTCAAACTATTTCCCTCTCTCTCCCTTTTTCTCTTTCCCTTTCCTTTTCTCTTTCTCCCTCTCCCCCCTCCTCATTTCTCCTTCTTTCCCTCTCCCTCTGTCTTCTTCTCTCCCTCCCCCTTCTTTCAGACATAAGCCGCTAGAAATTGCCTCTAGCATCAAATTGAAGCTCCCGTTTGGCCTTTTAAAGCCCTTTCCAACCTGGCCCAAATTTAACTTTCTACTCTTTTTGATATATGCTATGTCTAATCAAATTGTCTTTATAGCTCCTCACATATGAAAATCATTTAATAAACACTGATTAAGCATTTAGTATTATGTACCAGGCACTTGTGATCTCCATGCCTTTGTACTATCTCTCCCAGGCCTAAAATGTGTTCTGCCCCTAAGAATCTCTTAATCGCTTCTCTGTCGGCACTCAACCCAAAGATATATCCCACCACTTCTGTTTTACAGCTCTCTTCTGTGTATTGTTTTTCCCTGTTAGATGGTAATCTTTTTGAGGGCAAGGACTGTCTTTCTTTTTCATATTTGTATCCCCACTGCTTAGCTTAGCACCTGGCACTTAATAAATGTTTATTGACTATTTAGCGCATTGCTCAAGTGCCTGGATGACCGGAAGGACTGTGATACCCTCAACCAAAATGGGGAAGTTTGAATGAGAGACAGATTGAGGAGGATCGATAATGACATGTTTTGGACATACCGATCTTAAGATAAAACATAAACATCCTAGAGAGTTTGCCTACGCAAGACGTAACCAAATTAACAGAAGCTAGGAACCAGCCCTGACCCTGGTGTAGGGAACTCCCTGAAGGGGAAAGAGGGAAGCAAAGATAGAAGTTTACAATATTATTTTAGCATAATGAAATAAAAACCATTATTAAGAGCATAGTTCAGCCTCTTCTGGCTCAACTTACATTGGAAGTGAACACTATTTTGTAGAATATTTCCCAGGCACTATCTTTAGTACTTGCTATTTCTATTTCCATGCTGCATTCTTTCTTGCTTTTTTTCATTCTCTTTCTTTGTGTTTGCAGTCTGGAAGCTTCCCAATAAGAATGTCCTGTTGTTCGTCCCTGGCCTTTAAATAAGGATTTATTGTGTGCGTTTTCCACCTTTACATTCATCTTCCTTATTAATAGTATAAAATGGCGTACTTTCAATGAAGACATTATTATTACTTAATTACAGGGAGAAAAGTCTTTTCATGACAAAACTTTTCATTTCCTTTGAGCAGATTTTTTTTTCTTTCACGAAAAATGCCTATACTTATTATTTAAACATCAAATGGGTTTGAGAACTATTGGATCATGAGCATTTAAAACCTGGCCTGGTGAAAAACTCAATTTAAGTAACAGACAATTAAATTACCCGTCTTTCAAAATTCAGAAACAAGAATTAATGGGTCTGATTAGCCATGTTTTCCCTATGATTCTCCAACTTATATCAATTTCCATTACATTCACATACCACAACTTTTTCAGCCATTCCCCAACTGATGGCTATTCCCTCAATTTCGAATTCTTTGCCACCACAAAAAGAGCTGCTGTAAATATTTTCCTTTTTGTAAAATAGGCCCTTTTCCTTTTATCTCTTTGAGATACAGACCTCCTAGCGGTATTTCGGGGGCAAAGGGCATACATAGTTTTTATAGTCCTTTGGGCATAGTTCCAAATTGTTACCCAGAAGGGTTAGATTTGTTGTCTACCAAGAGTGCATTAGTTCATGCAACCTTTCTTTACACCTGATCTCTTTGGAAATGCTTCCGTGTTATCCCCATTACAGACGCTATTTGCTCTTGGTTTTAGATAGATATTTCATTTCATTTTAAGAAAGGCTCCATTGATTCCTATGCTTTCTAGTGTTTTTGAATAGAAATGGGTATTTGATTTTTGTCAGAAGATTTTTCTGCATCTGTTCAGATAATCATTTGATTTTTTCTTGTTATAGTTTTCGGTATGGTAAATTATGTGATTTCCCCTGCTAATATTGAACCAGTCCGGCATTCCTGGTATAAATTTCACCTGGTCATAGTGTATGTTCCTTGCAATATGTTGCTGCAATCTCCTGGCTTGTACTTTATTTAAAATTTTCACATTGATATTGATTAAGAAAATTGGTGTATAGTTTCCTTTCACTGTTTTTACTCACCATCGTTGAGTAAAAGTATTAGGTGTTATTGTTATTAAGTATCAAAACCATATTTGTGCCATAAGAGGAATTTGGCAAAACAAGCTTGGTATTTGTCCATATGATGCCAAACAAATTATCTTTCTTTCCTTAGCTTACTGTTTTGGTGCCTCTATTAAGTTCCCAGAATTGAACAGGCACTGGTGCTCAGGATACAAATACCAAGAATGTACCAATGATCCTATGATCTGATCTACACAAGTAAGCATTTACAAAAGAAATCCAAAGCTACTCTGTTGAGGAGGCACTAACACCTAACTAGAAATTCCAAGAGGCAGAGGTAAGGAAGCAGTATATTCCAGATATGAGTGACAGGATGGGAGATTGAGTGTCATGTGTGAAAAATGGCAGGAAGGCCAGATTAACTAACTGTAGTGAAGAATTTGTGAACATGTATAATTTATCAGAAAGTTAAAGAAATCATTTGAAATATACCAGGTTGTGAAAGGCTTTCAATGCCAAACCAGAGTTAGTATTTTATCCCAGAAGGAAGGAACTCACTAAAGTTTGGTGAGCAGCGGAGTAAGATGGTCAGCCCTATGCATTAGGACAATCACTTTCTCTGGAGTTGTATGAAGTTTGTACTGGAGAGGAAACAGACTTGATGCAGGGGAGACCAAATAATAGGAAGGTGTTGCAATAGTTCAGGTGAGAGGTGATGAGAGCCTGATCTAAGGAGGAAGAATTGGGGAGGGAGGGAGGGAAGGGGAAGAGGACAGGAGAAAGAGGAGGGAAGGAGAAGGGGAGAGAGACAGAGACATACAGAGAGAGAGAGAGAGAGAGAGAGAGAGAGAGAGAGAGAGCGACAGAGAGATACAGAGAGACAGAGACAGAGAGAGAAGGAACTATGGAAACAGAAATGATAAGATTTGTAAGTCAGCTGGATAGTGGGGTGAAGGACAATGAGGAGTCAAAGGAGGTTGCTAATCTGGATCACCAGAAGAATCACTGTAGCCTTAACAGGATTAGGAATACTTGGAAGGGGGGTTAGGGTTTGGGGAAAAATATGAATTTTGGGGGTTCAATTTTCCTGTGGAGCATAAACTTTCTCTTAAGCTCTTTTAGTCTGTAGGTCCGTTGGTACCTGCAAAAGGGCCTATTACTCAATGGAGAAGTTATGACTCCTCATGGGCAAATTGAAATGGAGAGTTGAAGTTGCGTCTGAAATCAGGCTTCCAACCATATTCCTGAGAGAAGATTTTTTTGGAATGATGGAACCTGTCAACTTCCTTTTGTTGGTAAAAGTACTTCAAATGTACTTGCACCCAGAATTGAGAAGGAGAAAAAAAGCAAGTTGGATTCCATTCGAGAAATTGTATAGTAGTTTGTTTTCAATAAACCCCAAATCTGTTCCCTGGCACAAGCCTTATCTTTTAAAAACATAAATATTCTCCTGACAATGTTGTATGATTGCTAGACGTAGGACACCATAATCCCTGAGGATTCTAAGTTCTGGGTAATCAATCAACAAGCATTTCTTAACGGCCTACTTCATCTCTGTTTTCAAGAGGCTTATGTTACCCAGAAAGCATTCAAGAGGCATATCAGTGGACCTGGATTCAAACATTGACTTTGCCACTTATATTTATGAACCTTGGGTAAGTCATTTCACATCTTTTGGGTATTGATTTCCTCTTGTATAGAATAAAGAGGTCCCTGATTCCATGATGGCTACAGGTCACCTGTAGCATATATCCAGTGATAATTTGGTGCAAGAATAAGTTTTAGGCTGATATACTGAGGAAATATTAGATTAGAAATGGAGGGTAAGTCATCTGGCAAGAGCAAGAAAGAAGAGCCTAGGCCAAGTTTAGTCAGAGTGTTGTCCTGGTCCCTATCAAATGGAAAAAGACATGAAGGGAGGCCTCTAGCACAATGGGGGACTCTCCCAGAGAAGTGCTATGGGAGAAGATACATAAGGATTGCACAGAATGAAATGGTTGTATTTGTGCTTGAAGTTCATACTTTAATTTTGTATTACTGCTGCCTTACTAATCTTGACAAAACACACATAGGGAGATCTTTTTTTAAGTTCACTTCTCCTTTTGATAGAAAAAAATGAATGATCACAAAAGACTTACACAAAGAAAGGTTGAATTGAATGTGTTGCTATAAAAATGCATATTATAGAAAAAAATATTCTCTGAGTATAACCTGGAAACACACTTTTCCTGCCACATGCTTAAGTAGAATTGAGGTTTCTGACCCTTATTCTAAGAGCAAGGAATAAGAAATCCTTTAAAAAAGACATGGATGAGCAGATGATGCTAATCAGAAAATCAGTGACAAGAAAATGCCAAGGCACAAGGTTTTTCTACAGTCCACAAGTAGAAATCAGAGTTGGTGTCAGCACAGTTAGGAGGTACTGTATGATAAATAACATGCACATTGATTCCCAAACGTGACAGCATCGGGAGAACTTAGGGCCTTAGAGTATTGAAGGAAGTTGAATGAGGATAAAAATATATTATACACGAACTAGATAATTTCCAAAATGTCCCTTCTAACATTAAAATGCGATGATGATTCTATGAAATGATTCCCAATATATCTAGGAGCCATTCATCAGGAAGCCCATATTCTACTTGTTATTGTATTACTGATGCTACCAGGTTAGGTCAGTATGGTATGAATGACCAAAGAAAGGGACTTTCTCTGTGTCAATTTCTTGATCTGTAAATGACCTATAATACCACGGTGTTGGTGTCTCTAAATCTCTTTATATTACTAAAAGGGAAACTGAAGCAGGATACCAGTTTTGGAAACAGTGAGCAGAGGTGGTTTCTGAACATGATTTTACTAGTACTACACAGAGTTCTTTGCAGTTTTTCTTTTATTAATGAATGGAGGTGGGGTGGAGAACTGAAGAAATAGCCCATTTTAGGGTAAAGCACTGTTTCTATGAAATACTTTGATTAATTATGCAGGTTAATAAAGCTAGACTTAGCAAGTGGGAGACTAATTACAATTAGATCACAAAATAGCATTCTCAATGCTTAGTTTACCAATTACATATCTGCATGATGAGAATAAAGTTCATTTGGAATCCTGTAGAGATACAGTCTTCACATAGAGGAAGGATGGGCTTTTATAACCCTATTTGCAGCCAGAAGTTGGCATTTATTGAAGGCCAAAGCTTGAAAACATAGCAAGGGCTTCAGTCTGCTTTTCATTCTACAAAATGAGGTGTCTTATGGGGTGATGCTTATGGGGTGTCTGACAGGATGAAAATCTTATTTTGGAAGATGGAGAAAAGAACTTTTTGGTCCAAGGCCACAGACTCCATAAAAGCTTATGGAGTTATTAATGGCCAGCAAGGGTAACTGATGCCTTTCACCTAATAATCCTTGCCTGTTTGTGCTAATGAAGTGGTCATAGACTAAGCAGAAAGCTCATACTTATTCAGTGACAAACCCAGGACACAGCTGTGTGTGCAGGAAATCACTGGGCTAACAAGTTATGCATCACTCTTGAGCACATTCTTTTCACTTCAATAGTCTGTAGGGGGTTTATAATACCACCTCTGAATTCCTACATTACCCTGCTGCCTGAGCAGAATTTTACAAGCCTTTAGAAATCAATATTGTGACAATTATTTAAATTTCCCTTTACATTCAAGATGCCACTGTAAACTGTTTGTAAGAAAACCCCTCCCAAACAGAACATAAATATTTAAAACTATGTATTGATGTTAAACAATATTTTGAGTCTATTTACCAGAAAAATATATTTCCCACAAGTATGATATTTGAAAAACTCAGGTGAGTCTCCTAACATAATATAAATTCTCTAGTATTTGTGTGAGCAGTTTGCAAACTGATTCACTTGCAATTTTCAATCAGATGTAAATACTTCATTAGAAAAATATAGGAATAAATGATAGAGACTGTACTTATGATTTCATTGGTATAGAGAACTCCTGGGTGAGGAAACTACTTCTACCAATCAGCACCTTGTCTGTAATTTATATTCCTAGATTACTGTTAAGTTACATGACTTGTCCAGGGTCACACAGCCAGTATGTGTAAGAGACAGGACTTGAACTATGATCTTCCTGGATCAGAGGTTGCCTTTGTATCCACTGAGAGCAGCTAGGTGGCACAGTGGATAGAGTGATGGATGTGGAGTTAGGAAAACTCATCTTCATGAGTTCAAATCTGGCCTCAGACATTTACTACTAGCTGTGTGACCTTGGGCGTGTCAATTCACCGTTTGCCTCAATTTCTGTAAAATGAGATGGATAAGGAAATGGCAAACTATTCCAATGTTTTTGCCTAGCCAACCCCAAATGCACGAAGAGTCAGACATGACTGAAAATAACCGAACAACAACAAACTCTATCCATTATGTGCATATGTATATGTATGTGTATTTAAATTAAACATTTATTATCAACACCTGAACAGATGTATATAGTCAATTAAGTTTTAACCAAGAACCAAACCACTCTGGTGTTTACTTTTGTTTAAATGTTCCAAGAACTGACTGTGCATATACATCTTTGACTTAGGGTTATGGAGAAGTTAGAATAAAACAATTAAAATATTGAGGATTACTGATTGGTACTCACTCGTTAAATTATCATAAAATACCATGAAGAAAGGTATAGGAAGAGTGAAGCAAAAATCACTTCATTAATCTAATTTATTTTATAACTTCAATTAAAATACAATTAATACACTTCAACATGTGAAACAAAGACATATTGAATTTCATGGAACTTAAGTCATGAGTAATTGGAGGGTTTCTTCATTAAAGGCCTTCTTTGATTTCTTATTGAGGAAAGGAGGTGACTCTGGAGTCTTAAAGCCCAGGACTATAGAATCCAAGCTCTGAACAGGTATTAACCAAGCTATCAGGGTCTGATATGCTCCACTGGAATTCTTAGAGGACTGGTTTACATACGTTTGCAGACACTTATCACTGAAGGTCTTGACTACTAGATTCTTATTTTCCAAACACTAAGACATGTATGGACTGTGGTTTTTCCAAGGCAGAAGGGGCAGAGTTAGTCTCTTCCTGCCATCCTCCCACATCAGCTAGGGAGACATTCTCTCTAGCAATTGGAGAATCAGTTTGGAAAAGTTTGAGGAACAGGTAAAGCAGTGGAGATACACAGAGACAACACATATACTGAAGCTTTCATCCACTGGAGGAAACGAGTTCAAAGAGTGGTACCTCCTGAAGCAGAAAAGAGAGCTGGCTATGGGCCCAAGAGAGTCAAGCTGTGGAGAGGAGCAGTTCCTGGGAGCCTGGTTAAGGAAGCTGCTTACTAGAAGCCTGGAGCTCAAGAGGGAGCTTTGTAAAGACTCCACTAAAGTTAAAAGGCTATCAGTTGCAGAATTGTGAGTTTCCTTGGCTGCGTGTGTTCCCTCTATATGTGGCTTGCTGCCATTTTACTCAGTTTGTGCCCACTCTTCCCATATCTGCTCTGTATATTTGTGACAGTGAGTCCCAGGCTTTTTTGGGAGGGGGAGAAATATTTTAGAGCCACTGCTTTTACTATGCAGTCTTAGTAATGCTTTTAATAAGTAAATGCTTTTCATGGGTTGACTGTTAATGGAAAGTAAGTATACTCCTGTTAGGAGTAGGTGCCGTGTATCCCCTTGAACTCGAGATAATTGCCCACCTGGGGAGCCAACATAGCAATCTATTCATGACAAGTTAGGGTAACCTAGAGGAGGGACTATAGTTTGGGGCTTGGCTTCAGTCCTTTTATAGCGTGTCTTCATAGATCTCTGTTATGCAGGTCTCCTCATTTTCCCCCCAGGGTGGTCTACAGAGAAGAGAAAAGCAATAGCTTCCACCATTCCTGGTCATATAGAGAACATGAACAAACAGGAAGAGAGGTTTTTCCTCTGTTGATGCTTGAAGTGGTCCTGTTCCACTACAAGAAATCAGGAGTACAGCTACTCCCACTGCTGTTCAGAGTCAGGCACTGTATTATTTTGAACTAGGATTTCTAAGTGTAGAAGTACATAAAGAAATAAATAGGATGATGCTAGTTTATTCCTGTCCCCAAAAGGAATTTGATTTTGGCATAATTTGGGGGGAGATTGTAAATTTCTTTCTTTTAGTGAATATCTCCTTAATCTGATCATGATGTGGGTGAGTGGGGAAAGAGAAAAGGAGACACAGATAACTAGGGAACATTTTGTCTGTGGTGTTGGATTGAACGAATATTTTTGAAATACAGTTTTCCTTTATATTTTCATGACAACACTACTTAGGTATTTATTCACTATCCAAGGGTTATAACAAAGGGAAACAAACCCAAAACAATTCTACCTCCTGGTACCAGTGTACTGTTCACCTCTGAGAAAGAAAATTTTTCATTTGAAGAAAAAAACTAGCCTGTCATGTGTGAATTAATTATGTGTTTTAGTGGTCAATCAAAATAAGAAACACCATCTATATGACTTTTTCCACCAGTATAATTATATTCTTATTTTTCATCATGTGAAAGATAAAGATAATTGTCTGCTTTTATTAACATGGAACTCTAGTGTGGGGGTATAAATGTTACTGAGGGCTTTTCTCTTTCAATTTAATTTTATAGAAATAGCAATCAACGTTTCAGATGAGTTTTGTATATTATATATTCAATCTGCTACCTACCATTTTGGAAAGAGAAGCATCAGAGCATTTGTAGAGTAGTAAGAAGGACAGGCAATGAATCTAATCCAATCGCTAATGACTTCAACCTTGAAATTCACACCAAAGACAATTTATATTTGAATTACCCTGTACAAGATCCCAAAAGACAAGTATATGTACCCCCTACATATACCCAAGAGGAAATATATTCTGTGTTTAGACATGGCTGTGTTCATATTAAATTAAAGAAGTTCTTATAGCTCAACTGGACAGAAGAACTGACTTTACAAAATAAAGCAGAGAAGCAGATAATAGGTGCTTCCATTATAAAAAATAATACATAGACGGCTTGTATTTAATGGGTCTGTAATCTCACTGGTGCAAATCACAACTCATGCATACCTTATCTTATGACAGTCTTCTTGTCTGCTTTCTCTACTAGACCCCACCCCCCAGATCTGCCCTATCAGCTTTTAAACGTTCTATGGGTAGTACTGCAGCATTCAGGTTATGAAGCTACTATTCTTTACTCCTGCTGAGTAACTTACTCCCCCCCTCTTTTTCTGATCATACATTTTCTTAATAACATATTCTGTAGACTATTTTTTGCTTTTATGTCATCAATGCAAATATCTACTTCCTATTTGTGCCCATCTGTCTCTCCCACTGACCTTTTGGTTCCAGTAACTTTAATTACTCAGGCATTGATACATTCCAAGATTCATAATTACATAAAATCACTAGGGAAACCTGTATTTTGAAAAGACATGTCTTATGCTGAGAAATGATTTAGGATTGCTTAAAGCACTACTTAACTTCCAAATGCAATCCAGCCCACTCTCTTCCTCTCATTCAATAATGTCTCTCTATAATATATTTGTCTATATATACATATGTATGTATAATATAGATGTGTGTATATGTGTATCTATATTCAGATCCATACACACATACACATGGAATACATTGGGGTAGTAATGCCCAATCTTTTCAAATATGAAAACTTTTTAATATTATAAAATAGTATTTATATCTTTAGAGAAAATGTTAAAGTGGCAATGCTTGCACATATGCATTCTCATGGACCCTTTTTAATATCTCTGTGGCCTCCAAGGGGTCTACAGCTCCTGTGACACTGTTCCAGGCAAAAGTACTGATTACAGTTTTGATGACAGCCAATGTCATTCTGTCAGTGAGAAAAAGGAGACGGTAAGTAGGGAGTTTATTTCAGATCCTCAGTTCTTAGTATTGATATTGGTATATGGTAGAGGGAATTAACGAGGTAAAATATAGACAAGTTTCCTTTGGAGGATAATTGGCAACTTTCAGCAGAGAGAACTCTCAGAAGGAATGCTTATACTTTTCACAAGTTAGTCAGCCTCTGGGAGTATAGAAGGAACTGAAATTGAAATAGTACTCAGGCATATGACTTACGGGATATTTTGTCCAGAACAGAGAGTACTTTTGAAACCTGTCCTGTAAATGAGAAAATTTTCTATCAATACTCTTCCTCAAAATTATCTACTTTATCATTATAATCTTCTTCCTTTCTTTAAGGAAAATTATCTATTTTTATTGCTTCCGTTAAATACTATTTAGAACAAATGGAGATTCTTTTCTTAGGGCACAATGGCCCTTGTGCTGGAAGAAACAGAGGGACCTACTTCTAACCTTTTAATCTTTTGTGTGATTTTAGGAAAGTCACTGGAATGCTTTTTTCTTAATAGTTTTCTCTCCATGCTATTTGTGTTATACCCAGGTGGTGATATTGATCCATGAGCAGGAAGGTCTGTATTTTGAATTGTTCTTCCAACAATCCTTAAGGATTTGCTGAATTGTGGATTTAAGCTCTCATTTACATTCCTTTTTCCTTGCAGCATTCCCTTCTTCTTGTGTCCAATGAGACGACTTTGTGAAAAATTCTTGTCCTGGATTCAGGGATAGAATACCTACCATGGAACTAAGGTAACTAGCCTTTGCAGGGACTGGACTGATCAGCACCATGATCAGTTCTGTTGAGGTAAGCAGATAGCATCATATGCCTTTACTGTTGTAATAGCAGAAGTCACCTAAATCTGCGCACCATTAGTTTATTAGATAAGGAAAACTGACCAATAAGAACTTTCCGGATTTCCACTATAGACTTTGTATATCCTTATCACTGCTAGAAAAAAAAGAATGGGAGTTACTTTAGAAATTCATTCTGGTTGGGAAAGGAACAATTAGCATTATCCTTATTATATGTGCGACTCTATTCTTAAACCTCTGAGTTTTAGCTCTATTGTACACCTTAGGCTGGATAGATCTTTGCTTGATGGAAAAACTTTGACATCAATGCAACTTGCTAGAATGAGGCAGTCCCTCCCACTGCTTTTGTTTCTATCACTTATAACACATGCTATCTTTTGGATGGCTTCTCTTTCAGGAAACACACTCAAGTCTGCATTAAGGATGGATTTCTACCAACTCTTCACTGCAGTGTTATGCAGCTACTTACTTTGTTCATCTTCTACAGACTATCCCCTGGAAAAATGCTGAATGTGATTGCTCATTTATTAAGGTAAAGGAGAGTAAGAATTGGAAAGTAAAGATGATGTTCAACTAATAATATTCTGATCACTGAATAAGTGAAATTTGAAAGGTACTAATTATATTTGTAATTGCTCAGACTCAAGAATCTTGTGTTTTTTCTCATTTTTCCAGGCAGATGGGGCAAAGACTCATTAATAATAATAAATTTATTTAATTCTGTAGGCATTTACAAGGAGAAAGATGTCATCCCTCATCAATGGAAATGCAACCAGCATGGGAGAGTACTCAGACAATTTTTTAAAAAAATACTCAAATGAAAAGGATTTAAAGTACTTCCTGATGTGACATCCTGATTAATTACCCATAATCATACAGTGGCTGTAAGTAGGAATCACAGTTCTTTATTTTCCTATAGTGATCTTTGCTATAATTTTAAAAAATTTTCCCAATGCATGTAAACTAAATATTTATGCAAAAGAAAATTTGCACTTAGCAAAGTGCCAGGCACATAGTAAGTGCTTAATAAATGTCTGTTGACTGACCACCTTTCAATCCTTCTCAGCTGCATACAAACTTTCCCAGGTCTCCCCCACATTGCTATCAATATCAAACATAATCCACATTGCTAACGGTACAGAAGGGAAGTGGGACGAGAGGATCATGTGAGGCAGGAGCTGCAGAACTCCCTTCCTATGATTGCTCCTGCTACCAACAATCCTTCAGTACTTTCACTTCAGAAAACTATTCTTCCCACCAGCCTTCCTGCCAGGAGTGGCTACATTTGTAAAAACGAACAAGTAAACAAAACCTTCACTTGACCCTGTCATTTCCTCTAGCTGTTATCCTATAACTCTCCTTTTTTTTCATCCAGACTCCTAGAGTTGTATATACTTTTGCTTTCACTTGCTTATTTCTTTACTCTTCATAAGATAGCTTCCATTTCCATCATTTGACAGAAATTATCTTCTCCAGAGTCTTCTGATGATCTTTTACTCCATCTTTAGCCTTGTTTCTGCAGAGTCTGACACACCCCTTCCTCCATTCTCTAACTTTGCTTTACTGGACACTACTCTATTGAGGTTTGCTTTCAGTCAGTCTGACCACTCCTTAGTTTCCTTTGCAGGTTTATCATCCAGGTTTCACCCCCTCCAAAAGGGTGTAGTCCAGGAACTCATCATAGCATCAGAGATGGAGAGATAGAAACAACCACAGAAGTCCAATTCCTTCATTTTACAGATGAGGAAAACAGGAGGCAGGGAGATTAAAAGAATTGCCCAGGGGAAGATGGGTAACAAGTTTCTGAGGCAAAATTTTAATAGTTACTCTGACTGTAGAGTCAGTACTTTTTCTTCATCACATTGTCTCCTTGTCTGAGGCCTTCTATCCTTCCTCTACATTATACTGCCAGCAGTCATCCAGTTATTTCTATGCAGATAACTTTCAGATCTGCTTATCTTGCCCTTGTCTCCCTTGGACTCCAGTCCAGCATCTCTACCTGGCTTCTGTATATTGTCAGCTCATCATACCAAAAACTACACTCATTATCTTTCCCCTCAAACCCTCCCTTCCTCCTAACCTATTTCTGTCAAGAGCATTGCCATTTTTCCAGTTGCCTAGGTTGTCAGCCTGTTGGAGCCATCTTTGACTCCTCACTTCCCCATGCTTTAAGTTTCTCCTGATCCAGACCACCCTCCACACAGCTGCCAAGTTTATAATCTGAACACATATTGACTTCCTTGCTTAAGAAGCTTCAGTGGTTCCCTGTTGCCTTTTGAATAAAAAACAAATTCTTCTGTTTGTCTTTTGAAGACCTTCTGGATTTCTTTTAGGTTGAGTACATATACTAGCCCCTTATGTATTCTGTGTTCCAGGCAAATTGGTCTACTTGCTATTTCTTCCCTATAAATGATATTCCATCTACTCCACCACCTTTTGCCTGGGCTCTCCTTTTCTGGAATATTCTAACCCCTACCTCTTGGAACCTTGAGTTTCCTTCAAGGCTCAGCTCAAGTGCTGTCTCCTTTGATGTGTGTGTGTGTGGGGGTATTGTTAACCATTTTTGATTAATCAATTAATTGTATTTATGAATCACCTACTATATGCCAGGAGTACAAGTGAGGACGGAAGCAAAGACAAAAACCAAAGAGACTCTGCCCCCAAGAAGCTTAAATTCTAATTCAGGAAAACAATACCTGCACAGGGAAAGAGGCTCAAACCGCTACGAGGCAACATAAGGGAGAGAGGGGAACAGCAGGCACTAAAACTCAGGAGGAGGAGTCAAGAGAGGCCTCATCCAGGCATCAGCTCTTGGGCTGAGCTTGGAAAGATCATAGATTCTACCAGGTAGATGGTGGTGATGAGTTAGCATGTGCCAAGGCAAGGGAGGCAAGAGAGGGAATACTGCCTTGAGTAATAGCAAAGGACCAGTATTAGGCTGGAGCAGAGAGTGTGTAAAGGGAAACTGAGTATAATAGGCTCACAGGACAGGTTGGAGCCAGTCTTGAAAGACGTAAAGTCAAACATATGGCTTCAGTATTTTATTCAGTCAATTGAGAAGCATTTATTATGTACCTTTGCATATCTGTCAAGGTGTTAGGTGCTGGGAATACAGAGATAAAAATTAAGTAGCCCCTGCCCGCAAGCAGCTCACATCCTAAAGACCATGTCTTGGGTGCTTCTGGAGCAAGAGAGAGATAGGCAGGCCCATTACTGGTTTGGTAGCTGTGTGGGGGTTGGGCTGGAAAGGGGAGAGGCTGGAAGATCAATGAGCAGACTAGTGCACTAATCTAGAGAATAGCGAAGAACATGAACTAGGCTGGTTGGCCATGAATAAAGACAAAGGGACAGATGTTTAGAGATGCTGAGGAAGTCATCAGCATGATTTGGCAATGGATTAGATATGAGGAAGAGGTTAAGAAAGAGGGGTCAGGGACAACTTCAAGGTGGTAGGCTTAGGAGACTGATGGTGCCCTCAATAGGTACAGGGACATATATTGTTATTATTCGGTAGTTGAACATAAACGTTCAGTGAAACATTCTATGAAGCATCCATTTCATTTTTTTAAATAGAGGGGAAAAAAGCCTAGTCAAACTGACAAATGGAAATAATATATGAGTTGTGCAATTTTCATATCAATTGGAGGTAAAAATGTTTTGAATTACAGTCATTTTTGTCCTGTCTGATAAAGAAAATTACTTTAAATGGATGATAATTTAAAACAAGATAATCCAGATTTCATTGTGCTCCAATCAAACCTAAGTGTAGTGATGTAGTATGCTTCTGAGTAATTTATATCATCTAGTATTTCTACATATCATTTTGGATGCCCAAAAGAGGAATATCTTTTTTTAATGAAAAAGCAGAGTAAGGTAGGGGAATTATTAACTTGCTTACTCACAAGCTTATTAAAGCTCTTTAAAATAAAAATATATCTATTTTGTTTTTAGACAGTAACTAACTTAACTATTTGCCTGATACACACTTGATAGCTAAACACTTGCAATGACATCTATAAGTATAAGGAAGAAATTATTACATTAATAAGTCTCTACATTTAAAAAGGCAGCAAATTGTACAATCTAATCTTGAATACATAATGAAATGTAAAATTTTACTCCCGTAAAATACATGAGCTTCATAGGCAAACAAAGGCCCTCCTTCTCAGAGGACAATTACTGCCCAATTCGACAAAGAAAGAAGGGTCATTGCAGGCAAACCAGGTGGTCCTGACCTTGTCATGCACACATATTTCAAAAACATGGCACAATGTGGTGAAGATGGCGGGGAATCAAAGTTGCAGGTTGAGAGAGCAGTAGAGAATAGAGGGAAAAAAAATAATGGTTGTAACCCTGGTTTGGGAGGAAGCGACTCATTCCTTTTGTCCACAGTGATGGCAGAGAAGGCATGCTCAACTTGATCCAGAGCTAGTTTGCCTCCAGCTATTAAGGGCATAAAAGGCAAACACTGGGAAAAGGGGAAGGGGGTAGACATGGCATGAATACTTTATGTAGACATGGGTAAGAGGGATGATATAGGAAATAAGGGATGAAAAGGAAAAGAGAAGCAGAGGAAAAGTAAAGAAGCTAGGAAACAAAAGTGTATGATGCTTTTAGGTTTTGTAAAATGCTAACTAGACTGAAGTGAATAAATTTTGAGTAAAACTGATGGTCAAAGTGTAGGCAAAGAGCAGTTATCCACCAAGACAAAAGATATCTATAGCAAGATAGCAAGGGCTAGAATAATAGGCAGTCAGTTCCTCAGGAAACTGATAAAATGAAGCAAGAGAGCCAGGGGGAGAAAGTGTTGGAAATACATTCAGGAGTAACTTGGTGTTTTTCTGTGCCAAGCTAATGCACTGGTGAGGTAATTGCTTGTATTTTTATGAGACCCAGGAGGCTCGATTTTGAAAGACTCAAAATGTAACTCAATATGTCCTGCCTGATTCACGCAAACCATGTGTACTAGATCAGCATTTGAATACTTGGAAGTAAGGTTGCAGTGAAAACGGCTTGGTCAATGATCCTGACCTTGTTCTTGGAATTTCTCTCTTATGGGTCCCCTGGATTTATGGCCCCCTATTCACCTCATCTGAGCTCCCCCAGTTCCATTCCTGTTCCCAGTCACTTCCACCCTCTAGTGGAACAACCCCAGCTTGCAGATGCTGATGTCTTTAGGTAACCAACTCTTCATTCGCCTGAATATCACTCCTGCACCCAGGAGAGCTCATTGTAAGTCAGCAGTTTTATCCATTCTCACTCTTCACAAATGGACACATCACAATGTGTCTATAGGATTCCCTTTCTGGTGGCTTTATTCAAATTCCTTCATAATCTGCCCCTTTGATGTTCTAATCTTCCTGTTCCCCATTCCTCTAAAGCCAGAAGGAGAAATTAGAAGCTTCTTGTTCACCTCTCCTCTTAATCTATGACAAGTTCTTTCTTGGACCACCTCAGCCCATCCTCTCCTTTCTCCAAGGACTGCTCAGCAGTCAACCAACACATCTATATTAAGCATTTACTTTTGCTAAAGATCCTAAGTGAGCTTGGAATACAAAGAACAAGTGAAAATAACTCCTGCTCTAATGGAGTTTATATTCGAATAGGAGGGTCTGTCACACACACACGTTCAAGGTATGTACAGATTAAACAAGGGCATCAGTTAGAAAGTTGTTGCAGCAGTTCAAATGAGAAGTGATAAAGGGCCGGCACTAAGGTGGTAATAGTGTGGCTGGAGAGAGATTGGAGAGATGCTGTGAGAGATTGAAACTATAGCATTTGGCAACGATTCAATATGTAAATGAATGAGAGGGAGAGGTCCAGTTATGACTGAAAGAATAGTGGTGTGCTTGACAACAATAGGGAGATTCCAAAGGGTTACGGGATTGAAGAGAAAGATAATTAGTTCTGTTTGGGACACATTTAGGTTGAGTTGGGTACCGAGCGTCAAGTTCAGAATGTCCACAGACAGTTGGTGATGTGGGACCGGAATGCAGGAGAGAAACTAATGCTGGAAATATAGATCTTTTTACACAATTCTGTGTGTGTGTGTGTGTGTGTGTGTGTGTGTGTGTGTGGTCAAATCTCCTTTGTCTCATTTAGGTAATAGTGAGCTTCAGGACATACCTGTTCACTATACCCATTCCTCCAGGTTTGTACGCCATTTCTGTGCAATGGTAGAACTTCCTCTTTATTTCTTCTCATGCTTGTCTTATTTAACCCCCTCAATGACCCGTGAAGACTCTGAAGGGATACCCATCTGCTGGAAGCACTTCAGTAGGATCTTTAGCCCCTTCCAATTGTTCAGATGTTTGCTATGTTTACATTTGTTCCATCATTAATATTTGAAAGCCCATCTATTTCTTCTCCATGGTTCCTAGGACTCCTGGAATTCCACCTCAGGAGCCATATTCATGCTGGCAATACCTGTACCTCTACAGTCTCCTCATCTGGTTGTGAGGAAGCAACCATGCCAGCCATACTGATGCCCAACCTGGTTCAGCCTTCTGGACCTTCCTCCCTCCGACACTTTTCAGCTCCCATTTATTTGTTTTCTTCCCCCATGCAATTAAAGGCTCTTTGAGGACAGAGACTATCTTGGTTTTGATTATGCTTGTATTCCTGGTGCTTAACACAGGACATTTTACATAGTAAGTGCTTAATAATAAGTTGTGTTTGTCCTTTGTTTTCAAAGAGGACCATGGCATCAGGAAAATGATCTATCTACCTATATTTCTATATTAAAGGTTTATTCTTCCCCTGTAGAATTATGCATACTTTTATAGGCTAAGTTATTCTTTGTTGCTAAGTCTTTATGTTTTGCCTTTTTGAATATCATCTTCCATGCACTAATAGTTGTTCCTCAGTTAGCTGTCCCTCATGTTCACTCAGTTACCAGTCTTCCTCCTTTCCTTGGAATAGATCTCTGACATTTTTATGTTCTTTCTAAGTGCTGCTCATCACTGGTAATATATTGCAACCAGCTTATGTCCCCCCACCCCCTCCACTTTCTCCTATTCAGTTCTGGGCCTGTCTTAGTGTTCACGTGAAATGATGTCTGAAATACATATACACATATATGTGTGTGTGTGTCTGTATGTATGGAGAGAGAGAGACACACATATATACGTACACGTACAATGCATTCAGCACTATATATGGTCCA
>CM053775.1:10464891-10487905 GCA_028658325.1 Potorous gilbertii
AACATAAACTTGTCAGGGAAAGTTGCATTTTTTTTAAAAAAAAAAACCTATGTAGGTAATTTTCTAGCCTTTTGTTTAAACATCAACAAAATTTCATAATGAATGTTACCTCTGTTTTATGTTCCTAAAAGATCAAACATCCCTAATATCTCACAATCAAATTGTGACTATTTTGATATCTATATCACCTATATATATCATCAGTGAAAATGAGCAAGCCAATAGTTTCTAGGCTCTTTTAATTGCTCATAGGAACTTAGGGGGCGCTGCAGGGTCAAAAACACCAGCCTAGAGAGGGGAAGACTCAACAAAATCCAAATCATCTCATACTCTTTAGATTGCAGATTTGGAGTTGGAAATGACCTTCGAGGTCACCTAATCCCAACAATGCATCTAGTCCAATACACTGTATACAGATACAGCATTTGGTATCATTTTACAGATAAACAAACTGGAGATCACTTAGTACCTTGATCAAAGTTACAGAGGGCATCCCAAAAGTCTTGGTGCAATTTTAAGTTTTAATAACCTTTCAGAGTTGTGGTCTTCTATTATGGTCATCATGTAAATTGTTCTGATTCTATATATTTCTCTCTGATTTCATTCATATATTTTCCCCAGGTTGTCTGAATTCCTCACGTTTGTCATTTCTAGCACAATTTTACATAACATTCATATGCCACAGTTTCTCCAACCATTCCTGGAATGATATATACCCACTTTTTGGGTTTCTTTTAATAGTGAGCCCATGAATATTAAATCAAGTGGTACTGCTACAAGTAGAGTGTCGCAAGAGCAAACAGTATGCTGGCTTTTCTTCTCTTTTCACTTCACCCCTTACTCAGTAAACTCCGATGGCTCCCTGTCATTTCCAGAAGCAAATATAAACTGCTCATTGGCATTAAAGTTCTTCATAGCCTACATAGACATTTTTATGTCCACATTACTCTTCTTGCCATTCCTTACACATAACCCTCTGTTTCTCATTCCTGGGTCTTTCCGTTGGCTGTTCCAAATGCCTAAAATGCTTTCTTTCCTCACTTTTCCCCAGTTGCCATCCACCGTAGGCTTCCCTTGATTCTCTATCCAATGACCAGAGATCAACCTGAGATCACCTTTTACCTGCTTAGCATATATTTTCCTGTATCTTTCTTTCCCTGTCTTCAAGGGATTATTTTCTTTGGCTCTTGTATCCTCAGAACCTAACACTGTATCTACTATGTAGTACATCTATAATGAATTGTTGTTAATTAATTGACCTATGCTCTCAAGCATATTCATCTAGTCATGATCTCTCTCTCTCTCTTGAATTCCATCCTCATTTTATGAACTGTCTACTGGATTTCTGTACCTGAATATCCAGTAGGCACCTAAATCTCAGCCAGGGTACAGTGTCACTGATAATATTCCCTCAAATTCATTCATCTTGAATTCCACACATTATGTAGAAGTAGTGAAAGTCTTCAGAAATCCAGGGTTCCCCTCCTCCACGGAAGGAAGATTTATATCATTGAACCAAAATGGGATCCTAAAGACCATGCTTGTATTTGTACTGCCCTTGGAAAGTGGCGGCTAGACTGTGCCACCACTGTGGTCTGCCAAGCACTGGAGAAGCCTTTGAAGAAAATCAGGATCCCAATCCTCACCAGGGGAACTTGCTTATAATGTACAGAGAGGGAATACATGCTTAGCTGAAGCCACTTGTATGGAAACTGAAACTAAAGCATTCCCACCCCCAGGGCAGCAGCTCTAAGGCTCCTATGACAGATCCCTTCTTCCATGCAGTGAGGAATAGTGAGGGTGTTAGAAAGGAGGGAAGCCTGGAAAATCTAGAAAGCTCTGGAGTATGTCCAGAATTATCTCTAACTTATTTAGTTTGAAGTGGATACTTGAAACCTCAGAAGACATACATGTACCAAAAAGCAGGTGGAGCATTCCTCCCATGGCCCTTTTCCATCAGTGCAGAAAGGTGCTCCTGACTATTTGTTTAGCCGGTGACAAGTAAGCATTTTAAAATGAGATAAATCTCTCTAATAACTCATATTTCATTTATTTTAAATATGATTTCTAAGTTAGTGGCCAGATGATCCTGCTGAATCATGTATTTGTTCACATTCTTTACCACTTTACAATCTGTTTTGTGCCTCAAGCAAAACCTTCATTTTTGCCCCTTTGGGATCATAGGAAGATATTGACATTTTTGTGAAAGATAAAATGAACATTTAAATGAAGTGATTGCTAATGAATGAATGTTAAGAGCATATTAAGGTTGAAGAAAGTGCATAGTTATGGTCCAGGTGGAATTGTCAGATATGCCGGAAAGTAAATCGTGTAGGAAAGAATGTTACCCTAATGAATAGAAAAGCAGCATTATAAAGTCAAGGCTCGCCTTGATTTGAGTCTTTGTTCTGCCTTTGGCATAGCCTGGCCGTACATTTCCCACCCTGGCATTGCCTGTGGGAGCAGGAGCAGACAAGTCACACAATCCCTTAGTGCCCCCAGACAACACCTTATGATTATGAGATACGGGCAATGATTTGAAAATCTGCATCAGGGGAGGTAGCTTTCATACTAGAAGTCCCTTCGGTGAATGAAATTCTGAGTTTGGCTCAAAAGCAGTTTACATGTCTCATATATATATTTATAAATGTACCTACACATATAGACACATAGGACATATTTATATTTCTAGAGCATGTCTGCTGGACATGCCTGATGCGAACCTATAAAACCATTTAAAGAATCTCAGGTTTTCCCTAATACTTCATTTCCAAGAAAGACAAAGGAAAAATAGGAATTTTTAGGCTCTCCTTTTCTGCTTCACTGTCATCATCACCAGAACCTACAAGGGAAAAAGGAATTTTGCCAAGTGGAAACCTTGGCTCTTCATTCACATGCATGAGAACACTGTCAAATACTAGCACAACTCTTAGGCCACCTTGATTATATTAGACAGAAAATGACGTGGCTTTGGGGGAAAATACTTCACAGCTCCCTATTTTTATTCACTTTCTTAGCAAGTTTCTGGGGAAATCAAACAGATCAAAATTAAAACAACAGCAGGGAAATCATTTGCAAAGGTAAAGTAGAGGAAAGTCAATGTAGCAGTGGTTAGAGGCAGCAGCGTTGAAGCTCCTTTGTCACATACCATCAGTCGGATCATTAGCTGGGGCAGGAGGCCTGTAATCAATTGTCACATTTGCTTCAGAGCCAAAATGATGGGATGGAAATTGCACTTGTGTATTTTCAGTGGGAAGGTATCCACAGGGGGGAGATGTGACTGCTTTGTCCACACTTAAGTGCTACAGTGAATGACATCTCTGATACCTGACAGAATGTCTTGAAAAACTGTCACGGTAAAAGGAATGGGGTGGTTTGGCTAGCTGCCTCTTTGAGGTCAGAAAGGTTAGTTAGAAAGAGCTGCTACATTTTCTCATAGCCATCAAATAAAATGGTTTTAGCATCCAATTTTACTCATCTTTGTGACGAATGTTACTGTGAAAACTGAATGTAGTTAGCCTCTAAGTTCTTGGCTCCTGTCAGTCAATCAGCAAAGCATATATTAAGCACCTACAGTCCCTGCCTACAAGGAGATTACATTCTATTGGAGGAGACCACATGTACTGATATATAAAACAGATATTACATAACAGAGGATAGAGAAGCACTTAAAACTGGGGATGTCAGGAAAGGCCTGGTGTTTAGATAAGTCTTGAAGGAAAACAGGGATTCTGACAGATGGAGGTGAGGGGAGAACGGCAAGTAGACCAGGTTGGCTGGAAGACAGAAGGCACAAAGGAAGATAATGAGAAATTTGCCAAGAAATATAGGCTAGAGTCAGATTATGATGGACTTTCCCTACTAAATTGAGGAATTTGCATTTTATCCTTTTATATGGAGATATATAATCTTTTTATATAAAGTATAAAAACAGATTTTATGTATTTTATCCATTTGTGTAGAGGCAGCAGGGATCCACTGAAAGTTCTTAAACAGAGGAAAAATATGACCCTAGAATTATTTTGGCAACACTGGGGCAAATGGATTGAAGAGAGGAAAGACTGGAAGTTAAGCTGCAGTGTCCCAGATGAGAGGTATAAGGACCCAAACTAGGATAGTAGTCACATAAAAGGAAAGGAGACACATGGGAACTGTGCTGTGCAGGCAGAACAACCAGAGTTGGCAACTGATGGCTAATAGTGGGAGGGAAGAGGGAAGAGTTGATGATGCAAAGTTGTGAACCTGGGAACTAGAAACATGGCGATACCTTGGACAGAAATAGAGAAGTTGAGAAGGGGAAGGGTGGGTTTAGGAAGGATGGTAAAGAACTCTGTTTTGGACATTTCTATCTCTTTAAGATACCCAGGTGGAGAAGTCCAACAGGTAGTTGAAAATACAAGAGCAGAATTCAGGACAAGGGTCAGGAAGTCATCTTTATAGAGATGACCCTTGAACCCCCAGGAGGTTATGGGATCACCAAGTGAAAGGGACAAGGACAGAGCCTTCAAGGACAACCATGGTGAAGGGCACAGGCCCAAATCATGCTCTAGCAAAGGAAAGTGATGAGTGCTCAGGTAGGAAGAAGAAAATCAAAGAGTACAGTGCTAGGAGACTATGAATGTCTAAAAGCTGACTTTGGGGATCCTTGAGGGGAGTATTGGACAGTTCCCAAAATGTGATTCAGCCCAGTGCCCTCCTATTCTGCCCTATGCCAAGATCAGATCCTGACAGGACAATCATTTATTGTCTTATACTACGTCTATATCCTCAAAGGGAGGTGAACAGTAAAGAAAACCGAGACAATGAAAGGCTAATAAACATTGATTTTTCCATTTCTTGGACTGATTAGAGGACAGTGTTTTTGTGCCCATGTTTTTGTCCTCTGCTTCCACAATTTCCGCTAGCCTGCTCTCCCATATCTAGAGCACACTCCCTGTTCATTTACACATATTATCTTTCTTTTTGGTCAAGCTACCTCTTCCAAGTAGCAGACTCTGGACCTCATCCAAGATAAAAGTGCCCCCTCTCTAATCTCCAATTTTCCTGGAGGGTTTTGTCAGTATCTTTCCCTTATTAACCTCATCACACTCTACTTAAATGTGTATCTCCCTCCCTCTCTCCTCCACATACACCTACACATACACACACACACACACACACACACACACACACACACGCATGCACGCATGCCCACATGCACAGCCTTCAGCAGAATGTAAGTTCCTTAATCGCAAAAATGATACCAGTTTTCATCTTTCTGTCCTCAGCACCCACAACAGAGCCTGGCATACAGTAGACATTTTTTTGAATGTAACACAACTTTCATATAGTAATTGCCTCAATTCTCCACGTTGCTTCTCATGTACAGACACAGCCCTTGAGCCATGTTGTGCACAGTGCTGCTCAATAGTTTCATAGTTAACTTGAAAGGGTGATTCTCACTCCAGAAGAACTTTGTTTACTAGTAGATGGAAGCCTCCCCACATGTTGAGACTCTCTCTTGGTGGGCAGTTTTAGGTTCAAATTCTCTATGACTTACTACAATTTTCTTGCTTCTGCGTTTGATTAGATTATTAAGAAATTCAGTTTTTATTGTCTTAACTCATTTCAAAATGTTAAATTTCCCTGAACAAGCCATAATCACTCTCCTTTTCAATCACTGTGCAAGATAGGTATTCCCGAATTATGGAAATCCATTCTCAGCCTATGACTTCTAGTGTTTATCTCTTAGAAGTATACATTTAATACTAGTTTAATACCTTAAACCATCTCCCGGAAGGGACGTTAAGTACATCTATGAGTGCTGAAAGTTGAGTTTCTTTCCTGTAGCAACTGCAACATGTCAGGAGAAATGGTGGGATGTGTACTTGACAGTATGACAATTCTTGCTTCTCTTCATAGGAATTAACTAA
This sequence comes from Potorous gilbertii, assembly GCA_028658325.1. Taxonomy (NCBI): domain Eukaryota; kingdom Metazoa; phylum Chordata; class Mammalia; order Diprotodontia; family Potoroidae; genus Potorous; species Potorous gilbertii. The sequence goes on from CM053775.1 coordinate 10,470,804, forward strand.
GATTCTTGCATTGGGAATCATATATGCTGTCTATTTTCTCCACATACGTGTACAATTCATCTCTGGAACTCAGTTTGATTAAATATAAGAGATACTTATTGAAGGTCTCTCATGCCTTGCATTCTGTGCTAGTCACCGAAAGATGTATAGAGGCCAATCTAATCCAATTTAATAAGCATTTCACAAATGCCTACTATTTGCAAGGCTCTGAGCATCCAGAGATAAAAGGAAAAAAATAACCTCTCCACTCAAGGAGTTTACATCCTTTTCAGAAGATAGAATATGCAAATAGCTCAATATATTTTTGATAATTTGAGGAAGGAGGGAAGCACTAACAACCTGGAGGATTAGAAAAGATCCTAAGCCTTGAATACTGCTAGAGATTGTAAGAAAGGGAGGGGAATACAGACTCCATTCCAAGCATGAGTCCAACACAGCCTGTGCAAAGATATGGAAGTGATATATGAAATAGCAGCGAGGCCCATTTGTCTGGAACAGAGGGCACAGAGGATAAAAATGTGAAATTTTGTCTAGAAAGGTAGGCTGGAGCCAGATTATAAAGGGCTTTTCTATACTGAAGGGAAGAGGTATTTTTTCCTAGAGGTCATAGGAACTACTTGTACTTGAGGAAGATTATTTTGCCAGTTGCATAAAGAATGGAATAGAAAGGGGAAAGACTTTAAGCTGTGGGTCTAATTAGGAGGGTATCATCATAATCCAAGTGAAAAATGATGAGGACTAAACTAGAATAATGTCCATGGGAGCCATGAAAAGTAGGAAAGGTATTGGAAATGTAGAGTGGACAGTATCTGAGTACTGATTGGATATGGAGTTGGTGAAAGAGAGAGGAATGAGTCTGACGTTGTGAGCCTGCCTGTTGTCTTCAACTGATACAGAGAATTTTGGAGGAGATGGGTGTCAAACATTGAGAAAAAGTTAAGTGCTTTGACTGTAGTGAAAATGTATTCAATAGGCATGTATGGGTAGATCCTGTATAGAATTGTATGCCGTCTCAGGGAGGGTGGGGGTAGGTAGGGGGGAAAATTCTAAGTTTTGTGGTATTGATTGTAGAACACTCAAAACAAATAAAATTAATATTAAAAAAGTTAAATGCTTGAGGAGAAACAGTGGAAGTGTTGTGGTAGTAGAAAGGTGGGAAGATCCATTTTGCTGTGAAATTTCAGAAAGGTTTCTTGAAGGTGGTAGTCTTTGGAAGGCCTGCACTGTGCTAATCACTGAGGAAGATGCACACAGGTTTTGAAGGATAGGTATAATTTAGATGTCAAAGGTTAAGACAGAAGAAACCCATGGTATTTTTAAAAACAAGCGATCCAGTTGGACTGAGCCACAGGACCTGCTCAAGAGAATAGGAAATGAAGCTGGACAGAGAGGTTGGAGTTCTACTTTAAGAAGGAGTTTGGACTTGATCTCACGTACAGTGGGGAATGAGATAAACCAACTGACCAGAGGACTGGCAACAAAGGGCAGAATGGTGTTGCACAAGGTCAATTTCAAATAAGGAAAAATTTTATAAGATTGGGAGCCATTCAAATGGCTGCTTCAGAAGATATCGACTGCATTCTCTGTCCCTACAGTTCTTTGAGACAAGATTATAAATAATCGCTTGCCAGGGATTCCTTTTAGAGATGGTTTGAGCTAAATTTGATACCTTTCCCAACTGGGAGGTTCTGTGATCAGAATTCTGACAACTGTGTCTATCCTGGATTGAAAAAGGGAAAAATCAGTTAGAAAACTATTGCATTAGTCTAGGTGAGAGGGCCAGAATCAGACTGGTGGCAGTGAGACTAGAAAACTAAGAAAGAGAAACAATGACAATTATAGCTAATGTAATTGGAGCGCATGCTATCTAAGTTAGGAACCAGCTGAAGCTATGGGAGTAATTGAGAAAACCAAAGGACAGAATGTAAAAGGCAAAGAAGATTGAGTTGTGTTGGTAATGACATGAAGTGCTGCTGGTGAGATTCATTGTCCAGAATGCAGGTGGCCACTAAATAGCAAAAATAGTAACAAACCAGAGTCCTGGTCATCCATGAAGCACATTTCATGTGTCATTTGCTGTATGAAAAGGATACCCTAGAATAATGTGTCCTTTCCCTAAAATAGCAGCACATTCATGCAGGTGCTTATTTGTTTGCCTGGGTCTCTCAAAGTGATAGAGGGACATAGCGTACGCACATTTCACAGACCAAAAGTGGCACTTCTGGGAAAGAAAGTCTAGAACCATTTCCATGAAGTAGAATATGCTCTGCATTGTGATATGAAGCTATCTGGTCATTTATATTAGTAGCTATGTGGAGCTTAAATAAAATGATATAAAATTATTACAGTGTTCCCACTAATGCGAAAACTTATTCTTAGAAATTCAACTAAAATTTTGGTTTTGAGGAGCCTGAGTTCATCAGGTATGAAGCTAAGATCAATTTCTCCTGAAAATTATTAACAGTGATGCTGAAATTCCCAGAAGAATGCTGAAAAGATAGGATACCCATTTATTTAAGCTTACAATTAGTAATTACCTTCAATCATCCGTCTCTGCAAAGGCAGGGGGAAAGCAAACTTTCTTCTCTTTCCTTCGGAGCCTAACTTGAACCTTATAATTAGCATTCAGTTACAGGTTCTTTCTATTTATAGTAGTCAGTGTATATATTGTTTTCCTGGTTCTGCTTACTCCACTATGTGTCAATTCATAGAAATCTCTGCATGCTTCCCATGAATATTTTTCATAGTCATTGTTTCTTCTAATGCAATAATATGCCATTATAGTCATATAATTTGTTTAGTCATTCTCAGAATGCTGAAAATCTGATTTGTTTTCAGTTCTATATGAAATGCTTCTGTAAATATTTTCATACATATGGATCTTTTCTTTCTATCTGTGATCTCTTTGGAGCAATATTTAAGAAACATCTGATTTTTTTTTTCTTCTTGGTGGTTTAAACCTAATTCTGCATACATAATTGGAAGGTTGCTAATCCTTTTCAGTCCTGTTGCAATTAAGTTGCAGTTTTAAATTACTTTCATTTAGTCACCAGCGGTTCCATTGTTAATGTACAGGTATGGGGGAGGGACAGCATTCTGGCTGAAAGTTCTTTTATTTGGAGTTAGAGCTGACATCAAATACAAGTCTGGAAATGGTAGAATTAAAGAAAAGATAAAAGATCCTAGAAAATGGTCTGGTCCCCTGGGGAGCGAAGAAACAAAACAGGGATTTTCAGCTTGATTAGAGTTTGATTTATGAGCTGCTTGTGGTTAACAAGAGAAGAGTAGGATTTACCCTCTAATGGAGAAAATGCCCGGAAAATGCCTTCCAGTTCAGGAAGGTTAACTAAAGAAAACAGTGGTGGTAATTGGAACTTCTGGACCCAGGAAAAATCCTTGAAAAAAATGCATCATTGAATTATATAGTTGAAAATACAGTGTCATTAATGTTTATGTATTTTACCTATCTATATGTATACACACATAATTTTGGATTTTTTATGCATTTTTAAATTCCATTTAAGGGAGTAGTCTAATTCTCACTGTGAGTGGGGACTGGAAAGATATATATGTGATCCCATAGGTCCAGAAATTTTAGAGTTATGCCATATCCACAACCCTGACAGAGTTTGGCCTTTCTCCGTGGGCAGGGGACAATGTACAGAAGAACGGAAACTCCTTGAAGGAAGGAAGAAATGTACTTTTGTCTTCATATCCCCAGCACTTGGTGTGCCTGGCACACAGCAGGCACTAAAGTATTTTCTTACTGATTGGTGAACCTTGGTCTCCCTGCCTAGCTGGAGATTTCTCTGGCCAGAATCATTCAGTAAGACCTTGGCTTGGGTTCCTCCCAAGCCATGGCTGGGTCTGGCTGCCCTGGAAATTGAGTAAGAAAGAAGAGGAATTTCCTCCTCGTAATTCTTGTGAAGGAAGGCGTCTTGTCAGCAAGCTCCCAGACAAGAGAGGAAAATTAATCCAACTATTTAAGAGAGAAAAGATGTATAATGCATAATCAATGTAATATTTCAATCATGTCAATCAGAAGATTTGTAATTCATTTGCATGAACAAGTACCAAATACTTGATTGAAATTAACAATTTTAAAAGGTAAAAATTTAAAATCGCATAAGATTAAGTGTTTATGAAATACTATATTATATTGGATGTTAAAATGAGGAAAAGGAAGATGTTCTTTACCTTTTACTGCATTGGGTAATATTTCAGTACATCTTGGGTCCCAATAATGTGTGACCTCTTCCAGGGCATTTAAATGGAATTATATCTTAATGTCATTATGAAAAAAAGGAACTAGGCCATTGTGTTTTCATGAAAGCTCAAGCTCTAGCAGATCCGACCCAACTAGAATGTCTTTAAGAGTGGGCATAGCAGACTGTGTACCAAGGACCAGCTTAGCCAAGGACAGACCCATACCCAGGATAGGCCCAGAGTGATGAATTCTTCAGACCTAGCAACTCACAAAGACCATGGACTCAATCATAGAGGGACTGTGATCTTCTCTATCCAAGGGGGCATTCACACCAATGACATTACAGCTTTTCAAAATACTTTGGTATGAAACAGGTCTCTTAACTATTACCTTGAAGCAAAGGTGGTTGAAGGAAGTGTGTCTCTCTAAATGGCTCTCAAACAAATCTTGATTCATGTATTTCATTATAAAATAAGAATAGTCAATCTCTCTTTCACAAGTTGTTAAAGTATAATTAAGTATTGTTGAACCTAGCAATGAAAATAGCTCATAAATGGTTATAGTGTCTCCATCATTAGAAAGAATACTAAACTAACAGTTTTAATTAGGTGAATTTATTGTTTGGGACAGAATCCAGGAACACAAAACAAGCTTAAGTCCTTTACTGACTCTAATTATGGTGTTAAAAGGAGTTAAATGAATGGTATATACTTTTATGGGATTTTTACTTCCTAATAGTGTTATTTCACTTTATGTGTATTTTTCTTTAATTCAATAAGCACTTATTAATTATATTGAATATTTTTCTTGAGCATAAACCCATACACATTTGTCATACTCTTTTGTGTATATATGTATGTACATTTGTATGTATATATACATATATGTACATATATGGATATAGATATAAATATCTTGGTACTTCAGTTGATCCATTATCTCATCCATATCCGTTGTAGGGTATTCCCTACAAAGGGGCATGTAGCATTCATATCTTCTCATCCTTTGTCACCCCTGCCTGAATCCTCTTATAAATCCTCCATGTGGTGAAGACCTCTGAGTCTTTTAGTGTTTTACGTGAACTAGTTTAGCATTTAGGCTGAGCTATTATCAGTGATCTTTGACAGATCATGGAGAATGCCCACCCAAAAGTACCGTAAGAGCATAAGAGAGCAAATGTCCTGATTTTCAGTAAAAGAGTTTGAAAGCTGTAGGTCAGTGATTCTTTCTTTAATTCCTGGTAGAATTCCAGAATATGTTACTATGGAGCTAGTTAGTGAGCACCAGAAAACGTAACTTGGCTGGCCCATAGAAGAGTTACAAGTATAACACAATTCCCTTTGTTGACAAGACAATTAGATTTATCAGTGAGGGAGATTGATGTAGATATTTATGTAGAGTTTCATAGCACAATGCTTGCGGAAACAATTAAGAGGTACAATTAAGTGATAGATGGCTAGACTCAAAGAGTAGCCATGAGAATTTATGTCAAAAAGTCAATTTCACAAGTACAGGACAGAGGATGTGTAGGTAGATAGGAGTTGGTCAGTCTAGAGACTTTCACAGACTATAAGCTTAGTATGCTGACAGTGTGATATCCTTGCCCAAAATTCTAATGGACTGTTTGCCTCAGTTCCTTCATCTATAAAATAGGGATAACGACAGCATCTAACTCCTCCTGTGATTTCAAGGATCAGACGAGATAATATTTGTAAGAAGATCTTAGCCCAGGGCCTGGGACATAGTAGACACTATATAAAATTCCTCATGGAATTTTAGTTCACTATTGAAAGAGTTGGACATTCATTTCAGAACCCAGGTGATGTTAATGCCACTGTGCTCTACCCTGGTCAGACCACATTTGGAGAACTGATTTTGTTTCTGGGTGCCACAATTTGGGAAGGATGCTAACATGCTGTGGGGCATCCAGGAGAAGGCCGAGAGGATAGTAAGTGCCTTCAAGATCGACAAAATGGGCAATTTTAGTTCACAGAGGACTTGGGAGGTAGGGGAGGTGTGTGACAATGGCATTCAAGTATTTGAAAAGTTATTTCTTGGAAGAAGGTTTAGGGTTGTTTTGTTTGACCCTAGAGGGGCAAAGGTCAGAGGGGCAGAACAGTACGTAAGCAGAAGTGTCTATCAAAAAACATTTCCAAGCAATTAGGAATGGTCTCATTGGGGAATGGTTAAACAAATTGTGGTACATGAATGAATATGAAGAATATAAAGTAGCATGAGAAGACACATGAACTGATGTCAAGGGAAGTAAGCAGAATTTACATATTAAATATATATGTATATACATAGATGCACATGTATAATGAATAATATACACAATTACTATTACAATACACAGGCATTCCTCATTTTATGGTGCTTCAAAGATTCTGTGCTTTTTACAAAATTGAAGGTTTTTGGCAACCCTACATGGAGCAAGTCTATCGGTGCCATCTTTTCTAACAGTGTGTGCTCACATAATGTCCCTGTGTCATTTTGACAATTCTCATAAAATTTCCATTTTCCATTTTTAGTGTATCTGTTATGGCAATCTGTGATCAGTGTTCCTTGAGGTTACTCTTATAATTGTTTTGGGACCATGAGCCATACCCATATAAGACAGTGAACTAACTGTGTACTCTGAGTGCTCAACTGAGACACAATAATGTTGTAATTAGGCCAATTAATAGCCCTGCAAAGGTCTCTAAGTGTTCAGATGAAAGGAAGAGTTGATCCTTGAAGCAAACTTTATTGTCTTATTTTAAGAAATTGCCATAGTACTCCACCAACGCAACCTATGATCAGTCAACAGCCATCAACATCAAGGCAAGACCCTCCACCAGCAAAAAGATTACAACTTGTTGAAGATTCAGATGATAGATAGCATTTTTTAGCAATGAAGTATATTTTCACCGAGGTGTGTACATTGTTCTTTAGATATAATACTAGTGCACACTCAATAGACTATAATATAGTGTAAACAAACTTTTATAGGCACTGGGAAACCAAAAAATTCATATGACTGACTTTATTGCAATATTCATTTTATTGTGGTGGTATGGAACTGAAACAGCAGTATCTCCAAGGTGTGCCAGCTGGAAACAACCATATTCATAATATAATTACTGTGACAAAGCTTGACCTTAAAAGAAGGAATGAGAAAATCTATCTGGGGACTACTGGTATGAAACCCAAAATACACTGTCCGATTCAGGTGATGTATTGGTTAGTTTTGTCATTTTGCCTTTTCCTCTCTATTTCTATAATTAGTCATGAGAATGAACTCCAAAATCTGAACTAGTTTAGAAAGAAGTTTATTAGATCATTTGGTAGAGGAGAAAAGAGGGAAGAAAACTCCCTCCTCAGTCTCAGCAAGGCTTACATTATATAGAATTTCAGAGAAGAACATGGGCTTGAATAGCACTAGGCAGTTAAGCTATTTTGCAGAGGGCAGTTCCTTGACAAAGTTCATTGAGATATATATCAGTAAGTATGAACATTCAAATTAAAGTCAATGGAGACATAAGCATAAACATCAAAACTGGAGGATTCAGAAATGCATGGAGTAGACCCGAAACAATACCCCAGTGGGATATTAAGCATTCCCTGCACCCATCCATCCGGCTTGATCTCAGACCTGATTTTAGCCATTTCTAGCCACGTCAAGCAAGGTTGAAACAATGTTAATGAATAAGAGTTTCTGAACAATATAATAAAAATGTTTTCTACACTACTTATTCTTTATTCCAGAGAATGGCTCTTGGAGTAGGTAAGGGGGAAAGGGAAATAGATTGAGATGAAGCATAGATACAAACAAAAAGGTATCAATAACAATATTTTTAAATGGCATGGGAACAGGAAATAGTTGGTTCTCTCTCTTTGGAAGTGTTCATTCAAGCGAAGACTGGTGGAAATTATTCAAGTATAGGTTAGACTATAAGACCTCCAAGGCTCACGCCAATCCTGAGATTCAGTGATTCTTATCAGTGTCTTTCATATGGCACCCATATATAGCATATATATATATATAGAGAGAGAGAGAGATAAATATAGATATAGCATATATCCCATAGCACCCATAGCCTTTTGTAGCAATTTAATGATCACCAGTTAAATATCTCTTGTGTGGTGTGAGAGGGAAGGAGAAACTGCTGACAAAACCAAAGAAGCATACCTCACACTCTCAGGAAAAAAATAAAAGCAGATTGGTTCTGGAGAAGTTTTGTTCAGCTCATGTAGACATGGTATAAATATGCATATATATCATGCAGCGAGCTATCTTTTTGAAAGGCAGTTTTCCCCAGGATAACATCACAGCAGCAGTCAATCCATTTTGTTACTGCTATCCAATGCCATCTCACTTTTCCTCAGTGATGCGCCACTTTTCAGCCAAAATGATGGTATTTATTAGTTAGGATGAATCACCTTACTTACCTTGCTTACCTACTCTGCCCACAGGCTCTGCCCCTCTAGATGTACTCTAGAATATAGTTGGGTTATCTCTAAAAAATTCATATTATTAAATTGGCCTGCAAATGTTTTATCCACTCATCTCCCCATTCTTTTTCTCTTAATGTGCTACGTGACTGTGAGCTACATTTTCTTTCTATAAATAGTAGGAGTAATATTTACAAGTTTTGTATCTCAAAGCCATTTTCAATAAAGGTTGGAATTTGGACATTAACTAATGCTCCTCCATGCTTTAAAGCCCAACCATTATGGGAACATTTGGCATTTGAGTCAGATTGTCTTCCCTGAGTTCAGCGGACTGATTTTGAAGCTCTCCAGTACACTTTTCCTTTCACCAACATTCAGCTAAGATGGTTTCAGAATTCAGGGACCTTAATGAGACAACATCCTAGCTTTCCAAAATTTCCAGAGACAAACAGTTCACAACCTTGCTCTTTAAATGTTTCTAGTGCCGAGCAATTCTTCTGAAGACATTTCTTCCTTATACTCAACCAAAACAAATCTTTCATGGGACTGGAGCCTCTTATTTTTTTCCCCACAATTGGGATTGAGAGAAAATTTCAATATCCCCTTTAGAACAACTCATCATGTATTTATCATTCATAACTAACAGCACTTTCTTCAAAGAAAGTGTCCCAACATTTTCTTCAGAAATCCCATAGCCCTACCCATTGCTACTTGTAACACCCCCTACCAGCACTTGCATCCTGCTCTCCAAATACACACCCACATACATGCACATTCACACTCACAAACAAATACACACCCCTTCAAAGCCTCTCTAGCGGGACTTAGCAGCATCTGTAACACTATAGAGAAGCAACAGAAGAGGAATCAAAGGCAGTTTTCCAAGAACCAAAACTAGTCAGCCAGTGTTTTTGATGCACCCTGAATCATATCCCAATGGCACCACTTTTTAAAAGAATTTATTTCAAATTTGTACTGGTAAGAGGCAGGGTGGTGAGAGTGGAAAAATAACTGAACTCAGAATGGGTAAGATTTTTATTCGGTTTCCTGCCTTTGGGTGAGTGATTGCACCTTTGCGTACTCGTGATTGGCTAATGTCCAGAACCCTGAGTTTTATCGGAGCTGGCCTCCTCCTTTCCTCCAGCCAGTATCCCAGTTGCTGAATTCTGCCTCTCATTCTGTTATGATGAACACTATTATTCTTCGTACTTGCCCCTCACTTGAAGTGGCAACAGGATTTCCTTTGTCTATATATTTTTCTGAAAGGGGATACTTACAGGACTTCTCAGCGTGGTGTTCAGAGATCAGGCTCAGAAACTGAAGAGTATTTTTGTGGGAGAAAAAAACAATAGCCTCATGTGAATTTTTAACCGAGGGACTATGAAATTACTCCAGAAAAAAAGAGTCCTCAATAGGGACGCTGTGCAACACTTGAAAAATGACAGATATCCTCAATCAAAGCACCAAAATGAATTTAAACTCAGTTTCTAGGCGGTGTTAGGATTGATACTGTCAGATCATTGTCAACAGAGCTGACTTTCCATGAAATTAACATTTCCTTTTGAAATTTGGTCCTTTGTTCTCCTTGTTTGCTTCTTGGTAAAGCAGCTAAGATGCTTATCACCCACAGTTTTCTGAGGGATTGCTATTCTGGTTTTTTGTAAAAGGCTGTGCCCATTAGTAGGTGAAATGGTAGGAAATAGGTCAGTATAATGCAAATAATTCTTGAGAGTCTCAACTTCAGAAAATTGCCTCTCGATAACCTTTGGCCAGGAAGTCATTCTCTTATGCAGCCAACTCTAATTTACTCACTATCTGTTATGAGATAGAGCATAGAAGACCACATTAAAAGGAGGTCAGCCTCAGAGCAGGGGAAGAGAACCCTCAAAAAGAGGGATACCTTTGGAGTCAGGGGAGCTGGATTTGAATCTTTGTCTGGGTGAACTTGAACAAGGCAATTCCCTTTTCGGGTCTCCTTTGGCTCATGTGGAAAATGGTCAGACTAGATAAGGTAAGGAAGCATTTAACTATACACCAGACACCCTGCTCTAAATCTAGGATCCTGTGAGCTCAAGTTGATGGTATTTGGAGTCAGAAGACCTAGGTTCACAGCCTGGCTCCAGTGTGCAATTTAGGCATGTGACTTCCTCTGTGACCTTTAGTTTCCTCTTCTGTAAAATGAAGGGAGTTGGTCTAGAGCATTATAAGGTCTCTTCCAATTCTAAATCTCTGAGTTTAGGATGTCACTCGCATAGCTCAGTTGCAGTTCATCTCCCTCCTTGCCTCTACCATCTCTGCTAGCCTGGTTGGTTTAGGATCTTGGGAAACCAGGCCTTCTCCCATGCTGTGAGGGTGAAAGAGAAAAGGAAGAAACTGTGCTAAAGAACATCTGCAGATCTTAGAACCCTCCTGTCACTAATAGAGAGGGACTTACTTGTATTTGCATTTGTTTGAACTTCCTACCTTTTAGACTTTGTTGGTGCTCTTGGGTTCCATGGCAACGCTTGATGCTTCTATTTCTTATTTTTGGTTAGAATAAATAGTTGGGAAATGATCAGAAGGGAAGTATGTTGTCAGGGTAAGGTTTCAATGTGGCTATATATTATACATTTTAATATAAATCTATTTCAAAGAGCCTAATGGATTGGCTTATAGAAAGTCATCATAGTATCCCTTATGTTAGGTTTTATGTAAGGAGTTTGTTTCCTTGCATATATAGAAAATGCTGCAGTTATTGTTTAAAAAAAATACACTCAACAACCGTGGCTTTTGGAGAGGAGTTGGTTCCATGTATTTTGTTCCCAAAGTTTGTCCTGGGTAATATGCAAAAAAAAATCAAATTAAATAAAACTGCTTTTAGAACTCTCATGATAGCCTGAGGAATTTAGGAAGAGTGGAAAGGTAACCTCCTACTGGGAAATCCTAAAAAAATTTACATGATTAATTTTAAAATGCATTAAAATGGAATTTCCATAGGAAAGAGATCCTATAGATACATGAATTCAATTTAGGCTAAGAATAAATGCATTTTAATTTGGGGGTAAAAATGAAGCTTTTTAAATGTCAGTACTTAGTTTGAACTGCAAAGTTGTGGTTAACATTTTATAGTGTGATTTTGATCATCATGAATTGAGCTGAATCTAAAGTGTGATATGAATCCTCATTCACTGATGTCATAATTTAGAGGGAGTAAAAAGTTTTGTTATTTTTTTTCTTTTCATTTACGTAAGAAAGTTATTCATACTTATTCAGCACTTGATTAGCCTGGAATATAAAGGTGCAGTATTTTTTATCATCAATCACAAGAATGCTTCTGACAGATTGCATAAATTGAGATACCATGTTTTTGATAAATAGCACAATCATCTAGTTTCTCATATTATAGGACATCTGATTTCACTACTTGTGTATTTTAATTGTATATTTGTAATGCAAAATGTCCAGAAAGATAACACTAGAGTCAACTATAATTTCATTTATTCTATAAAAATCTAATATGAGAAACTGTTAAGATGGTCAGATTCTGTTGCTCATTCTGAATGAGAGATCATTTCCCCTCTTGTACAGGAAAACAAAGGGCACATTGTATTATAACAGTTTTTTATGGCCATGCTGTTGATGAGAAGTCATTTAACAAAAACAACTTTTCTATTCATGTTTTTGAGACACTAAGAGTTATTAAATTGCCCCTCGTTGGTCTTTGAAGGCTCCTCATAAGGCCATACCTTTCTAGAACTTGAGTAGCACCCTTACTAGTAGAATCAGGCCTTTCCTTTTGATTAAGAGCACCAAACACTTAAGTTGGATTGATTTTCAAAGACTCATTGTGGAAAGAGTTGAATAAATGGGCGAATGGGCAAGACAATCAATTAACAAATCTCCAGAATGGCATCCAGTATACCTTTTCAGATGAAATGAATGGAGATAAGTGTTAAAACCAGTTCCCCTCTGGAGCTTTCCCAGCTGCTCGGAAAAGAGAAAGGAACCCATGACTTGTCTAGTATAACAGACGGACCGCTGGCTAACTCAAGGAATTTGGTTATTTTTCACCAAGAAAATTCAGTCACTTAACAAAGGAGGAAATGCACATGTAATTCTTCTGAAAAATCTCAAAGTGATCTATTTATATGATTTTCTTTTCTCATTATGCCAAAATCCCTTTAAAGTAAGGGTGCAGAATGACATTAACTCAAAATTTCAATGGAGAACAAACGAAGGTGTTTTGTTTGTTCTTACCTAAATTCCAGATGTTATGGTGTTTTCCATATGCTCATTTATAACTTGGATGATAAAGGAGATTTGGGGAAATGAATGCTACTTTGCTTAAACCTTGTCAGTCAATGTATTTCCTTTTTTAAAAAAAAAGCAAAGAAAGCATCAGTGATAATGTCACAGCTATTTCTAGAACTATTTCTTTGTAACAAAAAAGTCATCAAACTAACAAATCAAAACAAACATTCATTAATGATCTATTATTTTGGCCACCTTTGACAAGGTAGGCAACATTTAATCTCCTCACCCCAAGGTGCCTTGAGATTCTGTTGAGAAGATGGCAATTATCTTTAATTTTATATTTTCCAACACTATGAATAGTTTTTCAGTTGCTCAGAATGTTGCATTTAATTGAGGGAAAAAGCAGTCTTCCAGAAGTTCTTTGTCACTTTAGAAATATTATCTCACTTGATCCTCCCAATAACCCTGGGAGGTTATTACCCTTATTTTATACTTAAGAAAACTGAGGCAGACAAAGTGTAAGTGATGTTCCCAGGGTCACACAGTTAATAAATATGTGAGGCTGGATTTGAATGAACTCATCTTCCTAAATCCAGGCCCAACACTCTATCCATTGTACCACCCAGCTGCCTCTGCATATAAAAGGAGAACATGGATTTCTTGAAAGTCACTGAGTCAATCACTACTAAAGCTGAACATCAGAACTAAGTTCCTTAACAAGTTCAACACTATAGCATCTATCTGTTTGTCTAGTGCTATGATTTCTTTGGATTAGGGAACTTGTTGCCAATGCCCTCCACTGTCCTGAACCATCAAGTACTGGAGATGGGCCAGGACAACAGAGAGGTTAGGTGATGTGCTTGTCATCACATAGTTTATATGAATCAGGGGCAGGACATGAACTCAGGCTTCCCTGATTCCAAAGCCAACTCTCCATCCATTGCACCATACTATCATTATATTGACCATTGCATCCTAGTTCTAGTGCTAGAAAGGATCTTCAAGGTCATCTAGTCATACACGCTAATTTTTACAGATGAGGAAACTGAGGCCAAAAGCATGTGCTTGGTCAAACTAACACAAGCAGCAAGTAGGAAAACCAGGATTTGAACCCTCTGATTCTAAGTGCAGTGTTCTTTATATTGCATGCTGCCATCTCCCCTTTGCCACCATCTTTTCACTAAATGTTATACCTATGACTTTAGGGGAGACATATTTTTTGATTGATGTTCTTTGTGAGGACTATATTTTGTTTGGAAGGCTTTTTTCTTTCTGTTCTTAAAACACTGGATAGAGAGCTGAATAAGGATAATAGCTTACAACAATGAATCAGCATTTACAAAGAAGTTTTCTACATGGTTATCATGTGATGTGTGTTGGTATATGCAAGCAAGAGAAGACATACCTGTTTCTAACTGGTCTGTTCACACTGGGTGCATTAGTCAGGGCTTCTAGAACTAATCCAGATTTATTCCAGAGTGGAGAATACGAGTGCAAGAGCAGAACAAGGTTGTGATTCCTTGCATTGAAATGATGAACACATCCCATTAAAGGTGTATCATTGAGGGATGTACTACTCCTCAAATATGCCAGCTTAATTTTATTTCACTGTTATTTATTGGCCTTCCTATATTGTAATGAAGTGCCAGATTCAGAGCATGCCAACAAGGGACAGCAACTATTTGCAGGAACAAGTGATCCTTCATACTTGGCCTGGAAACCAGGATTCCAATTGTAGGTGAAGTGTTATTAAGTTCAGAATCATGAATGAGCAAGAACAGAGAAACGAAACTCTTCCCAACTTTTGAGGGTCATCTAGGTGAAGAAAAAAAAGAAATGTTGAAAAACTACAAGGAAATCTCTAGACTGTTAGAACATTTGGTTTTAATATTTTAAATTGTATTTGACAAACATCAAATACCTACTGTATGCAAATCCTGGGTATTCAAAAATAGAAACAAAGCAGTCTTTGCTTAAAGGAGTTTACGTCCCACTTTGGGTAGAATGTAACTTATAGAAACTCAGATCTAATGCATTTATTAATACCCAGAAGCAGAAAGCAATAATCCAGGTAGGGGGGTGGGAACAGGAAAAGCTTTATGATACAGGTAGTGTCCGATCAGTGCTTTGAAGAAAGTAGGAATGCTCCAGATCAAACCCTAGTTTGAGACTGGTGAAAACGGAAGAGGACTGAAATGATATGTGTCAGGGTCAACGGACAGTGTGTCCAACTATGACTGATCAGACCAGCATGAGATCAGAAGGCTCTATCACAGGTCAGGCACAAATAACCTGAATGAACGATTGGGATGGACACTAAATTTGCTCCTCTCACGTTTCTTTTGAGCCACTCCAGGCTGGTGAAAATATATGTGTAATGATGAGCTGGTAACTGACAGATTTTCTATCAGTTGTCAAACTTTCTCAGTGATGAGAAGCACAACTAGTTGAGAAGAGGTTTCCATATGGCTCCTAATGCAGGAAAAGAGGAAAGTCTGTGGGACAGCACTGATTATAGTGAAGTACCAAAGAACTATTCCCATGTGACCAAGAGCAGCCATTGAGGCCCCAACATTCCTCATTCTCTTCTTGACTTTGCAAACAAAAATTAAAATTCTGGCTATTATCACAATCACTTAGGCATATTAAAATGAGTGAACTATACCTTTGTTTGATTGACATCATGTCTTTCTTTCAAGGAAAAAAAAATATGAGCTTTGTGTACCTGGAAAATTAGCTTTTGAAAGATCAATTCATGGTGTCATACGAGATAAAAAACGTAGTTTTCAAAAGGTTTGACCTGATTTTGACTTGTCCAATTATTCTTTTACATCTTTGAACCCAGGTTCCTCAGCTAAAGGAGTATGGGAACACAGAAAATTAAATGCCAAGTTAAGGAAGAGTAAATAGGTCAAATATCCAAAAGAGTCGAGTGTTCAGTCATTTATTCATTTCTTTGTTATGTGTTTCCTGTGTGCCTGGAAGTTTGCTAAGGTGCTAGGGATACAAAAACCCAAACTCAATAGCCATCCCGAAGCTTATGTTCTATTGAGGACATGTTCCCAGATTAGTAAATAAAATAGAAATCCAAAGTTGCTGGAGGTGGCGGGGGGGGGGGGGGAGTCAGAATTGGCCTGCTATAGAATGTGGCATCTGAGGCAATTCTTTTAGGAAGCTAAGGTCATGAAGAGATGGAAGTGAGGAAGGATTACAGGTCACATAGGAGGACAAGCTGTGCAGAGGCCTTCTGAGACCTCGACTTAATCATCCCTTGCCTTTCATAACGTGATTCTATTGGGCAGGGAGAAGAATCAAGTAACTGATTATCCATTGAGTCTTTCTCATTCAAGGAAACCATTAAGTCTAGAGCTCCCAAGTAGGAAAAATATCAGCTCTACAGTGAAAATAGTGTTCTTTTTTCCGCTTGCATGGGACAGTTTTCAGATATTTTATGGCATAGTGAGGCTGTAATGTAGTTCCTTCTTATCAACAAAGAGGTTGATCACAAGAAGAGGTTGGAGCTAGAAAATGATTTTTCCATTGTAGTAGTGTATGTGCATGCATAAATGTATGTTATGGAGCCCTACTAGGAAGAGGAGGTACAATAAGTCATCAGTTGGATTTTCTCCATTTAGGTAGCAACCAGGTCATCATGATATGCATCCCTTCTAATCAAACAGACTGCACTAGCTATGGCTTCATCATTCAACCCTCGACCTCCAATTTCCATCATATCAATATGTTGAAAGGTTCCTTTGGGGGACACGTTTGCATTAAGGAATTTGAAGTATAGTAGTTAGTCCTAAGTTTCTCATCACATTGTGTTGTCTTTTTTTGAGGTAGTTGGTAAGGAATTAGCAGAAAGCAAGTCTCTCCCCATTTCATTCCATTCTCCATTAAGCCACTAAAGTGATTTTCCTAAAATACAGGTATGATCATGTTACTATACCCCCCTCAAGAAACTCCAGTGGCCCCCTTATTGCCTCCAGGAGCAAATACATAATGCTCTGTTTGGCATTCAAAGTCTTTCCTAACATAGCCTCAGCTACCTTTACAGTCTTCTTACACTTCACTTTCTCCCTGGCATCTACTCTTTGATCCAGTGACACTGGCCTTCTGGCATCTCTCTGCTCTGGTCATTTGCTCTTGCTGTCCTTTATGACTGGAAAGCTCTTGCTCCTCCACTCCTAACTACTGACCTCCTTGGCTTCCTTTAAGTCCCAACTAA
>CM053775.1:10488405-10503430 GCA_028658325.1 Potorous gilbertii
GGCTTATTCTAATGTGCCACATTTAGCAGTTTCCTACTGTACATTTCCCAGAGCACCATCCAAGAGCTCTGAAAAGGCAGTCATGGAGAGGAGCGCACTACTGGGGAAGAAAAAGAAGTTCTTCTACCCATACTGGAATGTCTATGAGAATTTTGAGAAGACAAAATTAAATTTTAAAGTAAAAGACCTGGCTAAGAGGCACATTCTCTGTCATAGACAAAAGTGAAGGCAGAATCAAAATATTCTCTCAGATGATGCTTTTAAAATACAACTCACAGCAGTTTCACAAAAACTTGTTGAGGAATTATGAGTCTTAGGATAAAAGGGAAAAAGGCATTTTTCTGGTATTGTGAATGATATGCAAAGCACATTTGCAAGGCACTGGACCAGGGACAGTTCATGAATTCAATGTTTTAGGATACTCTCAAGGGGCATATTATACATATGAAAAAATAATACATTGGAATAGTAATGTAAAAAAAATTCAAAGCACAGGGAATAGAAATCTTTTTAGAGATTCTAATTCTCCTGACAAGGCATCATTACATCATTATAGAATATACTAAGAAGCTTACCAAATTCATTTGCATAGCTATTCCAAATCAAGTTTGACATTCAAGCCTTCACTGGCCAAGGCAATTACTGTATTCTCATAACACAAGTGTTATTGAATAATCTGTGAGTAATGAGGGTTTGGGAATCTTTCATTCTAATACTCAATTAATTGACATAGTATTTATTTGAAGTTTGATACTATTTTCATCAATAAGAGCTACCCAACCAAAATCATATGTCTTGTATGGCTCCAGTTAGTTGCCTTTTGTCTGCATCCTTAGCCCACAGAGACCTTGTGTCAGACACATGAATCTTTTCTAGGACTTTGTTCAAATCACTGGTAAATGTGATTCTCCTTTGTATGAGATGGTCTCATTGAAGACTGTAAATTTCTCTTGTACCAGGGAAAAGGAGCACACACACACAGAGCAGCTATAGATGATTGGGTTGACAAACATTTATCAAATAGCTCCCTAGCACATGCCTTCACTAAGCTAAAATCCCAACATGTATTAACTATGAGGTAGTATATTATGGACACAGTCCTTTTGTTTGGTTCCTTTTATTTTGCCCTATATATCCTATGGGCCACAGCTAGTATGTGTCAGTGACATGTCAGAATCAGACCTTCCTCCAAAGTCCATAGTCAGCCCTCATTGTGTCATACTACACCACCTTTTGACTTACCCATAGTAGGTATTTAAGTGCTTGTTGGATCGATTTGTTATGGTCCTACAAAGGTATTATGGGTAAATGGACTCAATAATTACTTCACTAAATAAATATCCTGTGTGAAACACTGGTAGATGTTGACTGCCCAGCTAGACAACTTAAGTGAAGGGTTCAAAGAGCCCTTAGCTATACTTGCTTGTTTTCCAAATGGTTTTCTGTTGCAGAAGTCTGACCAACAATATTCTTTCCTTCATACTTCAGAAAATATGATTTAACTTGAGGCTTTGCTTAAAAAATGGTGATCAACAATATGCTTACCTATAGTAAAATTTAAAATGAGAAATAGGTTTTATTTTCTTTTCTGACATGAACATCTGGAAAATTCATATCCTACTTTATATGAATAGAATACTATGTGTAATTTATATGTGTATTTATATATAAAACTATTGTATATACAGACAAAATTTATTACTTAAGAATAGTGCTTGACAAACTGTTCTTTCATGTTACTGAGCAAGTTTTATATTTTACTTTCCATGTAAGTAAACCATATATTTTTATAGGCAACATTAAAAGGGCTTCAAATAATCATAGTTTATATAAGCAGCAGCAACATTGAGTCTCACTTATGTCTTTGGGATGGAAATTTATATAACGTATATTCTGCTATCATTATCAAACAGTGCTAAAAAAATGAAGTGGGGAAAAGCAATTTCTCTGTGGGAGATTGTAGGTCAGAGAAATGGAGGCACATAGTGGGCAGGTAGGTGGTGCAGTGGAAAGAATGTTAGAGCTAGAATCAGGAAGACCCATCTTTTTGGGTTCTAATCTGGCCTCAGACACTTAGTAGCTGGGTGACCCTGGGCAAGTCACCTCACCTTGTTTGCCTCAGTTTCTTCATCTGTAAAATGAGCTGGAGAAGGAAATAGCAAACCACTCCAGGATCTTTGCCAAGAAAATCCCAAATGTGGTCAGGAAGAGTCAGATGTGATTGAAATGGCTGAATAACACAAAGGAATGTGTTCTATCAAAAATGAATACCCAACCTTGACAATCTAGGGGATCTCTTTCTATGGCCCCTCTAGGTCCACTTGACATTACTGTGGTAAACCTAGGATTGAAAGTGACATTTTGAGATGGAGAATATTATTCAGGGAACCAACTTCCTTTCCATTTCATTATTTAACTTGCATCGTAAGACTGATGTGACCTCACTCAGATATCCATTGTCTTTATTTACTGAATGTGGAGACTTGGAATTAAAAATCAGGATAAGAATCAGCGAATACTTTTTCTGGTAAATAATCTTTAAAATAATACAAGATGGGCCGCGTAGATGGCTGAAGAAATCAAGCAGAAAATCTGATAGCTTGGACTGATGGGATGTACACTTGAATTTCAAATCAGAAGGCCTGGTCTCAAGACCTAGTTCTGATATGCTTTGATTCTGAATGGGTATCTTCCCCTCTGGGCCTCAATTTCCCTCTTTGTCAAATGAGGAGGTTGGACTTCTACATCTAACACTGATAGAATTATTTATATTTCTCACTTTCAGTAACTGATTTTTATTTCCTCCAAAAACACACACAATCACACCCTGGTTACATTAAATAAGATACTTGTAATATATTCTCTGATGAAGATTTTATGTAAAAATCGGAAATTCACCAAATTCCAGGATTTTGGGAGAGAGAGAGAGAGAGAGAGAGAGAGAGAGAGAGAGAGAGAAAGCACGTAAGTGTGTGCATGTAGCCCCAAAATCACAGATAGAGGATGGGTAAGAAAATCAGACAGAAGGTACATAAATTTTTTATAAAGTTAAATCTGGATGTCTAACCTGTGGTCCTGGTATAAGCCTCAATTCAGCAGCTAATTAGGTGCGAACACAGGCCAGTCACTGCAGTGCCTGAGCCTCATCTAGAGAATAAGGCTAATCAATTTTATCCTACCTACCTTACTGTGTTAGTATGAGGAGAGAACCGTATGCCTTAAAGTGATGTTTGAAATGTGAGCCACTATGACTATTTTCTGTGCCAGGTTCTCGTTCTGATTTAGTCTGGAAGATAATTGTCATTTGAGTGATGTGAAAAACAAGATTAGATTAGCTCATTTGACTTATTCAATCCATTTCTCAACAACTCATCAGCAAGAAGTTAAAAGCCCAGACAGCCAGGAGGCAGCACAGTAGATGCCCGAGTCAGGAGAACTGAGTTTAAATTCCATTTCAGAAACTACTAGCTCTGTGCCCCTGGGCAAGAGATATTACCTTGTTTGCTTCAGTGTCCTTAACTATAAAATGGAGATGATACTAGCACCTACCTCTCAGGGTTGTAGTGACACTGAGAGGATCCAATAATTGTAAAGCACTTAGCACACCGCCTGGCACAAGGTAAGCCCTATATAAATATTAACTATTTTTATTAAGTGGATCTGATTATATTTGTATATGGATATCATGTTTATGTACACACATACCACACACATAACCAGAACAGGTGACATTTCATAATCATCTGCCAAATTTGAGACAACTCTTATAAACCTGCTATTAAGATATTATCTTTATATCTCTAGTACCTAGTACAACACCTTGCACCTAGTAGGCACTTAATAAATACTTGGTACATTGAATTTCTAGTATGCTGTAGAGTTCACTTTTCAGCAACCTTCTCAGTGAAATGGAGAAAGTAAATGTGTAGGGAATCTGTGAGAGCCCTGGCTCCTAAGACCTCACTGGAAATGACTATACTCAAAATTTCAGCCAAAAAAGTAGTTTTCATTTGATTTTACCCTGGACTAAGTCACATTCTATGTTACAGGCTGGAATAACTAGCCTCTGAAGGCTCATATAACTCCAAGATTCTGTGATACTGCATTGTGGGGAGGGTTGGGGGAAGATTAAATTATACAGATTAGATTTCACTAAAGAATCTTACTTTTGCTGGTAAGGCCTTCCTTCATCAATACAATATGATCTATCTGTCTGTCTGTCTGTCTATCTATCTAGCCATCTATCTAATCTATCTGTCTGTCTATCTATCTATCTATCTAATCCATCTGTCTATCTGTCTGTCTATCTAGAAAGCCATATTTTCAAACAATGTCAAGCTTTGTGCAATGGGGAGCTGAACATTGCCACTGAAATATTATATAATATTTGAACAAACAGAATGTTCAGATTAAAGGCAGATAGACACATGATCTGAAAAGGACAGCCTTCTCTACGTATCAATTGTTCCACTGAAAACGGCATCTGTGAAACCTTTTAAAATTCTTGGGTTCCAACTACAAAATAGTTGAAAAAGAAAAATGATTTACCACAGTTATTGAAAAATGTAAACTTGTTAATTGGTCATGACAGAACAACATATTGTTAGAATTGGTTTAGTTGAAAACATTTTGGTACCTGACTTACAACAGAAATATTATCTGATGAACAATATTTAGTTTACAGCTTTATTCTCTGGAATTTGGATACGTTAAATACAACTTAATTAGTCAAAAGGAAGGGAAGGTTTTCATTTCATATTGTTTATGGTGTCATTTTCATAGCTCAAATTAAATTTTGATAATCTCTTAAAACATATTGTTGTTAAAACAACTGTTGTTGTTTAAATAAACTAAGAATCTAGGCATAATTTACTTTATATTTGTTGATGCAGTAATTAGTTGAATTGGAATCTCATACTGATACGATTTGCTATTTTTTTCATGTTACCATTTTTCTAAATGCCACATAAGGAAAATATGATGCAAAATAAACTCTAAAATCTAGTATCTACAATTACCAATAAAATCTCACTCAAAAATCCAGTTTTTCAATTGCATATAAATATCTGCCAAAGATACTAAGTGTCCCAATGAAATTACTAAACACCACAAGAAACTGGCACTAAAATTTGTCTAACTCTAATATAATCTGAAGTCTGAGGTGTAAGAGATGCAAAAGACAGGCTTTCCCTCTTGCCTTGCCCTACATTCCAAAGGATCTAACAAATAAGCTGTGCCCCGTGCAGATAAAAAATGGAATTCTACCTCCCCCAAATATCAACTATCTTATTCGATACAGGATTACTCACATATACAATTCACTATATGATTAATTATGATTACAGATGTCAAGTGTTAAATTCAGTGGAATGCTTCATTTGCTCTGTCTAGATTCCCAAATGAAATAGAATGTTAACAGAAGGGATAAAATCTATTTGAAATCAAACAGGTTAAATGAGTGTATGCTGCCTATGTCATAACACTAAACGTACTTTTCAAAATAAAATAAGAAAGGTAGAAAATTGGGATTTGCAAGGGCATTGGGCAGTAATCAAGTTGCTTATGTAATATTTGCACCTCTTGAAGGGTAGGGAAAGGAAAATCAGAAATCCACAGGGAAATCATCTGAAAAATAAAGAAGTTTATTTTTCAATTGATGTATTACTTTTTACTTGTTGAATTTTGTAACGTAAGTGAAAAGTTTTAGCCATTTTAGATGTGGGAAGGACTTGAGAATCATTCCACTTTAGATTAGGAAAAAATCCTAGGAGATCTAATATAATTCCTTCATTTTACAATTGAGTAAAGTGAGGCCCAGAGAGGTAAAATAATCTATCTTAGATCACACAGGTAGGAAGTAGCAGGGAACAGAATGGTAGGTGACTCTATGTTTAGTGTGTTTCCTACAGTGCCATCTTCCTCATTAATCTTGATATTTTCTCTTCCTGTTCTTTCCCAACCACAATCCTCTGAACTAAATGGACCTGTCTACAATTTCATTATTTTAAGCTCTGTAGTCATGTGAAAAACTAAGTATGATGAGCACTAATGCTAAGAAGTGTTTCCCTCACTACACAACAAGCCCACATTTTCACCAAAGATTTTCTGGATAGGCAATTTTTATTTATGTAAAGGAGTAATTCTGAGGTTGCAAATTCAAACACAGGACAGGCTTTTTTACTCGTTAATATAAGGTAACTTACACAGTTCTGTAACTTTAGATTAGGATTTATTATTGCACTTACTTTAGAGTTCAGCCTCGCAGCTAACATCACAAGGCCAACTATCCACCATCAAAGAAGAAACTCAAATAACAGAAATGATTGTAGAAGCCATCAAGTAAAACAATTATTTAATTAAGGCCTTTTGAACAAACAGGCAATTCAATTCACAGGCTACCTACACTATCACAAACAAAGAAGTTTAAGTATATTTTTTATTTCCTTCATAGGCATGATTTTACCTTGATGGTAATTAGAGTAGCAAACTACCTATAGTAACAAATGAGTTAATTACCAGAAATGTAATAAGCCCATGTATCTGTCCCTTACTGAGAAAGAAAAATCAACCCATAATTAATAAGCAGGAGGTTTTTTATCAGAAAGGCATATGGCCATCCCTGCAACATGATAATGTCTGCTCCTTGTTTACACATATTGTGTTGCTCTTCTGTTTATATGTAAATCCTAAAAATATAACCTCCATTAAAAAATAAACTATTTCCAAAATATTGACACTTTTTCAATGGACTTATGATCAATCAAAAAATTTAAGAGTAAGGGACCTCAGCAGCCATATAGTTCAACTAAAACCCACAAAAAAGCCCTTCCTACACCATACCCCCAAAGTAGGTGTCCATCTTCTGCCTGAAGAGCTCCATGAAGTTAGAAATCACCATTTCTCAAAGCGTTCTATTCTACCTTGGACAGCTCTGATAAGTAGGAATTTTTTCCTGATATCAAGGCTCAGTGAATCTCTTTGTAACTTTTATGTATTGCCCGGATATCATTGATATAGGTATTCCCTCCACTGGGGCAGACAAAAAATGATCTATGCTTTCTAATCCCAGATAATTCTCCTCCATACCCTTCCACAGATTCTCCACAGAGGACCTATCTCATGTTCTCTAGGCTTTTTTTCTCTCGATTTCTTTTCCATTTTATTGGTACCAGTGGAACACCCATTTGAAAACAAACCAACAATCAAACATCGACCATATCCTTGCAATAATAGAGTATTGTTGCTTCAATCACAGACTGCCTCGGTATAAATTCAATTGTTTTTTGCAAAGAAAAAAATGATTCATACAGCTCAGTGTATAATTCCTGTTACTCCAGGAAGTTGAAAGCTCGAGTTATGTTTCACCCTTTTTAAGAGAATCAGTTTTAATTGTATTAGACACCTGAGTTTTATCTCACTGATTTAAGAAAAGTAAAAAAAAAAATTCCTCCTGGCTGATTTATCTCACTCCTTGCCTTCTGGTAGTGGTAGATACTCAGACAGGCAGGACATTGTGAAATCACAATATTGCTTGTCTACACGGGTCTGAGAAATCTTGCTCCAGATTTCTGTAGTGACAGATATGGAAGGGAACTTAGCCGTTATCTAATCCAACTGCCTCATCTTTCAGATAAGGAAAACTATATGTCCAAAGTTAAAAGAAAGCTACTAGTTGTTGAAGATGGAATTTGAATTCACTCCTGAATCTAGAGTTCTTTCTAGAGCATGATACAAAGTCTTGATGCTAATTTTTCATCCATGTTTCCATAGAACTTAGCATGTAATAGGCACTTAACAAATAGTTATTGATTTAACTTGAAAATGTCTCATTAAGACTTTGATGGAGTAGAGTAGTCACGTGATGGGAGACAAGGGTAGGCTGTGCTTATGTTGGACAGAAGCCTCAGATGTGCCTTTCATAGGAAGAGTGAGAAACATTTTTTCTCTCCACTTGGTTAATCGCACAACCGTAGGGGTAAGGCAATAGTCCCCACTTTGGAGACCACTGTCCTAGACAATTGAGACTGCTTCAATTATAGATACCAATACTGGATTGGAAAACTCCATTATATAGCTGGTATAGCAGAGCCAACCATTACTGCACGACCTATGACTTTTATGAAAGTGTCAATCTTAATTCTATTATATAACTACATGCAAATTTCCTATACTAAAAAGTACCTGCACATTACTTAAAACAGCAAGGTACCCAAAAACTTCCCAGTGAATACTGGGATACAAACTAAATCAGGGGAAAAAAGGTTATGTGCTGTATTTAATTTTCTCAACAAGGGGTCATGTTTACTCATCTATAATATATATTCTATAATTTTGCTCCATTTTCCAGCCTCTCAGTTAAATTGTCAAAATTACCTTTTAAAAATCAGTAGAGACCTTTGCTTTATTGTGGCTGGAGTGGAGACATAAAAAGGAGTGAATGATGCAAAAAGGAAGAAACCATACATTAAAAAAAGCACTCCTCCATCACGAGTTACAGGAGGAAGACCTTAAACTTTAGGCAATCAAGTTACATCATTTTAGTGGACTGTGGCAAAAGAATCATGGTGATTATATTTAAAAGTGTAGATCTCTTTTGGGGAAAGCTAAAATCTATTTCTTTAATCCCTAGAATCAGATTTCTTTGCTAATTAAAAAAGGAGAAGCACCATTTCATCTGTACAATGTGCACTGCGTTGCTCTGAGTTAAAGCAGACCACTCAAACTCACTACTATCCTTGCCTGTGTTTTTTCAGAGATCCCAGTTTCCCTGGTCAAAAGAAACCTGATCTACTGTCAGGAAAAAAAAAAATTTGGTGTCATTGGCATCTTTCCAAATCCCTGGTTGGCATTCTTGTAAAAACTTGTGAGGAAAACATGTTTTCTATTTTAAAAACACATCCCCTTCTACTCAATTCCTCACCATAATCTCTCAGGGCTCTTTGAAATGAAATGTACTCTCCCTTCATATTATCTTTTTTCCTCCTGCAATGTTTCCAAAAGCCAATTCTTGCTGGAGTCACAGATTTTTCTCCTGTACAAATAGCAGCACCCAAAATATTAATTTCTTTACCTTAAAAATAAAAAAACCCCTGAAGGTTTATTGATTTTCTTTTAATAGTATTTTCAAGTTGGCAGTTATGATCAGCTTTCAGCTATTCGAATTTCCATCTGAAAACTAAGCATACAGTCATCACACGATTACCAATTGATTACATATAGAAAGCATAAAGATTTGCAAAGTACTTTAATAAAATCATAGATTTGGAGCTGAAAGGAACCCCAGAGGCCATATCATTTGATCCAATACAAATTGATGAGGCCATCTCTGATCCAATTAAGATTAAACTGCACATGCAATATAAATATGCACCCAAAGGAATGTAGGGTATTTTCAAAGATTAGATGATGAGGCCATTAAATTAGGTCAGGTGATACAGACAGTCTAAGATGGCACAATATTCAGAGTAAACTTTTGCAAATTTTGTAAATTAAATATATATTTTTTGCAAATTAAATAGACTATTTCTATGCACAGATTAAAAGGTATTTTCAATAAGAATTGGTAGGTAAAAAATACAGCTGTTGCTGATGGCTTTGTATTTCTGACAGGACAGTTTCGACAAAATGTTATACCAGAGAAAGTTACACATAGTCAAGCTGAAGAATTGACAATCTTGAAGGAGTATATGCTTCATTTCTTGCTGGAAGTAATGACACCACTGGATTCTAGGTCTATTATTTTGTCTCAAGAACCTGAACCTGAAAAGTTGATTATTGCTGACATCCTTCAGCTCAAATAATGAGCTTTACCAGGATGATTAGTTTTTTATTGTTATTTACACGAAGCATTTGCACTATTCTATATTTTCATGTAAATCAAGAGACATATAATTAGTCCCAAAGGAGCACACATTAAATCTTGAAGATGGCAATAATTCTTGCCTATCTGCAAGAGAATTGGGGTACGGTGGCCCCTGCTACCTCAGAAACAGTGGACACAAAAGCTTAAACATTGTAGTCATTTCAGATGAGTTCCTCAAAACTCTTTGCTCTTTAAATTAAATGACTACCACGATCAGTTGCACATTATCTGTTATCAGAGGTTACGCTGCTTTTAGGTATGTTAAAACTATTGAAAAATGGATTGTGATATGTACTAATGTCAATAAGCATATAATCCTAATTCTATAAGGCTTATGTAAGCCTTCCAAAAGAAATTGGAAAAAGTGATGAGTAGAGGAAAAGTAGAACTTTTTGAGAATATGTTTACAAATACCAGACAGATAATCTGAGAATGAAAATACCTACTTTCAGGTACTTAACTTATACCCAAGAAGTACCTTATCTACTAGGAGAAACTTGATCATTGTAGGTTAAAAAGTGAGTGAAGCTAGTTGACAACATGATCAATGAATATTTATTCTTCACCTCCTGGGACACAGCATTGGCCATGCAAATCTCCCATGCTAACCTTTACAATCAAACAGCTTCACTGGAATGTGGCTGTGCAAGTTACACATCCCTAGAATGATCTTAAAGGCCAAATCTCGTGTACTACTTAATTCACCCAATCATGTTTTATCAAGGAAAATCTGAATAATGGATTTTACTCGGACTCACTCATAAAACATTCTTTAAAAGAATGGAAATGGATTAGTTTATTATTGACACAGTGGGAAGATCTTAAATCACAAAATATATGGCATGATAGATCTACTTCATTAAATGACTTATTCTATAACTATTACATGTTTATTCAGTGGATGGCAGTAAGAAATCCATGGTATTCTATGCATTATTAACTTATTTTTTGCATTTATATTGCAGGATCAGTTCTATGATGCTACTAATTTTGTCTACCGTTTTTCTCTGTCTTCAGATCATAATAGATATGATCTGAAAATCATGACAGTACAATATTCTTTCTCTTGGAACACTGCATCATAATTGGTCCTGTGTTGTACTCTGTTGCTATCAAAAGAGGAACATTTTTTGTATCACATACGACCAAATGAGAAAGTTTAAGCCAAAGAGACTCCACTTCCTGACACAAGAAAGAACTTCTATACTTCATCAAAGAAATGTTATTTGGCAAAAATATGAATCAATGGGTCTCTTAAGACAGAGGTGTCAAGTGCCTGTGGGCCACATGTGTACCACAATACTCCCCAGTGTAAATTGAACTAGATTAAAATGTGATTGGGAAATATTTAACAAAATAATAAAAAATACAATAAAACATAGATAACATTACATCCATATGTACAGATTAATGACAACTATTTATACTTGAGTTAGCTACTACTGTCTTAAGACACTATCAGTGCCAACAAATAATTTTTGAAAAAAAATTAAACCAAAAATGAATTACATTTCATTCAACAAACATTTAAATACACACCTACATGCAACACACAGCACTATGGGCTAGGGATAAAAGACAAAAAACACAATAGCTGCTGCTTTCAAGGAGCTTTCAATCAACTGATAAGAGGTTCATATTTAAAATATGACATTCTTAAAATTGAAGAATTAACAAAAACTTCTTCGTTTTTTTGTCTTTCTCTCTTATGCATGAAATTAATCATGGTCTACCTAGTGGAAAATGTTATTCTAAAATGATCAATGTTTAGACAAAATGACAACAAAGATTCTAGTAGGCACATATTTGCTGAAATAAATATTTTGAGTTATTAGAGTCATCAATGCAACATTTTAGACAACTATTATTATACTTTAATTTGCCGGTAAATATCTTTCATGTCAACCCAAGCTCATTCAGAAAGTACAGCACATAATCACACTTCTTACAAGAAAGCAATAATTCCAATAATCCACTTAAAATATAAAATTTATAAAAAATACTCAGGAACAATGTGAATACCTGTTATCAGATTAGAGCAATCATATAATTAATATCAAAAAAAGTTAAGCCCCACATAGGGCATTTACCCAGGCATGAACCAGTTGAACTCACTTATAGCTAATGCCCCTGATGCCTCTTGCCAAGTATTCACAGTATGACGAAAAAGTAATAGGACCGGTTTTCACAAAGAATACACAAAAACTAGTCTCATTACTTTGTCACCACACCATGTACAGTAGTGTCAGGCTAAAATACTGACCAAGCAATCAAAGGGGGCTTCTTTTCCCTATGATATTCCTAATAATCAACACTATCACCATGACATTGCCTCTCATTATGCCACCAGCCAAATGTGTGGGGCATTTCTTTCCATTTTTGGAGGGTTTATTGTCACTGGATAGGATATCTTAGATGGTCCAGATGCAAAATAAAGAATTTCAGAATGAATCATGACCCAGATTCTTACGAGGATGAAATGCTTCTTTCTGGTGTTCCCATCACGAATAGCAATTACACATTGAAGTTCACCAAGAAAATGCTGCCAAGTTTACTGATCAATATATTCAAATATTATTTTCTTCAATTCCTTATGTTGCTCCTTGCAGGGCCAGTGGAAATATAGCTGTTAATATCCTACTTGGATGGATTTTCAATAGACAACTCTCTCTATGTTAATTTGCTACTTAAGAATGCCAAGAATGCAATGTGTGCTAGAGCTAAACCGGATGGCTAGAAAGGTCCGTCCCCCTCAATTCCTGTTTTTCATTGATTGCTTTCTCTAGGAATGCATGATTAAGCTGTAGAAAACGAACAAAAATTAGCAACTTGATATTGAACTATGAATACGTTTATGTCTGAGGGCATGAAGGAAAATATTCTTCTGGATGATAAACCACTACATGTTACCTTTGAAATCATCTTTTAAAAAATTAGTCAAATGTAGTCATGGACATTAAGATGGAAAACAAAATTTACCCCCCTCCCTCATAAATGTTCAGATTTCTAAAAAATCATGATCAAAGCAGATATGAGTAGAAAATGGAAAATTTTGCTGTGAAATATGAGATAAGAAAATTCAAAATTCTATAATTTTATTCCCAGTTTAAGAGGAAATAAGTAACAGTAGAGTATTTGTGAGACCAGGTTTACCTTAGGAGAATGTTTAGGCACATATAAAACCCTTTGAGTTTTTCCTACTACAATATATCACGATACAATACCAAATTTTCTGGATCAGTTTGACAGTTGCCCTAAAGGAAGCCAATCTCATAAAATATTCTGCCTAATTTAGAGGAGAAGAGATTGACTACAGAGAATGGGAAGGAGTATGTTGTGCACTGGAGACAGGGGGCTTTTGTGTACAAGTCTCAAATTTAAGCACCATTGTTTTGCCCTTGAGGTAACTCTAAAAATCATACTGTGGATAGAATGCGTTTTTCACATGTTATTGAGTTGCTAAGAAAACTATGACCTGACCTTTAAAATAATAAATTATGTTGTTTACTGTGGGAAATCATTTTCTACTTGTTTTTCATAGGTGTAACTTTTTTTTAAAATAAATCACAGAGTTGGACATGGCCTTACATGAAGTCATCAAATCTACACCTGAAGAGGGAATCTCACAGAATCTCTAGAGAGGAAACTTCTTAAACCACATCTCAACAGGAAACTCCTCTACAACATCTCTCACAAAAGGTTATCTAATCTCCACAAAGAAACTCTAAGTAATCTTATTTATTCCCAAAGTTTCCTTTTCCTTTTTTTAAACACTGGATCCATTTCTGTTGTTCACTTGTTTCAGCTGTATCCAACTCTTGAAGACCCCATACTAGAGTGATCTGCCATTTCCTGTTCCAGCTCATTTGTACAGATGAGGAAACTGAGGCAAATAGGCTTACATGACTTGCCCAGGATCACACAGTTAGTAAGTATCTGAGGCTGGGTCTCAGACCTTCCTGACTTCGGGTCCAGCACTTTATCCTCTGTACCACCTAGCTACTTCCTAGCCATTTCAATGTTGTATTGTCATAGGTCAGTAAGAGAAAAATCAGATGGAAAAAAAACACTTGGGAATTCAGATTTTTACTCATTTCCAGAATTTTTTGAAAAATCTACTAAATTAAAAAACAATCATATTATAAAATATCTACCAATAGCACACTATAATAGTTCATGATGACATCTGATTTTATAAAGAACACTGAGAAATAGTGTCATGGTCATGAAGGCAAAAAGATCTATTATCTTGGGGTCCCTAGAAACAAAGTTACTAACCAGTAGTAAGTTCATTTCCACAGGAAATCTTTAAGTTTCAAGGTGTTTGAAGTTTTGATTTCTCAGTTTCAGAACAAAAATGCTGTTCATGGCGAAGCAAATGATTTAGATACAACGAACTCATTAATGGAGCAGAAAAAGAGATATATAGGAAGAACTCCAGACACTTTAATTACCCAAAGTCAGACTTCCTTTTCTGTTGTTTTTTGGCTGGGGAGGGAGAGGTGATTAGGGTAGAATATATCACATGCAGAAATTGCAAGCTGTCCTGTTATCAAAGGATCAATATTTTCAGTTTAACACCCATTTGTGAAATGGGAACCTGAGTGTTGTCACTTTACAATAACTCTATTATGACACAGATTTATAGCTTAAAGGCCCCATAAATGTTAAGGTAAGCATTTATAGGTGAGTTGCTAACCTATATCAAGGGATGTTTCTATACCAAGAGTTTCCTACTCTAATGAAATGAAGGATCAGAAAAAAATAAACACACATTAACTAACAAAATAGTAAAAAAAAAATACCAACAATCTAGATGATAATAATTCCATATTATGAACCAGCTTAATTTAATTAATGATGCATCTGTGCAGTATTGCCAGCCCTGCTGCTGCTCAGCTATGTAATCTGGGCCAATCCACTAAACCCTCAGTCTTAGGCAAATAGTTTGAAATAAATGATCTCTAAGCATCCTTGTTGTGATTCTACTTTCTAATGTCACATAAAAACAGCACTAGATGCTGTTATAATATGGCCAGAGGGTGGTTTATTTTCATATTGATTTGCCTATTTTTGTTGAATCATGAAGTCTCCAAAAAATAAAATACAATTATATTTAACACAAGAATGGCCTAGAAAAATACAAATTAACACAAATAGTGA
>CM053775.1:10519568-10538326 GCA_028658325.1 Potorous gilbertii
CTACTATTTTCAGGGAATTTTAACACACACAATCTTTTGATAGGTGCTTATCCTCCATTCATTCTCTAGCACCATGGAGGCACATACTATACTAGCAGATAAAAACTTGGGGGTAAAACATTTCATGTATATGGGGGTTTTGCTATCTTATCGAGCCCAAAGCCATAATCATGAAATGATGGAATGTTTTATAATGTTCCTTATGTTATCTTTCCATAGATAACATCAGTAGTCAAGGATCTACAGATACTATACATACATATAATTCTTGTTCAAATTGCCACTCTCCAACCTAAGTTCATTTTTAAATTGCTTTATCTTTTCAGGAAAATTTTTAATAATGACAAATGAACATACATAAAAGTTTCCTCTGTGTTGGCAATGAGAATTGACTTATATCTAATTCTTAAAGTATAAGAAGGGCCTCAGCGATCCCTTATAGTTTGGACTTGTAAATTTGTTTGCCCCTTGCAAGAGCAAGGTATTATGTTCGATCCATTTTAGGTGCAGTGATGCTTGTGGACATTCATTTTAAACATAATGGAGTTTGATTTAGAGTTAAGTTACCAAGTCAGAATAGCAGAGTTTTGATAGGTATTTGTCTAGATATCAACCATCTATCGATAGCCGAAGCCAGGACAATATACTCATATTTGGAAAGTAAATCATTCCCTCAAGAGTAGTTGCTTAACTTTTCATAGTGACTTGCCATCTCTAATGCTTCTCCAGACTGCAGGTTTATAATGTGTTGTACTTTTTGCTCCTACTATTATGTTGAAAAAGTTTCCTGATGCCTATCTAAACGAAAAGAACAAGTGTGACATGATGTATAGAGGGCGGGCTTTGGAATCAGAAAGATCTGGGTTCAAGTTTTGTTGCTCAGCAATACTAGCTCTGTGACCATAGGCAAATCATTTAACTTCTCAGTATCCCAAGGAAATTCTCTAAGACTACGAATTATACATAAACTCTATCAGTGGACGGAGCTTCCACACCAGGAATTCATTATACTAATGAAAGAAAATCTACATGATATCAATAAAATGATTTCTTGAATAATTAACCAAACTAACAATTTTTTTTTTTTTACTAAGGGCTGGAATAGAGGTGTGGGGTGTTTTCTTGAAGAAGCTTGTTCTCAGGGGGAAATGTGTTCACAGCTGAGGATATTCGAAGATGAATAATACTGTTTCTTTTGCAACAGAGATGCAGTAATTCAACTTTCTTTTTGGCAATCCTTGTCCCTGATCCTGCAGGCAATGACTTGACAGAATGATTTAATGACTTAACCAGTTCATGTTTCAATTATACAGTCAAGATCAGCAGTATGGTACATGTGAGCAATGAACAATGAATTGTTTTCTAAATAGCACCTTGAATTTCCCCCATGAAACCAAGCTAACCAGTGTCCTAGTTTATTAACAGAAAATTAAGCTCTTCCCAATAATGGAAGAATGTAGGAAAGGAAGAAGGGGAAACTTGTCAAAATGGGGGGATTAGAAATATATGATCCAAGAATCTTAAACTATCGTTGCCTAATAAGGAGTGTTGTTTCCTCCCCAGCTATCACACCAAAACTAAAGGAGTGAAACTAATATGCTGAGTCTTTGAGTAAAATTTAAAGCTGACTCAGTTCCTACAAGATGAAAACAGAACAATTCTCTGGAGCTTTCTGTAAACAATTCATTTATTTATGCCAGTGTAGAAAAGACCTCAGAGCGTGAGAACAAATGCCTTGTGGAGTAAAAGACAAATGCATTACATATTTTTTCTATATATTAAACTCATCTCACTTTATTTTAAATATAGCCAGCAATTTATGGATGCTGGATGACTATTTGACATAATATCTCTTACATCATCATGTGTTCTAGATGATTTCCTTCTTGGAATGTATAAATGAAAAGTGACTTATTAGTTGGGAAAAATAGGAGTTAATGAATTGTAAACATGAATAATTTATGTAAAAATGATGGTTAAATGGTCCTGTGTGCTAGAGTCCTGCATGTTTTCACTTTCTAAGATAGTGTAAATCCAAGAGAAGCTGACCATATGCATTTTTCCTTTTAAGTGAACCATGGAACAGTTAGACAATAGAGCAAAATGCACAATTAGCTCCCTTTTCCTTGACAATATAAGTTAGTTGTGCTGATTTTTTAAAAAGGTTACAGATGACCTTTTTTAATCTAAAGTAAATCAATGTGGAACTTAGTCAAGGAAAGGCAAAAGATCTTAACAAAAATGACTTAAAAGAAAAGATATATATACACAAATTTGTGTTATAAGAAAATATGTAAATAATATAAATATAGAATATGTATATATTATAAACATATAATTAAATATAGATGCCATCCAAATTACACATGAAAACAGAATTCAAAAGAAAAATAGTAAAGCTGACATTTATGAATTGAGCTTCTCTTTCAAAATATATTGTTATTGTTTCAAAATTCCAGGGCAATATTTAGTTATAGGATTATTTTCTCCATTAGGCCAACTAGTTGCCAATGGGAAAA
Organism: Potorous gilbertii; assembly: GCA_028658325.1. NCBI lineage: Eukaryota > Metazoa > Chordata > Mammalia > Diprotodontia > Potoroidae > Potorous > Potorous gilbertii. The sequence continues at coordinate 10,522,088 of CM053775.1, forward strand.
CACATAAGAGATGCTCACCACACAATCCGATTCAGTCATAAAATAACTTATTTTGGTAATTTTATTGGTCAAATTGCTCATAGAGTGATGATATTAGTTTCTCAATGACCAATTATTTTGACAGCCAATTTACATATACATATATATGAAACAGCCATAGTTGGACTGCCTCTGTCAAGGTCTCTAATGATGAAATTTAAATACACATGCATATTCTTGAGTGATTCTGAGTCCATGTTATCACTTGAATGTATGTCTTATAGTGCCTTGTCATGTACTTAATGATGAATGTTGCCCTCCTCAATATTCCTCTCCACTTTAAGAGGACTCTTTCTGCTCCTCATTAATTCTTCCCTCTAATTTCAAAATATTAAAGTCCTTCCTTTCCAAGACTAATTTCTTTACCTGATTCCACATTCCATTCCTTTTATGGGGCTGGAAGTCTCGATTATCCCTTCCTACTCACATTTTCCATTTTTCCTTGACTGACTCCTTCCCTTTTACCTTCAAACGTGCCCAGGTTTCCCTCCCTGCCATCATCTTGAAAAGAACTGATGCTTGCCCCAATCCCCACTTTGGATAAATGGGTACCTCCATTGCTTATAAACAAAAAGGGAGAACAAGCATTTATTAAACTTTTACTATATGCCAAACATTGTACCAAGCGCTTTCTAAATATTATCTCATTTGATCACTCAATCATTTCCTACTTGCTCCTTGACTCCAGTCTGGGCTTCTACTTCCTACCACTGCTAAAATTGCACCAGTGACCAAATCCAAAGCTAGTCTTTTATTTGTCTTTCATTTTGAAATATCTGAAGCATTTGAGAGAGTTGATGATCTTCTTCTGGGAAATACTTCCTCCCTTGGACTTAGTTATACAACATTATATGGGGCCCTACTCCTATCTTATACATCAATTCAGTTCTTTTTCATTTTCTAGATTCTTCTTTTTCTCTGTTCAATATGAGTATGTTCCAACGTCCAAAGCTAGGGCCTCTGTTCTCCTCTTACATTATCTCTCTTGAAGGTCCTATTTATTCTCAGATTCCACTATAATACAAATGTGTGTTCATCCTTGGTTGCCGAAGAAGACCATGCCAGTAGAGAAATGATGACATGACTTGCCCTTGACTTTGTTTTGAGTGAGGGAGGGCTGTGCAGGTAATCAGCCTCACTTTTCCTCCAGAGGCACCTGAATTCAGGGACCAGATTTTCATCAGGATGACCTAGGATGAGGCAGTTGGGGTTAAGTGACTTGCCCAAGGTCACACAGCTAGTGAGTGTCAAGTGTCTGAGGTGAGATTTGAACTCAGGTCCTCCTGACTCGTGCTGTATCCACTGCACCACCCAGCTGCCCCAGGGGCATAATATAACTACAGATTAGGCATAGGGTTAGGGAGTAGGTCTCTGATGTTGTTGGAATAGCAAACCAGTGGCTCCCTACTACTTCTAGAATCAAATAAAAATGATGAATTTAAAACCCTTCCCAACATGATTATAACCTGATGGTTCTGGCCTAATGTATATTACTCCCCTTCATAAACAAGATCTTCAGTCTAGGCAAATTGGCCTCCTTGCTGCTTCTCATATACAACATTCCATCTCCTGTAAGTATGTCCTCAAATAGGCTTTTTCCATGTTTAGAATGAACTCCCTAATCCCTACTTATTTAAATTCCTATTTTTTTTAATTTTACAACACAGTTCAAAAACCACTTCCTACATGATTCATAATCTCTGCAACTTCTCTGCCAAATGACCTGGTATTGACTTTGTAAATGTTTTGTTTATCTTTATCATAGCACATGGTCCTTCTTGCTTATTAGAATGGAAGCCTCTTGAGGGCAGGGATGACTTAATTTTGTCTTTGTATCCCAAGGACTTAGTACAGTGTGTAGCACAAAGCAGGTGAGCATTTATTAATTGATTGGGTAATTAGAAAAAGAAAAACAATTCTGACTTAAACACAATTTCATGAATAAAAGCCTTCAACCATGGTAGGTACTTAAGCATAATTCAAAGAAAAATATGCAAATATATAGGAAACTCCTTTCACCATTGTAAATCCCAGTCCATCTATTAATTATTAGACAAATCCTAGGGAATTGCCAGGGACAAGAAGAGATTAAGTGATTTGTCCAGAATTATATGAGTAATAAGTGTCAGAGACAAAATTTGAAACCAGGTCCTTTCTGACTACAAATATCAGTATTCAATTCACTAAACCATGTTGCCACACAAAGATAATAAAAAAAAAAAACCAGCTGATCTAAACAGATTACATGGAAAAGAAAAAAAATCTCACTATACTAACTGTCATGATCAGTTTGACTCATATATGAAAATCCACCGGTTGGCTAGATTGGACCAGGGCAATCAACATCATTCTCAAAATGGATACTTATTTAGAAATATAAATTTTTGTTTTCTCCAATTTGAAGTACATTTTCTCTATTTTCTTATTTATTTATTTTTAAAATTTGAACCTAAAATTAGTTTTTTTTAAATGAACCATAGGCAAAGAAAGTAAAAAAAAAATTCTTTCCTTTCCATGTGCCAGGCCAATTTTTGAGGGGGAAAGAATGATATCATTCCATTTTTAAGGTCAACTTCTAGGATTTCATATGGAAAGAAAAATCATATTTTCTTCCATGAAATAAAAGAAACCACTCCCATAGTTCATATTTCACACACAAAAAGGTCAGTTATAGTCAGAATACTAAATAAAGCAGATTTAGCACATATTTAAAGCATTTTCCCAAGAGGACTCATTTTAATAGGAATCCAAGATGTATTTTTTCCAGTCTTCATTTATGGACCTTAGAAATAATCCTATCAGAGTGACTGAAATATTTTATGAGCAATTGCTCTTCCATCCCCATAAGACAACGGAACGAAAAGAACTTTGACAGGTATAAAGCAATGTACAAACATAAGAATATCCAATGAGCAACATACGATCCTCTTTTTTGTTGTATCTGTCCTTCTAAGAATTTTAGTCAACCTTTATAAGAAACCCATTTCCCCAACTCATCAGATTTTATCCTTCTGAACCTTGAGAGCTGTTAAGATTTCATCCAACAGCTGAACAATGTTGGACAACTATTACTAAATTCTGATCATGATAAAGAAATACAACTTTACTCTAGGTAACAATCCATTTCTATTTCAACAGGAAGTGAAAATAATTGATGGTTGTGCAACACTTAAAAATGTAGATGCTGAATGATGCTGATGGCTTTTCTGGCCTCCTGAGGTCAAATATGTAGAGGATACAACTCCAAGAAAGTCAAGATGAACTTCCTTGCTAGTCATTTGTAGCAATTTTCAGTCAAAGTATAGACCAAAGATAAAGTATACCAAAGTATAGTCAAAGATAAAGAACTAGCTAAGTAACTCTATGGTAGCCTTTTAGGCCTGCCACTGGAAAACACTTCCCCTTTTCTACACCAAATGTATATGGTTCATTTTAGTTCTTCCTTTCATGAAGCAGACTATATATTTCCTTTCTACATAGGTGCCAAGAACTAGAACCTTTAAAATTTACTTTCTGAACTCTGTCCTTTGTGGATAGTAGATATGATTCCTCAATTTTCAAGGAGATGATAACTATATTTGATGACCCCTGATTTTCACTATCTGTTCCTATGTTCACAAATTGATACTTAAGAGTTTTAGTATAAGAGGGAAAAAAGATGATTTTGAATGGGACAGCTTTTGTATAATGATATTTATATGAACATACATTGTAACCATGACCAGAAAATTCTATTATTATTTGAAGGAGTCATAACACAGGATTTGTGCTTGGTCCAAAGTTCTCAATTGCATTTTGTGGCCTTCATCTCTTGATATGGTCTACAAAAGCTTCTACTTAACCTTGATGGCTGAGTATATCACATGTATTTAAAATGTAATAGGGCATGAAACCTAGGGAAATTGTTTTAAAACTTAATGAAAAATTAATGAGAAAGAAACACAGGGGATTGACATGTATAAATAAGATCATGAGCCCCAAAGGTAAGTGACCAAAGAATAAGAATAGCATTCAGAAGAAATGCAAAAATGCTCTAAATAAGAGAAAATAAATAACATTCAAATTAAAAAACTGTGAGGTTTCACTTCATATCCATCAAATTGGTAAAGATGACAAAAGACAAAATAAGGGACTGCTGGATGGGATTTGGAAAGAAAGGTACATTAATATTCCATTAATAGAGGTTTGATTTGGTATAACATTTTTGGAAAATAATTTTCAATTATATGAGAAAAGTCATCAGTTTGTTCATATCTTTCAACCCAAAGATCCTGTTATTGGGTATATAAACCCCAAGAAGATCAAAGTCAAAAAGGCCCTCAATATTCAATGTTAAGAAAAAAGTGGAAACAAACTGAATGTTCATTGATAGGAGAATATGAGCACAAACTTGAGCATACAAATATAACAAAATACCATTCCTCTATAAGAAATGACAAATATAAGGAATTCAGAAAAACCTATTAACTGATGCTCAATAGCCAGAATGCAATACTCAAAACAAAATCAGCTCTAGAAGACAGCTCAATTCAAACTAAACATGACCAATGTTGGTCTGAGAGAACAGATGAAATGCTCTCATTTTTGCAGAGATGTGTGGGGATTGCTGGTACAGAGTGATGTATGCATACACTTTTAGGTGTGCTCATTCCGTTAGCTTTGTTTATCTGCTTTTCTCTGTTACAAAGGAGGCTCAGGGATGCAGATGGAATATTTCAGGAAATGTGGTATAGAAAACAAGGGCATTAATAAAACCTCAAAAAAAGGAAAGTTTTTTTTCTAAAAAAGAAAAAAAAATGATGGAGGCAAAATGATCAAAAAGGATCATGTAGGAAGAAGGCATGTGTCAAATGTGACATCTTATGCTTTGAAATATCCTGAGATATATTTACTTCTTCAGGTGGTATGAGACTATAGAAATCATAGGAGGGAATGCTAGATTCAGCTGCGATTTAACAGTTAGCCAGGATTAAACAATCTTTACAAAGCAATGCAGGAAACATCAATGGAGTAGTCAGGCAATCACCAACACTAGGAGTTTAAGTTGTCATTAGATGTGCCATGATGCCTCTATGCCTAGTTAACCTACTTAAGGGTTATTTTTTTTGACACTGGAAAGTTGAGAATTCTGATGGAGTAGGGTCCATCAGGCAAGATTCATCTCTGCTCAACCTCCAATTTTCTTGGAGTTCTCAACAGTCAAGATTGGGTCCAACATGGAAAGGGGATGATGACTAGGTGTGCCAAATGGGAAATAGAGAAGGTAACAGCAAGGGGAATTATGTGAAGCAATAACTAAGGGGAAGGATTACTTAAGGACAAGGTAGGCAACACAGAGAGGAAAGACATCAATTATTGTAATTTTAGCAATAAAAGCTTCTTATTATCTAAAATATAACAGTATGAGGAAACTAACCTCAAGATCAAGTAATAGGAGAGAAGGAACTGTGCATGGCTAACGCAAAGAAGGGAAGACAGGATTTTTTTTCCAGATACAGTTTAAACTAGATGGTTTATGAAGTCTCTTCCAACTCAGGTTACGTGAATTAGGCTATATTCAGATGTTGTGTTATGACAATGACCACTTAACCACTCTATCTTATGTATCTTAAATTCCAAAAGCTGACACTATTTCACATTTACAACATTTTCTGAACACACGAGCATGTACCACCTACATTTTATTTCAGGAACTAATACTAATGTGACCCATTCATTCTTTCCTTCTTACTGACTAAAGCATATCTAGAGGGGTCAGAGGCAAACTTTGCCACAATTTGCCAAGGTAGGGCAGTCACTGATTGCCTGAATGGTAGACTGGGATTCCTATGGTGTGCACTTTGCCAGGATTCGCAAGTTTCCTAATTGGATTGAAAAACTTCAGACACTGACATGTACAGGTATGGATGGACTCATGCCTTCTCAACTTGACTTTTGTTTTAACCATATGAAGAACAGTCTGGAGAAGGAGTCAGTTTATTTATACTCAAAGCTCACCCTCTATTCACATTGTTATCATAAGAAGATTTGTTTGCTGCAGTCATCTCTGTGTAGAACCTGCATACTGATGGGGTATATCTTTTCTATTAGGTTCAAAACAAAGCAGCTGATAGAAGTTTCTACACACAGACTTTTTACTAAGTACGTTTCTGGTATGCAATAATATTCTCCTTATGTACTAAATCCTTTGTCCATCAAAAATGTATTTAATATTTTTTTCTTATATCTGCAGAATTTCTGGTATGGCATGATTTGGGCTATAACTCAACATTATGGCCTGCCATCATTCTTCCACAATCAGTATAATACAGACTCAAGACTTCCCATTTGTAATGGGTTTTGTGTTTCTTGTCTTCTCAATGGGTGAAGGACAGGGTTTAGGGAAAAGAATCTGGAGCTAAAAATAAAATTAAGTTGAATGAAAAAATGGACTAAATTTTCTACGTTTAATCACTCAACAAGCATTCATTAAACATCTACTGTGTTCCAGGTGCTGGTGAGATAAAAACAAAAATGAAACCCGTGCTTTCAAGAAAGTAAAGTATATGGAAAATATATACAAAGTATACACAAGGTGATGGGGGAGTGCTATGAGATAGAGTTGATCAAGAAATTTGGTGCTTGAGGAAACTAGAGATTTAAAGGAAACCAGAGATTCTAAGAAGTGGAGGAGAGGGGGCATTGTTTTCCAGTCATGAAGGAAAACCTGCATAAAAGGACAAAGAAAATGGAATGTTCTGTGTGAAACAGAACAAAGAAAGCCAGTTGAGTTGATCTACAAATTGTGTGAATGGGGAAATGTATAATAAGTGCAGAGCATCAGTTCAGATCCAGGACTGGAAGAGTTTTGAATGACAGAGGGGAAATGAAAAGTTAAAGTGATTCTGATGTTGTGAACTTGGGAGACTACAAAGATTGTGGTGTCCTTGGCAGAAGCAGGAAAGTTCTGAGGAAGGATGAGTTTGGGTGAAAAGATGAGTTTGGCTTTTGTCTTATTGAACCAGAGATGGAGAAGTGATATCCCATTTTAAAATATCTAATAGTTCATATGCAGTCTGGGACTGAACTCAAGAGTTAGATTAGGCTACTTGGATAGATCTAGGAGTCGTCGACATTAAAATAGCAATGGAATGATGAGAGGCCATGGGATCACAAAACATAGAGAGCAAAGAGGGTCCAAGATAGAACTTAGAGTTATACACACAGTTAGTGGGTGTCAGCACTTAGGGCCTGCAGGGCATGTAGGTACTTGATAACTGCTTGACTTGACTTGGAAGAACTATGAGGATCCAGGAAAGAAGACTGAGAAGGATGTCACTGAGGTAAGAGCACAACCAGAAGAGAGCATTGTCATGAAAATACAGACAGGAAAATGTATCTAAGAGAGGGTGATCAAATGGTGTCAAATGCTAAAAAAAGATCAAAGAGGATGAAGATTGAGAAAAGGCCATTCAATCTAGCAATTAAGAGATCATTGATAACTTTGGACAGAACAATTTCAGCTAAGTGGAGGTGAGAAAACACATGTCAGAAGGTTAAGAAGAGTGAGAGTGGAGGAAGTAGTGGAACTGTATAGACTGGATGAGAAAGGGATGGGAGAAATAGAATGACAGTAACGTTGGGGTCTAGTGAGAGGTTTTTAAGGATGGGGGAGCTTCAGATGTATTTGCAGGCACTTTATACAGCATCAAATATAACGAAATAAGTGAGTTTCCCTCATTCCGTATCTCATTTCTTTTAGTTCAACAACATATTTGTAGCTGGGAATGACTTTCAGAGGTAAGAAAAATATAAAAAACAACCTTAAAAACACTAGTTTCTTTTTTGTAATTAACTTATAATCTACCTTCAGAATGATGCTTCTCAAAGAGTACAAACCAAGCATTTTTATACATTAATATGATTTCTATATTTGTTTTGCAAGATTTTTTTAAGTCTCTTAAGAGTGAAACATATACAAAAGCGTACACCACAATCTTCATGTCTGCCATGATTTTCTGTTGTAAAAAAAGGCCATCAGGAAAAAAAAAATATTACAGATAAGAATGAGGAAATAAGAGGGAACTGACACTTCAGAACTACAGAGAATGAACAAAGACCTGCTGCACATGGCATTCAAACCTGCGGAGATAATCTTTTTCCCTTTAGGTTTTCTTTAGAACTGTAAATTCTGGTATAAAATCTGTCTGAAGGTCCAGTTGCCTTTTCCTACACTATCTCAGTAGACCTACTGTCAGAAGTTCCAGAACTGAAATAAGAATTCACACTGAAGCAAACATTTCAGACCATTATGTGACTGACAAAGAAAATTTCACCTTGCAGTACAGTTGGATCATACATATGATCTGCAATTAAAGTTTTCGAAATCATCAGTGACCCATTTTCATAATTTATTTCAGCTTGATAGACTGGCTCAATATGTCTCTATAGGGAAGAGGAAATTTACTCTTTCTTTTTAATGCTATTATCCTATCAAATACAGTTTTTCAAAGCTTTTCTCTACCACCTGTGATAGAGAAACTGGGATTTTTTTAGATTCATTATAGCTTAAATACAAGGAAAGAAAAGCACAACTCAACATATGGCTTCCATTGGAAGGAACAAAATATACCAAAGCATTCTGTGTCTTGACTTCATTAAGAAAACAATCAAAAGAACAGGAACAACTGAATTCATTTGTGAATGTCAATGCCTAATATAAAGCAACCTTGACATATTTCTCCTCAAATACAGATATATAAGGAAGCTATTTTTAATTAATTCCCTAGTCTTTAGATTTATAATCAATGTGGCCACACTCATTTGTCCTACCTTCTCTTCAACATACCCATACAAAACACACATTGCCTCAGAAAAAATCACGGTGACGAATGGATTCTAAAGGGTACCATGTCTCATCAATACCTAAATATGAAGAAAAGTACCTAGAACTAGGCATCATTTACACATTTCACTATCTGCTATAAAAATAAAAGCAAAGCAAATGTCTACATTTCTCTTTCTAACCTTATTTTCTCCATATTGCATGAATTAGGAGAGATTTCCATGAACCAAAGTAAGATAATGAGTTTCTGCTCTGAAAATGGAACTCTCATTTCTTTGGGGAAATGCCCACTTTTAAGAGACCCTTGGGCATTGTAGCTTTGTCCAAGTAAAGGCTTCAGTTTCAAACTCCATTAGCATTACATGTCACTTAATCAGATCCCCAAAAACCTTATTGCTCTGTACCTGGTCTTCATAACTTGTATTCCTGTGCATCTTATAGGGCTGAGGACAATGCCATAACCCCTCTTTGTTTTTTACAAATTGTTTAACAATAGTCTACGTTAACACAGGAAGTACCATACTGCCATCTACAGACAGGATTGGCCCTAATGCCACATAAAATTTTCCCATAGCTCATAGCTAATTCTAATTCTCTATGCCTAATATCAGTTCACCACAATTAATATGGTGCAATAATTGAGATGAGAGCTTTTAATCTTTTCAGACCAGACAGACTTATAATACTTTGGCTAAAATAAAAACAGCTTTTTAAAAGTAAAGAAAAATACCAAATTCATCTAGGAATTTGGGATTACCTGTCGGGGGTGAATGGTGGCTGTGGTCTTGATGGTTCCTTGACAGCTACAGTCAGAAATGCTGTATGGATCTGAGCTGCTAGAGGAACATTTGGAAAGAGAGTCATAGCCCATCACAAAAGTATTGTCCACAGGCAGCTCCTGGATGCCACGGTGCTTTGAATGCACGGGAGTCTCGGGCACAATAAGGAAGGTTGGCTGAGGAGATGTCGCTTTGTAGTGTTGGGCCAAATCGGGCCCATCAGGCTTAAAAGTAGAAGAATGGGTACCCCAGTTGTACCTCTCCATGGTATCTTCTTCAATATCAATGGCAACATCCAAGGAAGTAGTGACCTCTTCCTCATTATCTAGATCATCAGACCCAGACTCAGTAAAGGCGGCAAGGTTAAGGATGACACTATTAGTGCCACTATTGTCATTTGTGCTAATTGTTATGGTCTCACTGTTATCTGGATTTGGAGTAACCCATTCTGAATTCTGCTTTCTTGCAGCCCCGAGGCGTGGAAAGGGGCGGCAACGTAAGAGAGCAGCGATTACGATGGTAAGGACAGCTGTCATGGAGCCAGAAATAATGGCAATGATGTACTTGACATAGTCAATGCTGGGTGGTGGGGTTGGGACCTCAATCTTTTCAATACGCCGGATCACTGTTTTAATCCGACTTTTGCGCAGTAGGTCATCAACGAAAGTCAAGTTGTTCAGAGAGTCATTCACAAATAGATTCAGTAGAATTTTGCTATTCATAGAGTCAGGTTGTCCTAAGTCCCTAGCTTTAATCAACAGCTTGTGTAAACCTTGATCTCCAGGAATAAATTTTGATTTCAGGGTTATGTTCCCTGATGCTTTTCCCATTGCAAATAATTTCTTTTTGTTTCCCCCTTCAATGTGGTAACGGATTACGCTATTCATACCAGTGTCCTCATCGATAGCCATCACTACATACAGAAGTGTGCCAACTTCAGTAGCTAGTGGAATAAACTCAAAAGTGTAGTTAGTAGGAGGCAAAACAAAAACTGGTTTGTTGTCATTAATATCAACTACATGTATGGTCACCCTGGCAGATGAAGAGCGTGGCACCCTGCCTCCATCTGTGGCCACGACTACGAAAGAGTAAGAGTCTTGTTTCTCTCTATCGAAAGAGATATTGGGTCGGATGACTCCATTTATTGAATCAATGATGAAGCTACCATTGCTATTTAGAATGGTGAGAGTGATGATTCCATTTTTTCCAATATCATCATCAGTGATAGTGATGAGTCCCACCGTGCCATGCTTGGGTAGGTTTTCTGGGACGTAGAAGTTGTATTCACTGTGGGTGAAACTAGGGCTGTTGTCATTCTGATCAAGGACTGTTACAGTCACTGTAGCATTGGACTGCAGGTGAGGAACCCCATTGTCCCTTGCAGTGACAGTGAAGGTGTATTTATCTTTCTTTTCTCTATCTAGCTGTTCCACTGCTGTTAGAATGCCTGTACGATTATCCAGGCTGAAAGCAGAGGGGGGCTCACCAGCTATCAGGTAAGTGATCTCTCCATTCTTCCCAGAGTCTGCATCTGTGGCACTGATTTTTGTCAGTTGAGCTCCAGGAGCATTGTTCTCTGGGACAGAAATCCGGATGCTCGACTGGCTGAAGATGGGTGCATTGTCATTTTCATCTTTGACTTTGATTATTACTGAAGTAGTGTAATTCAAAGGGGGTTTGCCAGCATCTGAAGCCATCAATTTTACTTCATATTCTTTTGTAGTCTCATAGTCTAGGAAAGAGGAACTCTCCATCACGAATTGATTTTCGAAAACTGGTCTTAATCGGAAAGGAACGTCATGCTCCATGAAACAGGTCACTCTCCCATTACGGTCAGCGTCTTTGTCTATTAGTGTAACGAGAGCAATTTTGGTATTGAGTGAAGCATTTTCTGACAAGTACACAGTCCCATTGACTGTATCAATGATGTATCTGACGTCGATTATTGGAGGGTTGTCGTTGACATCTGTGACATTGACTATCACCATGGCCCTAGCTGGCACTGCACCTCCATCAGTTGCTACAACCATCAACTTGTGAATAGGGGCCTGCTCCCTATCCAAGGGTTCCTTGATGGTAATGAGGCCAGTGGTATTGTTGAGATGGAAAAGTTTCCTAGCAAGGTTGTTCATGAGGTTGCTGAAAAAGTACTCGATCCGTGCATTTGAACCCACGTCGTCATCAGTGGCATGGAGTTGATAGACTGAAGAGCCCACAGGAGCATTTTCAGGGATGTAGACTTCAATGTCTGTCTCCTTAAAGACGGGACGGTTGTCATTCATGTCAATCACAGAAACTTGCAAAATGGCTGTGCTAGACCTTGGAGGTGACCCACCATCTTCGACTTTCAACTTCATCACATATGTGTCTTTCTCCTCTCGATCCAGAATCTTCTGGACAATTAGTTGGGGCCATTTTTCTCCCTCGGGTGTTTCAATGACATCAAGCCCAAATATACCTAAACCCTAGAATATATGAAGACATGAAGATTTTTATTGTACAATTATGTTTTAAGGAGTCCAATATAATTTCATTAGACAAATACTCAAGGTAACCCAATAAAGTAGAACACAAGGTAAGTATTTAGGAGATCTGGATTCTAGTCTGTCCTTCTAGCTCCTGGTGAACAAGGGGAATACTGAGTGGTCATTTAACCTTTTTAAACTTCGAGACTTCCTCATCTTTGGGACTGTTTCCTCATCCGTGAAATGAAGGAATTGATTTAAAGCTGTATTTCCCAAGTCAAACTACTTAAGAATGGCAAAATCCCTGGTCTCTATTGCAAATACCAAGATGACTCTCAAGGAGTGGAAAATGCAAACCCAGGTGAAGAAGACAGTTGGAAGTAGGAGGAACAAGATACAAGTACAAGGAGTAAAAGGCATCATTAGGTTAAGCTTAAAGGTATAAAAAAAAATAAGGACTTCTCTTTTGTGGATTGCTTCTGATTCCTGGGTCAGTAATGAGGAATCAATCTCCTGAACTAGATGATGCAATGCTAAAAGTATAGGATTCTGAATGTGCATATATACATATATTATACACACAAATACACTATATATATATACATACACATAAATATGCACATGCATGCATATACATATATAAAACACTAAAGATTGTGAGAAAGCTAAAAGTGCATGGTATTAACAAGATTATCACTAATTTAATTTCATGTGAAGAATCAAGGAATTATAGCCAATTTAATTAAAACGTTAAAAGTTCTACCATAATTCTTTGCTCTCTATGATTGTCATTACCATGAAAAATGTTATGCAAATGACCAGGTATTTTGTTGCATGCCAATAAAAATATTTTTAATTAAAATATCTTGTTGGCTAATTTGCAAATCAAAATATATTCATCAAAACCTACTATTTGAAAAGAACCGTACTAAACAAGAACTTCCCAACAATTCCTATAAACTCTCATAGTGCTTTGTGCCTCTCGTAGACTTTCACCCTTTTTTATAAGTGCATTTGCATTTCCATCTTACTTTCCTTACTGTATTGTAAGGACCTAGAAGAGAGGGACTATGCTATCATTATCTTTAATTTCTAACCTAGGGCCTCAAATTTAGTAGATTCTTGAGAAATGCTTGCTGAATTGAATTAGTAGAACATTATAAATGTTGTCCTTTTCCACCCACCTAATCAATCTGGTACCAACACATAATTTTCAAGATGGAAAGGGCCTTTGAGGTCATCTAGTCCAACTCCCTAATTTTACACATAAGGAAAGATTTGGTGACTTGCTAATTAGTGGTAGATCAGAACCAGAACCCAGGTCTGTTTCAAAAAAACCTTTCACAAAATCACAGAACATGCACCTGGAGAAATAGATCATTTAAACATATCTTTGATGCAAGAAAGTATATCCACTTGATTCTGTACATTATATAATCTGGATAAAATATGTAATTTCTCTACCTCTTCTTCCCATCCAAAATAATCACTTTTTTGATTTAGTCATGACCTACCTGTGATTTCCTCTCATGAGGAAACTTCCTCTCAGCAACTGTTCTATAATTTCTAATCTTTGAGAAACGATGAAGACTCCAGCTTACAATCTTAGCAAATTGGCTAAGGTGCTAGGAGATGAAGTGATTTGCCTAGAGTGTGTCAGCCAGCATGTGGCAGAGGTAGAGTTCCGACTCACAGGCTGGCTCTATTCACTAGGCCATGCTGCCCTAATGATAACGTTGAGAGTACAGAATGACTATAGAATAGAGTGTCTTTGGGATAAACCATGCAGAGTTTAATTACCAACAAGTTTAAAGTAGGCACAAGAATCCTGAGTGTGAGCTCTGAAAAGTCAAATGACTCAAGTCAGTGAATATTTTCTCTCAATGCCCACTGGGTCACAGTTTAGGAAGGTATATGTAAAGATAAATTTATACATCCATTTATAGGACACTGATTTTGACTTTAAATACGAAGATGGGCAAAGGTGGGGGAGAAGATGAAGACAGAAGATCAGAGAAGGACATTGAGATATTTATTAAATGAGTGATTTATTATCCTGGATATTTTCTTAAATTCCCCAATCCTTATCTGTGGTCAAAGAAAAGAAGTACTAACAATGGCAACACAAAATGTTTTTGTTGCCATTTTAAGTTATCGTAATTTTTGTTTTAATGCCATCTTGAGAGAACTCTAGGAACCTATTCATCTTTTGTTATTATTGTTTACTTGTTTTCAGTCATGTATGACTCTTCATGATCCCATTTTAAGGTTTTCTTGGCTGAGATATGAGGCTAGTTTGCCATTTCCTTCTCTAGGTCATTTTACAGAGGAGAAAATTGAGGTAAACAGAGTGATATGCCTTGCCCAGGGTCATACAGCTAGTAAGTATCTGAGGTCAGATTTGAACTCAGGGAAATGAATCTTCCTAACTCCGGGCTCAGCACTATGGCGTCACCTACTTTCCCAATTCATCCCTACTAGGCTTGTATGATAGAATCTAATAAATGCACAACATGTCAAGTACCAATTCCAGGATTATCAGGAACCTCATGGGTCATCTGAGATACGCTGTGTCTGAACTGGAATCTCATCTATGGAACATCAGACAAATGGTCCTCTACATTTCTTCGGAAGACTTCCAAGGAAGGGGAACCCATTGCTCTCATTTTGGAATAGCTCTAATAGTTTGTCCTTGTCATGGGGAGCCTGAATCTTCCATTCCGAAACTTCCACTCATGCATCCTAATTTGCCCTCTGAGGAAAAACTAGATGAGGGTTTGAAAGATTTCCTAAAAATTTAATTCAGTGAAGATAATGGAATAGATCTCCTTTTACTACTATTGATTATCCCATAGACTTACAGTGTTTTTTAATCGGAAGAGTTATTACATTTTTAGGAATCACTTATTTTAAGAAAAGTGAATCCATCTACCAAAAGCTGAATAAATGAGTGTCATATAATCAGACATAAGGATGATGTGTGTTTTGGTGGAATGGGGGTAGGGTGGGGCAAGATGATAGAGCACGGGCAGAAATGATGCTTTTGTCATAATCTGGCACTGTATGTTGAAGCACAATTGAAGCTATATAAGAAGTTCTGCAATACACAAAAGGTGATGAATTCCAAAGTGACAAAATTTGCTCATAGCGTCAGTTTCAACTTCAGCTCCTTTTCTTTAGAGTCTTCTCAGGTACTGTACTTATTTTACTTATTTAGATCTTGTGTTGCTAAATTTCTTCTAAGTATGCATTTTAAAGTAGTTTTGAAGTGTCAAGTAAATACAAAGTTAACATTTTTTAAGTGTGAAAAATCAACCTATATTGAAAGTACACTAATAGGGAATTAATCAACTATGTATTCTGGAAAATATTCATTAAGTGGTTAGCAGTCTTAGTTCTTACAGGGTTATCCTGATACTGAGACTCCCTTGTGTCAGTTTTTAGTCAAGCTGTCACTGACCTGATAATTATAGACAGCTAAGTTTTGTATATGTTTTTATCAAAGAAAATGACACTAAAAAGATAGATTATCATCTGCTTTATAGTTGCACCCTGAGGAAGATGGGTTTTCTTTCTATCTGCCTTGCCATGAAAAACTTTTAAATGCTGTATCCCTCCCCACCATTAGAATATAAACTCCTTGAAAGCAGAGGTTATTTAGCTTCTCTATTTGCATGTCCAATGCTAAGCATAACATTTGACACATCGTAGGAGTTTAACAAATGCTTTTAAAATATCCTTTCAGTCAAAGATTCAAATAGAAATGTCATATGAATATTGACCTAGTTTCCTTTTTGTCTGTTATTTCTATATTTTATTCTACTTAAGGATTCCCCAAAAAAGTTCAGCTATTTTAATTTAATTCATTTGAATTCAATAAATATTTATTAAGCACCTACTGTGTGCCAGAAAGTTAGAGCTTATCTCTACGCTTGAAAATTTTAATATTTCATGTTCCAAAGTTCAACATTGTGTGGGGAATAAATTCTTCTAATAAAAAAAACTTCACTATGCTTAGACCATAAATTTCACTATTTCAATGAAGAGAAACAGATTGCACATTTGCCATCACACCACATGTACTATGGAGTTTCCTGCATCATAAAGATAAGAGTGGCTACATATAAGCATG
>CM053775.1:10538826-10546326 GCA_028658325.1 Potorous gilbertii
GGGAGGGAGAGGGAGAGAGGGAAGGAGAGAGAGAGATTAAGGGGTAAAGATCAAAGGGAGAGATCAAGGGATAGAAATCAAGGAGAGAGAATAAGCCAGTCTAAGCTTATATAAAAAAGAAAATGCAATGAGTTTTTTTATTCCCTGGGGATATAGAAATGGAGTTAACCAAAAGTTGTACTTAATCCATTTACCTTTCTTTCCCCTTGAATGACTAATGCTTTCTAGTTTCTATCTGTGGGCTTTCAGCATAGAAGTAAAGTTTTGACTAGAAGGAAAATGCTTGTGTGATGTTTAGTTTAGCACAAATCAAACTTTATTTTTAAACTACTTTGTCAGTTCTTATGTACCTAATAACTTTATACTTTCTACGTGGATGAAGTTTAAGGGAAAGATTTTGATCTTTTTCACTAAGTTAATTTTTGTTCAACTGAAGAATCAAGGACCAGTTCAGTTATGCAGTTTTTAGAGGCTTCTTTGAAAGTGCAATGATCCCATGAAGAAATGCCCTGGCTCCGAAATCAATCTTTTTTTGGTGGCTGATAAAGTGTTATACAGTTATATTTCACATGAGGTTGGTCTTACCTACACTGTTTCACAATAACATTGCTGATCTCTAAGCTACTCCCACTGTCCTACCTCCAAAGTCTATCATAAAAGTTGTTGAGCTGCAATCAACTATCTGATGTTGTTTTAACTAATATTTACTTAGTATTGCATTTTTACAACTAAATGATGATGTTAATGCAATAAGATTGCTCAGTGGTAAGGATGTCCCTAAACCAAATAGAGCACCCACTAATTTTGTTTAGCTTATTTTGAGAGACATAAAGTCATAGTGGAAAGAGAGCTAGACCTGAGTTCAAGTGCTTCCTTTTGTTAGACAACCCTGGATGTGAGACCCTGGGCAAGTCACTTAATTTGTCAGCACTCTAGGCAATTCCCTAAGGCTATAAGTTAGAGAGAAGGAGCTAATGAGCATTGGTAGAGAGAGATAGGTTCCTCAACTGGGAGGTCCCAGATCACTGAAATCACAAGTCCAGTCCCTATCCCATATCACACACACACCACACACACACACACACACACACACACACACACAGTTAGAAAAAAAGGTATAACTGTGAACATGCACATCTGAATAAGAGTTGAGTACTCAGGTTGCTAATTAAATCCATTGGACTGCCATCTTTACTCCCTAGCAATTTAATTGCATTAGTGGGTGAAATCTTGAAAATTTTGAGCTGAGTCCCAAGAGGGGTAAAAATGATTTGCCAAGACTGTACACTCTTAACTGAGACTTGACCCAGTCTATAAATGATGATTCAGTGGAAACCTCAAAAGTCAGGAATATAGTCATTCTATTTAAATTGTAGCTTTTTTTTTTGTAAAAGGAAAAGTTTTTAGTCCTGTGCCTTCAGAATTGAAAAAAAAACCTCCAAGATTAATCCAACATCTAAAACCAAGTGGGGAAAATAGTCTATTTTCAAATTTCAAATAGAGTAACTAGACAAATCAAAGTACAGGTTGATCCAAGTATACTTTTTTTCTACTACCAAGCCCAAAAGAAGAAAGGGAAAAGAGAAAGAAAGGAGAAAGGGATAGGAGGAAGGCAAAAGGGGAAATAGAAAAGGAAGGAGAAAAGAGGGAGGGGGAAGGAATAAAGGGGAAAGAAGAAGGAAGGAGTAGAGGATATTAGGCTAGGAATTGCAGAGGATCAGTTTACACCAAACAAGAGCAATAACAGGAACTTTTTATTGCTCACATGAATAATAAATCTAAGTGTAAATGAAGTCAGACCAATTACCAGAAAGAAGCATTAGTCAAACCTATAGTCAAAGATAGGGTGGGGAGGTACTTTACAAATTAGTATATGGCACTCTAATGGTCTCAGGGTTTTGTCTTGTTTTGTTTTGTTTTGTTTCCCTGAAATCAGCAAGTTTGTCAGTTTCCCTGAGGGCTTTTTGCTCTGGAGAAACTAGAGTTTTCCTAAATTCATCAGGTTTAGATGTAGTGTGACTTCAACGATTGAGGTGGCATTCCCTTATCAACTCTCAGAAAAGTAAAAATTTAGTTTGAAATGCAGCAGAGTTCATAGTTTTAAGCTTGTTTTTTTTTTAAAGAATGTACAATTGTCATTTAACATGTTTTCTGATGCTTTTTGAAAGAGTGGTAGCCATGGCAACTTTTTCTATGGCCTCTGAAATAAATCATTGTGTTTTTTTCCTTTAAAGGAGTAAAATATTAATAGAAGATGTAAAATACCTGGATTGTGTGTTATAGGCACAATATAATATGTTTTTAAGGTTTTCTTTCATAAAACACAAATAAGTGTACTCTGAAGACATCACTTTTGCCTACTGGAGAGATTATGGAAAGAAAGGTACACACATGCACCATTTATTGTGAGAACTATAAAAAATGAATGCAGAACACTGCATGTAATTTCTGACTTTTTTGACATCTTGGTTAGTTTTGCAAAACTTTTCCTCCTTCTGTATTCTTTGCTACACAGGATGTCTGCAGGGTAGAGTGTTATAAAAGCATTGAGAAAAATAGATGATATAAGACCAAATAAACCAATAAAGGGGTTTTTTAAACTCATTAATACCCATAAGTGTGAATACCTGGCAAACTTGCTTATCAGACAAACTTGCTCTGTTAGTTATATGGCTCCTGATCCCTAGGTTTCCTGTCCATTCATAAGTAGAGCAGAGCACTGGAGTTAGCCTTATAACAAACTCAGGCAGGTGCCCATCAACATAAAACAGAATAGACATAAGTAGATGTGTGGTTAAGGCCATGTACTATTTGATCTGTTTTGATTTCACTTTTCTGACCAATTACATGATTGCTTTGAAGTTCCTGAATATTTCTTTCAAGCCTAAATCAACTTAATGTATCATTTTTGGGTTAAGCAATATCCAATAAGGAAAGAGTTCAAGGATCCCAAAGCTACCAATATGCAGGGTAATAAATTATTTCCTCTCTCTGCGTTCTCATAAATGAAAGGGTTGGACAACATCATTTCTAGAGTTTCTTCCATCTCAAACATTTCTAAATGAATTTTACTGAAATATTATTGATGATAGTTTATGTTAGAACTAAACTATCCTGTGATTCAATAAAACTTGATGCTAGAAGATGTATTTTTACATTTATTTAGATTCAAGTTCTCACTGCACATTTAAGTTTGTAGAAATTCAACAATTCCAATAGTAAGGCATAGAAAAATAAGAAAATCAAGATCTAGATCCAGGTATTAATACTCCATTAATTAGCAACAGGGGTAATAACATTTATATCAAAGAGACATTTGAAGATACCTAATTAGTAACTGGAAAATTTCAGAGAAGTGAACTGCTCTTATTTCTGGTCTGCTGAATTTAATTAATATGTCCATCACTTGGTGATAGTGCAAGTGAGTTCTGATGTTTTGACTATAGCATAGAAGGAACAGTAGAACATCTCTAGCACTGGCATCTCAGTTTTAAAAGGTCCCATTTGCTCTATTTTAGCCTGTCTTATTTCTGCTGCTGATTTGTAATTGCTGATTATTCAAACACAATGCTTCCAGAAAGCATGCTTTTTATACTTAGCCACTTCTAACTACATCATATTACTTTCCTGATTTCAATTTTCTTTCAATAAGGTCGTCTAATTACAACAAAATCAAAGTGAAGCAGAGGAGAGAGAACTAGATCAGAAACCAAGTGACAAAAACAACTAATATTCATTATTTTAGGAATTGTGCTAAAGAATAAAAGTATACTCTATTTTAGTCCATGAACATTATAAACCCTTGGCATATGCCTAATTTTCATCCCTAAGAAGTACTAACCTATTGTCCCCTGAAAGTAAAGGGTTTAAAATTTCAGTCTTCAAGACAATAAACATCAATTATCTGGATTTACTGTTCAGTGCAGCTAGACCCTTTCAATGTTCACTTTCCCTGAGTCTAATTCCTGAGACTTAGATAAAGAACATTGACAATTACAATTGAATTTGAAATCAGAGTATGTCTTCTTTTTTTAAAAAAAAAAAAAAAAAAAAGGAAAGCTCTAAACCTGGAGACATCATATCACTCCAGAAATTGAGGATTCATCTTTCAGAACAAATTACAAGAAAGGGATTCAGAGATATTCCTTCTGCATGTTATGGAGTCTATAAACTTGTTTAATTTCTAGCATTTTTGTTCTCTTGTCAATGATGACTGATTGAAATAACCATAACAGAATCACAGGAAACTCGGATTTGGAGGGGACTTCAGAAGTTGTCGAAGTTAAACTATGGCGCAGAAGGAACCCCCAATATAAGCTGACAAGTTCATATCGTCCCTGTTTAAAGATCTCCAAGGAGAGGGAACTCATTCACCCTTCCCCCATCCCCATTTTACCTTTGGACAGTTTTCACTGTGAGGAAGTTTCTTTTAAGGAAAAGTTTGTTTTCCTTACATCAAGTCTAAATCTGCCTCTTTGCATATTCTACCCCTTGCTTCTGCTCATGCCCTCTGAGGACAAATAGAGCAAATCGAATCCCTCCTCCACATGACAGCCCACCAAAGACTTCAATAAAGTTCTCCTGCTTAAAAATAGCACTATTATGTGAAATAGATGGGTGGACATGTTATATATACCATACTTATCCCCTTTAGATTTTTCCTTGTTGCCCCAAAACCATCCATGAAAATGATAATAACCACCATCCATTTTGTGAGGGGGAAGCCATGAAGTAACAATGACGTGGGAAATGGACGAGGTTCATTTCATCACTGTTTGCTGCAGAGATGCTTTTAGTGAGTCCAACTAAGAGGACCTTCCATCCTAATCATCTTGTTCGACTACAAAAAGCAGTCATTTTATCTATTTGCATCATCATCCATTGAACATTAAATATAAAGAAAAATAATAGCAGGAAAGTGATTTGTCCTGAGATTCTATCTGAACTCCGTCATAAAGACGAGAAGAAGAGAAAAAGGGAAGAGATGCTGCTGCCAAAAATAAGCATAATGCCAACAACATAAATAGGCTGGATTTCAGGGAGATACTGAAGCATTCGGGTTTATGCCCCTATTCTTCATGTATTTTCAAACAGACAACCAATTCCCATGCTACAAATACAATCCCCCAAACTCTTGAGAATTCAATAAGTAAACTACTCAGAAGCAGACCAAACTGTCATCCACAACCACTCAGATATAACACTAACACATAAAAATTAAGAATATCATTTTAAATAGATGCCATCCTACTGGACACTCATAATGTCTAAGCCACATGGAATTAAAAGCTCATAAAATACAGAGACCTAGGAAATTAAAATCACGCAGGTATACATCATCCCCGGCATCCTGTCTGCTACTGGGGTTGTTCCAAAGATGGCTTCAAGGAGGCTACAGAAAATGTGTTTAAATTGCAATACTGGTATTCAGTTACACAAAATCAATCATTTTATCCACCTTGGCAACATTCTACAGAACATTAACATGATGGAAAAATAGCGGGATAGTGACTTGTCATCAGACTCTCTGTCTAAACTATCAAAAAAGATGAGAAAAGTGCTATAATTAGCATGATAATAAACTATGTAGAAAGATACAATCAGGTGGTTAAAAGCTCACCATCCTTTCCTAAACTCTACATATCAGAAGCTCACTGTCTTCAAGTTCCTGTACGACAAATACAAATCATAGAATGTCCTTTAGAATTCAGCAGACAATCTGTCCTGGAGCCAGCACATCATTATGGACAGAATTGTCCACACTCATCCAGATATAATATTGATTCATAAAAATGTAAGAGCAAGGTGTTTTTTTTTAAAATAGATGTCACTATACCAAATAGTCATAATCTCCAAACTACTTGGAATGAAGAGTTTTCAAAATATAAAGATCAAGCTGAAGAATTTAATACATGTGGAGAAAAGATAACATATATATCATCTGTCAACTTGTCTGCTACTGGAGTTGTCATAAAGTGCATTCAATAAGTCTACAGAAGATGAATTTGCAACCCCATACACTTACTCAAATACAAAAAAAGAAAAAAAATATTTTACCCACTTACAAAATAGTCCACAGATCAGTGAATGTGAAAAAAAATAAAAACAAGACAACAGCTTGTCTTCTGACCATTTCCATGTGAACCCCTTTAAAAAATGAAAATAAGGTGAATGATCCAAATGCTGAGAAGAGAAAGAACACTACATTTGAGTGATTCTTTAAAGTTTAGAGCTTGGTTGTCTCATTTGAACCTTACAACAACTCAGTGTAGCAGGAGGAAATCTGTGGCACTTGTTTTCTCCAGAATACTTCTTTTGGGTGGTACCTATGATCATTAAAATAGGTTCCCCTTTTATATTGGCTAATAAAAAGGAGAGATTAAAAGTGATTGATTACCCTAATTGTTCTGAGCTCACTGTTTTTGAACTCAAAGTATTTTATTAATAAATCTCTATTTTTAAGCCCTAAAAAAGCACTTCTCTGTATGAGCCCAGTTCCCAGTCTGTCCACCAGCAAAGGGGCTGATCTCTGCATATGGGCATGTATATACACACGTATGTATGTATGCGTCTATATACGGGCCCATACGCAGAAACAAGCATTTTGCAAATGGGCTTGCCAATTTGTGAATTGGCAAATGGGACCTGAACAAGTTAAGAGAAATTCTTAGTTTGGTGCTTAAAATAGAATACAATTAATTATAAAACAGCTCTTTTGAGTTCAAAACTAGTGAGCTTAAAGCCAAGTCAATCTTTTGAACACCTAAATTAAGTTAAATTATGTTGTTAGAAACAATTAATTTTAAAACCTTTCCTTGGATGAAAAAGTGAGTATTTCTTTATTAACAGTGGTTTTAAATTTAC
Organism: Potorous gilbertii; assembly: GCA_028658325.1. NCBI lineage: Eukaryota > Metazoa > Chordata > Mammalia > Diprotodontia > Potoroidae > Potorous > Potorous gilbertii. The sequence goes on from CM053775.1 coordinate 10,545,691, forward strand.
TGTTTTCAATCAATTAGAAACACCTTATTTTTAAAAGTTTATGTCATTCTTCAAGAAGCCCTAATCAAGGATTTGTGGATCATCCATAACCTTTTGATTGTTAGAGATTTTTGCTTCCTCCAATGACCTTACATTGAATTTTCTGAGTAAATATTGCATCTCAACCCAATTCCTCCCCTCTGCCATTATAAAGAGATCAGCTCCTGCGTGTGGGCTTTCCTACAACACATACATACAGGTAGAGAGATGGGGGAGGGGGGAAGGAAAAGGTAAGACTGGACCTGTGATTTCAATTCAAGGAACTGCAGGTGAAGAAACTCTATAAATGCAGGTCAGCACCTTCTCAGTAACTTCTAGCCCAAGAGTTGCCTAGAACACTGACAAGTTTGTTGACTTGCCCAGTGTCACGTAGTTGGTACATCAAAACCAGGGTCAAAGGCAGAAATGGAAGCCAAGTTGTCCTGGCTACAAGTCAGCTAGGCTGTGCAGTAGCTAGGATGCTGGATTCAGAAAGACACGGACTTTAAATTTCACCTCAAATAGCTGTGTGACCCTGGGCAAGTCACCTAACTTTTGTCTGCCTCAGTTTTGTCATCTGTGAAATGGGATAAAAATAACCTCCTAGGGCTGTGGTGA
>CM053775.1:10551326-10564952 GCA_028658325.1 Potorous gilbertii
AAGTATGCTACTTTCATTTAACAGTGGAACAAAAACATGGACATCAGACACATTAATATATTAATTTTTTTTCATGATTGTAAGTTTTCCATGTAATTTTATCTTAGCTGCAGTATACTATACTTAAAATTTTACAATTTATATAAAGGAACTTTCCTTTCTCATTTTCCTCCAAAAGGTTATCATTTTTTTCTAGAAAAAAGGGGATAAATAGTTTAAATCACTTGCTCAAAGTTGCACCAAAAGTCAGTGGTTGATCTAGAAATTGAATCCAGGATTTCAGAGAACAATTGCCGTAGCCAGGGAATCATTTTGTGCTCTTTCTTGCCATGATAGTATTTGGCTTGTGTGGTTGCTCTCCAGGGTTATTTGCTCTCTTGCAGGACATCATACGGATTTATACCTATAAGTCTCTATTTTGTGATCTCTTTAGGGTCTGCAGGGAGTGGCCAGATCACTTGGCAGGGTGGGGTTACTCAATGAAAATATATCTGATATTTGTGGAATGGAAATAAATGGGGCTTGGCTCCTTGTTGGAGCTTGGTGAAACAGATTTGTCCCTTTTGTCTCTTCCTCATATCCATCTGGTGATTCAAGGATGAGCAATAAGAAATTGTCATCTGTGTCATGAGAAAGTCAGCTAATGTCCTGAACATGGGTCCCAGCTCTTCTATTTATTATACCTATAAATTTTGGACACATCATTTAAACCCATTGAGCTTTGGTTTCCCCAACTACAAAATGGAGATAAGAACACTGTCAGTCCCTCACTCACATATTTGTACAAATATCAAATGAGATAATATATGTAAAGTGAAAGTGGTTTTTAACTGTATAGTGCTCTGGAAATGTGGGCTGTTGTTATTCTTTCTTTCTATGGTGATAGAAAATAAAGAGAAATGCACTTCTTAAAACATTTTTCACTAAAGAAAGACAAAATAGTCTTTATCCCCAAGTCTTTGGGTTTTTTTTTTACATTCTGCATGTTCAAAAATTTTTGATTTTGCTAAAGTAGCTAAAATAATATAGCAGCTTGAAAGGCCGTCTATCTAATTTGACTTTCTGTATTCAGTGAGGACTAGAATGAATTCATCCTTGAAAGGTGGGAATCTGTTTGCCTCGTGAGACCATAGTGCATTCCTTCAAATCCTGTCCTCAGAGTGACTCATTTAAGAAGTATTATTCAGTCTCTACCACAGAGAACAATATCCTAGACTCTGACGATAGAAAGGAGAGCAGAAAATGATCAAAAAGAGATGAGATTAGATTAATCTACCTGAGAAGTTAGACATACTATGAATTCTGTAATGCCCACACCTGCACCACATGAGGATAGTCAAAAACCAATGCACACAAAGCTAAATGAGGGGGTACCACTAAAAGACCCCATTCAGGAAATGAATACTCTCAAAGGAAATGGGATGATCATGCAGCAAGAATGAGAGAAAACAGAGAGGTAGCAGAAGGGCTTCACTGGTACGCACAAAATGTTAAAGAACTAAAAGTATTCCAGTGTGTAAGGTAGATACAGGTTATGGAGACGGTGGATAAAAATAGCACAGATTGAACTAGGAATGGAATCTTCATTCTTTGGAGGGGGAACTATAGATGGAACTGCCTGTCTGTGCTACCTAGGTGCCTCAGTGGATAGTGCTGATTTGGAGTCAGAAAGACTCATCTTCCTGAGTTCAAATATTGCCTCAGACACTACTACAGTTACCCTGGCCAAGTCACTTCCCCCATTTGCCTCGGTTTCCTTATCTGTAAAATGAGCTGAAGAAGGAAATGGAAACCACTCCAATATATTTGCCAAAAAACCCCAAATGGGGTCACGAAGAGTAGGACACAACTGAGAAATGATCGAACGGAAACATAGAGCCACCAAAGCCCTGAAATTTTAAGCAAATTGAAGACAATGGTAAAGAGCAAAGATAACAGGGTGTAGGGGAGTAGATTAAGGCAGAAGAGAAAGTCTGATCATTGTTTTGAAAGAGGGATGCTAACACAGGCTACTGGGTAAGATTGGGTGAACCACTCATGAACCTTTATGCTCAATATTTTTTTATTCTACTTTACTTTTAATTTAGTTTTTATCCTGAACTCAGGGTAGACGTTTAGGTACCTTATTTATTGGAAGCCAAAATGCAAACAGAATCTTGCTAAGGACAGCGTAGGATAAAAAATACCATTCAGTAATCCATTTAACGCCTCACTAAAATCTGATGTAATCACCACCCAATTAATTGGCAGAGAGATCATATTCACATGTGATAAAAGAGCTTGGAAACCGGTGTGTCCTGCTGATTTTCCAATTTGTGCCACTGAGCAGTACATTGAACAACTTGACTAGTTACTTGAAGGCAGTTTTGCCATTCAATATTTATCTTTTGGTTATAATTCCTCAGGGGTAATGCCTCTGAGCATTTCCAATATTTTCTTTGATGAACAACAAATTGTTGTTCCACACCATTTACTATAAACTTTAAAAGAGATAAGATTTTTACTAAGTAATAAGCTAATCTGCATAGATTTTTTGCAATAGAAATAAAATTACTTTTGCAGAGAAATGCAAAGAAGCTAAAAACTAACTCTCATTGTAGCATGTGTTTTCGCAAGTCTCAAGGTCCCTTTTTGAAGGCAAGAGCAGTCCTTTTTTTCAACTATTTCAAATAAACAAACGTGAACTTGAATCCAGTACAGCTAAAATGTACATAAATCACATCTGCCCAAATAGCAAATCAGATGTTTTCAAATTGGCATTGTGCTTCTCAACTGATTTACATTAGGTTTATATCTATACTAACACCCTACTTATGTTGGTCACAAGTACACAAAATATATTCACTAGCCATTGCACATGTGCATCCAAAGTGTTACTGGGAAGTCATTCAAATAATTTCCCAAGAGCACATTCACATGCCTGTCAAATTCAGTTGCTTTGGTTTCTTAAATTCGCAACTGATAAATCTGGCCTTTTGAAAAATTCAAATACACCAGATAAAACATTGGACTAGATAATTGATAAACTTCACATGCTTCAAAGGCAGCTCCAGAACTGTATTTCCCCGTGGAAGACGAAGAAATTCTGATGCCTGTGATTATCAGAGCTAAAACATGCAGGTGTTATGCAGTATATACCAGGGAGAAGGCTAGTGAGTATCTGAGGCCAGCATAGCCTGGGCTAGGTAAGAGTAAACAGCTGATTAGGCAGGAATGTGAAAAAAAGACAGGGGGATCTCTATTTGGGCCTCCGCTTTTTATTAACGTGTTTGCCATCCTCACTTCAGCCTCCAGTCGTTTCAACTCTCTGCATTGTCAGGTCCTCACCTCTGCTCTGGCTTCAGTTGTGACATTGTGCCAAAATGGATGGTGGTTGGATGAAACACCTGGTTGGGAGAAGGGGCTGGATTGACAGGAATATTCTATGCAACAAACTGATTTGATAATTAAAAGAATCTTTAAATGGCCACTCAACTCCAATGCTCTGCTAATATTCCCCTTCTCCCTACAACCCTGGTTGAAATCGTATCGACAACCTTGGGATGGCAGGAAAGGTTGCAGACATGGTGTCTATTTAGCCTTGGAGGGAGAGAAAAATAAGAGGAAGAAAGGAGACAGGATTCTCAAGGATGAATACTTTCTGGACAAAAATGGAATTCTAATGGATGGAGATGATATGGCTTACTGCACAGTGGTGATTATCTGCAAACCCAAACTGTGAATTAATATGTCTTTTCCCCTCTTAACCTAACCTGATCATGAATTATTCCTGAGACATTATTGGAAACATAGCTTTGAAAAAACTACTTTATATGATGTTCTTATCACAATAAGATTCTATCGAGTTGAGTGTATATTTTATATGTTTCCTGGTGACACAGTAATTATTAAAAGAAAGACTTGATAGAGATCCTCAGCTTTATGCCTGACAGTAAGTCTAGCACAGTGTGTTATTGACATTAGGTGTTCAATACAAATCTGTTATCTGAATGAATCATAAATGTAGGATCTCAGGGCTGGGAGTCAAGAGACCTGAGGTCTAGTTTCAGCTTTACTACCAATGAGTTATTTGACCTATGATCCAAGTTATCTCATCTATAAAATGAAGAGATCAGACTAGATGTCTGAAGTCCTTTTCATTATGGTCTATGATCCTAAGTCCTTGCCTACCCATGATGTTTATAACTGAATGGATAAGCAGAATGTCTCAGACTGAGGTGAGGCATGCCAAATGGAATGGACCTAAGAAGTAGGGATGGAGGTGAGAAAGAAGGGAACAACAGGGGAGATTACTAGTATAAGAAAATTATTTCATTTTAAGATCTTAGAATCTAAAGTGCAAACTAGAAATATGGGGCTGATATGTATAGATTCACTATTAGTCAATCAGAGTATCATAAATCTAGATCTGAGAAGGAATTCAAAATCTTTTGATCCAACTCCCTCATTTTAAGAGGAGAAAACTGAGTCTCAGAGAGGAGAGGTATCTTGTTCAAGGTCACAGAGAAAGTGGAACTGGGATTTAAATCCAGGCCCTCTGCCTCCAAATCCACTATAATATTCTATATCAGAATGCTCTCTTGTCCAGGTCCCTACCATATGTCGAGAATATAATCTGCCTGAAACAAGTAGTTGCTAATATTGTTCAAGTAATACTAACAATAACTAATATTTAATCTTTAAGGGCATCTAGGTGGCACAGTGGATAGAGTGCTAGGGCAGGAGTCCAGGAGACTTGAGTTCAATTCCAGCCTCAGAGACTTACTAGCTGTGTGACCCTGAGCAAGTCACTTCACCTTGTTTGTCTCAGATTCCTCATCTGTAAAATAAGCTGGAGAAGGAAATGGAAAACCAAAGTGCTTTCGCAAAAAAAAAACAACAACAAAAAACAAATGAGTTCACAAAGAATCAGATATGACTGAACAACAAAATATAAATCTTTTAGGGCTTTTGAAGCATATTGCATATATTATTACATGTAATACTCACAATAATCCTGTGAAGTCATTGCTACTACTACTCTCATTTTACAGATGAGGAAACTGAGGCAAACAGGGTTAAGTAACTTACCCAGGGTTATACAGCTAGTGTTTGAGGCCAAATTTGAACTCAGGAATTCGAGCGTTCCTGACTTCAGACCTGGTGCTCTATCCACTACTGTACTGCCTCTTTGTCCCCAAGATACCTTCTAGAATAACCCAATCAGTCCAGTTTTTAGTTCAGCAGTCAAAGGGCTGATGCAATTTTCTCCATAATTAACAGGAAATAATTGCTCCATAGTTGTTCCATAAATTGATGAACACATATGCATCTATGAGAACCATGAAAAACCATGGTTTATGATACTATATAATCAATTGATGGTTCGTTGAAATACCTTGAGTAGTCATTTATTAACTTGTCTGAAACCAGTTCTCATGCACAGAAAATCATGTTATAGGAAAAACCATTCTTTGAAACTGATAATCAGAGATAGATTCAAGAGGGGAGTATCACAAAAAAGGGGGCCTCAAAGCTGGCTATTAAGTGAACTCTTTAAAAGAGTAAAAAATATATACGAAATTAGGCTCCACTCAACATATTCTAACCACCAACAGAGTAATGTGGGAACAGTATGACAAGAGAAACCTAGAATTAAATTGTTCTCTAGTTTCCTTTGTGGTTCCAAGGCTTAAAACTGAACAAATCAACTTCTCAAAGAAGGATCAAGGACTTGTCTGACAGCTTCAATTCACTGTCAGAATTCTGCCATCTAGTTTTCAGAAAAGGCCAAAAAAAGTCACTTAAAAGGGTAATGCATCAAGTCTAGAAGACAAATTGCTCACTGAAGGTGAAGTTATTTTGTTTTCAAGAAAAAACAGCTGTGTTGTCATTAGAGGCGAAACTCTTGTGATCATACAGTCACTTATAGCCCAAATTCAGTCACCATAACTTCAGTGTACAATTTATCTTGCAAACGGGATTCATTATCTCTGTAAGTGACAAGCCTTCTTGGTCTGAGCTCTCATTTTTATACTTTCTACTTCTGGTAAGCTGAAAGTTGAGACACTTACTCAGTATAACTACAGATGTCTATGCCTCCTCCTATCTTTAACCTCTTTCTTGCAGTTCTCAAAATTTCTTAACAACAACAGAAGGCAAGAATCTTTCCCAGCTTTTTCTAAGTGCCAAGAACAACAAACTTGAGTTGGCTTACTTGAATCTTTAGGGGTGTGTGTGTGCGTGTGTGTGTGTGTGTGTGTGTGTGTGTGTGTGTGTGTACTCAAGTAGACAAAGTTGTAAGTCTTTGTTTTTTCAGTCAGAACCTTAGGCTATTTAAGAAAGCATTCTTCTCATCCTTGAAAGGAAGAGATTGGGTGGGGGATTCCCAAATGCAAAATTAAACAAATAAACAAAGAGAGTGACCTCACTTTTTCTTTTTCTTTTCCTTTCTTTTTTTTTTCTTGTTTTCTCTAGTAATGGAAATCATCATGGGGTAGGTAGGGATCTTTCTCCTTTACTTGAAGACTACCAGATTAGTACAAAAGCTATGTGCCAGTAGTTGGGAAAGACTATTAAGTTTACTGCTCAATCATCTCTTGTTCATGGTGTCTTTTGATTCTATTAATGGATTTTCCCTTGAAACAAGTTCCTGGGTTTTGTAAAAGTAAAAGCCCCTAACTTGGGTGCTACATCACAGGTCATAAAGCTTTACCAATACACACTCCTTCTAATCTTTTCCACCTGGACACAGTGGAATCTCAGCAGGTTGACGTGACTTGCAGTAAAAGTACTAGGGCCAATTCTCAAACAACTCCAGTAAGCCTTAAAATGCTATATAAGTGCCAGAAATGATTCTTCTTCTTCAGTCTAACAATTCCCCCCATTATCCAAGGCAAATGCCTAATGGGTCAAGTCTTCATTTGACTCCTCATTTAGAAGTTCAGGAGTACAGAGCTGAAGCTGTTGTGACACATGAAAGCACGTGTAAATGTCGCCCTTGGGCAGATAAAGAACTCTTCACCAGACTGAACTAAATGAATTAAGCTGCCCTTCTCTCATGGAAAACACTTGTTAAATTGATTAAAAAATCCAAGGTATCTTCCTGTGAGCTCTTCCTGTGAGCTCTGATGTGAGATATAGAATGTTACACAATCAGGCCCTATTGTAAAATACTTACATACTTCAAAAGTATTTATTTGCCAAAATTTATACTCATAATGGAGAGAAAGAGGGAGGCACAAAGACTTTTCTTCTTTCTGTTTCAATTAGGAACTGAAGAGCCTTGGCTTGGACTAAAGATTTTACATCACCTGACTTCACTGCTTTAATGACCTGTGATTTCCTAGGTGGGAGACCTCCCTTCACTGGTGTAGATTGGAATTCTCTTCTAATTGAGTCTTCAAGGGCTGCTGTAACCCAAAAAGCCATCACCTTTGTGACCATGTGATGATAAGTTTTTCCCCTAATTTAGCTAGGCTGGGAGCCCAATAAAAAAGCCACCATTGGGTCTATAATCAAAGGCTTTCTGATATGTGGGAACTGTCAGGGGTACAATTCACTTTAATAGTAGTGATATTATTGAAGTATTCAAAAGAAAAAGTGGAGAAATCTCCTAGTATAGAGAAAATGGACACTTTATTAGTCTACTAATAGAAAACTGGAAAATGAAGCAAATTCCAGTAGCATCACTAATCTTTTAGTCATACATACAGTGTGTTGTCCAGAACGTTGTTGTGCCTCAGTTTTGTCAACCATAAATTAAGTTTAATTTACTTCTCATGGGCAGGCAGTACTTGGAAGGGACTTTACACAGCTCTTGCTGTCAACAGAGCAATAATGGGCATCGAAAATGGTGGAGATTTAGGCTTTCATCAATGGCTATATGCATATCAAAAGTCATATTAGCTAGAAGTGAGTCCCACAAGTAAAAAGAGTTCCTACCACTAACCCAGTCACCCAGCCACCCAAGAAAAATCTTCTGTCACTCCCTGCAGGAACTGTAATCTCGGCTTCTATTCTATATCCCTTTCTTCCCACCCAATGACCACAATTTTGTGTTCTATGCTAGCCCTTATGACAGCTCTGATGGCTGCGACTGTACATTCTCATATACACATTTCTATTGAAAAATGTATCCAAATTCTAGAGAAATAACTTGAGATATTAGACTCTATAGAATCTCTCCCTTTAGAAAAAAATAAATATTAGTTACACTTTCTGTTTTTTGATATTTTAAATGTAATTACTTCAAAATATTAGGCTTCCAAAAGCAAAATCTCTGTCTCTCTCTGTCTCTGTCTCTGTCTCTCTCTTTTGGCCAAATTCAGAAGATAGGTCTATTCCAGATTCAATATCTGTCATTGAGTATTCACTGACTCACAAACTCTGATAGTGTTTGGCACCATTTACATTATATGGAAACACTTCAGGTTTGGTCCTTTCCAATTTCTCCTGTTTTTGACTGCTACCTTCTACTCCCAAAGGTTGTAGGGGGCCTTTCTAGGGCCTCACAACATGTTTCTTGGACACAGAGTTTCAGAAAGGGAAATTTAGATGTGTAATGAAAGATAGTAGCACCATACACTGGAAAAAGGCATATTCTTCTGATGGAAAGAAGTTCAACACAGGAAATAAAAAATGTTCCTTAAGCTGGAACATCTTCCAAGAGAAAGTAGAATGATCAATCAATCAACACATATATAGGAAGTAACTTCTATGTACCAGGTATGGTGCTAGTGATACAAAGACAAAAATGAAACAATCTCTTCCTTCAAAAAGCTTACTAAAGAGAGAAATCATATAATATTCACATGTTTATGTACGTGCACACATATACGCACACAAGCCATAGAAGGGATCAGGCAAGTCCTCATGGAGGAGTTGGGTATTGAACTGAGCTTTGAAGATAAAATGGGATTTTAACAGGCAGTGGTGAGGAGGGAGATTGCATTCTTTACATGGAGAACTAATGCATAATAAGACTGAAAAGGTAGAAGAGGACTTTAATTGGCAAACAGAAGAGTTTGGGTTAGGGTTAGAGACAGTATCCTAGAGACAATAGGGAGCTCTTGGAGTTTACTGAGCAGGGGAATGACATGTTCAAACCTGTACTTTGGGAATATCACTTCAGCTATGTGGAGGATGAATTGGAGAGGGGAGAGATTTGATTGCCACACACACCATTTCAATCTAATGGATTGGAAACTCTAGAGCCTGCCACATCCTTGATTTTAATTGGCTTTCATATAACCATTGTATCTAGATTTTTAAAAAAAGACCATGTTCATTAATATTACCCAGCATCTCTCTAGACAGCTTACTTTACTTCTAGATAGCCCTCATTTGGCTGGAGTTTTTCCTGATATTAAGTCTGATTTGACCTTTTCCCCAATATACACATTTGCTTATAATTCTCCCCTTCGCTTGTAAGATGAGCTATACAGACCAAGAACTGGCACCCACTAGAACATAAACTCTGTTCGGATACAAATTCTTCTGTTCTTTGTCTTGGTATCTCCAGAAGCTAGCAAAGTGTTCAATAACAATATACCATTGTAAATGTACCAAACTCTTCTAAACAATATATTTCAATGATTTGTAATTAACTATTTTGGCACACTAAGTTCATGTGCTGAGAGGCTAAGGATTGTGGGGGTTTTTGTTTTTGTTGTGTGTGTGTGTGTGTGTGTGTGTGTGTGTGTGTGTGTGTGTGCCTTTGCACCCCTAGCACCTAGCCTGTTGTTTTGTACATGGGAAGTACGTGATGAAGTAGCCATTGGTTTGAATTTGTTTTCAATAACCAAATCTTAGAACTGAATTGGAGTTTCTGATGAAACAGCAGAAAGACTAGTTGTGTTTTCTTTTGTTTTATGAAGGAAAAGGAATATAGAGGGAATATCGGTGCAATCAGTAGAACTGCTCTCCTGCTGTTAGAATCTGTTTCTAACCATCTTTGTGCGCAGTAGTCCATGCCAAATAGCAGATACAGTTTGCCGACTTTCAAATGGCTTTCACTCTAGGGGAGTGGATCTTTCTTTAACTGTAGGTTCACTTACATTTTACATGGTTCTCCTAGAGCAAAATCATAAACCATGGATAACTAGTCCTCATTTCCACCTTAGAAATAAAGATTCGATATATACAAATACCTGTTTTGTTGCTTTTAAATGTCTCTATGTGAAAAGTTTATTTTTTTAACTGTCCAGTTCATTATATCCTTTTTTATTTTATCTTACACCTATTAACTGTTTTCTAATATGACCCAATAGAATCCTCACTTATTAATCATCTGCCATGTGTGAGAAGCTGTGTATACAAAGGCAAAAACCAAATTGTCTGTCTTTAAAATGATTACATTCTTAGCAGAGGGAATTATGAATTACTACATATAATGGGAGAACTACATATATGTACATTTGAATCTATACATATGTGCTTGTATAATGTATAAATCGTTTGAACAAGAGCATTACCAGATAAGTGGACCAAGAAAGACTTAGGGCACAAGAAGAAAGACCTGAAGAAAGTCAAGGATTCTAAGAGACAAAAATAAGGAGGGAGAGCATTTCAGATATGAGAGACAGCCTGTGGGAAGTCAGGGAAGCAGAAGTTGAATGCTGAGTTCAGGAAACAGCAACTAGGTCAGTATGGAGGAAACATGGTGAGCCCAAAGGTGAGCCAGGTTGTGAAGAACTTTAAATGACAATCTAATGAATTTGTATTTCCTAGAGAAAACAGGGTGAGACCTAGAAAACTCATGAGCTAGGGTGTGGTACAGTCAGGCTTATTCTTTGGGAAAATGGCTTGGAAATTGGATGGAAGATGGATTTGAGCAGGGAGAGAAGAGGAGGCATTGAGGGTCCGATTAGAAGGCTCTTGTAATTGTATAGATCTGAGCACATGAAAGCCAGAACTAGTACAATGGCAAGAAAGGGATAGCTAAGATACATGCCATAGTGGCAGAACAAGACTTGACAAAGGATGGGATTTGAGATATGAGGGAAAATGAAGAGCCTAAGAAGAATGAGAGATGAAAATCTAGGTAACATGAAGGCTGGTGCTACATAACTTCGATAAGGTAGCTGATCTCTGCAGGCTCATGATAGAATGATACCTTGAAATATGGCTTATGGAACCATACTGCCAAATCAGGATACAAAGGAACTGAACAATTCAATCCCTTTTGACAGAACTTTTTGAGTCTACTCTTTCTGCTGCCTTCTCTACCAAACTCATGATGCTCATTCTCTCTACCTTCATACTTTTCCTGAAATTCACTAGAAATGGCCCTTCTTCTTTTTGCCTGATTAAATCCCAGGCATACTTTCAGGACCCTGCTTGAGTTCTCCTCAAAGGTTTCCCTGGTGGCACTAGCCTACACTATTTTATGACCCTCTTCTAACAATAAGCTGATGAGGCATAACAGGTAGTGAGTAGTAAATTGGTTCCAAATCCAGTCCCTCTGGGTCTAAATCCATTGGAATTTTTATTGAGTCACACTTAACTAAATATCTAAAGAATGAAAATCAAAGGCAAAATTTGTAAAAGAGTCAGGTTACTAACCGCTGACTAACAATAACGTAGCAAATTCTCCCCTTCTAACAAGCAACATTGATGTTGCTGGAGGCAGTGTGGATATGCTTATAAAATCCATTTTCCCCAATTTCAGGAATGTTGTCAGATCAACTGTAGGGCCCAGCATTTTTTCTGTAGTTGCCATCAGATATTATAGCATCCTTAGCCCCTGGTACTAGGAGATAAGCTGCAGGAGGTCATCTACTTCTCTTTGGTCTACACTGAGTTGGCAGCACTGGGATGGGTAGAAATGCCAAGTGCTACTGAATTCTGCTTTGTTCTCTTTCTTTCTCCTGATGCTGATGTGATCACTTTTGCTTTTTCAAGCAGTATTTTGTGAAGAGAAGCCAGTGCTCCTCTCAACTTGCCCTTGTCAGAGAAAAGGTTCTTTTCAAGACTGATTAGTCACAATTATAATTCAATGCTCATCTGTAATTCAGAATCTAAGAGTCCACAAATAGTAAAGCTGTTGACATGAGGAAGAGTGGAAACCAAGCAAATATCATTAGATTTTCTCCAAGAAAAGGCTAGGAGCAAATAGAGTTTCATGAAAAGAGAATGAGCAATTTATTATAAGAGAAGACTGAGTTATGTCCAAATTTACTTAGATGGACTCAGATTCACAGTGAAAAATCAATGCAGACCTATAGACTTTGGTCAACTGACAACATCATCCAGTGTCTGTGTTCCTTAGGTACCAAGAGGATAGTGTTTTGCTTTTTTAAATTTCTTCGTGCTTAGCTCAGGGTCTCCCATATAGTAAGTGCTTGTTGGCTGACTGACCATAGGAAAGATCATCCCATAAACCTCCTCAGAACAGGTGGTCAAGCCTGACTTTTACTGCATTTTTACTGCATTCTCCCCACTTTTTTCAACCATTGCTGAAATGGTTGAAGTTGAACATGACATTCCAGATATTTCTAAGAGCCATTCTCCCTGTTCTCCCTGTGATGGCTTCCTTTCCAGGCTCATTAAACATTATTACCCTTCCTATGCTCTTCCCCACTCCAATCTATCCTGCACTTAGCTACCTAACTGATTTTTCTTAAGCCCAGGTATGACCATGACACTTCTCACCTAAATAAACCCCAATAGCCCTGTATTACCTCTAGGAGCAAATATTACTTCTTCACAACCTGGCCCCAACCTATCTTTTCAGCCTTTGAACATTAAGCCCTCTGTGATTCAGCCAAACTGCTCTTCTTATGAGTCCTTAAACATGGCAGTTCATCTCCCATTTCCATATCTTAGCACTGACTCTCCTTCCTCATCTCTTCTTCATGGAATCTTTGGCTTTCTTCAAGACTCAATTCAAGCATTAGCTTATACATGGATCCCTTAGTTTCTAAAGTCCTCTTAAAATTATCTTCTATTTATTTTGTATACATTTCTATACAGACATGTTGTTTCCTCTGAAGAAACATGAGCTCTTAGAGGACAGTGACATTCATTTTTTATTTTTCTCCAGTGCCTAGCACAGTGCACGATATATAGTAGACTCTTAATAAATGCCTGTTGATTGATTAACTGAAGATCCCCACTCCCCATCCTTGCTATAGTCTATGTGTTTTTATATATGTAGGAGAAGCCATAAATACTGACAGAAAGGAGTAAAAGTACATACAGAGGAATTCTGGGATGGTCTATGTAATGATTCCTCTATCCCTTGCCAGCCTAATCATTCCTCTCTTGCACAAACCTGGGGTTAACCATTCCCCTCCCCATGCCACTAACTCCACACTCCATTTAAGAATAAATATGTCTTGGGGAGCTTGAGTGAATTGATAAGCTGCCATTCTTTCAATCAAGATAGAGAGAATAGGGCTATTGATCAATAACTGAAATATATTCAGGAAGAAAAAAAAGCATGTAACATCACAGAGTTTGGGATTCAGCAATTAAAGTGAAATTTAATCCAACATGTTTCCTCTGAAACACCTGCCTTGAGGTCCTTTGTGCAGAGCCTTCTTTAAATATGCAAGAATGTGAATAGCTCGGTTGGGGTGGGGGGAGCAGATGTGAAAAAGAATAAGATTTGGCTAAGTCGGGGAAAATATTAACAGGATGCAG
>CM053775.1:10565452-10585666 GCA_028658325.1 Potorous gilbertii
ATTCTTGTAGTTATCTGAGGTTGGAGGGGTATAATTTTACAACAAAATTTATTAACTTTTAAAGGGTTGAGACCACTGTCATTCTTTTCTATGAACCTAGAGCAACTTTTAAAATTATTTTAAAAATAAAATGTTGACATCTTTTGTTTTTATATCACCTACATTTCTTAATGCATCCCTTTCTTCTATTCCTCCCAGGAAGGTATCCCTTAATACAAAACATAAAGAGGTGATAAAATAACAGTTAAGCAAAGCTAACAAACATATCAAAAAAAATTGACATATCCAGTTTTCAACAATAATATCCAATGTCTGCAAATCTTGTTCATTAAAATTTCATGTCATTGAGTTTTGATTGTTTCATTGTTGTTGTTCCATTGTGTTTACATTGTTATAATAATTGTATATGCTGTTTTCCTGGTTCTGTTTATTTCCTTTTGAATCAGTTCATGTAATTCTTCTCTGTAATCATTGTATTCATTAACTTTTTGTTTCTACAGCACAGTAATATCACATTATATTCATGTAATTCATCTTTTTTAGCTCTTTCTCAATCAACGGGCAATTAATTTGTTTCCAGTTCTTTGGTGCTGCAAAGAAATATTAACATAAATATACTAGTGTTTATGGAATCTTTATGAAAAAAGTTGTTATTTATGTCCTTAAGATATATGCCTAGCAGTGGGATGAAAGGGTAAAAGGGTATGGACATGTTAGTCACTTTCTTAGCATAACTTCAAAGTACTAGGAAAGCTTTTTATAAAAATGATTATAAGCACCTCCCACTGATTTCCTTATACTTTGTCTAGAGAAAGTTATTTTTAAATTTTCCAATTCTTGGTCATATACTCTAATAGTTTGAAATTTTTCTTAAAAGGAAGATACCTATTATGAGAATAAGCAGTTTTTAAAACAAAAAATATGAGCCATGATCAATCAACCAATTGATAAACGTTTATTAAGTACTTACTATGTGCCAGGCACTGTGCTGAATGTTAGGAATACAGGAAGGACAAAAGACAGCCCCTGTCCTTAGTAACTTACAATTTATGGGTAGCCCAAACTGGGGAATGACACCAATGCTTTGGCCATCTTCATCCTTGGTATCGATCACCATTGCTCAGTCTTTCATGTCTTTCATGTCTTCTCCACCAATCACATCATCGAAGATGTATGAAATGAATGGATTGTTTATTTCATACATTTCATATTTTATTTGTGCAGAGGAATTAAGATATCTATATATTTATGCCTGCACAAACATAACAAATGATGTGTGAATATCAACCATTTGCCCATCCCAGAAATTTTTGCTACTTATTATTATTTAACATGTGCAAAATCCCTCAAATAGACATGAAATTTAACTTTTGCCTTGTGAAAGATACATGAATGAGGGAGATAAAAAAAATACATATTATACACATATGGGTTTTTTTCCTAAAGAAATGGAAAATGATTGTGAAAAATTAAAGCACAAATTGACGAAAAGTCAAAAAGTCATGATTCTCCTCCACCCATCTTAACTTCATTTAAGTGTGATACTTAATTTACTGAACATAAAGGGTGCTTCAAAGTAAGAACCCCTCATTGTTAAGTTCCTAAAAAGAGAGGACATAGCCTGCAGCCTTTATTTTGCACCAAGTAGATATTAGATACTATACTTGACATTAGGGATAGAGACAGAAATGAAAAATCCCCTTCCATTGAGGAACTGATATATACATTCAAGTTGGCCTCTTCTCTGCAACTTCTCCTCTTAGAGAGCTGCCCAGTGTCTGCAAGATTAAGTGAGTCTCTTAGGTTCACCCAGCCAGTATAAGGCAGAACAGGGCATTAATCCAGGATTTTCTTGGCTCCAAAGCCAGTTCTGTCTCCATCAAATTGTACAGATGAATAAATACAAAATATGTATAAAGTGAATAAAAAGTAACTTTGGCAAGAGCTTCCAATGTGGAATGGGGGTCCAAAAGGATAGTAGTACCTAAGCTGAGCCTTCATAGGAGCTAAAGGGGAAAGGGTAGGAGGTATTCAAGACATGAGAGACATGCATGTAGATGAGAGATGGAGAATCATGTCTCTGAGAGATAGCAAACAGGTCTCTCTGTCTTGGATGTTTAGTGTCTAAGAGGAAATAATGTGAAATCAGTCAGGAAATAAAAACTGTAGCCACATAGTGACAGACTTGAAAGGACAAAGGAATTTGGATTTTATTTTAGAGGGAATTGGGAGCCACAAAACTTTCTTGACCTACAGAGTACCATGGTCATATCTGTGCCTTAGGAGTTTCACTTTAGTAGAAGATAACTCAGAAAAGAGCAAGAGAGATTGGAAGCAGAAGCCCATGAGCAGCTTTATTGCAGTAGTTCAGTTGAGAGGTGATGAGGGCCTAGACTAAGGTGGCAGTCATGTGAGTAGAGAAAAGAGGAATTTGAACCCAAAACATTGTATAGCCTATCTGCTGTCTTCTTCCATAGGACACTTTGTGTTGTGTTTGTTCTACATCACTGGATTGCAGGATTGAAGCAGATAAAGAGATTGTAGCTTCTATCTCCACAATTCTTTCTTGCTCTATGTGCTACAGCATGGATAACATGCTTTTTGTATATTACATGATTGCATTAATGTGTCCTGATAACAGTATCATTGCTGCAACAATGTCATAATTATTGGTATGTTCTCATGAAAATGAGGCCACTTATTTTCTTGAAACTCAATGACTGAGGGACTTGCTCTGTCTTCTGAAAATCCTAATGGGTATCTAAGTACCCTGCCAATGGCTAGACCTCCATCTAGTAGCTGCACAGAATCCAAATAAAGTAGAGTCCAAGGAGCCAAGGCAATTTTTCCTACTTGGCAGTTATTTTCAGAGCATGTTAAGTAGCCCCAGAGACAACTGTGTGTTATGGCACAGAGAAAGAAATTCAAATTATAAATTATGTTTATTAGATGATGTTCCCTGCGTATAGGAAGAGAGGGGTGAGAGAGATACTCATCTACTCCCCTTTTCATCCACCCATGAATATCAAATTTATCAATTAAGCTTAGAACAGTGTTCCATGCATGAAAAAAAGGGCCATTATAAAATCCATATAATCCCATAATGTAGCTATAGAAATATAGTTACAAAACTAGCAGAATTTTATATAAACTAAGCTGTAATAATCCAGAGTGAATTGCACGTGGCATTCTAAGTCTCTGCTAAAAAATGAGCCCTGAAACTCTCATTATAAATGCATATGTAGCCATTATAATGTTACTTGATTGCAAGAGAATTCAGCCTTTACAGAGATTCATATATTATTCGCCTTTGAATATTTGCCATTTGAAACATGTACATTTAATTTTTAAGTTTTCATTTACAAGAGAGACATTTGTACTTTAGGACTATTTCACTCCAACTACGCTTTCTGTTATTATATTTCAACATCACAGATGCTTACCAGCATTCTCATTCCTTCACTGAAGGTTTCCTCTCTGACTCACACTAACTTTTCTAAATATTCAGTTTTTATTAATGTTTTGGGGTGAGGCATTTGGGGTTAAGTGACTTGTCCAGGGTCATGCAGCTAGCAAGTGTCTGACACTGGATTTGAACTCAGGTCCTCCTGATTCCAGGGCCAGTAATCTATCAACTCCACCACCTAGCTGCCCCCACTATTCATTTTTTTAAATAAAGGTTTCCCTGAAGCCGACCAAAATCATGATGCACAATTTGCTGACCTTAACTGAGATCAAGAAAATAAGTTCTCTGTCCGATCTCCAGTTCTAACCTACTTCCATCTCCCTCACAAACATTCTATGTCCACACTTACATTTACTTCTGATTAACCAATTTCCTCTACTCAAAGGCTGATCTTTCTACCATGTTCTATATCCCATCCACTTCCACATTAGATGTTCCTATACTAACTCACCTTCTTTTGCCCTCCTCAACATAGTTCACCTTTTACTCTCTGCTAACTTTTCCTTTGATTTTAATCCATATCTAAGTGTCGTCTACCTTACGAAATCCTTCCCCCAAACCTGACCCCCAACTACTGTCTTTCCTTCTTCTCTTCTTCCTCTCATCTTGCGTGGCTATTATTTCAAAAGTTTTGCAAAGGATGAATTGAACAGGCAAGAGATTCCTGGCTAGGGGTTTGATTAGGAGACCACTGCAGTTGTTCAAGCAAGAGATAGGAATAATGGTCTGAATTAACATAGTAATAGCTCAAGTGATGCATAAGGGATAAGGTGGGCTACAAACAGGAAGACAGTTGCAGGATAAAATATATCCCTCATGTCTGGAATGCACTCCCTCCTTATCCCTCAACCTAGACTTTCTAGCATCCTCTCAGGCTCAGCTCAGGCTCCAAATTGTCCATCAAACCTTGGCTTAACTCTCTCTCCCGTTCCAATTGTCAGTCCTCATTTGTCTCCATGTAATGTATATATTTTGTCTTTCCTTGTCTGTATCCATGCCACTTCCCTAGGATAGAAATTCCTTGAGGGTAGAGGCTATTGGGGTTTTTTGTTTTCACATGCCCATTGCCTAGTAGGGGGCCCTGCACATCTTATACACTTAATAAATGTTTAGTTCAAATTGAATTCAATGGAATCTATGAAACTTGGAAACCATTTAGGATGAGGGAACTGATATAGTTGAAGATGTCCAAAGTTATGAGCTCTAACTAGGATAGTATTGCTAAGAGGAAGGGCAGGGTTTTTTTCCCCTGGGGAAATGAATTGAAGACTGAAGTGAAAGTCCAAGCTCCAACATTTGGTCTATGTGACCTTGGGTAAGTGATTTAATCTCTCAGTCTTGATTTCTTCACCTGCTTAATAAGAATAATAACATTTTTATTACCTACCTTACAGATTGCTTTGAGAAAAAGCCCTTTGTAGACTATGCAGCATTATGTATCAGTTATTCCTAAAATCTCAAGCTCAGGACTGAGTCTAACAGGGTGTCCCAAAAGTCTTAGTGCAGTTTTAAGATATTAAAGCGTAAAACTGCACTAAGACTTTTGGGACACTTTGTATTTTCCCTTGGCTTCAAATATAGAGGAAAAAGGAAGTAATGCTACTTGGTTTTCTTTTGGTTATTGTCCTACCTTGATATAACATACTTTTGGAAGCTGACTTCTTCAAACACAGAGATGGATATGGACTGCAAATTATGAAAACTTAATGAAAATTGTTTTTTTTCTTATGATAGTTCTGAATTGGTTTACTGGTTGTTCTCTACTTAGAATAGTTTTGTGATTCGATCATGATCTTTTGTCCAGTTTTTAAAAGGATGCTGTATAAACCATTTTAGGTGTGTTTTTTTAAAGCCACAGGATACAATCTGACGTATCCTGCATTTTCACACTTAAAAATAAGTCACGGTGCTATTATCACATACCTTCAACAGAAAAGGAGTTGCAACAGAGCGGTGTTTTTCATTGAATATCAGCTGACTTGTTATCTGACTGTAATGACTTGCTTAACTTCTCTTCACATGCAAAGAGAAATCAAGGACATATAATAAGGCAATCTTACAACTCAAAAATTAATCTAATCATTTTAATACATGAGAATATAAGAACATGATAGTGAGGATTAACATCTATTTTGATGCTTGGATATTTTAGGGAATTTATGTTATTGCTGATACAAATGTTCTCTCCAGCTGTGCACATCACCCACCCATCCATATTTTCTTATCTTGTCCTGATCCTGTTTTCCTCCTGTGTCTTCCCCTTGGGTCCTAACCAATATGCTTGAATCTTTCCTTTAAATCTCTTGACATTAGAAAGGCACCAGTGAAATATATAGGTTTTATTTTTATATTTTTTTCCTTTGTTTTTCCTATAATCGACCTCCTCTTCTAGTTGTAGGTTTTCCTCTTAAATTATTTATTATACACCTGCACAATTCTTTATAATATAATGGTGATAGATACATCTATAAAGTACTTGAAGGCTTGCAAAGTACTTACATTAACTTAGCCTTGTGAGATAGGTACTATCAGTATTGTCCTTATTTTTAAATATGAGGAAATGAGATCAGAGGAATTAAGCAACTTAATAGTAGCTAGCATTTGTGCCATGCTTTAAGATTTGCAAAATGCTTTGCAGATATTATCTCATTTGATCATTGCAACAAATCTGGGAAATAGGTGCTATAATTTTCATCTCCATTTTACAGGTGAGGAAACTCATCTGTACCTCAGGCAGAGGTTAAATGACTTAACTTCATACAACTAGTCACACAACTAATGTGTTTGAAGCCTGATGCAAACACCAGTTTCTTGTGACTTCCAAGTCCAATGCATTTTCTGCTCTACCACTTTTGTGTCTATCTTCCTTCTCCCCACTGTCTTTTGGGCGACACAATTTTTATTCTTCAGAGATTGAGGTACAATTTTTTGTAGCTATATTATATGACTAGGAGAATACTGTTATTAAAAAGGTGTGTCTCTGTTTCACGGGAAAGCTTAAAGCCATTAAAAGCTATGCTATTTTTCAAATGCAATCTAGTCTTTCTTCTATTCAGTTCCAAGTTCATCGTCTGTCTGCAATGTTGGTCCAAGATAAATACTGACAGACCAACTCTATGAGTTATTCATCCTACTGCATGTCTTAGGCTGGATAACAGACCTTCTTCATCCACTTATTTCTTCCTGTATGTTGATGCTTAGGCCAAACTCTTTTGAGTGATTATGGAGCTTCTTTACTGTGCTTTGAAACTTGATGGATTCAATACAATGGCATCTGCAACCAAGAGCATCAGGAAGACCTCATCATAAAAAGAAAATCCTTCCAGTATTGACAAATGCATTAAATTCCTAATGTAACTAGGGGTGCTATGAAAATATGATTAATTATCTCTATTAGGGTATTTTCTGATAGGGAAGTGAATTGTGAATATTTCCTCTTCGATCCATTAAAAACCTAATGGTTAAAATTAAAAACTGTTCTCTATAAATAACCTATCATATCTTAATAGTATCACACTATAGAGAATGCTTTCAGGTTACTTAGTGAACCAGTTGAAATCTCTGTATTGAATAAATTATCAGCTGAATGCATTTATCTTTATTAAAATACATGCATAGATGTCAGTGAAAAATTCACCTCTACTCATATATCTTGCTGAAGGTTAACTTACGGCACAGATATCTTTGGTCTGACTTAGAGAGCAAAAAGTGGAGAAAATAATCAATCAGTAAAATATCTTTGTCAAATACTACATATTGTTTCATTCCAATAAACATTTTGAGCAGACTTCTATAGTTCACTATGAAAATGCTTTTTTTGGTCAGTTTTTGAAATATATTTTAAAATTTATTTCACTATATATTTCCCAATTACATTTTTAAAAATTCACATTTATATTTTTAAATTTTGAGTTTCAAATTTTCTTTTATTCCTCCATTGCCCCTTAAGAAGCAAGCAATATGAGATTCATTATACATGTGAAGTCATGAAAAACATTTCCATATTAGCTATGTTGCAAAAGAAAACATGCAAAATGAAACATAAAGGAAGTGAAAAAACAATATCCTTTAGTTCATCGGTTGTGTCTCTAGAGGTAGGTAGCGTTTTTCATCATGATTCCTTTGCTATTAAACAGACCTATCTCCTTTTTGTCACCACCAGTTGTGCTTTATTCCTCCTTAACCTTATAATGTGTGTGATATCCATTTATCTGTAGCAAAAGAAAAAAAAGAGAGAAACATATGGAGGAAAAAAAATGGTGCATATTTTTAGGAAAACCTATTGAAAATTTTCAGAACACAGTATGCATTTGTGCCCCACCCCCCCACCCCCCACACACTGAGCTGAATATGAGAAGTAGCTGTGATTTAGTAAGCTTTCTTGTATGGGAACACCACATGCCAGCAGATATTCATGAACTCACCTATGACTTATTAGAGCAATTCAAGTAAGTTAATTGAGAACCACAGCCACTAAGTGACTTGCTCAGGGATCACACAGAGAGTGTCAGAAGTCATATTTGAATCTGGGTCTCCTTGACTTTTAGCTCAGCAATTTACTAGCCATGCTCTACTGCCTTATATAAAACACACACACACACACACACACATATACACTCTGTGTGTATAATTTATAAATGTGATATTTACAAATATACATTTAAACTTGACATACCAGACTTTCCCACTATGTATTTTTTTCACATCTTTAGGAGTTTGGAATTTAGAGCTTATAAGTGGTATTGAGGGGTAGTGACATGGGGATGGAAGAAATCCCATCTTTTTTCTAGCAAGGGAAAGATACTTGGGTGGGTGAGGGAGGCAAAAGAATAAACAGATTAAGGGAAAATATTTGCACTGGAGTTAAGGATTACCTCCTTTGATGTATCAGGATTTGAAAATAATAGTGAACATGCAGTACTTAAACTATCATCATTTCAGCTAAAATCTCACTGTAGTGTCTGCAATTAGTACCTTTTGCTTTTTTCTTTCTATCAGTACAAATAGTGATCACTTACACTTTAGTAAATTAGGCAGTAAAGTATTGAATTTTTTTCTAACTGAAGGCTTTAAAAAATTAACATCCCTAATGGATTATAAAGGTTGCAGGTTCATTAGATCCATGATTTGAAACATATTTCTAGAATAATGTTTTAGAATTCATATTTTCACACAGGAAACATTTGACCTTTAGCAGTTGTCCTGAATGACTTAGCACTTCCACACTTTTATAGACCATTGATCCATGGCAATGGATTTAATGTCTAGTGATAAATATGGAAATTGACTATATAGATAGATAAAATATTTTCCCAGGTGCCATGGTTCAGAAGCAAGAATTTACTACATTCAACATACTTTACAGAATTAGCAAAGTATTGTTAATTAGGCAAAGTAAATTATAGTTCACCCAGTAGTTCAGGTAGGGTGGTGTAAACACTAATACAGGCTGGAATATTTTCTTCTTCATTGACAAATAGTGGCATAGAGCTATAACATGCTTGAATTTTAAAATACTGACACCAATGTATTTATTAGGGACAGGCTTACATTTATAGATGATTGAAAGAATTCATGCCTATTTATTGTTCTTCATTCTGTCAGGCTGAAATAGAAAACTGTTTGTTCATCTTGATCATTTTATTTCAAGGAAGTTCAATTTCCTGAAGACATCTTCTAGTTTCCTGGTAATGGATTATGAAGAAATTCACTTAAAATTATGTTAATATGGGGAGACTATAATTTATTAAAATCTGCTACTTGTTAAATCAGTATTTGACTTTAAAAATATTTATCTTTATCTTTATAATGAAGTGGACTTGAAGCAAATTAGCTAAACTTCCTTGAAATTGTGACAGTAATTCTGGTGACTCTGTTGCCTATTAACATTTGTACTGACAGAAGCTGTGAGCAGAACTGAGATGAATACATTTGCTATTGTTTAGCAGATTTTTTTTCAGAAAGAGATTCAGTTTTAAAAGTCTTATTATCTTGTCAGCACCCATCTTTAAACAGGAAGATTTTATATATATACACATACACATATTTTAACAGGCCCAGGCAGTTTTTTTAATTTGTTTAAATTTTCTTTTATTCATTTTGAACTTAACCAATATCAACAAATATGAAAATTTCAAGATAGAAGAATAGAAAACAGAATTTTATATGTAACTGTTATTTTTGTATATATAAAATTTAACACTATAGTAAGAAAACTACCTTGCTTGAGCCTGTCTCCCGAACATCCCTCTGGTCTCTTCAGTGTATTTTAAAAATGTTTCATTGACTTTTTTTTCTTTTTTTACATCCTGTCATTACCCATGAAAACCCCCTCCCTCAACTCCTCTCCTGTTTTAGAAGCTCCTCCTTCTAACAAATTAGTATAATTAAGCAAAATAAGCCCCTATGTTAGCTATATCACTAATATTTAGTCAATTTTTCTATTAATTTTCATAAGATACTTATCTATAATTTCTGTCCTCTACTTTATCCCTCTCTATTTTGAACATCAAGATGATATTTTTCTCATAGGAGGAGTTTGGTAGGGTGTTTTCATTCTGTAATTTATATGTATTGTTGGACCCTAATTATTATTTCAATGTTAGAATTCACTTGTAAATTAATCTGGGTATGTTTTTTTTTCCTATAGGGGTTAATTTATGGCTTGTTCAATTTCTTTTTCTGTGATTTGAGTTATTTAAATCCACCATTCCTTATTCTGTTAATCTGTGTATTTTACATTTTTGTAAATATACATTTATTTTATTTAAGTTACTTGTATTGGCATCTAATTGGACAAAATACTTTTTAACAGTTTCTTTTATTCCCTCGTCACATGTTGTGAGTTCTCCTTTGTACATTTTTTTTTATTTTAACAAATTATATTTCCTCCTTTTTGATTAAATTGATCTATTTTCTCAAGGGTTTTTAATTGGCTCCTAGTATTATTTATCAATCCATTTTGGGGGTCATTTTCAGTCTTCTGATCTCTTTTTGGATTTTCAGAATGTCTATTTTTGCTCTAAATTTGTTTTTAGATTTGTTGCTTTCTAGGTTTGTTGTTGTTATTTTCGCACATCCATTTCACTTGTTTGTTCATTGTCTTATTTGTTGATGGTCTTTATTGGTGTTAATTTTCCCCTTAGGACTGTTGTGGTTGCTTTCCAAATGTTTTGATATTACCTCAAACATAAACCACCCTTGATCTCTGTTTCTCCTTATTCATTCCTTGGAAATCTTTTAAATTTTATGTTATATTTATTTATGTATGATTACACCTGTGATTTTATTAGCATAGAGAACTTTGTTAGTAAATTCCCCCTACAAAGGCAGATTAATATCTACTGTGCAACTTACAGTCACAACAAAGTACCTGGAACACTGAGAAGCTACACTTTTCCCAGGATTACACAGTGATCATGGCATCCCTAGTATGACCTTATTTTACAGGAGGAAACTGAGATTCACAGAAGTCAAATGACTTAGCCAAGGTCACTCAATGAGTTAATAATTGAACCATGACATAAATATGGGTCTCAGTTTCCAATCTAGGGTCCTTTCCGTCATACCACATGCTTCTTGTATGCAGATACACATGGAAATTGTTATCATTGTTGTTCAGTGTTGTCAGACTCTGTAAACCCATTTGGGGTCTTGGCAAGGATACTGGAGTTCTTTGCCATTTCCTTCTCCAGCTCATTTTACAGATGAGGAGACTGAGGCAAACAGGGTGAAGTGACTTGCTCAGAGTCACATAAGTAGTCAGTGTCTAAGACTAGATTTGAACTCAGATCTTTCTAAGTCCTGACTCAGATCCTCTAACCACTGTACCACACATGACTTTATGGTCATTGCAATAGCCTGCTGTTTGGTTTCAATGCCTCAAGCCTTTCCCCATTTTCATCCATCCTCCACTCAGTAGTCAAATTGATCTTCCTAGAGTTCTGGTCTGACTATATCATTCCTTTATCCAGTAAACTCCAGTGGTTCCTTCTTACCTCCAAATCAAGTAGAAATCCTCTATTTGGCCTTGCAATACCTTTTTATAGCCTTCCCGCTTTCTACCTTTCCAGTCTTCTTCTACCTTAAACCTCACTGCATGCTTTGTGCTCCAGTGACACCTGCCTCCTTGTTGTTCCCACCCACCCCACTTCCTGGAAGTTATCTTCTGGTTATCTATGGATACTCCTGGAGCACTCAGGCTGTCTGTCCAGGCTTCCTTCTTGCTATAGGAATAGCCCATCTCCTTTTCTTTTATTGTCTTCTGTGTCGTTAAATCATTGAGAGCTTAGACATGGGTCCCTTGAATTTTACAGAGAACACATCACTGATTTTTTTTTGTTTTGCTGTAGTTTCTTAGACATCAGGATAAATATTTTTGGTTTGTTCTTAATCCCTTCATAGTTCACAAAGAAATTTGAAATCCATTGTGGGGGGGTGTGTAAAATAATTACTGAGGCTGATCTACCAACTGGAGTTGGTCCTCATTCCCTATAAGCAACTAGAAAAGGTGGCCTGAACGGCGCCAAAGTGCAAGCAAGCATCATGTCTGTAGAGCATCCACATAGAGATAACCAGCAGGAAATGCCCAGTGTCAGGCTGGAGTTTCAGAAGAGAGACATGACAGTTTGAAAGGCATCTGTATAGAGGTGACTCTTAAACCTGTGGGAACCAATGAGATCACCATACTAATAGTGGACATTTATATAGTGCCTACTTCGTACCAGGCATTGTGTTAAATGCCGTACAAATATTATTCCATTTGATTCTCCCAACAACCCTGGGAGATAGGGGTTACTACTAACCCCATTTTATTCTTGAGGAAACTGGGGCAGACAGAATGATTTGGCCAAGGTCACACAGCTAGTAAGTGTCGGAGGCAGAATTTATGCTTTAGTTTTCCTGGCTCAAAGCCCAGCGCTCTATCCAGCGTGCTATCTAAGGAAAAACAAAATTGTGAAGGAAAAAAGGAAGGGGACTATTAATTCTTTGCTGAAACATATATGTATGTATATATGAATATGTATATATATACATAAATAACTTACAGTATCACTGAGAATGGCATATAGTCAGTCGGCTTTGCCTTAGAATTTTCCATCACTTTTATCCATTTCATTGATTTAAAAGATATATAGATCCTATAATAAGCATGAGATAGTCAGAAACTACAGTTTGGGGGCATTCTCTAAAAAGCATGTTGTCAATGAGGTTCCTATAGAATATATTTACTTATAGTTCACTGATTATTAAACTGTATGCAAATACTATATAATGGAATTTCACTGTGATTATAGATTTGTAGGTAAGGATGAGTAAGGGGACATGGAAAGACACATGAAAATGATAGGATTAAATAAATGACAGGACACATTAAAGCAGGGATTCTTACCTGGGAGATATATATGTGTGTGTTTACACACACACACACACACACACACACACACACACACACACACATACACACTCACCTCAACTCTATTTGTAATTGCTTTAAAAAAAAGGAACAGCCTGAAAGTTTGGCGTTTGGTATACAATATACTATAATGTCATTGAAAGGACAAATGTGAGAAATTTGGAAACATAATGAAATATGAAATGAAAAAGCAAGATCAGAAAAACAGCTTATTCTACAATTATGATATTACAGAATGGTAGCTCACTGACATTTTTCTATCAATTGATGAAACATACAAATATATCAGAAACCTTATAATGAAGCTGGCACTCTCTACAATTGGGCAGTCAATACTGAATCAAAATTTACTGTGACAGATGAAAACACGTCCTGATAACAGAATTAGTTGCAGATATTTCAGAATATCTCTCAGTTTAATGCGAAGGTTTAATTGTATTATTGAACTGAGGCTAAGATACAGGAAACACAAATACAAGATAGGACATTAATGGTTCTTCATTCACTTAGCAAAATACCACCACTGTGCAATTTATGGAATGTAAATTGGTTTTTTTTGGTTCTAATGTATTTTCCATACACAGTGTATTCAACTTGAGCATACACAAGAGAACTCATTTTGCAAACATTATACTTTCATATACCTTGGTAAGAGCATAATTCGTAATAGAGCTATGAATTAAAGGCTATTTAAAAACAAAACACTAGCAGAGATCTGAGTAAGGTTTGGAGTCATGGCAAAGTATCAACATCCAAATTCCTCTATTCTGCCATAATTATTTCCATGTTGGGAGAAGGATTCCAATGTGACCCTAATGACTACGAATCGGACTAAGGTCAACCTTTAGTAAAATTGTGAGGGAGCCATAGCCGGGGCTCCCCTCATATTTCTCCTCTGGGGAATCTTATCATTAGGACCTTGTGTCTCTTTGAGTCAGTAGCCGAGCATTTGTCATGGCCACAAGTCCTCTTGTCCTCCCACTGGAACTATACAATACTGGAACTAAACAATTCATGTTCTCTATACCTCCCAAGTGTCCCATATCACAATGAACCTAATCCATGCTAATAAACTGGGATAGATTAGTAAAGGGATATTGGCCTCTCTCTTTTGTTCCTCTGCTAAAAGCAGATAATATGAATAGGTCTTTCTTTTCCTGCTCAGGCAACATTGATTCATTTAAACAATGACCAAATAGCAATAGTGATAATAGCTGAAAGTGACACAGTTCTTTAAGATTTGCAAAGCGTTCTCTTTCTTTTTCTCTCTCTATACACACACGTCTGTATGCACGCACACACACACACACACACACACACACACACACACACACACACATACACAGACAATCTATCATGTTCTTATAACAACCCTGTGAGTTAGATGTTATTTTCCAGATAGGAAACTAAGGCTCAGTGACTTGCCACCATTTTGAGAAAGGATTTAAACTCAATCAGCAAAATAGTCTAATGGAGTAATGATGATGAACATTTTAGACTACACAGAAGGGAAGGATATTGCCACAGCCATCTATTGGAGATATATTTAGGGAATATTGGAGGCAGTCAGTCAATATGCATTTATCAAGGTCCTACGATGTACCAGGCACTGTACTGAGCACTGAACTATTAATTAACTTTCACATCCTTTCCTCCACTTAGTCCAAGGAGTCTATCTGGCAAGTATATCCTAAGAGCTGTCATCTGGCCTTTCTTCATGTTACCCACCACAAAAATCAGATTGAAAGTTTTACTCTCAGTCAAATAAGAGTCTTTTTTTCAGGTTTAGTCATTAAAACTACATGACCAGTCAACTACTTGACTTATATGGTGTTGAGCAGAAAAGTTTTCATATTAAACATAATTATAGTATTTCTATATCAGTGAAAGTGTGTTTGCGTAAGAGCTGGTGTTAATATAATCTTTTTGCGTGAGAATCCTCATCCAGTCGCAGAACTTTATGCATATAACACCACTTAGAAACTCTTTGCTTCACCCCTGAAGTAGATCCACAGCGGTATCTCTTTGAAGAGTGTGGTCAAATTTGCATGTCATGGCAAGACTTGGAAGGAAATATCTTATGGTATATAAAGGAGGTAGTCAGTAAGCTTGGAACAGTTATTTCATTCACTTGAACTCCTTTGGTGGGGGAATATGTCAGATTTTCTTCATGCCTTCTAATCACTCTCATTGTTTAGTCTTATGTTGGCTGCCTTGGAAAGATTGAGCCTTGCCAACATCTAAGGCTAATAAAGTTAGAGTGTTTTCTGGAAGCCATTAAAAGTGGTTTAAGTCTTGATTTTTATGAGTTGGTGTTTTATGCCTGCATGTTGCAAGGTGGTAATAGACTAGATGAGCTCTCAAATCCTTCTCATATTTTAGTGATTTATTTTGTAGACCGTGGATTGTAGTGTTCATATATATACATATATATATGTTCTTTCATATTCAATTTCTAGTGAGTATTGTGTATTCTCTTATATGAAATCTGTTGATTTAATTTATTTTCTTAATACATTATGGAAATTCAGATAGAAGGATTTATATCATCTGCCATCACTATTGATATTGAGTTTGCTATTTTAAGTGCATTGACAAGTATTGTGTATGTATACACAATATATATATATACATACAAATACACACATATTTACCAGAGTTAAGACTTACAGTATCAAGCAAACACCTATTACTCTACAGCTTCAAAATATTGATCTTTCCCCCACTGCAATGACTTTCCTATGATGTATAGGATCCAGAGACTGAGGGCTAACTGAATTTGGAGTTACAATTCAAAGTCTATATTGTCCTATGGATGTCTGGATGCTTTAATTGCCTCATTAATAATGTAGGTTTCTTGTGACAGGTAAAGGAAACATATATTCCTGTTTCCAATAAATAAAATCCAAATGTTCAGATCAGGCATTTAATATATATTTAATATATAATTCCATAATGATAATGGAGTTTATCTTATTTGCATATACCTGAGAATTTAGTATCTGATGTCCATAAAGGAAATAGTAGAGGCCAGCTGTATGAGAAAATTGGTCTTAACCCCATAACACAAAATTAATCTGTGTCTTCAGCAGTGAACCTAAGACTGATGTTTATTCATTGGATTCTAAAGTCTTAATTTCATAGCATAGTCAGCTAGAGCTCCTCATCTATCAATATTTATAAACTTGAGGGGAAAAGAAAAGCCCAGAGAAGGAAAGATATAGATTTGGAGGGGGTGTCATATATTGAATTAGGGAGAGAAATATGGAGATGATCATAACTGTACTGTGTAGTCCACAGGAGCATTGCAGATTAGATAAGAAAACATATGTGAAGGCAGTTTGTAAAGATATTGTTATGGCAAACTTGGTAGTAGCACCAGACTTTTATATAACATTTGAAGGCTTGTAGATCATGTTAGATAAAATGTGTTATTCTTTAGAGCATTGCACTGAGTTAGGTACTTCCACTCTCATTTTACAGATGGGTAAATTGAGGCTTAGAGAGGTCACATGACGGACCTCTAGTCATATGCAAAATTAAGATTCAGGTCTTCTGATCCCAAATCCAGAGCTGTTTCCATGACGCCACTGTTATTTGCACATGGAGGTTCAAATAAACTACCAACCTCAGCATTTGCTTTTCATTTTTATTCAGGGTTGTCTGTATTAATTTTTATCTGAAATCAGAAAGAATATGGAGCATATTAATAGGTATAAAACAGCTGCTTTTAAGTTAAATTCTGTAGTAGAGAAAATTCATTTAATATCCACATGTGCTAAAGAATATTCTCAGTAGAAAAATGGATTTTCTACTCATCCAAAAGACGCTGGATTCATTTTCAATTAATATCATCCCTGTGTTGACCTATATTAGTCACTCTCTTAGAGAGCAGAAGTTGTTTTTCTAGTGCTAATTGGAACAATTGATACTATAAACCTAATTCCTACAACTATGCTTCCAATTTCCATCCTCTTCCAAGCATTACAGAGCTTTTTCCTTATTTTACAAGCTTAGTGTCCTTTTATTGAGATAATAAATGTATCCCATCAAGAGAGTATTAAAATTACAAATATAAATCTCATATTTTCCCTTAACAAATTTTTTTTCCTATGCATATAGTGAAATAAAAATATTTCTTTTCCTCTCCTGACTGAAGAGGTAGAAGTGAGTCATAGAATGCCACATATGGCATCTTTTTATCCATTGGTTTTGCTTAACTTTTTTCATTACTAAAGGAGGAATCAATGAAAGGGATGTTGGTGTTTATTCAGAAATGACTGTGCTATAAAAAGTAACAAGCACCAATAAAACATTAAAAATAAATATTGAACACATGATTTTAGGGGAACTGCAGTATCAACAGTGTTACTGCATTAGATTTGTCAGTTGAATTAAGGGTGACTGATATATACAAATATGAATAGAAATTATTATAATTTTCATTTTTACATTAAGCAAATGAGTCATCTGTGAGAGAACCTCCTCAATGTGGTTGGCGGCAGTGGTTCCAAGTGCATACCCAACTTTTGTGAGATGACATGCCAAACCTTGCAAGTTGAGTTTTGAGAGAACATTGAATATTAACTTAACACGCTATGTATGGCCTGCCCCACACTTTGAGCAAATAAGACATTTCTTATCTAACACAATGAAGTGAAAATAAAGGCCATGGAAAATCAGTAGGATGGAAATAGTTTATTTTTAGTCATCCCCTGCCACATTATATGCACCAGCTCTGATTTGGAAACAAATCATTGACTATTTGCCAGTCTGGTTCATCACAAAGTGGTATTGATGAGGGCGAGGGGTTGAGTAGTTGAATAATGTGACAGTGGAACAAATGGATCTAAGGTGAAAGAGGAGCAGATTTGGGA
This sequence comes from Potorous gilbertii, assembly GCA_028658325.1. Lineage (NCBI taxonomy): Eukaryota > Metazoa > Chordata > Mammalia > Diprotodontia > Potoroidae > Potorous > Potorous gilbertii. Next base: position 10,583,211 of record CM053775.1, read on the forward strand.
ATTTCCTGACAAGAGGGAGGAATAGTCAAATAATTCCAAAAGAGCCCTCACTATGGAAACAAATGGTAGGGCAGCCAGGACTATAAACATATATTCGGTCATTCGGAAATCACTGCAAAACTGTGGTGGAGGAATTAGATCAAGTGATTTAGTTGGGTTGCCAAGAACTTTGAGAGGTTGGGCCATATTAGAAAAGATGATATGTGCATTCTCATGGATAATGTTAAAGATTTTCTTCATACTGAAATCCTAGAGTAGCTTTGATTTATGATCTAGGCTCTACATAAATCTAGAATGCAATATATTTTGGTATTCAGTTATTCATTTATTTCTGCTGCTGATGGAGTCATGCGCACCAGCCTTTATTGTTGCTTTAGAAGTAATCTTCTTCATGTTAGATTCACTTTCTTGTCTTTTTCACTGATTCTTACTAGCTGGTGTTAGCATGGCAGATCACAGTAATACCCATTGCAGACTCTCAACCAAAGGTAACACTTACTGTAAAAAAAACACTATTGAAATTATTATTATTTAGTCACTTCAGTCACGTCCAATTCTTTGTGATGTCATTTGGGGTTTTCTTGGCAAAAATACTGGAGTGGTTTGCCATTTCTTTCTGCAACTCATTTTATAAATGGAGGAAACTGAGGCAAACAGGGTGACCAGGGTCCCATGACTTGTAAATGTCTGAGACCAGATTTGAATTCAGATCTTCCTGACTCAAAGCCCTAAAGTCTATCCACTTCACCACCTAGCTCCTCACTATTAAAATTGTAGCCGTAATCAGAAATGAAAGAATTAAATGCTATTAGAGTAAACTCTAAGATTCCAATGTTCAAGCAAAATGAAGTTAAAATAGGATGAGATAACAACCTTCAGTTAACAAGTAGAACTTGTGGTGGCAAGTGGTAGTGGGATTTAACAAATGATTTAAATGAGATTTAAGTGTCAAATTAAGTAGAAAGCTTCCCACTTGCACAAATTCATCTTATTTTATAAGCTGTTGGTTCTCTCTTTTCACTAATAGGGTGCCCTTTTCATGGGTTTTATAATATCATTCTCATTACCTGTAGATCCTTTAAGTTACTTGATGAAAGTAGTTCTATTTATTCACTTATTGACAACTTAATTTATTTTATTGGAAAACATCTTTCTGCATGAAACTCCAGTCATAAATCAGGGATGGAAACAGCACAATCTAGAAATCCATTCTCTTTCTAAGCTATGAAGACATTTTTCTCTGCAATGCACCTTTTTAGACTTATTTTCTATCTCAATATGAAATGTCACAGACAATGAATTTTCCATCGGTTTGGCAGAGACTTCAGTATTATATACAGTATGATCATTTACATTTCTGCATTTGGAAAATTTTCTTCTTTTTCCATGTCTTTTTCTTTGCTTTGATTTTGCTTTCTTAATATTTCACATGCATTTGCCTTTTCTACAAAGTTGAAATAATTATGCTCACACTTTTGTAATGCTTTGCAAAGGTTTGTAAACATTTGATTCTCAGGCACTACATAGTGTAAGTAGTATTGTTCACTAATTTCAATTGTATCCAACTCTCCTTATTTTTTTCTCAAATAAATTTTTCTTGATATAAGACTGTTACAGTAAGTAGCCTATTTTAAGTCTAGAGGGAAATATAATGGCCCCTACGTTTCACATGATTCTCTCACCTTCAGATTTAGGGAATTTATTTCAGACATTTATGAATTCACTCTTAATTGTTCTGAGCCCCCACTTAGGAAAATTCCTAACATTTAGACAGAGCTCTACTTAGCTATAAAATTATGACTGTCTCTAGTCAATCCCTGGTCTCTTTCTAGTTTGGGCAAAATGCAAATATTTGGGTAATGAAATAACCCAATGAAATGATGTCTGTAGCTAGATTGTCAATAGGAGGAAAAATTGGAGAAAAGAGCTAACCTCTTCTTGGGACTTTATTCAGTTTCGATCTTCTTCACCAAGACACCTATAGAGCCAGAGGCCCTCGTTGATTTCTCCTTTCTCTGCCACAGTTCAGTCCTACCCAGAATGCCAGGTTTGTGCCAATCTCTCCACTTCGGGAGCCTCAGAATCTTAGTTCTGAGATAACTCCCTACCTTGATAATCATCCCTTAGAGCAGAGATGCCAAACATCAGCATGGGCTGATGTAATACAGTGAGGCCTAAACCATATTAAAATGTAATTGGGAAATATTCTTTAAAAATAAATAAAAATACAATAAAACCCAGATAATATTACATTTTAAAACTCAGTCAGTATGGCAGCAGGAATCTTTGTGTACTGGTTAATGGCCTCTACTTCTATTTGAATTTGATACTACTGTCTTTACCAAATCTGTCACAACATGGTTTTAATTGATTCAAGGAAACATGTTCTTACCTAACAAGGGTAATTACTTTTAAGAGAATAGAAGATCAGTGGAGTCTTCCCTTACATTAATGCT
>CM053775.1:10586166-10616379 GCA_028658325.1 Potorous gilbertii
CATCACCGTTCTTCATGCAAGAAAGTTGACTTGTTGAGGTTGTTACCTGCAATGGTAAGTACGGCTTCGACAGACAAGAGCTAAAGTAAAACAAAAAATAGGCAAACTGCCTTCTGTTTTTTAGATAGTCAACTATAAATCATTTAAAACTTCACAGTTCACTGGGGATTATGTAATATGTCAAGAGTTCAATAAATTCCCCATAAAAAAATAAAACCTGCAGGAAACAATTTGTCAACTGCTAGAAGCACAAAAAAAATATGTGTGTATCAGTCACTGAAATATATTGAGCTCATTTTGAATCAATTTTAAAAACAATATCAGTTCCAATATGGATTTGATTAAAGTAATTTTATAGAGTAATTATGTGAAAGCAACATTTTCCATGCTGACTTGCTCAATCACAGGTCAATAGGAACAATGTGAATATTTAGGGAAGCTAATAAACAGAAAACAGTGAAAGATGAAGGGTTAACCTATTTGACCCACCCATCTTTTGGTCTGTATTTTATTTTCAATGGTTTTATTCTTTTTTATTTATTTTTGTATTAACTTATTTGTTTTCAGTTTTCTACAGTCACTTCTACAAGTCTTAGATTTTCTCCCCCTCCCTCCCCCTTCCATCTTCCCTTCTTCCCCAAGACGGCATGCAATCTTATATGGGTTCTACGCATACATTCTTATTAAACACATTTTCACATTGGCCATGTTGCACAGAAGAATTCAAATGAATGGGAGAAACTCAACAAATTTTTTCTTATAAAAGAAGTTAAAATCCTTTTTCAAAATTCTGAAAACAAGAATATATAACCCTGTCTATGGGGGAGGACTCTTGCAGCAAATACATGTAGTCAAGAAAAGCCAATTTACACATTGGCCATATCTTTTTTTAAAAAAATTGTATGTCTTATTCTGTATCTTGAGTTCATCACCTCTCTAGCTAGAGGTAATCAGCATTATTTATCACAAATCCTTGGTCAAAGCATTAAGCGGCATTCTTAAGTCTTCCAAAGCGTTTTTGCCTTCACAAGACTGTTATAATTAGCTAAGTGGTTCTCCTAGTTCTGCCCATTTCACACTGGGTAAGTTTTAGGTTTCTCTAAACCCATCCCTATCATCAACTATTCCTGCACAAGAATACTCTTCCCATATCATAACATGTACTGGTCATTCTTCAATTGACAGACAGTAAGACAATTTCCAGTTCTTTGTTACAATGAAATGAGAGGCTAGACATATTTTCATACCATTCCGTTCTTCTGTCTTTGTTCTCTCTGGAGCAGTGATGTCAAACCCAGATAGAACCAGATTCATGTGGGCCACATATTGACTTACAAAAACATAAATTAACATTAACTATGTTGCAATATATTTTCATTTATTTTGTTAAACACTTTCCAACTATATTTTAATCTGGTTCAGGTCATATTTGGGAGTTTTTCTGCTCTGAAATATGAGTCTAATAGTGCTATTACAATTCTTTTTAGAGAGCTAGTGCTAAGTGGTCACATTCTTTTACCAATTATCTTTTCAAGAATAGTTCTTGGTTATATGTATGTATATATACATATGTATGGATGCATGTTAATTCCCATACACACACACACACACACACACACACATATATATATAGTCACATTTTCATAAAGGCTATTTGATTCAAATATTTTCCCATTTAATAGTTTTTCTTCTTTTCCTAGCTGCTTTGACTTTGTTCCTGAACAATAAGAATAATATTAATGATAGTAATTGACATTTGCAAAGCTGTTTACATTTGAATGTTATAACAGCTCTTTGGGGTGGGTGCTCCTGTTGTCTCCATTTTACAAATGAGGAAGCTGAGGATGCAATATTAAGTGACTTACCCAGTGTTACACAGCTACTAAGTGTCTGAGATAGGATTTGAAATCAGGTCTCCTTGACTTTAAGTTCTTCAGTCTAACCACCATACCTGAGGTGTCAAATTCTCAACCAGAGAACCTCAAGGAGCCTGGAAAACGCTTGAGTGCCACAGGAATCAGATTAAAATATAACTGGGAAATGTTGAATAAAATAGAATGCAACATAAACAATATTAATTTGTAATTTTCTACATCAACATGTGGCTGATAAAAATTTTTCTTTTTGAGTTTGACACCCACCATTGAAACATACCATCTAGCTATCTCAAAAATATAAGATTATGATTATAATTTTTGGTTCAGATTTGTGATTTCAATGATACACATACTTCTGGTAAGGAAACTCCCTTTGTGAATAAAGATCAGCAATCACTACGTGACTTATAGTCTTATAGAGTTGTCTCGGGAATAGAGAGTTAAGTGATTTCCCCAGAGTCACACAGCTAGTGTGCATTAGAAACAAAACTTGCATTCTGGTCTTGCTGATTTACTCTGTCTACTAAGTTGTGTTTCCTTTATATTATAATTTATGTAATCAAAACTATCTATCATCAAAATTTCTTGTTTAATTAAGAATCCACAGTTGTGAAAGGTACTTCTTTGCCTCTAATAACTTATCTACAGATTACATTCTGAGAACATGGAGAAGTGACATTACATATCAAGGTTCAGAGAAACAGCATGAGAGCAGGTCTTGAACACAATTTCTCCTGATCTCTAGACCAGCTCTCTATTCACTCTGCCACACTGTCTCTCATTAGTAATATTTTCTTACTGATAATAACAATACTTAATATGTACCTAGCACATTAAAGTTTAGAAGACACTTTATTTAAATTATTTTACTTGATCTTCACAATAATTTTATTAGGTAGGTACTATAGGCATTGTATACCCATCTTACAAACTAGAAAAAGTTAAGACCAAGAGAGGTTAAACAACTTGCCAAGTATCAAGTAAGTGCCAGAGACAAGATTTGAATTCAGGTCTGACTGATGTCAAGTCCAGTACTCCACTGACTCTACCATAGTCATCTCCATACCTCTGCTGGAATTACCATGTGTCCAATCTGCAGCCTCATCCACTTACCACTACCTTGTCGTTTCCTCTATATTTCCCCAACATGGAAGAGTAACCACCAAATTAATTTATCTTTACAGTATCTTAACTGTATATGAACTTTTCTAAAACAAAACCATTCTCATAAAGGGATATACATACAAGTATAATCATAAGGACTGCAAATAAAATTATGAACACTATAATATCCACAGATAATCCGGTCTAATAACCTAGGATTATCAATTTCATAGATCTCATCCTGTAGATTTCTCAAACAATATTTGAATTGAGGGGAGCTAAAGACATCCTATTAGGATATTTCTCTCACTGACCCAGATCATCTATTTAAAACATTATTCATTAAAGAGAATATAAAACTTTCTCTCTCTACTCAGTGATGACAAAAACATAATAGCCAAGGAACCAAATCAATATTACTAACATAAATAAGCATTAAGAAATAATTCTATCAAATTCAGAGCCTGTGTAATTCACAGGAAGTTTCAGGTTACAGGTTAGAAAGTACAGTCTGAGAGTGAGTCTCATCATTAAATTGAGAAAATACCTGACCCTTGTGAAGTTCTTGAAGGATCATTAAAATATTCTATTTGGAAAGTCTTCAGCAAAAAAGGAACTAAATAAATATAGAACCACAGAATGTTAGAATTGGAAGTATAGTAGGACCGTATATTTCGAAAAAGAAGGAATGCTAGCAGTTATCTAATCCAATTCCTTCATTTTACAGATGAAAAAACTGAGGCCTGCAGCAAAATGACTTACGGTTATACAAGTAGTAAGTAGCAGAGCTGGGACCCAAACTCATCCTGTGACTCAAAGATAATACAAATGAACAAAGTGAGTGGGGAAATGACTTGTCCAAGGTTATACTGCTAGTAAATAATAGCTAGCATTTAGATTATACTTTCCAGGTTATATCATTTGCTCCTCCTAACAACCTTGCAAGGAAGAAAGCAAAATGGCTGTCTGATGAGGCTTTACAAATAGCTGAGGAAAGAGAGACAGCAAAAGGTAAAAGAGAAAGGGAAAGATATACCCAAATGAATGCAGAATTCCAGAGAAAAACAAGGAGAGATAAGAAGATTTTCTTAAATGAGCAACGTGCAGAAATAGAGAAAACAACAGAATGGGAAATATAAGAGATCCCTTGAAGAAAATTAGAGATATTAAGGGAACATCTCATGCAGAAATGCACATGATAAAAGACTAAAATAGCATGGACTTAGCAGAAGCTGAAGAAATTAAGAAGAGTTGTAAAGAATACACAAAAGAACTATATAAGAAAGATCTTAATATCACCAATATTGGTGTGTTTACTGACCTAGAGTCAGATATAATGGAGAGTGAAGTCAAGTGGGCCTTAGGAATCATTGCTAACAATAAGGCTAGTGGAGGTGATCGAATTCCAGCTGAGCTATTTAAAACCTGAAAAGATGATGCTGTTTAACTGCTTTACTCAATATGCCAGTAAATCTAGAAAACTCAACAGTGGCCACTGGATAGGAAAAGAATAGTTTATGTCCCAATCCTAAAGAAGGCAGCGCCAAAGAATGTTCAAATTACCAAACAATTGCATTCATTTCACACACCAGCATTGTTATGCTTACAATTCTGCAAACTAGACTTCAACAGTAAATGAACAAGAATTACCAAAAGAGTAGGCTGGTTTTCAAAGAGGCAGAGGAACTAGAGACCAAACTGCCAATATTTACTGGATTATAGAGAAAGCAAGGGAGTTCTAGAAAAAAAAATCTACTTCTGCTTTATTGACTGCACTAAAGCCTTTGTATGTGGATCACAACAAAATGTGGCAAGTCTTCAAAGAGATGGGAACACTAGATCATCTTACTTGTCTCCTGAGGAGCCTGTATGCAGGCCAATAAGCAACAGTTGGAACTGAACATGGAAGAACTGATTGCTTTGGGATCAGAAAAAGGGAATGACAAGGCTGTATATTGTCACCTATTGCCTATGGTAGACTTGATGGTTCCTTTCCATTCTAAATTCTATGGACTGATCCTCATACCAGCTTATGAAAACCACATTACTGAAATAAATTTTATGGAAACATAGCATCCCAATGTGTTTTCAGTACTGAGTAAAATGATTTTTGCATTAGTGGATTATCCATGTCACTACTATACACTTCACTCCCTATATACACAATAAAAATATTTTTTGAGAACTGACAGTTTTTTGACAAGATTTCACTGAAGATTATGCAAATCTGATGAGGTTAATTCCAAGTCTTCTTACTCTTTAGTCTGGTTTAAGGGTAAAGCAAGTTGCATAAAGCAACCCTCAGTTGAGCCAGAGGAGGCAAGAGTAGAACACCGTTTCACGGTGGTAAACAGAAACTCTGGGACATTGGCATGAGGCTATTGCTAAGAAAGCCTTGTCCCAAGCATAGTGGGAATCACCTCAGTCCAACATCTAGTAACTTTGTATTTAATGAATTATTCTTACTTCCTTGGCTCTGTTGGATAGTGTCTGTACCCTCAAAATTCAGCACCCCTTAAAGTCAGCACCCTGAGACAAAGTGCCAATTGTTCCATCCTAGTTACTTCTCTGCTTTGCCACATGTTTCCAACTGAACAGAAAAGCAAATATTAAAAAAATGACCTCTTCAGGGCTGAAAGAAGTTTCAGAATACTTCAGAAAATGGAACATGTCTTCTGATCATTCATACCTCAGATCAGAGAGGAGTAAACTCATTTAAATTCTATTTCATCTAATAACGTAATCAATCAAGTAGTTCAAATTAAAAAAGTAACTATGACCTTTAGCCTCCAAATGTGTTTAAATACCAGTTCATTGTTCCAAATAGCATCTGCTATAAAGTAGGTGATGCCATGAAACTTGAGTCTCCACTCCAGTGCTATAAAACGTGTTATGACTAGATAGAACAGCAGGAGAACATTCTATTTGTGTTTGAATCTTTCTCAGAATACTGTACTGTAGTTATAAATTTCCCAAGTGATGACAGCTTAAACTAAGACATTAATTCAAGGAAAATCGCATGGTTTAGACAGTTCTCTTCTGCACACATCACAGAAATCCTACAAGTTAGTGGTGACAGCCCCGAATTAAATAAGTTATACTTATACCGGCAGAGCTTTAAAAACGGGGAGGGAGGAACAAAGGAAATTCACAGATCAAGTGTAGAAATGTGTTAAACTAAAATGCATAGCAGAAATGAAGGTGACATTCTAAAATTGTTTTAAATAAAAATGGGCAGACTCCCAAATCTAAGGGTGAATTATTTCCCACTCAATATGTTATTTGATTTTTACATCTCCTCTCATTGAGAACTCAAGGCTATTTCTAATCTTTTGACAGTTATCGTCACACTGTAAGGTAAACAGAGACAGGTACTGATATCTAGGAAATGATTTACCCCAAACCATAAGAAGCTATTTCTCATTGTTAAAGATCCATTGATTAGCTTCTCAATTTTCTCAGGCAACTGATGGCTTTATATGCTGACATGAGACCAAGACACTCCAATGGTCATTCTGTGCGGCTCTTCTTCAGAACCTCTATAATTTTGCCACTCAATTTGCTGCAGTCTTGTTTACTTTCTTTTGATATTTTGAGGACAGCAGTGGAATATACAGGCTAGCCAATGATTATCCCTAGCTCTTGCCACATGATCACTATTCTTTTTCACACATACCTTTCTTTGCTAACATCTTTTCTTTTACTTGTCCCTCATAATTTCCACTTTATAATGCACTGCAGCTTTTACTCACCCACTATGCACCTGTCCATTGCCCTCTAGGTGATACTCACTTTCATTTTGGAGGAAACTGGACTCATGACCACATAACAACTGGTTGAAAAGCGAAACTGAAAAAAATGAACATTTGTGGATTTTATTTTCTTTACTCACTTGACTAGTTCGGTGGGAATATGTAGACAGTACATCTACAATCCTGTTAGTAGCTAAAAGTGATGTCATTATTGCCTCTTAGCTGATTTAAAATTACTCCTGTTAAGGTCAGTATGGAATAATGGATAGAGGTCAACCCTAAAGTCAGGAAGATGTGGGTACAAGTTCTATGTCCCAAAATATAGTAGTTGGGTGGTCATAAACAAGTAACTCAAACTTGCTATGCCCCTAAGCAGTTTTCTAACAATATAAATTAGATTTATGTTGTCGATCCGTATTTTTGGAGGGTTTCTCAACACTGTGAAGTCTCTACAGTGATGAATTCACAGGTCTGGACAAAACAAAAAGCAAAAAATAAATAAATTAGCAAAAAGTTTAAAATTAATATCAATTGAGGGATCAAGTTCTTGTTGAAAGATGATCAAAAGTTATTTGATTAAGAAATTATCAGGGAGGCCGTGAAAGAAGACTTTATTGGGCAGATTGGTTTCAGTGAGATTGCATGTAATGATGAATGTGGATGGCATGGGATTTCAGAAGGCAGGCCTATGGCACAGACCATCTAAGGTGAGTGCCTAATAAAATATATAAGGGAGCTCAGTTTGGCCCAGGCTGATCCAAATTGTGATGGTTAGGTTCATCCTATCATGTCATCATTTCTCTTCCTTTTCTGGCCTCTCTCCCTCATCCACATCTATGTACCACAATTCCCTTTCCCCAGATTACTACCCTCTACCCCAAGTTCAGCACTCTAGACAATGAAAGTCACTGACAGACTGCTGAAACTCAAAAGTTTTTCAAAATAGAAAAATAGAGCTTGTAAAGAGTGCTCACTTTGCCCTGATGTTATAAATAAGAAAGAAAAGTTCTATAATAATTTTCCATTCTCACATGTGTCTGAATGGTGTTCTCTTAGGGAGAAAAAAAGATTTTGACACCTCAGATCCACACTCAAGAGGAAAAGTCACACTGGATATCAACCCCTCAGTATACAAAGATTTTCCTTACCCATAATGTTCCTTTTGAAAAATGCAATTTTATGGTTTCCTTAAAAACAGGTCTACAAAGTTATGACTTAACCAGCTTTTGTTAGAACCCTGTTTTAAATATATTGCTGGAATTCACTATGCAATGGGCTATTGTCTGGAATGTTTCAGATTTTTTTAGAGCTTTCCAATATGGAGAACTGTTTTGAGGTTCAGGCCTACAATTTTATCAGCATCAGAAATTCCCAGTACGGAAACTCTCCATCTAAGCAGATAAGTAACTATTATGTAACTTAGAGCCTTCAAGAGCTGTCTAAAGCAAACTAAGTTGCTTAAGGTCATATAGCTAGTATCTTTTAGGGGTAATAACTGAACTATCAACATCTACCATGATGCTAATCCAAGAAATTACCTGAGTATTATCATTCCCTTGACACATCACCAGAAGATGACACAGCCTATATTTGCTACTGAGCAAACAAACTGCTAAGTCATGGGATAGCTATTTCTTTTCATTACAAGGACTGACATCCCACAGACTTAAAAATCTTATGCCAATATCACTGAATTCAACTCACTTCTGTCTTTCTCTGACTTCTAAAATTGACCTTATGACTTTATTTAGTCTGAGATCTTGAAATTTGAGTCTGAGTTGCAATTTGTTTTGTAAATAGTCCCTCCAGTCTTGTCTAGACCTAAAGACTCCTGACTCAAAGTATAGTGTATTACGGATAGCAATATTTTTTAGCACATATTGTAAATTTTCACATCCACAGTTTCATGACAATAGCTTCTAGTAAACCAATGGAAGAATTTTAAAGCATTTTTAGGTGAGGATACCCTACTTGGAAATGAAAATAATGTTTATTCAGAAAATGAGTATGCTAAGGCATGCACAATACAACAAATCACGAATATTTTGAAGGACTGAACTCTATACTTTTCTCTGATATCACAGGGCAGTCCCTGCTCTCCCTTGCTGAACGCTGTTCATTCTAACAGGCTAGTGACATAAACTGGAGTCTAGTTATTGATAGCATAGTCAGATACAATTCATGTTCAGAAGAAAGACTTCTAGAGGAGGCAATGTAGTTTAGTGGATAGAGTACTAGATGTGGCATCAGGATGATCTGGATTCAAGTCCCACTTACTTGCTATGGGACCCTGGGCAAGTCACATTAACTTTTTTGGACCTCGATTTCCACATCTGTCAAACGGGTTGGACTAGATAGCTTCTAAGGTCATCTGCCACTCCAAATCGATGATCTTATGAAAATTAGGCTCTAAAATCTTTGTCAGATCTGTATTATTCCCCCCAATGACCTTCTCCTGGAAAGGAAGTAGAACAGTGGTGATAGGTTTTCTCTTGAACTTGGAATACAGGGAACAGTGTTTCATCTAGTATGAACAGAATGTGGAGTACATGAAAAGGAATAATACACAATAAGACTGTAAAGATATGTTGGAGGCAGACTGTAGAGGGCCTAATTGCTAGGGTGAAGTGGCAATAAGGAGCAGGGGGAGAGCTATCGGCACATTTGTGCTTTAAGAAAATTAATAATACTATGTCTACAGGATCCCCACATGCCACAAGTTAAGTAAAACATCAAGAAAGGAAATGAGCTAATGTGTTAACCCCCTTGCATTCAGAACCCACCAGAAACTCACCAAAAGCATTATTTTCATAATATACTCTAGAATGTTGCTAGAAGATGAACTCAAACTCAGTGGTTCATGGCTTACTGATTACCTTTTGGTTTCTTTTGAAAACTGGAATATTTGCTTTCTTCCAGTCCTACACCTTTCTCATTCTGCATATTCTCTCAAATGTCAAACAGAGCAATGCAATAATCAAACTGCAAAGTTCTTTCATTATCTGGGGAAGCACTTTGTCTTGGCTTAGATTAACTTGCATAGTTTATGAATGAGTTAAAAGGCAATTATTAAGTACTTCCCATACACTGAGAAATGTGGATATAAATAGAGAAGCAAGACAAGGAGTTGACATCTAATAGGGGGAAATTGTACATATAGGAGAGTGGAGGCCAGGGAAGAGTTTTGGTCTAACAAAAGCAGAGGATTTGCTATTTTTTAGTTGATATTTAAAGGTCTACACAAGATTCTTTATCCTAACACATTTTTCAACACAGGACTATAGAGTCCTATTCCCAAGTAGGTTGAAGTCTATCTTTTTGTAACTGCATGGAGGGTCTAGCTAATGTATATTCAGTTCTCAATCAATATATTCTCCCTGTTCTCTGTATGATCTCTGCTACCGGCCCAGTGTGACAGACTCTTCCTGTCAACTTTCTACGTTCTCTCAGTATGATCTCTCAGTATGGTCACTATTGTTTATTACATCTGCCATAGGTGCACACAGAATATGAAGTTCCTCTGCAGGCAAGAAGAGGCAACCTTGGCCCATGTTCTACGCATGCCTGTGATGTCTGCCTAACATATCCAGTGCCACTGAAAGTCACTAACATTGACTGAACCTATGTTTACTTGACAACTTTTACTAACCATTATTTTGTTTAAATACAGCCAGAGACTGCGCTTATTGTCTATGATGACGTATACGCTGGATGTTCGCAAACGTGATTATGAAACAAGCACAGAATTCCATGCTGTTAAGGTCAAATGGAGCCATTCCTTACTTGAGTTAATAAAGAGGGCAACCATTTCTTTCCTTGTCTCTTTTACACTTTCTTTTTTACATTTATCTTTTAAATAGGTTTTTTGGAGGGGGTGGAGCCAAGATGGCAGAGTAGAAGTAGAGACCGAACTCTCCCTCCAAATCCCTCAAAAAACCTGTAAAAATTATTCTAAAGAAATTATAGAGCAGCAGAAGTCACAAATAATAGACTGAAACAAATTTATAGTCCAAGAGAACCTAGAAAGTTGACAGGAAGAGTCTGTCACACTGGGCCGGTAGCAGAGTGTTGGCACAGAAGGAGCTGCAGCAAGTCTTAGGGGACCGAATCACTGGCAGCTGCTGTGGTTTCCCGACTTTTCAACTTACAGAAGCCAGAAGCAGCTTCAAAGGTCAGTAGGAAGGAATACTTACCTGGCTTAGTGGGGAGCCTGGTCAGGCCCCAGCCCCAGCTCCTGCATCAGACACAGTCCCAGGGTGGCAAATAATTGGCTGGGAAAATGAGCAGACAGGGAAAAAGAAACAGACTATAGATTCTTACTATCTTGATGAAGAGGTATTTTCTTACGTCATGGACAAGGAAAATCAAAACATAAAACCAGAAGAAGACAACAAAGTCAAAGCTCCTGTATCCAAAGCCTCCAAGAAAAATATGAATGCCCTCAGCCCATGGAAAAGCTCAAAAAGGATTTTGAAAATCAAGTAAGAGAAGTAGAGGAAAAATTGGGAAGAGAAGTGAGCGTGATGCAAGAAAATCATAAAAAATGAGTCAACAGCTTGCTAAAGGGAATCCAAAAAAATGCTGAAGAAAATTATACCTTTAAAATTAGACTAATCCAAATGCCAAAAGAGAACAATGTCTTAAAAAGCAGAATGGGCCAAATGGAAAAAGAGGCCCAAAAACTCACTAGAAGAAATAATTCCTTAAAAATTAGAATGGACCAAATGGAGCAAAATGGAAGCTAATGACTTTATGAGAAATCAAAAAATTATAAAACAAAACCAAAAGGATGAAAAAATAGAAGACAACATGAAGTATCTCAGTGGAAGAACAACTGACCTGGAAAATGGATCCAGGAGAGATACTTGTACAATCTTTAGATTACCTGAAAACCATGATCAGAAAAAAAAAGCCTAGACTTCATCTTTCAGGAAATTATCAAGGAAAACTGCCCTGATATTCCAGAACCAGAGGGTAAAATAGAAATGGAAAGAATTGACTGATCAGTTCCTGAAAGAGATCTCAAAAAAGAAAACTCCTAGGCACATTGTAGTCAAATTCAAGAGGTACCAGGTCAGGGAGAAAATATTACAGGCAGCCAGAAAGAAACAATTCAAATATCATGGAAACACAATCAAGATATCACAAAATTTAGCAGCTTCTACACTAAGGGATTGGCAGGCTTAGAATACGATATTCCTAAGGTCAAAGGAGACAGGATTAAAACGAAGAATCACCTCCCTAGCAAAACTATACGAAGTATAAATACTTCAGGGAAAAAAATGGAATTTCAGTAAAACAGAGGACTTCCAAGCATCCTTGATGAAAAGACCAGAGCTGGATAGAAAATTTGACTTTCAAATACAAGAATCAAGAGAAGTATGAAAAGGTAAACACGAAAGAGAAATTATAAGGGACTTATTGAAGTTGAACTGCTAACATTCCTACATGGAAAGATGATATTTGTAACTTATAAGACTTTTCTTAGTATTAGCATAGTTGTATACATATGTGTGTGTACATATGTGTATACATATGTGTATGTATATGCATATACATGTGTGTGTATGTATGTATATACACACAGAAAGAAAGAGAGGGTGGGGGGACATGGGGCAAGCTGAATATGAAGGAATGATATCTGAAAAAATTAAGTATTGAGAGAAATGTATTAGGAGAAAGAGAAAGGAAGAGGTAGAATGTAGTAAATAATCTCACATAATGGAACCAAGAAAGAGTTTTTACAATGGAGGGAAAGAAGGGGAAGGTGAGAGGGAATAAGTGAGTCTTACTCTCACTGGATTTGGCTTCAGGAAGGAATAAAATGCATACTCACTTGGGTATTGAAGTTTATATTACCCTACAGGAAAGTAGGGGGAACGGAGACGAGAGAGGGGGCATAACAGAAGGGACAGCAGATTGGGGGAAGGGGTAATCAAAGCAAACACTTTGATAGAGGTACATGTCTAAGGAAAGAATTGGATAAATGGAGGGCGGGACAGGATACAGGGAAATATAGCTAGTCTTTTGGGGATACAAAGACAAATAGATGACACAAAGAATGATCCCTCAAGGAGCTTACATTATCCTCTCTCAGGGCAGAATCAATGATAAGTATTCATTAGTTTAAGGAATTTTGCCAAGGATCCATGATTTTGTTAGTAAGAGGGAACTCCTGGTATGGAATTCCTTCTACTAACAGATATCAACCTGGCTATGACTAAGGACAGGACTTCTTAAACATTTTTCAACTCATGACCCCTTCAGCACTTCTTAAATGGTCACAATCCACAGTTTAAGAGGCACTGACTTAGGAGATGAGTTCTAGGGAGTTAGACATTTGAGATGGTTAAATTACTTGCCCAGGGTCATGAAGCTAACAAGTATGACATGGTATTTGAAGCCAGGTCTTCCCAGTACTCCATTGCCTTAGCTTAAAGTTCCTGCCAGTGGCTACTCAAGCCACACTATAATGAAACTTACTAATCCTATCAAAATTCAGCTTTTAATAACTTTTAATGTCTATTCTTCTATTCCTAACCCTGTTTCTTACAGTCAAATCATACAGTGCAATTGAAATAGGTAAATACTTTAAGAGGGAAAAAAAGACATAGCAGTTTTTGGAGAGATGCCCAGGGTCCTTTAAGTCAAAGGTACCAGTCTTAGGAAGCTTCCAGGGCCCACGACAGCTTTTTCATTCTTTTGAGTTTCTTTATTTCTTCCTAGTGTGGGAAATTCACAAGAGTACCTCATTATAATGGGGCTTTTGCTGTTGGATCTTAGGCGTTGCTGCAATTCAATGACTAAGTCCTCTCTTAGTGATCTGCTTTAGATCAAAGAGTAAGTAGCATCACAGATAGTTTTTTAATGGGGGAAAATACAGTAATTATAATGTACATTTTTTTTCCTAATTAAAGGGAGGAATTTACTTTAGTAGACTTGGGAATTACTGCATGGCTATACATTGTCAGTCTGTATTCTCACTGGGTTTCTATAGGTTACAATTAGATTTACACACAAATATCAAGGAAATGTAAAGAATTAAACTTATTTTACAAAAGTGAAATCATTTCACTGTTATGATATTGTAAAGTCCCCATCCCTGCTCCCTCCACCCCACCCCTAAGAAAAAATATTGAAGGGGAATTCAGTATGGAAGAATCTTTCCCTTGGCAGCTTCTGTAGAACTGACATAAAACATTCTAAAAATTATTTGTGGCTACTTAGAATTTGAAAGCCAAACATCAAAAAAGAAGACAAGGGAGGATAGAAACTCTTGGATCACTAAAGTTAATTTGTATATTTGCAGTGATTTCTTTTACCAAATAGCATCACCACTCTATGGAACCATCACTATAAATTCTTGCTGCCTGGAGACAAAATATTTGGGAGGAGGTGGGACAAATGGTTGGGGAGAAATTTTGATGGGGTAGAGAGGCACTGGGTTTTAGAACACAAGGATTTATGAGAGGAGACAGACAATAGAACAGGGACATTCCACCTCCCTATCTCCCCACACCTCTGCAGAGACCCCAAGGCAAAACTGCTGTTCCATAGGAAAGTAAATGCTGGAAGATGGAGCAAGGTAGACCAAGGAAGGGATGAGCTTTCCTGGGTTGAGGTTCCTGGGAAGAGGTGTGTCTTTTGATAGTTTCATCTTTAAACTAATTATTCTAGCTAACTAGGTGCTTAAGTTCACTTGTTTCTGTCAACCTAATTAGTAGCATACATTCAAACTCTCTAACCACTAGTACTCTGGGACAAATTCCCAAGTGCCGTGCCTTAGTTAGAGCTACTCTGGTGAATGAAATCTCAGTTATCTACCAAGTTCCAGCATACACTGGTCATAGGAGAGCTACTATGGTTTTGTTGTGCTGCTTTGAACTCTAATGTAGCTTGGGCTCTCTGAGCATACTAAGTTCTAACATGGAGGCCTGCTATATCCACTACCATGTGGGTATGGGTAGCCTCCTTTCTTTGAATGTCTGTGCCTTTAAAACTGGTAAGGCTGAGCTTTTTCCAATCATGCATGGCAACCTTGGAGACAGGATTGCAGACAGGGTGGTGTAGCAGCCGGTTGGGCATGGAAAATCTGAGAAACCAAGATGCCTGAGACTTGAACTTCCAGTCTCATGAAGATCACCTCTAATACCCAAAATAAAGAATGGCAAACAACACAGAAAAGAAGCAAACACCCCCAGGTTCATTTCTAGGAACTGGGGTAAAAGAGATATAATTAGGACAGTCTTTGCTCTCTCACTGGCTCAGTCTAATCAATTTTAAAGGAGTAAGCAGTTAGTCAAAGGAGGCTATCCCACTCACGTGGTAAAGAATGTGACAGAGCTCCATGTTAGGACTTAGCATATTCAAAGAGCCTGGGTTACACACAAGAGGAGACATAAATTCAAGTATTGTCCACAAAGCTGTCACAGAATTCCCAAATGACATCTTTGATGTCATAGGCCAGCGATTCCAGGCAAAGGAAATTTTAGAGTTCTCTGGTCTGATTATATGAAAGTAGAATGGAATAGAAACTCAATGAGTCACTTCTCTACCAGGACAAAGGATAAAATGCAGAAAATTGAGGCAATGGTTTTAATTGCCAGTGCAGGGCCAAAGGAGAGCAGCCTGGTAGGAAATGATGACATGAAGGTTCAGCAAGGAGCTCTCCAACTTAACACTTTCTAATCAGAGGGAGGCACCCCTAGCACAGTGGGTACTGAGGAGGTGTGAGCTCCAGGGTTGAAATGATCTTGCAGGATAATGAGCTACCTGGGGTATGACGGTAAAGTCAAAAGGAGTGATGCTGGGTGGCAAATGAAATGTGCATGCAGGCACAAGTAAATAATTTTTGGAGTATGGATTGACACTCTTTTCAATTTACAGGAACTAAAAGAACAGGCATGGAAATCAAATATTTTATTCTGAACCAGTGTCCTCTATGTTGCTTGGTAAATCTTTATCACAATCTGATGGTCATCCAAAATATCTGTTCTTACTGACTTATGGGGTCGTAGACCAAATGACAAAGCTGTTGGGTTAAAATAGGACCTCCTTCTCTTTAACCTTAACGTTCCTACACATCTTGTTTGATCTTTCTGAGAATTCATAACCAATAAATTTTACAAAGATGTCCTGTAAAATCAGAGATTTCATATTGTTTTTACAAAATCATCTTTTGGTGACCCCTGTCCAGGCCAAGTGAGATGTCTATAATTCAGAGAATATAACCCAAGACTTTTTCCCCTCAAATGGTACATAAGCTTAGTATATAGACCTCAACAGGCAGAAAGCTCACCTCAGGCTACCTGCAAAGTGGTGACATTCCTCCAACTCTATTTCAATATATTACATCAGAAAATTACTTCCTTCTACAGCAATATGTGCTAAATATATCTCTAAATTGACTTGACCAGGAATATACAGCAGTAGTATAGGGTCACTTGAGTTCACAAGTGACATTCTATTTATCTATTTGAAAAGAGTAGGCTAGTACGAAAAGACAAAGAAAATACAAGGATATCCAACTAAACCAATATAAATATTGTCCAAACATAAATGTGTACTTACACATGTGCTACAGGGGAAAGTTGAGGGACAGAAGTGGGGTGGGACAGAGGTCTCATTTCAATCTCCTCTTGCCTCCAAAGTTTGAGTAATGCTCCTTTACAGTCGGTATTTTATTATGAATTATAAGTAAGGCTTTTCCTATTTAATCAAGGTAATAATTTTCTGTAGAAGTCAATGTACATAGTAGATAGAAAGTTGACATCTAAGCCATGAAGACCTAGGTTCAAGTCACTTCTGACACATCCTGTCTATGTGACCATGGGCAGGTCATTCGTACTCTAGGACAATCTCTAAGACTATAAATTGGAGAGGATTGCCAACCTGTATTGGTAGTGATAGTTTTTCTACCCAGGAGTTCCTTAGAGTAATTGAATAATAGGTCAAATATCTATCCTTTTCTCATCTTAATCTAATTTCAAATCTAGGTTTTTAAGAAAGGCCTGCTGGAGCCAAATAACTTTGGAATTTGTGGCTGGTTGTTTTCTTATGGATTTAAAAACGTAAGTCAAATTAGCATTGAATCTTGTATTTGATTGAGCTTCAAAACATACTGAAAAAATACATCTGTTCTTTACTTTAGACAACTTCCTTAGCATTAATCATTAAAATATGAAAGCATAATTGATATGCAACTATTTTCGTTTGCTTATTGGTTTTCTGTGGGTTGTTGGTTGGCCCATGAGAAACTATCTGTTCAGTCTTCTTCCCATTTGAGGAAGCATGGTATCGTGAAGAGGACGGTGGATTTAGAGTCAGATAAACCTGAGGTCCAGTCCTACCTATACCAGCAATGTGGCCCTTGGAGTTTAAACTAAATATCTAGGCTCAAATTAACTTCAGAAGTGCCCACTTTCCCAACTGGATGGAAGTAAGCAAGACAAGATAGGTGAATGAATGTACGAATGAAAAAGTAATTATTAAATGCTTACTATGTGCCAAGCAATGTCATATGTACTGAAGACACAAAAACAAAAGCAATGTCCCTGTCTTTGGGAGTTTACATTCTTTCTAATTGGCAGAGACAACGCAGATAATGGAATGGCAGCCAAGGGGGCAAACTGTGGTTTAGAAAGTTATAGGGATGGAGATGAGAGCCATAAGGGAGTAGACTGAGATAAGCTCTTTGGGGACAAGGACAGAACTAATATGACTATGGTTCCAGAACTTGAAGGAAAGGAGTTGGCCAAGGGCAAATGGTCATTGTACGCATGGAAGCATGGAGACTGGTTAGATGGATGGGGAGTCAAATGAAGTATGGATGGAACCATCCCTAGATGTGGTGAGTATATGAATAAATTAATGAGTATTATCAGTGAGTAAATCATCAGTCAATACTGTTGGGTCCTCAGGGTGGGAGTTCTGGGTATGAAAGGGTTATATCTTCCAATGCCTGGTTTCTAGTTTGGGAAGCATGAAGGCTGGTGAAATGATCACGGAGCAAAGTCATTTAATAATTTCCATAATTTAAACCTGGTCTATGAGGATACAGAGGTAAAAGAAAATAAGGCTTATGGAAATAAGAAGAAATTACATTGAAAATATGACCAAATTTTTGTTCTCAAACATTCCCACAAGTTAATTTTCACATGAAACAGCCACAATGTAAGCTCTCAGTTAAATCAGAATAAGTAGTTTGTATTCTTTCTGCTTTTATTATGTAATCTCCATCTCAAAGTTAAACAAAGTCCAATCAGCAGGAGCATGTCATCTGTACTTACTTGGAACTCATAAATTTAGAACTAGAAGAGACTTGAGACATCATCTAGTCAACTCCCTCCTTTTACAGATGAGGAAACAGAGACAGGGAGCTTAAGTAATTTGCCCAGTGTCATAGGGATGCTAAGTGGCAGAGACAAGATGCAATTCTAGCTCTTTTAATTCCAAAGCTAGCCCTTTTTCCACTGGGCATCTAATATTTCAGGAATCTTCTATTTTATTGATGCATCCTTCTCCACCAATGCAGATGCTAATCTTTCTACAACTTAGTAGATGGTCTTTGGGAGTGACCAGAACCCAAACGAGCCACTTTTTGTACTTGAGGCCAGAGGTACAAAATATACATGCAGGCAAGTAGCACAAAGCATTCCAACATATTCACTTTTTATGACAAATTAAAAAGTAAAATGGGTTGGCTTTTCATGGCCTCAAATATAGTAAGGGAGCTCCTGGGGAGACTACTGTCTAGGGAGGAGGCAGAACCAGATTAGAGTAGTGTGGCAGAGTGAGGAAGGAGGAAGCATGTATTTGTAAATTCTTTTAACTAATTTTCCTTGCTAACTAAATATTAAGCTTAGTTGTTTCTATGCTACTTCAGGGCTACACATATTTTTCAAAGTGCCGTCTATATTTCAGGACCCTGTGACAAAGTTTCAGTTCTCCTATCTAAGTTACAGTTGTCAGAGTTGTGAATGAAAAAGTCATAATTTGTGAACAAACTTGTAAGAATGCTTCTTTAGTCTTAGCCAGGCTGGTTGTCAGACAAAAAAAGATTTATCATATTAATAGGTACCTCCCAATTTTTTTAAACTAGATTTTTTTTCAATTGTCGGATATTGATTTTCTCTCAATCTCATTCTCCCATTTGAAAAAAAGGAAATCTCTTTCAATAAATGAGAAGTAATAGAAATTCTGACACTGGCTATGTACAAAGAGGGAGTTCTCATTCTGTATCTTGAGTTGATCACTTCTCTGTCAGGAGATAGGTAACATCATTCACCAATGATCAGAATTCTTAAGGCTTTCAAAAGCATTCCTTTCATCATGGCTCATAGCACAACAGCATTCTATTAAATTCATATACCACAACTTGTTTATCCATTCTGACAGGCACCACCTTAGCCTCCAGGGATTTTTTGCTACTACAAAACAATATTGTAAAATATTTTTATATATGTATCCTTTTCTTATTTCTTTGATCTTTTTGGCTACTTCAACACCAATCTGATTGGCAAAGATGGCAAAAAAAAGAAAACGGCAAATGTAGAAGAGGTTGTAGGAAAACAGGCACATTATACCATATTGATGGAGTCGTGAATTTGTCCAGTCACTTTGAAAACTAATTTGGAACTATATCCTAAAAGTCACTAAGCTATGTATGATCTTTGAACTAATTTTAGAGTTCCTTTAATTCACATTTCCCTAATTAACAGTGATGTGGAGTATTTTTTCATGTGGCTATTGATAACTTGTATTTTTTCCTTTGATAACTGACACCAAATATCTTTTGACCAGTTATCAGGTGAGAGACGTGAGTACTTGTAGAAATAAGGATAGTTTAAGAAAGCACCAAAAAAGCTCAAAAAGGATAATCCCTAGAAATTCCATCTGGATGTAAGCTTTATGATGACAGAGTCCATTCTCTTTTTTGTTTTTTGTATCTCCTGAACCTACCACAGTGTCTTGTAGACATAGTCGATGCTTAGAAAATATTTATTCAATGGATCTGTTTTCTTTTCCTTTTCACAATTTTAACCTTTTGGAGGTCCTCATCTAAATTGTGAGGAGTTTTGCTTATGATTTTTAAAATATCTGGACATTTTCCAATGATGAGGAAAAATCTAAGAAACATTCAAATTTTCAAAAGCCCCTGAACGATATCTAAAATCATCCTAGTATGAGAATTAAATTCCAATCTCACCCTCCTTCCCACAACCTGACAGCTCATGTTGAAATACATAATTGAAAAGTTAAAAATTATAAAGTGCATGAACCTTTAAGTATTTACTTTGTCTTCATGTATCAATTATACATTCACCATTGATTTGGCTGCTTTTATCTTTGTAACCAAGGTCTTAGTGATGGTGACTATGTGGGCAGCACAACATCAAAGTTGTATGGTATTAAGAGCCTGTTAAAAGCCATTTCATGGTTTCCCAATCATTAGAACAGGGAGTGTCACTGGGGCAGAGAACACAACTCTTTACCTACTACCTGCAGATAAGTGCTCTGATTAGACTGAGATCTAACAGAGTACGCAAAGAGGCCAAGCACAACGTGGCCCTGTGTTATGTTTGATCTCAGAGCAGTTAGCACCACATAGGAAGGGAAACACAGCTGTCAACTTGTACTGTCCAATATATATAGAAAGTAGACAAACGATAGTCTCTTTTCCAGGCCAAAGCAAACCAGGGAAGGAAATTTTTAATACATATGGGAGGCAAGCAAACTTTAAAGAGGGGAAAATATATTCCCCAACTGAAGCAAAGTTAGTTCTGCATGGATGCCAGAAATGCACATCAGCATAGTACACAGTATTTGAGACCCATACACAATGCTGTATTTTGTCCCATTAGTGATTTGGCTACCTCTTCACAGAGCTGTTCATCTGAGTTTCTTTCGACATATGAGAAAAGGTATGAAAACAAGGGTACCATTTTCTTCACTTGAAGAGCCCATTTGTCTTTCAAGGTGAAATGATAATGATATGTTGAATCTTTAGTTCAAACTAAAAATACTGCATCTGGCAACGTCTTTTAACATCTCTAAGGCACCCATCCCTTTCCCCTGTTTTCCTTTCGAAGTGAGGTATGCAACTGTTTATAAAGGGAGTTTCCAGTTTTACCTACACCCACCATAGCTATTTAAGCTAACCCTTCCCCAAGACTTCTGGGGTCACAGGAGTCATAGTGGTGTATAACCAAGTGTGAACACATTTTACATTTCATCTTGGACCAATTTCATTCTGAATATGGTTTTTCTGAAAAGGTCAAGAAGCATAAGGAAAAGAGGGAATTCAGTAGGCCTAACTACTGTTAAAATATACATTGGAGGAACTTGCAAAACTGCCAAATACCTCCTGAGGTGGAATGGAAAGATGAAGAAAAGGCAATCATTTCTATTGGAACATAAATGCCCATGGGGATTTTCAATTTTCATTGAAATGTTTAATTTCTTACATTCTTGGCCATCTTTTAGAAACTATTACACCACAAGAAGCCTAAGTGTGAACAAAATTACCTCAATAGTTTGAACCGGCAACAAAGTGCATGAAAGGGTACATTAATCATTTCTTGGCAAAGGAAAAATGGCAAATAAAAATTATTTTTTGGCATTTATTATTCAGCTTAAGAATAGTCAATGCAGTTTCATTGCCTAGTAGACCCAGCACCAGAACATACTTCAAAACATGTTCCCAGAAAGGGAAAAATTAAGACTATCACTTAGTATTTCCATCTTAGATTATTATTGGGCAGTTTGGGGAGGTTTTGTTGTGGAGGTAGCTGCCGTTTTATTACTATGAGTTGCTTCTGTGGGTAATGGAGAGCAGTAAAATGTTGTATGCTGAGATAAAATTTTAGTTCAATAAAGGAAAAAAGTGCAAATAAATATCTTCATTTAAAGGAAACACCTGAAAAAGAGAGATAAAATGATCTTTCTTGTAAACAAACGTCCTATCTATGGATAGGGAAAGCATTCATTGAAACAAAAGAATAGAGAAGAACAAGAAGATAAAATGGACAATTTATTACATAAAAACTTAAAAGTTTTTGTACAAAGAAAACCAATACTGCTAAGATTAGAAGAGGAAACAGTTAACTGGGAAGATCTTTGCAGCAATTTTCTCTGACAAAGGTCTCCTTTCTAAGGTATATATAAGGAATAGATTCTAAATTATAAGAATAAGAGCCATTTGCTTATTAACAAAAGGTCAAGGGTTATGAACAGGCAGTTTTCAAGGAAAGAAATCCAAATTATCCAAATTGTCAATAGCAATAGGAAAAAATGCCCCAAATATCTAATAATTAGAGAATGTAAAAATAAAGCAACTCTGAATTTCTACCATATAACGACCAGATTGAGAAAAATGGACAATGACAAATGGAGAGGCGTGGGAAAATAGACATTAATGTACTATTAGTGGAGGTATAAATTAGTGTTTCTATTCTGGAAAGCAATTTGGATCAGAGTCCCAAAAGTTACTATAATGAACATTTTTCAACCCAGCAATATCATTGCTAGGTCTATATCTAGAAAGAGATCAAAGGAAGAAAAAAACAACTCATAAATACAAACATTTATGACAGGTTTTTTTGTGGCAGAAAAATATTGGAAACAAAGGGAAAAATGATAAATTGTGAATGGCTAAACACACTACAGTACTGGAATATAATGAAATACTCTTGAGCCAAAAGAAATGATGAAGAATATGGTTTCAGAGAAACCTGGGAAGGTTTGCATGAACTGATGCAGAGATAAGCATACAGAGCCAAGAGCATGATTTATAGAGTAACATCGTGGTAACACTTCAGAACTCTGATCACTTCAATGACTAACCACAATTCCAGTGGACCAATGGTGAAGTAGGTTGTCGTGTTCCTGACAGAGAGATGTTGAACTCTGGACAAAGAACGAAGTATGAATTTTTACATGACCAATGTCAGGATTTGTTTTGAGTGACTATATATAGATTTCCTAGAAAGGTTTCTATTTTTTCCCTTCAGTAGCAGGGAACTGAGAGGAAGTGAAAGGAAGAGATTGTCAGTACTTGTTAAAATTTTATTCATATAAATATCCTGCATTAAAGGGAAAAATAAAAGATATAATATTAAAAATGCTTCAATGACTCTATGATCTCATCAATGTGGATTCTCCTTCCAGGCAAACAGATTGCAACTTATCCACTCCGCCACTTCTGTCCATCCTGTGTGAGTCTTCAACATTCTTCCATCAACTTACCAACAATTGGGTTCACCCAATGTGCTGGGGTCTTCATCATTTTTCTAGATCTCATAAAGATATTAGTGTATGTAATATGATGGCTGTCCATTACTTATCCCTCACTCTCTCTAAGTGACTAGACTATCTTCTTTATTACTAATACACATCCTTGATGTCATGCTTTACTTCACTTCTCTTTTGTAATCTTTGTGATGTGTTGTAGCCTATCCATGTTCACCATGTGTCTCTCTCTTACCCTCTGGGTGATCCTCATTTTCAGTTCTTCAGAGACTATGTTTCCATGATTCACAGTTATTGGTAGAATTTGATTTTACAAAGGTGTTGTTGTTTTCTTGTTTTGTTTTTTTTTTTTTTAGGGAGAAACTTGGGATTACTTAATTAATTCTGAAATTTCCTAGATGCACTGACTGACCTGACCATCTAGAAATAAACAAATTCAGACAACTGGACCAAAAACAATCAAAGTGATCTTTCTGTAATGTAATAATCTAGAATAAACTAACGAGTTATCATTTCTTAGGTCTATATTGAACCAGATGATAGCAGAATCCCTGAAGGGTCAATGTTTGCCATGATAAATTGACACATTTTCACATGTCAGGAAATTGTTGACAATGAAGCATAGCCTACCAAGTAGTTCCCTGGAGCCCCAAGAGAGCTGACACACCTTACTTGGCTTCAGATCACAGACAATATTTTCCAACAATACAGTATTAGAAAACTGAGATGAGGTTCAAATGATGAAGAGTAGAAACACTGTGGAAAACTTCCTACAAAACTTTTGGAAATTAACTCCAAGTACTTTCGCCCTCAAAAGTCAAAGTCATTTTTAAAGATCTCCCATTTAGCACAAAAAAAGAGATCAGTCATCTTCCTCACTATATTTCCCATTAAAAGGTTTGTTGCCTTAGCAGTTTTTTATAGAGTGCTTTAGGGAGACTGTAGGGAAAGGGATGAGTGCTGATACAGTATGGCATGGCTGTCTCAGTCATCAGAGTAAATTAGTTTCTTTGTTTTAGAACTAATAGTAAATGAAACACCAGATGCTGGCATCTTTTGTATGAAAAATAAGCCTCCTGTAATGTAGAATAAATAATTTTGCATCCTTTTGGGACTCGTTTAAGACTTGCAAAAGGGTAAATGATGCCTTTGAAAAATCTAGGACTTTTTTTAAACGAACATTTGACGTAATTGTTGCAGAATGGCAAAGACATTCTTTTTTTACTCTAAAGGGCCAGGCTTTGGATTGGCTCATTTTCTGAATAAAAATTTAAAGGCTTTTCTGAGGCATTATTTCAGGAAGGTCAAACTAGATGTCACTTAATTGTCTGATTCTACAGCAAAGATATTTTAGATTGATGGCTTGGCATAAAACAAGAAATGGTTCCCTATATTCCTTCTACAACAAAGGGTCTTTATTACACAACAGTGAGAAACACAGAAACAACACAACTCAAAAGGAAAAGTGTGCTTCCCTGGGGATCATTTCTGGAACTGGAAAAACATAAATTAGCTGGAATAAGCAGAGAACTGAGCTGGGCAAGTGGGGGATGGAGAGTGGGGGGTGTAGATGATCTAGTTACCATGTAAATGGAAAAAAAGAGAAATGATTAAAAGGTATTCAAGAATGTAAGCCTTCAACTGTCGTCTCCAGACAGAGTAGGAGTAGAGTGAATGAATCTTTAATGTTGGACACTGCCCGGTTAGCTGTTTCCCTTAAAACTGAGTTTTAATGAATTATGAATAGCTCATGCTAAGTTTCAAGCTACTTTCTGTCATCCATCTGAATGAAACAGTAGCCAGCTGTTACTGGACCACTGAGACATGGTGGACATGGGTGGAGGGCTCTCAAATCATGTTCTACTCATCCTCTAACTGGTACACTGTCAATGTGTCAGGTCCAAATCTTCTACTCCTGCTTCATAAAAGCTCTTTTGTAATGTTTTACATGTACTTGGCATTTTACCCACTTCTTAGATGGAACTTCTAGATTTCCATGCTTGCATTAAACTCAACATGGAGGACCACTGTTTATTCACTGTCCATATGTAAATGCATTTAGCTACTGTTATTTTTCTTGTTGATGTAAATTCCAGACCAAATCTTATTAAGCACCAAACCTTCAGACAATACTTCAGATTATGGATTTATGGGAAAAAATGAAGAATGTGTCACTGGCACAGACTAGAGCAATTTGATGCCCAGGACAGGCTAATATAATGAGAATTCTCTGTAGCCAATGTAAACTAATTTGTTAAGTAAGAAAACTTTTTTTTTTTCCTTGAGGGAGCAGTAAGAACAAAAGGAAAGGCATAATTCATGATTTTAGTGGAGTGCCATTGGTTTATGTTTTCTAAGCAGAACTACAGGTTCTCAAATAAAATGACTGATGGGACAACTTTGGCCATGTGTGACCTATTTCAAAGATAGCCCCTCAGATCTCTGGTGTGTTATTTCTCACTCAAAGAAAAGAAAGCGGCAAGATGCATTTCTTTTGAATATCAACAATACTGGATCCTAATAAAGCTATTAACAACTACCAATTTCAAATTTGTAAAATGTTTTACATACATGATTTCATCTGAGTCTCATATTAATCCTGGTTGGCAGGTACTGTTGACACTGTTGTTGTTCATACTTCATTTTTGAAGAGGATCAGTGACTTCATAGGGTGATGTCTAGACTTGTGCATGAATTGGATTTAAGTGAGGCAGAGTTGTCAGCCTCATTCTCTCTTCCAGAGTCATCAAAGTCCATCGACAAGACAAAAATCAAGATGCCTGGCAAAGGCCCAGGATGCAATAGATTACCTTGGCATCTTCAATCCCTGACCAAACTCTAAGCAATTCACAGTGACTGCTTCAGCTGCCTTCATGGATGCTGGAAAAATTGTTCTCATTTGCCCATTCTTCCAGAGAAGTCTTCACAGACTGGGGGTTTTGCCAATATTAACCTCATTTTATAGATGAAGAAACTGAGGCTGAGAGGAGTTAAGTTATTTGCCTAGGGTCATGAAACTAGTAAGTAATAACAGTGGGATTTTCCAAGATTATCACTCTATCCATGCAGAGGATAAGGAAGATTGAGTGAATTCCTATTCTGAAATTTTCAAATAAATGTGGTCTACTTTAGGCAGTTTATCTCAGACTACTGTGGATTTCAAGTATTATTTGGCATCTAGAAATGTGGAGAAGAAAAATAAGCAGAAAAAGGGTTAGGAAATCATTTTGCTTCAACACTAAAGTTGTTTTCTTCATGCTTTGACACATTTTAATGACCCAAGGCAAATATATAAATAATATTTTCTACTTTTAATATTATTGCCAAATTCTAAGACCAAAGTGGACAATTAATCCCCCATATACTTTCACCAGAAATATCTGGATATTTAATTCCAGATTTTGCTGAAGACCTGTTAGAATTTATACACAAGGTCTGGGGTCAACAGAGTAGGGAATCAGGCCATAACTGCTGCTTCCTAAAGTATACCCCAACTAATGTTGGTGGGACTAATAAGGGGAAGCCTAACCAACATCCCAGTGGTTGGCTAATACTAAGAGAGGGAATATTTAAATGGGGCTTCTTTGAATTTGCAAGTTGAAATGTATTTAATGATTGAGAGCATCATATTTACAAGATCCAGACCAATCTTAAGATTTAATTAATAAAAGTGACAGGACTTTTGGCTAAACAAATTAAGTTAGGAGCATTTAAATGTAGAAATATAAGTGTCTGGGGAAAAATGTCTGTTTTTCATTTTCTGTTTATACGTCCATTGCTTAATACAGCGGAACTCACACATAGCAGGCACTAAACAAGTATTTGATGGATTCGATTGGAATAAATATAAGAAATCTGATTTTATAATAAAAACGAGATAAAATTAGCATTTGCTGGTGTTCTAAACAATGCTGTTTTGGCGTTTTACTCTTTTAGATAAGTAATACTTTACTGAGGTCTATAACAAAGGAGGTATAAAATATAGCATGATGGCTTCTCTAGTACCTGGCCTGATCACTGACAAAGAAGTCATGCTTTCATACAAAAACAGTATTTCTACATTTCTCATACCAAGACAGATTTTAAAGAGAATAAAAGTGAGGTCAAGAATATGTGGGGAAAATGAGACATTAATGCACTCTCTGTGGGGGTGTGATCTTATTCAACCATTCTATAAAGAAATCTACAACTATGGCCAAAGGGTTATAAAACAGTGTATATACTTTTATCCAGAAATATCTATCGCTAATAGGTCTGCATCCCAAAGATATAAAACAACCAGGAAAAGGATCTATATGTACAAAAATATTTATAGCAGCTCTTTTAGTGGTGGCAAACAGTTGGGGATGTCCATTAATTGGGGATAACTAAACAAATTGTGTTATGTGATTATGATAAAATACTATTGTGCTACAATAAATATTTTTAAAAATTCTCTCAGAAAAACCTGAAAAGGCTTACATGAGCTGATGCCAAATGAAATGTACTGTGTACAAAGTAACAGCAATAGTGTACGATGTTCAGTTTTGAATGACCTAGCTGTTCTCAGCATTGCAATGATCCAAGACAACTGTGAAGGACTTATGATGAAAACTGCTATCCATCCCTAGAGAAAAAAAAAACTGATGGTGTCTGAATACAGACTGAAGTATACTTTAAAAAAAAAACAACAAAATTTTTCCTGAGTTTTATGTTTTGCGTGACTTCACATATATTACCTATATTGAATTGCTTGCCTTCTCAATGAAGGGAAGGGAGTTACACACTTTGGAACTCAAAGTTTTAAAAGAAATGTTAAAAATTGTTTTTAGATGTAATTGGGGAAAAATAAAATACTAAACAAAAAATCATTTTGTTTGTTTCCTATCAGCTTCTTTTGTGAGTGACTCTCTCAGCTGTTCCTGAGATAATTTCATACAGACTGAAACGTGCCATTATTTGCAATCTCCTACCAGGTAGCAAACATTCAAGAGCGGCATTTTCCAAATTGTGTTCTGTAGAGCCCTGGCGTATGAATAGGGAGCTTCATAAGAAAATTTGGATGTTCTTATAATGTCCATTAAAGATGAGAATACATATATCAAAAATGCATTTTATTGCAGCTTCTATTTTTGGTGATAAGTAGGCCAAGTGTGTGGCACGAGTGAGGGATAATTGATGGATGACCCCCGTACGCTACTGGCATTCATAAAAGAAGGAGTCCGTTAGATGAACTGCTTTTATGGGAGGTCATCTATTTTTATCCCTTTCCCATTATTTTATCCATCTTTAAGCAAAACAATTTTTACTAATATAAGGGGGTACAAAGGGTTAAAATCCCTGTGACTGGCTTACCCCAGGTTAAAGCTCAGCACATTTAACAAAAACAGAGTTCAATTATACACTGTGTTTGTTATCAAGTACAATGAGAGGAGAAGAGAGAAGGAATGGCCCAGAGGCTAGGACTGCATATGCTCTCCTGGTGGGCAGTAAAAATCAAAACAAAACAAAACAACAACAACACTGATTATATTTAAATTTTTGTTTTTAAATTCAAAGGTGAATTGAGCAATAGACTTTTCCAAATTAAAAAAAAAGTTGATGTTTGTCATTACTGACATGATTTTCTCCTTCATTAATTATCACTTGGAAACATTAGCATCTTCTTGAATTAGAATGACAATTTTGCCAAGTGAGCCTGCTTGCTCTACCAAGTTCACTGTCTTAGCAGGTGAGCATGGTTTAGGCACGGTATTTATTTATGGTAAATCCCAGGCCAGCCTGAAATGAAAGAAATGTCTGTTTAGTTTATTGCTTTCCAATGCAGACTGTACTTTTAGGTGGAGAATTCATTTTCAAAATTTCTAAGAATATCCCTTCCCTTTTAAAAAATAAACTAAATCTGGAAAGATTACTGTGTTAGAAAGTGGGCCCTCACCTTTATCTTTCCATGTCACTTTTATAGTACTTCCTAAGTTAACACCTATAAGTTCGAAAGACCAATAGCCTGAAGAACGTCTATTACTCATATTATAATATAAAGCTAAATGGACAACCTACAGAGTTTGTCCATCTGTATATAAATCTAGGATAACAACACAATGGATGAGAGCTTGGACTCATGGAGCAAGCACAGCTGGTCTAGACATCTGGGGACATCGTGGAAGGGGAGAAAAACACTATAACTGAAAGAAGGAAGAGGACTGGATCACCTTCAGAAAATTGCAAAGCACCTTTAATATTCACCCCAGGCTTTTCCTAGAAATGAAGGCCTATCTTTTTAATAGCAATATCCTACCACCATATTTGTGCAGCTGTAAAACAAGGAACATCAGGGTCTGTAAAGAAATGAAAATGAGTATGATACAGAGGAGATTACAGAGATATATGATGGGTATGAGCAGTCTGGAATATATATCCAATGAAGAACCCCAAAGAACAGAATTTAAAGACGTCTTCAGGTGAATGTATAATAGGAAGAGACGATGGGCTACTCAAATGGTGACGATGAGGTCAAAGGATCAGAGGTAGACAGTTCAACTGCTGTCCTAATAAACTGCTTCATGACTTGCTACAGTTAAAATTATTTATTATCTGACAATCAATCTGAGCCTGAGACTTTCTGAACTGAGCTAGGCTGGTCCCAGAGTAAAAGATACACAGGCTGTTTCTGAGCCAATATTTCAAGTCTTTCCAACTTGATAGAACTTTCTGACACTTAGACTTCACTGACTTAGCTTTCAAAAGCCCAGGATCTTCACTGGAATTGAACTTTAGTAAAAGAATACATAGTAAAAGAATTTTAAAAAGAATATAATTAGTAAAAGAATACACATACACATATACTTGTACACATACCTGCATACATTTCTACACACATACACATATATACACATGTATATAATACATAAATATAAAATGTGTAATTAAATATAAATAAAATATGTATATATTATCTTGAAGATTTTAACTATTTATATCTGTCTACATTTTAACAGTATTTCTTATTTCATCAAAGGTGATGCAAGGTCACTGAATATGATCTATATTACTGGCCTGATGATTTAGACACATTTAGAAGAATATAAGAAGAGTTAGGAGTCACATTCTTTTTCATGATCAGGGCACATATTTTATTTGGATTAGTACTGGGTTACTGTTTAATAGAAGTGGAAAAAGCCCAGCTCCAATTAAATGCAACCAATGGTCTTTGGATATTAGAGTTGCTCCCTTGGTACTGTGAGAAATACTTG